>CM024588.1:29139736-29739736 GCA_014182565.1 Eucalyptus marginata
GCAGAATGGGCAGAAAAGAACAATGAAAGAAGATGATGAGCAAGGAAATATATGCTTGATGGCACATTTAGACTCAGACTCAAATTCGGAATTAGAGTTAGACTTAGACACAGATTCAGAATCAAAGTCTGACTCAGACACGGACTCAGAATCCAATGAGGATATCGAGGTAAGTCATTTAGAAATTCCTGCTAAAGTTCTTAAGTATATAAATGAGCTTTGCTCAAATCTCAAATCTTCTCTTAAAAGGATCTCTAAACTTAAAAAGGAAAATTTTGGCTTAGGCAACAGGATCTTTCTCGAAAGAAAAGTTTGAAATTTTGCAAAAAGATTTTCTACAAACAAAAGAAAGTTGAGATTTACTTGTCAAAGAAAATGATTCTTTAAAAAAGAAATTTTCAAATATTTCGACAAAATTTTCAAATGGTTCAAAAACATTAGAGCATATCCTTTCCATACAAGTTCCTTACTATAATAAGTCGGGACTTGGTTTCAATAAGGAAAGTATTTCTTTAATTGATTTTCCTAAAGTGAAAGAGAGACTTAGACAAAAACCTTCAAAGGCATTTTACAAAAATTATTTTCAAAAAGTGTTTGTAAAACCTCCGTTGATCGAAATGCCTCAAGTGTTTAAATTGTGGAGACTCAAAAACATTTTGAGAAAGAATGTCCTAACAGCTGGAGACCTATTAAGAAAGATTGGATAAAAATAGCTTATTCTATTAACTCTCATGGACCCAAGAAAATATGGGTACCAAAGAAAAGGTGAGTTGTTTTTGCAAGAAATAAAGGAAGAAAATAAAGAGAATTTGGTAAGGAAGGTATATATTTTTTTTTTCTCATTTTGGTTTGAGTACAAAATTTAAAAATTCTCATTATATTTATATTCTCTTCGTGCCTTGATTGATTTAGATTTTATAATGATCATACTCTTTGATTGGTTTGATTGAAGAAAGAATCGCGTGATTATTTTTTTCATGAGATGCGATTTGATTTAATACGTGTGATTGATTTGATATTTTGCTTAGAGACAAATGAGTTTATTTGGTTTGATTTTATACTCTCAAATTGTCATATTTTGCAAAGTAGAAATATGTTTTACGTGATATTAAATTATTATGCAAGATATTCCTAGATACTCAAGGATTTCATTCTCCCTGATTTTATTGTGCTTTGACTAAGCAAGAATTTCTTTTTCAAGTTATTATTGTGCATAATATTCTTTCCTTAAATACTTTGTTATGATTGTTAGAACTAGTACGAGCACCTAGAGGGGGTGAATAGGTGATTAAGATGATTTTATAAAAAGTAACAGAATGTATAGACAATTTATTTGATGATGGACTAAGGAATTGAAAACAATAATCGATGTAAGTGAAAGCAATGTAAAATAAAAGGATTAGGGATAGAGAATCAAGACTCAGATTTATAGTGGTTCGCTAGACCAAGCCTACGTCCACTCTCCCGCACGACAGCCCACCTTACATGGCTGGATTTCACTAAGAATCAAAAAGAGATTTTACGGTCTCACGCCCTTGATTCCACAGAGTAGGAGACTCTACTACACTTCCTCAAGGTCTCACCACACTTCGCCTCTCTTTTGATTACAAGTATAGCTCGAAGAATAAGATCACAAAACAACAAAGAGATTCGACTTTAGAATTCTTCTATCTCCACACACTTGAACAACTTGAGCGTCTCCTTAAATACTTCTTCATGCCTTCATTACCGTTGGCACATTCCAAAGAAGTTCTTCCAATCAACCCGTTGGACAGAATCAATTTAGTGAGATCTCGAGCTCCTTAAGGAAAATGACGATAGCCCATCAATCCCGCCGCCCATACAATCGGATTTTGGTTTCCATAAGTAGAACCTTCCAAGTATAAATTGCGGATCTAGAGAATCTAGATTATTCGACCCGAATAGAAGATCTTGAAGTGCTAATTCCCGTTAGTGAGATATTCTTTAACCGTTGGAGTTAAAACCATACTAGATAGAATAAGAATAGAAGTTTTAACTTTTCGGTCTGGAAACTGTCCATAAGAGTATACTTTGATCCTTGAGTCTGGAGGTCCTCAGACTTTGGTTTTCAGACTTTGCCAGTAGAGTCTACAAGTCTTCAGACTAGACTGATGGAAATGTTTTGTCGACTTCAAAATACCTTAAGAGGATTTTTCTAACAATCTCCCCATTTTTTATGGTGACAAAACTTTCCTGCAGATTTGGATATTATTGCCCTGCAATATAACATTTAAGCTAGCAATGATATCTCATAAAAGATTAGGGTAAAGATAGTGAAAGTTGTCCGCATACGTATCTGCATCCCACGAAAACAAGTTAGTCTTGTACGTATAATAATCAACTATCTTTATCTAACTTAATAGCTTAAAGTACTGCAATAACAAGTAATCCAAAGCTCAAAACCAAACCAAAGATAAAGTCAATCACAACCACATCAAAATATTAAATCCAAAGTATGTTCAAAAGTTGAAAGTTTGGAATAAAAATCTGCAAAACTTCTCCCCCTTTTTGTTAGCATAAAAAGGTGAAAAAGTTCAGGGTGCTCGAGGAATGCGAACAAGCTGAAAATCTCCCATTGACTTGACAGTTTCCTCCAGCTTCTTCAAATTCTCCTGCAGTTGTGCGAGAGTTGTGCCTTTGGCAGTGGCCTGAATTTGAAGTTGAATATTTTGAATTCCATGGTCAGTCTTCCAAAAGCATAAACCTGACCTTTAAGCTCCAAAGAATTTCAAAGCCTTCCAAAGTCTCCGAATGTTCGGTCATGCGTGCTTGCTTCAGATGGTCGATTGTGGAGTAAAGCCAGTGGAGCGAATATCAGCAGGGAGATCAACATTTGGAGATGTTGCCTCTTCCTCAGGAAATTGAGAGGCATGGACATCCTCTGCACTAGCAGGAGAACGACTAACACTTGCACTGGTAAAGGTTAAAAGAGGAACACTTTCTCTTGGAACATCTCCCCCTGTTTCAATGCCTTCTGGAGGAGAGAAGTATTCTTCTTGCTGTGATGCTTCTTCAGTGTCAAGATGTCTTTGATCCTCATTTTCTGTTGGAGAATCTGCACGACCTTCTTTGGCATGTTGTTCTTCTGGCTGTATCTGTGAGTCTATTCTGGCTGTTTCTTCTTCTTCTTCTGTCTGCATGAATTCCTTCTCATGATTCCCTTTCTCAGTTTCTTTTCCAACGTGATGTTCTTGTTCTACTGACTCAGGAACAAGATGCTGGGAAACAAAAGCAGAGATAGGAATGTCATCCTCATCATCTTCATCCTGCAACATAATCGCTCGTCTTCTCTTGGTAGGACCAGTCATAGGATCTTTTCCTTTTCTCTTTATAGTAGATGAGTCTTGTCTTGTCTTGACAGGGATTTTCTCCTTGAACCGCTCTAGCTTTTTGCTGAGTTCTTTCAGACGCATTTTTGTAATCATTTTCAGCCCAATGACCATTTGATCAATGGTCTTCACACACAGAATGTTGGGAGGCTGAATATTCAAATGTCTGAATAAACGAGTGATGAGAGCAGAATAAGGGAGTTTACCCTTGTCCTTTGCCATAAACCGATACATGTCGAACATGATGGTATGGGGCAAGGAAAACTTATGACCGATCTTGATGGCGTACATCAATTTTGCTTTAGAAATGGATACATCTATCTTCGATGTTGACTTGGGTCTGAGACAGTTGATCACAATTTTATGAAGCAGAATATTTGATGCACTCATTCTCAGATAGGAAAGGCGTCCTTCTGCGATTCTATCTTTTGCAAGTTCCAAAGTTGCATGGCTAATAGACACAGAGATAGGTTGGAAAGCTCCTCTTTCCATACCAATAACGTCAGCCAGAATATCTGTGTCAACCACATACTCTTTATCCCTCACACTGAATGAAAAGTTGTTTGCATCAAGAAAACTAAGGTTGGAGTAGAAATAAGCCGTCAGTTCAGAATGAGCAATCTCGCTCTCAGTACAGAATCGATGAAGTTGAAGTTTCTCAAACTTCTCCCTTAAATTGATACTTAACAGATCGAGAAAATCAAAATCCACAGTTCGTGGGTTCATCACCCAACGTTTCAGCAATTTAGCATAAACCTGCTTATGTTCTTCCGATCGAAACAATTCTTCTCTCTTTCCCCGAAGATTTGCAGCCACACCCATCCTTGGCTTAAAATGCACAAACATTTTCTCATCATCATCTTTCCCCTCAGGCTGATTGACACCACCAAATCGTGGATCACTTGGAAAGTTAGCAAAAGTCTTTGCCGCCGTTCCAACAGGAACAACACCCTACCGTTCCATCACAGTCAGAAAATGAGTCTCATTCTTATAGCCATTTTCTTTCAGAAATTCGTCAATAAAAGTCATTGCGTAACCCCCCTTCTTTCGGAGCGTAGTAAAGCCTATAAACAAATGCGGCTTAAGAGATCTTACTGGTTCTACATCCTCAATGATGTTTTCCTCTGCATGTTGAGGGTTACGATCATGTGATCTAGCGGAAGAAGTGCACTGTTGAGAATGTTGATGCACCTGTCCACTTGGAGATTCTCCTTCTTCAGTAAGATTGAAGTGCGTAGGCCCCTCACGCAAGCCTTGTGGTCTCCTGCTTGCTATTCTGGAAGACTTTCTTTGGTGCGACATTGTCACTGTCTTTGAGAGAACTTTCACACTTGTATCGCAAGAAAGGTGAAAACTTGAAGAGATGAACTTTCGAAAGAAAATCTCAGAGAGTGAAAAGTTGTGCTCTAGGGTTTTGGGTAAAATGAGAAGAGGAAGATGAACTGTATAAAAGGCAATCGATACGGGGTATATGAAACGTCACAAAAAGGAAAAATAAAAATACATTTTCAAAATAACTGCCTTTTTTATACAAATTGATAACCACCCCTTTTAAAAAAATAACTGCCTTAATAATATCAATTAGAGATTAACAAGCGGTCTTACCTTTTCGACATATTAGTTTAAACGAATAAATGTACTGTAATTGAAATAACTTACAGTCGTAACGTTTGGTCTTCTAAGTCTGAACTTTTGAGTCTCGATCCTTTTTCGATTTAGTTCCCGAGTCCGAGCTTCAAATGTCTTCGGAAATAAAATGTTGAGTCTTGAACGAATAGACTCAAATAAACTTTTCTCAAGTGGCTTTGTGAAAATGTCCGCGCTTGATTCTTTGAGTCGATAAACCGTATCAAGACTTCTCTATTCCCGAACATGATCTCTTATAAAATGATGTCGAATCCCAATATGTTTTGCTCTTGAGTGAAGAATATGATTCTTTGTAAGATTGATTGCATTGGTATTGTCACATTTGATCTCGGTACAAGAGTCTTCGATACCAAAGTCTCGTAGTTGTTGTTTTATCCAAAGTATTTGAGAACATCAACTTCCAAGAGCTACATATTCTGCCACTGTTGAAAGAGCTATGGTACTTTGCTTCCTTGAAACCAAGATACCGCCCGTTACAGTAATTGACAACCGCCGACGTGCTTTTCTATCAATTCCCGCAACCCGCAAGATTCGCGTCTCAATATCCAAGAAGAGTAAAGTCTTCTTCTTTGGGATACCATAGACCAAGCTTAGCAGTAGTTGCAACATATTTAATGATACGTTTAGCAGCACTTAGATGAGATTCTTTAGGATCCGATTGAAACCTAGCACATATGCAAACACTAAATAATATGTCAGGTCTAGATGTAGTAAGATAAAGAAGTGAACTAATGATACTCCTGTATAGTTTTTGGTCGACTTTCTTCCCTCCTTCATCTTTGTCTAACTTTGAAGAATTTGACATAGGTATGTCAGTCTTTTTGCAATTCTCTAGACCGAACTTTTTAACAAGTTTTTTTGTATATTTTTCTTGATGAATAAAGATTCATTCTTTCAGTTGTTTCACTTGTAGACCAAGGAAGAAGGATAGTTCACCCATCATGCTCATCTCGAATTCATCCTGCATAGACTTAGAAAATTTCTTTTATTTTAGGAGTTAATTCCCAAACGCCGTTAATGCTGAATTGTCTGAGCTCTTCTTGCATTGCTTCAATCCAGCTTTCATCGCTAAGGCTTCTTCAATATTTTTGGTTTCTATTTCGAAATAAGCGCCACAAAGACTAGACTCTTCTCGCCTTTTGGATCTTGTTCGAATTCCCTCATTAACGTTTCCAATAATGAGTTCTTCAGATGACTAGACTTGTGCTTCCGCATTCGGACAATCGATAGGTTGTTGATGTTTTTCTTGAGTTGATTCTTCATCAACAACTTGTTGAACTGTTTCTGGATTTTGAACTGCTTCAAGGGAGGTAGACTTAGTAGAGTCTGGAGTAGATTCTGATTCTTCAGTCTGAATTGGCTGAATTTGTGGAGAGTCTTGAAATTTGACATTCATTGATTCTTCCACAGCCCGAGTCTTCTTGTTGAAAACTCTGAGGCTTTGCTTGCGGTTGAGTAACCAAGAAATAATCCTTCATCCGATTTTTCTTCAAACTTACCAACTCGATCATTTGCATTCTTCAGATAAAGCATTTACAACTAAATACTTGAAAATATGAAACAATTGGTTTCTTACCTTTAAAAATTTCATAAGGAGTTTTTTCAAGAATTGGCCTTAAAAACACTCTATTGCTAATAATATAGCAAGCGCTTAAAACAGTTTCAGCCCAAAACCGTGAAAAATATTACTTTTAATTAAAAGAGTCCTTGCAAATTTAGCAAATTCTTGATTTTCAGCCCACAACCCCATTCTGTTTCGGTGTATATGGAGAGGAGAATTTATGCTGAAAACCAGATTCATCACAAAATTTAGCAAATTCTTGATTTTCAAACTGACCTCCATGGTTTGTACGAATGCTTGAAATGGTGTGACATTTTTCATTCTGCACCTTCTTAGCAAATTTTGAAAAGTAAGAGGAAGTCTCAGATTTACTTGCAAGAAAGTAGACCCAAGTAAATTGTGAATAATCATCCACTATTACTAGGCGTAACTTTTTCCACCAATGCTTTGCGTTCTTATAGGTCCAAATAGATCCATATGCGTAAGTCAGCAAAGTACCCATTAGTGGAAACTTTATTTATTGGTTTAAAAGAGTTTATAACCTGTTTACCCAAGACGCATGGTGTGCATAGATCGACTTTAGGTAATTGAGAATAGGTAATCCTCAAACAAGCTTCTTGGAAGAGATTTTGGCAATTTGCTTCATGTTGGTATAGCCAAGCTTTTACGTGCCATAGATTAGCTTCATCTTGTACCGATATTAAGACCGTGATCTTTCTTGATTCACATCCAGAAGATAGATATTTCCATGTCTATGTCCAGTAAAAGATTGAGTGAAATCTTTATTGATTCCTGAGCACGTTCCTTCTTGGAAATTGATCTTGAATCCAATATCGCACAATTGGCTTATGCTAAGCAAATTGTAATTTAATCCTTCCATTAAGGAGACATTCTTGATTGATAGACTTCCAATTTTTACTGTTCCGCGACCAATAATCCTTCCTTTGTTGTTACCACAAAAAGAAACTTTTCCTCCATCTATCTCGGACAAGTTTTATGAAGCAGCCCGAATCTCCTCGTCATATGTCTTGAGCAGCCACTATCTAGATACCATTTAATCTTCCTTTGATAGTGACCTGCAATTAAGAAAAATTCAAGCTTTTTTGGTACCCACATCATCTTGGGTCCAGAAAAGTTAGAGCAATAAACAGTCTTTGCCCAATTCCTTTTAACAGTCTCCAAACCAAAGGACTTTCTTTCTCAAAATGTTCGAGCTTTGACATTTTGAACATTTTAGAGCATTTTGGCCAACAGTTTTACAAAGACTTTCTGAAATGATTTTTATAAACAACTTTTGTTGGTCTTTGTTTGATTCTTTCCTTCACCTTTGGGAAATCAATTAGTGGAATAGTTTCAGAAGTCATACCGAGACCTAACTTATCAAAGTAGGGTCTTTGTATCGAAAGAATCTTATCCAATTTTTCAGAACCATTTGAAAATCTTTTTGATATGTTTGAAATATCATTTTTCAAATGAGTATTTTCTTTGGAAACAGAGTCTGAGTTTTCTTTCAAGATAGTAAAGTTCTTATCTAACTTTTCAAACTTTTCTTTCCAAAATTTCTCCCCGTTGCTTCAATGTAGAATTCTCCCTTTTTAATTCGGAGATCCTCTTAAGAGAGGTTTTTAGACCAAGACATAGTTCATCAATATATCTCGAAACTTTAACAGGAATTTTTAGATTACTAACCTCAAGCTCACTATCTGAGTCTGTATTTGTCTCAAGGTCCGAGTCCGAATCGATTTTTGCCATTAAGCAAATGTTGGCGTAATCTTCATCACTTTCCTCACATTCGCGCATCACTCCAAGTCTCGCTTTGAGTGCATTTCTGTATTTCTCAGCCTTACCTTTCCTCTTCCTTAACAGAGGACAGTTGGGTCTGATGTGTCATTTTTTCTTGCATTCAAAGCAAGTTACTTTTTTTATTGGAATCATCTTCCTCAGTTGATTTGTTCTGAAACCTTTGTGAGCTTTGTTTCTTCCAATTGAATTTTCTTCCCTTTCTGTTCAGCTTTTTGAATCTCTTTATCATGAGTGCCAGTTATTCATCATCTAGATCTTCTTCGAGTCTCAGTAGCATCGAATAGTCATTAGACTTTAAGGCAATAGATTTCTTACTTTTTGAATCTTCTTCTTCGTTGGTGTGCTCTACTGTAAGACCAAGAGTTCCAATCAATTCGTCTATAGAGAGTGGTGCAATCCTTTGTGTTTCCTTATTGAAGTCTTTATATAATTCCAATCTTTAGAGAGTCCATGCAGCAGTTTGTTGACCTTCATATGTCCTGAGATTGGATGTCCTTGATATTCAAGACCATTCACAATTTCAGTAAAACGGCTAAACATGTAAGTTATTGATTCTCCTGATCTCATCTTGAAAACTTCATATTGTCCCAAAAGAATATTGATTCTTTGTCTCTTTCACTCGATCAGTTCCTTCATAGGTAATATGAAGCCTATCCTGCACTTTTTTGCTGTATCACAAGAGGATATTCTCGTTATACTCGGTAGGGGATAAAGCACAATATAAGAAATAAATGGCTTTAGCATCAAGAGTCCCTGCTCTTGGTTATTTCTTCTTGAGTCATCTCGATAGGAGCAGCAACTTCTTTTCCTCTCTCTGATTCTGATGCAGCAGTAGGAATGATTCCTTTGTCTACCACTTCCTATTCCAAAGGATCTTTCGATCTTAGGAATGCTTTCATCTTGTTTTTCCATATGCTGTAGTCTTTTCCATCAAAGTATGGAGGTCTAGTGTTGCTTTGACCTTCAACCAACCCTGTAGGCAACATACTAGCCATAGATCTTTAACTCAGAAGTAAAAACACTTCTAATAAACGAGTACACAGGCTCTGATACCAATTGTTAGAACTAGTACGAGCACCTAGAGGGGAGTGAATAGGTGATTAAGACGATTTTATAAAAAGTAATAGAATGTATAGACAATTTATTTGATGATGGACTAAGGAATTGAAAACAATAATCGATGTAAGTGAAAGCAATGTAAAATAAAAGGATTAGGGATAGAGAATCAAGACTCCGCATTTATAGTGGTTCGGCTTTAGACCAAGCCTACGTCCACTCTCCCCGCACCTGACAGCCCACTGGCTGGATTTCACTAAGAATCAAAAAGAGATTTTACAGTCTCACGCCCTTGATTCCATAGTGTAGAGACTCTACTACACTTCCTCAAGGTCTCACCACACTTCAGTCTCTCTTTTGATTATAAGTATAGCTCGAAGAATAAGATCACAAAACAACAAAGAGATTCAGACTTTGGAATTCTTCTATCTGGCACACTTGAACAACTTGAGCGTCTCCCTTAAATACTTCTTCATGCCTTCATTACCGTTGGCACATTCCAAAGAAGTCCTTCCAATCAACCCGTTGGACAGAATCAATTTAGTGATATCTCGAGCTCCTTAAGGAAAATGACGATAGCCCATCAATCTTGCTCGCCCATACAATCAGGATTTTGGTTTCCATAAGTAGAACCTTCCAAGTATAAATTGCGGATCTAGAGAATCTAGATTATTTGAATACGAATAGAAGATCTTGAAGTGCTAATTCCAGTCGTGAGATATTCCTTAACCGTTGGAGTTAAAACCATACTAGATAGAATAAGAATAGAAGTTTTAACTTGTCGGTCTGGAAACTGTCCATGAGAGTAGACTTTGATCCTTGAGTCCGGAGGTCCTCGACTTTGGTCTTCAGACTTTGCCAAGAGAGTCTGCAAGTCTTCGACTGACCGATGGAAATGTTTTGTCGACTTCAAAATACCTTAAGAGGATTTTTCTAACAATGATGAATTAAGAAAGAATATTTGTTTATCTATGGAGATTTCATATTTTGCTCTAACAGAATGGAATGATCCAAATTGATGGATACCAAAAAGGAAATGAGTTGATTGCAGGAAATTCAATAAGGCAAGAATGATTGCGAATCTACGCAAATTTTGGTGCAATCAGAAAAATATCTCCTGCGAAGATTGGTAATGATTTTTTGGTATATTTCAAACATATACCATGGGTAAGAGAATATTTTTTATCATCCCGCCTTACAAATTTCTACGTGCATTTATCATAATTTTGGATGATTGTTTATTATATTGTAAATATCTTTTGTCATAAATATAAGGCATTGCAAGTTTTTACTTGTTTTGGCATGTGATAGAAATATCATCTTTCTTTTTGCGAAATGCATCAATAATATATATCTGAGATTTATGCTCAAGGAAATCCCTTTGATCTCAGAAAATATTATTGCATATGCATGGATATTCTTGCTATATTTAGAAGATATCTTATATCTAGCAAGTTTTGATCCGCAAATCAGAGGAAGGTATTACGTGATATTTTTGCAAGGATTGTTATCCATTATACAAGAATTTGCAGGTGACAAAAGAATCTTCCATATGGATTTTGGAAAGCTTGATTCGAAAATTGTGGAGATTCTATACTATTTTCTGGAGGCTCAAAAATCTCTTACTTGTGGAAAGTTTTCGCAAATTATTGAGGAAATCCCTAATGTGTCGTACGAAAGGTTGAGTAGTTTTGAATTTTAATTTTATATATGCTATTCAATTTATTTATTTGAAGAAAGGGCATTATATATTATGTGGATATTATTATAGCTTATTTGTGCAAAAAGTTCGTTAAGTTTATGCAGGTTGAATTCGAGAAGAGCTTGATTGAAGAAAATAAATTTTCTGCCTCGAATTTCAAAAAGCAAATGATCGAAGTGGATGTTGTTGCTACGAAGGAAATAATGGAAAAATATTCTGCTCAACGTGCACAAGCCACAATTAGTGCTATTTGCAAATATTGTCATGATGACAGGGGGAGAAAGCGAATCCAAGAGAAATGAAAGAATCGTGATCACCTTAAAAAGGCAACAAATTGAGGGGGAGCGTTGATCAATTATGGAAAAATCTTTTTGAATTGATCGTGATTTTGATTATTATGGAAGGAAGGAAAAGGTAAATGTGTTGGAACTTGTCAAGTTCTACAAAATCCGGTTAGTGCATCTTTTATTACCTTTTGTCATTAACAAATCTCTTATTTACATTATCGTTTTATTATGACAAAAAGGGTAAGTGAATTTTATAATGCATCTATGATTTTTATTGGATAGTTGTTGATATATATGATCGAAGTGAGCGATATTGCATATTTTTAATATTCGACTTACTTTATAAAAGTTGATTTTTGGAAATTATGTTTCATGCAAGACATATTTGTTATCGTTTTATATTCTCTACGTGATACTATTTCTATTGTTATCGCTTTTTGATTATGACAGAAAGGGGGAGAGAATATAAATATGCATATATGTGTTGATAAGCGTGTTTACACATCTGCATATTCAGAGATTGTTTTGTTATCATAAAAAAGGGGGAGATTGTTAGGGAAATCCCTTATGATGTTTTGAAGATGACAAAATAAATTAAAGGCTATTAATGCGTTTAATGGTTGAGTAATAGACTATGCAGACGATAGAACATGTAAATGATATTGTCGAAGTCTATACTTGGAAGAACTAGAAGACAAACTCTATACTGAAGCTGAATTTATTCAGACTATGTCCAGACCTTAAAGCTAAATCTGTTCAGAAGTAGAAAATGTTCAGACTCAGATTGTAAAGTCTATTGCATTCAGACTCTACTTCAAACGGAAGACACTCTCAGACTTTACATCCAGAACGAGACAACTTGACAGAACATAACACAAGCCACAAACATATAACGGCTAGTGATCTGGTTTGGATTTCACGTCAAGATAGATTTGATTGACTCAATCTAATTGATTGACAATTGGATATTGAAGACAAAAACTTTCCATACGAAGAAGCTCTATTTATGGAAACCAAGATTCTGTTTGTATGGACAATCATAATCAATTTGAGATTCTACTTTTATCACTCAACGGCTACCAAATCTTCTAGATACAGATCTATCTAATGGGTAGATTGGAAGACGATCCTCTAGATGCTGTCCAACGGCTAGTTTGGAAGTGGAGGAGTATTTAAGGAGATCAAGGACCGATGAGCAAGTAAGAGACGGAGCATAGAATTTAAAATTCCAAAGTCTGGGCGACCTTCGATTATACACTTGTCTCTTATGAGCTTAAACGTTTGTGATCGTGAGAGAAATACCAAAATAGTGACTTAGTGAGATAGTGTGATCTATCACTAAGTGTTTGCACTCAAAGTTGTAATCTCTTGTTGATTGCATAGTGGAATCCAGCAGAATGCTGTTAGCATAAGAGAGTGGACGTAGGCTTGATGTAAGCCGAACCACTATAAACTTTGTGTTCTTATTCTCCTCCCTAAACTCATTTATTTTGTTCGTAGTTCTATTTAACTGCTAAAGTTTGATCTCGCTCAAAGTCTGTTGCTCTTCAGACTCAGTTTCAAAATTGAAATATTTCTACTTTTCTTTGCGAAAATTTTTCTTACACCTATTCACCCTCCCTCTAGGTGTTCATACTAGCACTTTCAATTAGCCCCCGCAGTAGCATGGACATTTTATGAGGATGAATGTGGGATAGTTTTTCACTTGTGAAGGATATCTTTACACGTCTATAGACTCTATGCATGCATGGATATACATTCATGAAAAAGTTTACTGCGGAGTGGATGAAGAAAAATGGCGTAAGGGACTAATGGGTCAAAAGAAAGAATAGACACCAAATGGTGAAAACGTCTGAGAGTAAAATTAATGTGCCTGCAAAGGTTATGTCGTTTCACAATTTCACTAAACCTTCTCTTCATTCACAAGCCAACTTTAAACGGTCACTGAGGTTCCGGAGGAGATGGAGATTATTATTTTTTTGGGGGGCGCGCAAATGCACTCATGTTGGTCTATAATATCAGCATTTGCTTTTATAGCAAAAATTGAATTATCTCTTTCTCATTGCTTGTTTCGGGACAACAACATCACAAATATATTTTGGCTTGTCAAATGGATGAAGGAATGGCAATGATGAAGAAATTATATTGCGTGATGGTTTAATTTGATCTTTTATTCATAAACAGGTCGTATTGCCCACATAGATATATCGGAATCGGGACATTGAGACCTAGCGGGTGTTGTACAGATGACAATTTGAGTGCAGTCGAAAAAACTTACTGAGCTGCATGGCCAACTTCAAGAACTACAAAGGGCGAACGTTTAAAGGAAGCAAATGCTAAGTCGAGGATGTCGTCAACGTCCTCTGCCTTGTCACGGAAGCTGCTTTGGTTGCTCGAAGATGCCTCCACGGGCCCTGAATCTCTGTCCTTCGTCAAATTTGACACATAAATCTCATCAAGAATCCAAAATGGCTAGGGAATCTTGTGAAGAGAATACTTACCATGAAAAAGATTGTTAAGGGACTGAGATAACTTTAGTTGAGTGGTTTCCTGAAAAGTACATATGGCTCATTTGAGGCAACTGTTTTTCCATTTGAGCATCTTCACTTATAAGATGAAATCGAAAATATCTGCATAGGCGAATAAACAAAACCACATAGATGTCAGTGGAGGGAACAAATCATTCTTCAAGGTCAGTGATTCGTGAAAACTATAACTCAGATTTGCTTGTGATAGTCATTAATAGCTTATCCAGGGTGAGCAATCTCACTTGATGGCTATGACATCTGACTATTGGCATTATTAAGAGTGATTTCTCCGAAGCATCATGTCATATTTCTTCATCAGCTTCCGCATTCCTTGAATCACGTAACAGAAGGAAAACAATACCCATCAAAATTGAATAAACTCGACCTAATTATTTCATGTAAAAGAAAGGAGACAAAAAACAAACCTCCTCATTCATAGGTTGCTAATATCAAATGTTTAATACATTAACTACAGAAACCTTTTAGTCGGTGAAAATATTTAATAGTCGCAGAAAATCGTATCTTACGTATTTATTGACAGATTTGTAGATCTATTGAAATGCTACACTTGTACAATTTGAAAAATTTGGTCACTAGCTAATATATGAATACGATAGTAAAATCATTTTTGAGTTGGTAGTTTACTAACCACGCCTATAAAATCTGAAAGACATCGGTAATCTTCTGATCTATTAAAACGTTGGTAAATCCTTCTACTTTTCCTTGTAAATTTGTTATTAACTCCTTCCAAGATCCATAGCACGATACCTCTGAAGCATCGTGTCAACTTCCACGACCAGAGTCAACATTCTTTGAACTACTTCAAAGACAAATGTAGAAGAATATCGGGCTATCAAGCAAAATGGTGTTATCAAGTAGGAACTGCTGATGAAATTTGGCAATGCATCTGGACAAAGAACAGTGTTACCTGCTTTATTTACCTTTCAAAGCAAAACGTGAATTCGGGGACCAATTGTTTCTCTCTGCTGCAGTAGTGCAATGAACGAATGGAATTCTGATAAGTTGCATCGCTGAACATCTTTTAGAGTCGAACACCTCGATTCCTAGAGCTCGTGATCTCCACGAGTTTATGCGAGATTGACCCCCATCTTTTCATTAAAACTTCAAATTTCCACAGATGGGGACAATTTGCTGAGGCTTGAAGCTAAATCCCTTATTTGTACACATTTGCGACTTTCTCCAATCCTTGAACATCACGAAGCTTTGAGCACCCTCTCATGTTCAAATATGTCAGGTTATCGAAGCACGAGAGGTCTGGTAATATTTCAATGGATCTGTACCTAGGTAAACTCAATTTTTCTAAGTTTATTGATAGATGTTCAACACCGTCAAGGTCGGACAACTTTTGGCATCTAGGTACAAAGAATCTTTCTAAGGATTTTGATGCTTCCAGACCCTTGATTTCTTTCAGCTCATTGCAACAAGAAAGAGCTAACTTTGACAAGAATTCCAATCTTGACAGACTTGGTAACTCTTTCAACTCATTGCAATTGTAAACACAAAGCTCCAATAATCTAGAGGGAAGGTCCGGCATGGATTTCAACAGTCAGAAAATGTCAACAACGAGCACTTTTAGGTGGACCAGATGAGAAAGTTGAGGCAATGTGTGATGCTGATAGGTGACTCTTAAATATGTTAAACAAGCAAGAAGTTGTTGGAGCGACCAAAGATTTTGACACCTTCTTAATTGAAGGAGTTGCACAGAAGGCAGCTAAGCGATACTTTGCGGCAACGATTGAAGCGTCTTGCAGTCGTATATTGAAGTTCCTCAAGACGAGAAAGCTTATCGGATCCACCAAGGAAGCCAGAAACGCTTGACCCACTTAATCGAAGGATCTTCAGTGAAGACCACCCATCTATAGGGATTTCCCCTTCCAAATTCTTGCATTCACTGACATCTAATTCTTCAAGTTTCTCAAGACAAGAAAGTTTATTGAATCCATTGGAGAAGCCAGAAATGCTTGTCCTACCTAATCGAAGGATCCTCAGTGAAGATAACCCATCTATAAGAATTTCCCCTCTTAGATTCTTGCATCTTGCGACATCTAATTCTTCAAGTTTCTCTAAACGAGAAAGCTTATTGAATAAGTTAGGGAAGCCAGAAATGCTCGTTCCATTTAATCGAAGGATCTTCATTGCAGACAACCCATCTATAGGGATTTCCCCTCCTAGCTTCTTGCATTCACTGACATCTAATTCTTCAAGTTTCTCAAGACAAGAAAGCTTATTGAATCCATTAGAGAAGCCAGAAATGCTTGTCCAACCTAATCGAAGGATCCTCAGTGAAGACAACCCATCTATAAGAATTTACCCTCCTAGATTCTTGCATCCTGTGGCATCTAATTCTTCAAGTTTCTCAAGACAAGAAAGCTCATTGAATAAGTTGGGGAAGCCAAAAACGTTTGTTCCACTCAATCGAAGGATCTTCAGTGAAGACAACCCATTTATAAGGATTTCCCCTCTTAGATTCTTGCATTGTCTGACATCTAATTCTTCAAGTTTCTCAAGACGAGAAAGCTTACTAAATCCATTGGGGAAGCCAAAAATGCTTGTCCAACCTAATCGAAGGATCCTCAGTGAAGACAACCCATCTATAAGTATTTCCCCCCCTAAATTCTTGCATCCTGCGGCATCTAATTCTTCAAGTTTCTCTAAACGAAAGCTTATTGAATAAGTTAGGGAACCAAATGCTCGTTCCATTTAATCGAAGGATCTTCATTGCGACAACCCATCTATAGGGATTTCCCCTCCCTAGCTTCTTGCATTCACTGACATTTAATTCTTCAAGTTTCTCAAGACAAGAAAGCTTATTGAATCCATTAGAGAAGCCGAAATGCTTGTCCAACCTAATCGAAGGATCCTCAAAAGACAACCCATCTATAAGAATTTCCCCTCCTAGATTCTTGCATCCCGTGGCATCTAATTCTTCAAGTTTCTCAAGACAAGAAAGCTCATTGAATAAGTTGGGAAGCCAAAAACGTTTGTTCCACTCAATCGAAGGATCTTCGAAGACAACCCATTTATAAGGATTTCCCCTCTTAGATTCTTGCATTGTCGACATCTAATTCTTCAAGTTTCTCAAGACGAGAAAGCTTAATAAATCCATTGGGGAAGCCAAAAATGCTTGTCCAACCTAATCGAAGGATCCTCGGTGAAGACGACCCATCTATAAGTATTTCCCCCTAAATTCTTGCATCCCGCGACATCTAATTTTTCAAGTTTCTCTAAACGAGAAAGCTTATTGAATAAGTTAGGGAAGCTTCTAAATGCTCGTTCCATTTAATCGAAGGATCTTCGGTGCGAACAACCCATCTATAGGGATTTCCCCTCCCAACTTCTTGCATTCACCGACATCTAATTCTTCAAGTTTCTCAAGACAAGAAAGCTTATTGAATCCATTGGAGAAGCCAGAAATGCTTGTCCAACCTAATCGAAGGATCCTCAGTGAAGACAACCCATCTATAAGAATTTCCCCTCCTAGATTCTTGCATCCTGTGGCATCTAATTCTTCAAATTTCTCTAGACAAGAAAGCTTATTGAATAAGTTGGGGAAGCCAAAAACACTTGTTCCACTTAATCGAAGGATTTTTAGTGAAGACAACCCATCTATAAGTATTTCCCCTCCCAGATTCTTGCATTGTCTGACATCTAATTCTTCAAGTTTTTGAAGAAGAGAAAGCTTATTGAATCCATTGGAGAAGCCAGAAATGCTTGTCCAACCTAATCGAAGGATCCTCAGTGAAGTCAATCCATCTATAGGAATTTCCCCTCCTAGATTCTTGCATCTTGCGGCAGCTAATTCTTCAAGTTTCTCTAGACGATAAAGCTTATTGAATAAGTCGGGGAAGCCAGAAATGCTTGTTCCACTTAATCGAAGGATCTTTAGTGAAGACAAACCATCTATAAGGATTTCCCCTCCCAGATTCTTACATTCACTGACATCTAATTCTTCAAGTTTTTGAAGACGAGAAAGCTTATTGAATCCATTGGAGAAGCCAGAAATGCTTGTCCAACCTAATCGAAGGATCTTCAGTGAAGACAACCCATCTATAAGTATTTCCCCCCCTAGATTCTTGCATCCTGCGGCATCTAATTCTTCAAATTTCTCCAGACGAGAAAGCTTCTTGAATAATTCGGGAAGCCGAAATGCTTGTCCCACTTAATCGAAGGATCTTCGTGAAGACAAGCCATCTATAGGGATTTCCCTCCTAGATTCTCGCATTTTCGACATCTAATTCTTCAAGTTTCTCAAGACGAAAGCCTATTGAATTTGTTAGAGAAGCCAGAAACGCTTGTCCAACCTAAGCGAAGGATCCTCAGTGAAGACAACCCATCTATAAGGATTTCCCCTCCCATATTCTTGCATCTTGCGGCATCTAGCTCTTCAAGTTTCTCAAGACGAGAAAGCTTATTGAATAAGTTGGCGAAGCCAAAAACATTTGTCCCACTTAATCGAAGGATCTTTAGTGAAGACAACCCTTCTATAGGGATTTCCCCTTCCAAATTCTTGCATTGTCTGACATTTAATTCTTCAAGTTTCTTAAGACGAGAAAGCTTGCTAAATCCATTAGAGAAGCCAAAAATGCTTGTCCAACCTAATCGAATGATCCTCAGTGAAGATAACCCATCTATAAGAATTTCCCCTCCTAGATTATTGCATCTTGCGACATCTAATTCTTCAAGTTTCTCTAAACGAGAAAGCTTATTGAATAAGCTAGGGAAGCCAGAAATGCTTGTTCCATTTAATCGAAGGATCTTCAGTGCAGACAACCCATCTATAGGGATTTCCCCTCCCAGCTTCTTGCATTCACTGACAACTAATTCTTCAAGTTTCTCAAGACAAGAAAGCTTATTGAATCCATTGGAGAAGCCAGAAATGCTTGTCCAACCTAATCGAATGATCCTTAGTGAAGACAACCCATCTATAAGAATTTCCCCTCCTAGATTCTTGCATCCTGTGGCATCTAATTCTTCTAGTTTCTCAAGACAAGAAAGCTTATTGAATCCATTGGAGAAGCCAGAAATGCTTGTCCAACCTAATCGAAGGATCCTCAGTGAAGACAACCCATCTATAAGGATTTCCCCCCTAGATTCTTGCATCTTGTGGCATCTAATTCTTCAAGTTTCTCAAGACGAGAAAGCTCATTGAATAAGTTGGGGAAGCCAAAAACGTTTGTTCCACTCAATCGAAGGATCTTCAGTGAAGACAACCCATCTATGAGGATTTCCCCTCTTAGATTCTTGCATTGTTTGACATCTAATTCTTCAAGTTTCTCAAGACGAGAAAGCTTACTAAATCCATTGGAGAAGCCAAAAATGCTTGTCCAACCTAATCGAAGGATCCTCAGTGAAGACAACCCATCTATAAGAATTTCCCCTCCTAGATTCTTGCATTTTGTGACATCTAATTCTTCAAGTTTCTCTAAACGAGAAAGCTTATTGAATAAGTTAGGGAAGCCAGAAATGCTCGTTCCATTTAATCGAAGGATCTTCAGTGCAGACAACCCATCTATAGGGATTTCCCCTCCCAGATTCTTGCATTCACTGACATTTAATTCTTCAAGTTTCTCAGGACAAGAAAGCTTATTGAATCCATTGGAGAAGCCAGAAATGCTTGTCCAACCTAATCAAAGGATCCTCAGTGAAGACAACCCATCTATAAGAATTTTTCCTCCTAGATTCTTGCATTCTGTGGCATCTAATTCTTCAAGTTTCTCTAGACAAGAAAGCTTATTGAATAAGTTGGGAAAGCCGAAAACACTTGTTCCACTTAATCGAAGGATTTTTAGTGAAGACAACCCATCTATAAGTATTTCTCCTCCCAGATTCTTGCAGTATGTGACATCTAATTCTTCAAGTTTTTGAAGACGAAAAAGCTTATTGAATCCATTGGAGAAGCCAGAAATGCTTGTCCAACCTAATCGAAGGATCTTCGGTGAAGACAACCCATCTATAATTATTTCCCCCTAGATTCTTGCATCTGCGACATCAAATTCTTCAAATTTCTCCGGACGAGAGAGCTTCTTGAATAATTCGAGGAAGCTAGAAATGCTTGTCCCACTTAATCGAAGGATCTTCAGTGAAGACAACCCATCTATAAGTATTTCCCCCCGTAGATTCTTGCATCCTGCGGCATCTAATTCTTCAAATTTCTCCAGACGAGCAAGCTTCTTGAATAATTCGGGGAAGCCAGAAATGCTTGTCCCACTTAATCGAAGGATTTTCAGTGAAGACAACCCATTTATAAGGATTTCCCCTCTTAGATTCTTGCACTGTCTGACATCTAATTCTTCAAGTTTCTCAAGACGAGAAAGCTTACTAAATCCATTGGAGAAGCCAAAAATGCTTGTCCAACCTAATCGAAGGATCCTCAGTGAAGACAACCCATCTATAAGAATTTCCCCTCCTAGATTCTTGCATCATGTGGCATCTAATTCTTCAAGTTTCTCAAGATGAGAAAGCTCGTTGAATAAGTTGGGGAAGCCAAAAACGTTTGTTCCACTCAATCGAAGGATCTTCAGTGAAGACAACCCATTTATAAGGATTTCCCCTCTTAGATTCTTGCACTGTCTGACATCTAATTCTTCAAGTTTCTCAAGACGAGAAAGCTTACTAAATCCATTGGAGAAGCCAAAAATGCTTGTCCAACCTAATCGAAGGATCCTCAATGAAGACAACACATCTATAAGTATTTCCCCCTAGATTCTTGCATCTGCGCGCATCTAATTCTTCAAGTTTCTAAACGAAAGCTTATTGAATAAGTTAGGGAAGCCGAAATGCTCGTTCCATTTAATCGAAGGATCTTCGGTGCGAACAACCCATCTATAGGGATTTCCCCTCCCAGCCTTCTTGCATTCACGACATCTAATTCTTCAAGTTTCTCAAAACAAGAAAGCTTATTGAATCCATTGGAGAAGCAAGAAATGCTTGTCCAACCTAATCGAAGGATCCTCGGTGAAGACAACCCATCTATAAGAATTTCCCCTCCTAGATTCTTGCATCCTGTGGCATCTAATTCTTCAAGTTTCTCAAGACAAGAAAGCTCATTGAATAAGTTGGGGAAGCCAAAAACGTTTGTTCCACTCAATCGAAGGATCTTCGGTGAAGACAACCCATCTATAAGAATTTCCCCTCTTAGATTCTTGCATTGTCGACATCTAATTCTTCAAGTTTCTCAAGGCGAGAAAGCTTACTAAATCCATTAGAGAAGCCAAAAATGCTTGTCCTACCTAATCGAAGGATCCTCGGTGAAGACAACCCATCTATAAGAATTTCCCCTCCTAGATTCTTGCATCTGTGGCATCTAATTCTTCAAGTTTCTCATGACGAAAGCTCATTGAATAAGTTGGGGAAGCCAAAAACGGTTGTTCCACTCAATCGAAGGATCTTCAGTGAAGACAACCCATCTATAAGGATTTCCCCTCTTAGATTCTTGCATTGTCTGACATCTAATTCTTCAAGTTTCTCAAGACGAGAAAGCTTATTGAATCTATTGGAGAAGCCAGAAATGCTTGTCCAACCTAATCGAAGGATCCTCAGTGAAGACAACCCATCTATAAGAATTTTTCCTCCTAGATTCTTGCATTCTGTGGCATCTAATTCTTCAAGTTTCTCTAGACAAGAAAGTTTATTGAATAAGTTGGGAAGCCGAAAACACTTGTTCCTCTTAATCGAATGATTTTAGTGAAGACAACCCATCTATAAGTATTTCCCCTCCCAGATTCTTGCAGTATCTGACATCTAATTCTTCAAGTTTTTGAAGACGAAAAAGCTTATTGAATCCATTGGAGAAACCAGAAATGCTTGTCCAACCTAATCGAAGGATCTTCAGTGAAGACAACCCATCTATAATTATTTCCCCCTAGATTCTTGCATCTGCGCCATCTAATTCTTCAAATTTCTCCGGACGAGAGAGCTTCTTGAATAATTCGGGAAGCTAGAAATGCTTGTCCCACTTAATCGAAGGATCTTCGGTGAAGACAACCCATCTATAAGTATTTCCCCCGTAGATTCTTGCATCTGCGGCATCTAATTCTTCAAATTTCTCCAGGGCGAGCAAGCTTCTTGAATAATTCGGGAAGCCGAAATGCTTGTCCCACTTAATCGAAGGATCTTCGGTGAAGACAAGCCATCTATAGGGATTTCCCCTCCTAGATTCTCGTATTTTCTGACATCTAATTCTTCAAGTTTCTCAAGACGAGAAAGCCTATTGAATTTGTTAGAGAAGCCAGAAATGCTTGTCCAACCTAATCGAAGGATCCTCAGTGAAGACAACCCATCTATAAGAATTTCCCCTCCTAGATTCTTGCATCCTCGTGGCATCTAATTCTTCAAGTTTCTCAAGATGAGAAAGCTCGTTGAATAAGTTGGGGAAGCCAAAAACGTTTGTTCCACTCAATCGAAGGATCTTCAGTGAAGACAACCCATTTATAAGGATTTCCCCTCTTAGATTCTTGCACTTGTCGACATCTAATTCTTCAAGTTTCTCAAGACGAAAGCTTACTAAATCCATTGGAGAAGCCAAAAATGCTTGTCCAACCTAATCGAAGGATCCTCAATGAAGACAACACATCTATAAGTATTTCCCCCTAGATTCTTGCATCATGCGGCATCTAATTCTTCAAGTTTCTCTAAACGAAAGCTTATTGAATAAGTTAGGGAAGCCGAAATGCTCGTTCCATTTAATCGAAGGATCTTCGGTGCGGACAACCCATCTATAGGGATTTCCCCTCCCGACTTCTTGCATTCACGACATCTAATTCTTCAAGTTTCTCAAAACAAGAAAGCTTATTGAATCCATTGGAGAAGCAAGAAATGCTTGTCCAACCTAATCGAAGGATCCTCGGTGAAGACGACCCATCTATAAGAATTTCCCCTCCTAGATTCTTGCATCCTGTGGCATCTAATTCTTCAAGTTTCTCAAGACGAGAAAGCTCATTGAATAAGTTGGGGAAGCCAAAAACGTTTGTTCCACTCAATCGAACGATCTTCAGTGTAGACAACCCATCTATAAGAATTTCCCCTCTTAGATTCTTGCATTGTCTGACATCTAATTCTTCAAGTTTCTCAAGACGAGAAAGCTTACTAAATCCATTAGAGAAGCCAAAAATGCTTGTCCTACCTAATCGAAGGATCCTCAGTGAAGACAACCCATCTATAAGAATTTCCCCTCCTAGATTCTTGCATCTGTGGCATCTAATTCTTCAAGTTTCTCATGACGAAAGCTCATTGAATAAGTTGGGAAGCCAAAAACGGTTGTTCCACTCAATCGAAGGATCTTCAGTGAAGACAACCCATCCATAAGGATTTCCCCACTTAGATTCTTGCATTGTCTGACATCTAATTCTTCAAGTTTCTCAAGACGAGAAAGCTTATTGAATCTATTGGAGAAGCCAGAAATGCTTGTCCAACCTAATCGAAGGATCCTCAGTGAAGACAACCCATCTATAAGAATTTTTCCTCCTAGATTCTTGCATTACTCGTGGCATCTAATTCTTCAAGTTTCTCTAGACAAGAAAGTTTATTGAATAAGTTGGGGAAGCCGAAAACACTTGTTCCTCTTAATCGAATGATTTTTAGTGAAGACAACCCATCTATAAGTATTTCCCCTCCCAGATTCTTGCAGTATCTGACATCTAATTCTTCAAGTTTTTGAAGACGAAAAAGCTTATTGAATCCATTGGAGAAACCGAAATGCTTGTCCAACCTAATCGAAGGATCTTCGGTGAAGACAACCCATCTATAATTATTTCCCCCTAGATTCTTGCATCCCGCGGCATCTAATTCTTCAAATTTCTCCCGACGAGAGAGCTTCTTGAATAATTCGGGAAGCTAGAAATGCTTGTCCCACTTAATCGAAGGATCTTCGGTGAAGACAACCCATCTATAAGTATTTCCCCCGTAGATTCTTGCATCTGCGGCATCTAATTCTTCAAATTTCTCCCGGACGAGCAAGCTTCTTGAATAATTCGGGAAGCCGAAATGCTTGTCCCACTTAATCGAAGGATCTTCGGTGAAGACAAGCCATCTATAGGGATTTCCCCTCCTAGATTCTCGCATTTTCTGACATCTAATTCTTCAAGTTTCTCAAGACGAGAAAGCCTATTGAATTTGTTAGAGAAGCCAGAAATGCTTGTCCAACCTAATCGAAGGATCCTCGGTGAAGACAACCCATCTATAAGAATTTCCCCTCCTAGATTCTTGCATCTGTGGCATCTAATTCTTCAAGTTTCTCAAGATGAGAAAGCTCGTTGAATAAGTTGGGGAAGCCAAAAACGTTTGTTCCACTCAATCGAAGGATCTTCGGTGAAGACAACCCATCTATAAGGATTTCCCCTCTTAGATTCTTGCATTGTCGACATCTAATTCTTCAAGTTTCTCAAGACGAGAAAGCTTACTAAATCCATTAGAGAAGCCAAAAATGCTTGTCCTACCTAATCGAAGGATCCTTAGTGAAGACAACCCATCTATAAGAATTTCCCCTCCTAGATTCTTGCATCATGTGGCATCTAATTCTTCAAGTTTCTCATGACGAGAAAGCTCATTGAATAAGTTGGGGAAGCCAAAAACGGTTGTTCCACTCAATCGAAGGATCTTCAGTGAAGACAACCCATCTATAAGGATTTCCCCTCTTAGATTCTTGCATTGTCTGACATCTAATTCTTCAAGTTTCTCAAGACGAGAAAGCTTATTGAATCTATTGGAGAAGCCAGAAATGCTTGTCCAACCTAATCGAAGGATCCTCAGTGAAGACAACCCATCTATAAGAATTTTTCCTCCTAGATTCTTGCATTACGTGGCATCTAATTCTTCAAGTTTCTCTAGACAAGAAAGTTTATTGAATAAGTTGGGGAAGCCGAAAACACTTGTTCCTCTTAATCGAATGATTTTTAGTGAAGACAACCCATCTATAAGTATTTCCCCTCCCAGATTCTTGCAAAGATCGACATCTAATTCTTCAAGTTTTTGAAGACGAAAAAGCTTATTGAATCCATTGGAGAAACCAGAAATGCTTGTCCAACCTAATCGAAGGATCTTCAGTGAAGACAACCCATCTATAATTATTTCCCCCCCTAGATTCTTGCATCCTGCGGCATCTAATTCTTCAAATTTCTCCAGACGAGAGAGCTTCTTGAATAATTCGGGGAAGCTAGAAATGCTTGTCCCACTTAATCGAAGGATCTTCAGTGAAGACAACCCATCCATAAGTATTTCCCCCCGTAGATTCTTGCATCCTGCGGCATCTAATTCTTCAAATTTCTCCAGACGAGCAAGCTTCTTGAATAATTCGGGGAAGCCAGAAATGCTTGTCCCACTTAATCGAAGGATCTTCAGTGAAGACAAGCCATCTACAAAGGATTTCCCCTCCTAGATTCTCGCATTTTCTGACATCTAATTCTTCAAGTTTCTCAAGACGAGAAAGCCTATTGAATTTGTTAGAGAAGCCAGAAATGCTTGTCCAACCTAATCGAAGGATCCTCAGTGAAGACAACCCATCTATAAGAATTTCCCCTCCTAGATTCTTGCATCCTGTGGCATCTAATTCTTCAAGTTTCTCAAGATGAGAAAGCTCGTTGAATAAGTTGGGGAAGCCAAAAACGTTTGTTCCACTCAATCGAAGGATCTTCAGTGAAGACAACCCATTTATAAGGATTTCCCTCTTAGATTCTTGCACCTTGTCGACATCTAATTCTTCAAGTTTCTCAAGACGAGAAAGCTTACTAAATCCATTGGAGAAGCCAAAAATGCTTGTCCAACCTAATCGAAGGATCCTCAATGAAGACAACACATCTATAAGTATTTCCCCCCCTAGATTCTTGCACCATGCGGCATCTAATTCTTCAAGTTTCTCTAAACGAGAAAGCTTATTGAATAAGTTAGGGAAGCCAGAAATGCTCGTTCCATTTAATCGAAGGATCTTCAGTGCAGACAACCCATCTATAGGGATTTCCCCTCCCCGACTTCTTGCATTCACCGACATCTAATTCTTCAAGTTTCTCAAAACAAGAAAAGCTTATTGAATCCATTGGAGAAGCAAGAAATGCTTGTCCAACCTAATCGAAGGATCCTCGGTGAAGACAACCCATCTATAAGAATTTCCCCTCCTAGATTCTTGCATCCTGTGGCATCTAATTCTTCAAGTTTCTCAAGACGAGAAAGCTCATTGAATAAGTTGGGGAAGCCAAAAACGTTTGTTCCACTCAATCGAAGGATCTTCAGTGAAGACAACCCATCTATAAGAATTTCCCCTCTTAGATTCTTGCATTGTCTGACATCTAATTCTTCAAGTTTCTCAAGACGAGAAAGCTTACTAAATCCATTGGAGAAGCCAAAAATGCTTGTCCTACCTAATCGAAGTATCCTCAGTGAAGACAACCCATCTATAAGAATTTCCCCTCCTAGATTCTTGCATCCTGTGGCATCTAATTCTTTAAGTTTCTCAAGACGAGAAAGCTCATTGAATAAGTTGGGGAAGCCAAAAACGGTTGTTCCACTCAATCGAAGGATCTTCAGTGAAGACAACCCATCTATAAGGATTTCCCCTCTTAGATTCTTGCATTGTCGACATCTAATTCTTCAAGTTTCTCAAGACGAGAAAGCTTATTGAATCTATTGGAGAAGCCAAATGCTTGTCCAACCTAATCGAAGGATCCTCGGTGAAGACAACCCATCTATAAGAATTTTTTCTCCTAGATTCTTGCATTCTGTGGCATCTAATTCTTCAAGTTTCTCTAGACAAGAAAGCTTATTGAATAAGTTGGGGAAGCCAAAAACACTTGTTCCACTTAATCGAAGGATTTTTAGTGAAGACAACCCATCTATAAGTATTTCCCCTCCCAAATTCTTGCAGTATCTGACATCTAATTCTTCAAGTTTTTGAAGACGAAAAAGCTTATTGAATCCATTGGAGAAGCCAGAAATGCTTGTCCAACCTAATCGAAGGATCTTCAGTGAAGACAACCCATCTATAATTATTTCCCCCTAGATTCTTGTATCCTTTGACATCTAATTCTTCAAATTTCTCCAGGGCAGAGAGCTTCTTGAATAATTCGGGAAGCCGAAATGCTTGTCCCACTTAATCGAAGGATCTTCGGTGAAGACAACCCATCTATAAGTATTTCCCCCACTAGATTCTTGCATCCCGCGGTATCTAATTCTTCAAATTTCTCCGGACGAGCAAGCTTCTTGAATAATTCGGGAAGCCGAAATGCTTGTCCCACTTAATCGAAGGATCTTCAGTGAAGACAACCCATCTATAGGGATTTCCCCTCCCAGATTCTCGCATTTTCGACATCTAATTCTTCAAGTTTCTCAAGACGAGAAAGCCTATTGAATTCGTTGGAGAAGCCAGAAATGCTTGTCCAACCTAATCGAAGGATCCTCAGTGAAGACAATCCATCTATAGGGATTTCCCCTCCCAGATTCTTGCATCCCGTGGCATCTAATTCTTCAAGTTTCTCAAGACGAGAAAGCTCGTTGAATAAGTTGGGGAAGCCAAAAACGTTTGTTCCACTCAATCGAAGGATCTTCAGTGAAGACAACCCATTTATAAGGATTTCCCCTTAGATTCTTGCATTGTCTGACATCTAATTCTTCAAGTTTCTCAAGACGAGAAAGCTTACTAAATCCATTGGAGAAGCCAAAAATGCTTATCCAACCTAATCGAAGGATCCTCAATGAAGACAACACATCTATAAGTATTTCCCCCTAGATTCTTGCATCCAATGCATCTAATTCTTCAAGTTTCTCTAAACGAGAAAGCTTATTGAATAAGTTAGGGAAGCCAGAAATGCTCGTTCCATTTAATCGAAGGATCTTCAGTGCAGACAACCCATCTATAGGGATTTCCCCTCCCAGCTTCTTGCATTCACTGACATCTAATTCTTCAAGTTTCTCAAAACAAGAAAGCTTATTGAATCCATTGGAGAAGCAAGAAATGCTTGTCCAACCTAATCGAAGGATCCTCGGTGAAGACAACCCATCTATAAGAATTTCCCCTCCTAGATTCTTGCATCTTGTAGCATCTAATTCTTCAAGTTTCTCAAGACGAAAGCTCATTGAATAAGTTGGGGAAGCCAAAAACGTTTGTTCCACTCAATCGAACGATCTTCGGTGAAGACAACCCATCTATAAGGATTTCCCCTCTTAGATTCTTGCATTGTCGACATCTAATTCTTCAAGTTTCTCAAGACGAGAAAGCTTACTAAATTCATTGGAGAAGCCATAAATGATTGTCCAACCTAATCGAAGGATCCTCAGTGAAGTCAATCCATCTATAAGAATTTCCCCTCCTAGATTCTTGCACCTTGCGGCAGCTAATTCTTCAAGTTTCTCCAAACGGGAAAGCTTATTGAATAAGTCGGGGAAGCCAGAAATGCTTGTTCCACTTAATCGAAGGATCTTTAGTGAAGACAAGCCATCTATAGGGATTTCCCCTCCCAGATTCTTACATTCACTGACATCTAATTCTTCAAGTTTTGAAGACGAAAAGCCTATTGAATTCATTGGAGAAGCCGAAATGCTTGTCCAACCTAATCGAAGGATCTTCGGTGAAAACAACCCATCTATAAGTATTTTCCCCCCTAGATTCTTGCATCCTGCGGCATCTAATTCTTCAAATTTCTCCAGACAAGAAAGCTTCTTGAATAATTCGAGGAAGCCAGAAATGCTTGTCCCACTTAATCGAAGGATCTTCAGTGAAGACAAGCCATCTATAGGGATTTCCCCTCCTAGATTCTCGCATTTTCTGACATCTAATTCTTCAAGTTTCTCAAGACGAGAAAGCCTATTGAATTTGTTAGAGAAGCCAGAAACGCTTGTCCAACCTAATCGAATGATCCTCAATGAAGACAACCCATCTATAAGGATTTCCCCTCCCATATTCTTGCATCTTGCGGCATCTAGCTCTTCAAGTTTCTCAAGACGAGAAAGCTTATTGAATAAGTTGGCGAAGCCAAAAACATTTGTCCCACTTAATCGAAGGATCTTTAGTGAAGACAACCCCTCTATAGGGATTTCCCCTTCCAGATTCTTGCATTGTCTGACATCTAATTCTTCAAGTTTCTCAAGACGAGAAAGCCTATTGAATTCATTGGAGAAGCCAGAAACGCTTGTCCAACCTAATCGAATGATCCTCAGTGAAGACAACCCATCTATAAAGATTTCCCCTCTCAAATTCTTGCATCCTGCGACATCTAATTCTTCAAGTTTCTCAAGATGAGAAAGCTTATTGTATAAGTCGGCGAAGCCAGAAACACTTGTGCAACTTAATCGAAGGATCTTTAGTGAAGACAACCCATCTATAGGGATTTCTCCTCCCAAATTCGTGCATCCTGTGACATCTAACTCTTCAAGTTTCTTAAGAAATGAAAGCTTATTGAGTCCGTCGAGGAAGCCCAAAACGCGCGTCCAACTTAATCGAAGAATCTTCAGTGAAGACAACCCCTCTATAGGGATTTCCCCTCCCAAACTCTTGCACCTTGTCACATAAAATTGTTCTAGGTTGCTCAACTTGCTAATAGTACTAGGTAAACTACTCAATTTCTCACAATGTTTTATTGTCAAAATTGTCAAGTTTTTCAAATCCCCAATGGATTCAGGCAATTTACAAATGCCTAAAAATGACATGTCCAATTTAGTCAACCGTTCCAACTTTCCAATTGAGTTAGGGATATGAAAATCTCCTGAAAATTGTGCTCGCCTTAAAAGTAGTTGCTGCAAGTTCATAAGGGATCCGATGCTCTCTGGAAGTCTACATAATTTTGAGCAATTAGTTAGGTTAAGGATTGACAAATTTACCAAATGGCTAATTGATCTAGGAATTCCAACCAATGATTTGCAATCATTGGCATGAGGAATCTTCAGCTTCTTTAAAGAACTTATACATGGAGGAATTTCCTCTATAGCAATATTGCCTATGTAAAGTTCCTTTAGTTCTTCCAACTTGCCCATTTCTTGGGGTAGCTCTCGTAGTTTTACACACCCATATAAGCTCAAATAACTTAGGCCCTTGGCTTCTCCAATAGAAGGGTGGATTAGCTCTAGATTACCACATCGTTTGACGATTAATATCTCTAAATGTCGAAAGGTCGAGAGATCAGGAGTAACTCTTAAACGAGGGCAATCTACAAGAACTAGAGCTTTCAATTGCTTCGCCACCTGCAAAACAAAATGATTTGATAAATTTTTGTTGAGAATAAGTCAAGAATAAGTCAATAAAAACAAAAGACAAAACATGTTCTTTATCTGACCTTGAGATAACTCCAACCTTCCCAATGCTCTGAAATGTCACTTCTTAATAGCAAAAGTGAGACTAATTTCTCCATATGAAATTTAGTAGCCATGGATGCAGGACATCTATTCAACTCAAGGATTCGTAAATTGGGAAGCAAGATTTTGGAATCTCCAATCAGTTTTGCATCCGACACCACAAGGCATCTTAAGTTCAGTAGTTTCTCAAATTGCTCAGTTGTGAATTCACTCTACGAGCTATCTCCATTGAGAGTAAGGACTTGAATGTTAAGATTTTCAATTCCCTTCACAAATGTTGCATCGAGTTAGCTAAAGTGGACTCATTATCAATTTGCCTTACTATAGTCGTGAAGTTGATGCTCAAGGTGAGACCAAATTTTATCATTCTGAGCAGTGCAGTGGGTCATTTCGAGGGAAAAAAAAACGCAATAATTACGTTGAATAACAACCTAGAATTAATCAATACTAACACCAAGAACACAAGTAACAGCTAAGCAGCAGGGAGTTTATTGTTTAAACCAAAGTTTTTGTCTTCTTTTTCTTTCTAACTCGATAGAAAACGTCTACCATGTATTCCAACCAAGATAATTCATGTCAAAAGAGAGTAGAACAACGATAGAGGTTACAATTACCTTATTTCTCTGAAATATTTTCAAGTCTTCCTCATAGAGCCACACCCTACTTCGATTCATAGGAGCATGGTAATCTTCTTGACGAATAATTTCCCTACCAAGATCTGTCAATTGGTCATGCATTTGCGGCACTTCATCATCTCCAATTTTTATTAGCGACATAAAACTCAATGTTTCAATCCCCATATTCGGAAAAAAATTACAAGCATCCCACATGTGGAATGCCCGTACACTCTTAAGGCCCCAAGCAATATCCAAAAATATATGTTTTTCCTCATAGTTTAATGCATCGTAACTTATCCTCAATTTCTCTTGCACTTTCTCATGTGGTACTTCCCGAAACTTCTTTAACGCATCTTGCCAAAATGCTTGGTTCCGTCCACACAGAAACGAACCTATAACCTCGAGAGCTAAGGGTAGCCCTCCGGTAGTGGACACGATAGCACGAGAGAGAGATTCAAATTCATACGGAGGAGAGTCCCTCCTAAAGGCATGTCTACTAAACAATACCAAAGATTCATCCTTAGCCATTTCCTCGAGTTCGTACTTGCATTTCACCTCAGCTTTATCAAGAACAGACCTGCTTCTTGTGGTGATTATTATCCTACTTCCCATATCAAACCAGTCATATTTCCCAACCAAACCTCTGATCTGCTCGATATCATCCACATCATCTAGAAGAATTAGGACTTTCTTACGTTTAAATCTAGATCCCAAGATGTTGATTCCTTCATCCTTATTAGACACTTGGTCTTTCTCTTTCAGATCACGTATTAAATGATTCTGCAAATAAAAAATGTCATGGCGTCGCGAGGATTCTCGAATATCTGCAATAAAACTACGATGCTGAAATTGGTTGGAGAGCTTATTGTGGACAGCCTTGGCTAAAGTTGTCTTACCAATGCCCCCCATTCCATGAATACCAACAATTTGGGTAGCACTGGGATTATCGTCGGGATTATCATCTAGCAATCTCAAAACATTCTCCACAGCATTATCGATTCCAACGAGTTGTTCGGGAACAACCAGCTGGAAAGCCTTCTTTAACTCACCCAATACTTTTCTGATCACCATTTTCACCAGATCTCCTTCGCGACTGTTTACAAAACATTCGAGTCAAAAAGGATTAGAAGAACAATCATATTATCTGATTATCACAACACTACAGCATATAAGAGTGAAAAAAAGCAAGGCACAAGTAGAGAAACACACGAATGTATAGCCTCCTCTACAAGCAAGATCCCGTTGCAAGAAAGTAAACAAAGATTCGATGGAAAATGAAGTACCCGTCAGCAATTTTCTCCGATTCCCATCCCTTTAAGGAAGCCACTTCTTGAAGTGCTACTTTCCATTTCTCAACATCTTCCGGATACTTCCTACTTAAACAGGAGAAAGCCTCTCCAAAGCTCCCTTTTTGGTTTCGCACATCGGTCGGTTCAACATGGTAAAATATGGGCAAAACAACGTGCCCGCTTTTGATGCACTCTGTCATCTCAACGAGCTCTTGAAGGCACCATTTGCTTGAAGCGTAGTTCTGAGAGAGAATCGGGATCGAAATTTTGCTATTTTTAATGGCCTGGAGAAGATTGGTGCCGATCTTCTCACCTTCGGGAAGCTCATTGTTGTCTCTGAACACGCAGATGCTGGCATCGAAGAGGCCATTGTAGAGGTGATCCGCAAAGGTTTTGCGAGTATCTTGACCACTAAAGCTCAAGAACACATCGTAGTTGTCACTACCCGTCGAAGCGGCGGAGGAGCTAGACGCACTGGCATCATCAGCTTTGCGACGTGCGCTCTTCTCGTTGCTTTGGACAGAATCGTGTGCGAGCGCTACATCATGTTTCATTTTTACTCCTTCGATGATTCTTGACCCGATCTCTCTGGTAAAATCAAAGAACGAAATGCCTCTAATCGGGTTGCCCAACTAGATGACCGTGCACAGAGAGTTTTGTTTTTGGTGCTTTACACTACAAGATGATGATGCACATGGATCGGGAGGGAGCGAGCAGACGGATCAATAGAGAAAGACTGATTTAGTCGTTGCGTGTGAAGTGGGCGTCCTCGCGAACCACCCATGCCTTTTCTTCTGGGAAAGTGGGATTTAGTCGTCGGTGGGGCCCACCGATTTGCATCGACCGTTGCGTCTCCTTTGCAAAGTGCGTTCCAGCTGTTCTTGTTATACATGGCGGAGCTTACATTTTTGAATTAGGAGTTCATGCCTTGAATGAATGATCCGTGTTAAAGCGATGATGCTCAATATAGCGATGGCATAAAATATTGAGCTCGTAATTATGATCATTGATAAATGCAAATGACAGATTATTGTTTCAGGGCGAGCCGATCTAATTGGCTCTTTGCACTCGTAGGTCCCCAAAAAACTATCGGACGCTGCTCAAGTTGACAAATTTGCACTTGTAGGCATCCCAAAAATGACTGGCATCTTGCCTTTTCTCCAATGGATGACTTTTAGAATCAGCCCTACGGACGCAAACATTTTCAATTTTGTATTTTGGGGGCTAAATCAGAAGAGTAAGATCGGCAGAGTAAGCAATATGGGTGGGCTCTCATTCAGTGTTATGGTAGAGATAACAAGCATTGATCTTTTTGTTTCTATGGAATGAGAGGCTTTTAAGCAAATCGGCACTTGCCGTGTTTATTAAGTTGCCGATTCTGCACGAATCCAAGGAAGCTCTGTGAATGGACTGAGACGGAGATTACCTCTGTAAATTATAGTCCTTTTTGGCCCTGACATTAATATTTACACCTAAAAATAAATAAAAAGAAAGAAATGAATTTAATAGATGACATTATACTAGCATATAGATCCGTGCTATGCATGAGAAAAGTACTCGTAAAATAGATTACAGTAAATAATTATTCTATAAGTGTACTTAAAGTTATATGAAAAGTAATTATACGCCCCTTGGACCAAAAGGAAAATAATTAAATTGGATTAAAGCGAGAGCTTAATCATCACGACGTGTGCTCTTCTTGTTGCTCTTGACGGAATTGCGTTACGAGCACAGAGAGAAGAATCGACCCAACAACACTGCAAAAGAACGCCCAGGCACTAGGTCACGTTTCATTTTTTCTCCTTCAATGACTCACCGACCGAGTCACTCTATCAATATGCAAGCACAGAAAGCCTCTCTACCTTCGGGTCGTCCAGTATTCAAATTGTGACCCTTGAACAGAAAAAGCAAAAAAAAAGAAAATGAAGAAAAAAGTCGCGAGTAAAAGTGGGTGCCTTGCTGCTGTCGTTACTCTCTCTCCTCTCAACTTTCATCTTCCTTCCTCCTCGCCGTTAAGCTCGCGGTCACGGGGAAGGGGTTCGACCCGGACGAAATGTCCGCTCCACGGTGCGGGAGTGAATAAGACACGACTGCCTTCAGAATTCACCTATGTTTTAAGCAAACGCAACAAACATCCTTTCCCAAATGAACGTTTGAACGATTTCAATCCGCACGCATGAGACAGAACCTCAATTTCATGGCAGAGTCAGCAACTTCACGGTGCCGCTAGGCTAACTGTCAATAACAGTGAACTTTTCCAGCCATGTATCCCAAATTCAGCACGAGGAGCCACCGAAAGGTCAAGTTTGGTCTTTTTGCCTTACTTTAACCGATTTTTTTCTGCTTAAAAATTTTAGTTTAGGTTATGTGCAATCATTTTGCAACACTCATTTTAAACCGAAAAATAAAGAAATTCAAACACACTTTAAAAGTGTCGAAATAGGACATAAATCCACTTTTTGACTCACATATTTGGGAGTGGGCTATAAATGAATTGTTCGACATTTTCGACGTGTGCTCTTCTGGTTGCTTTGGACAAAATTGTGTTGGAGCGCTAGATCACGTTTCATTTTTACTCCTTCGGTGATTCTTGAACCGATCTCTCTGTTAATATAAAACAATGAAATGCCATGCCCGACAAGACCTTGCAAAGGGTTTTGTTTTTGGTACTTTACAATCCAAGATGAAGATGCACGTGGATCGGGAGGGAAAAAGTAGACAAATTAATAGAAAATGACCGGTTTTAGTCGTCGCGTGGAGTGGGCGCCCTCGCGAACCGCCCAAGCCCTTTCTTTTGGCTACGTGGGATTGAGCTGTCGATGGGGCCAACCGTTTTTGCACGAAGTTTTTTTACTCATAACTGTCAGTTCATGACCCTGAAAATCCGGGACTGGTGCGTCTCCTTTGCAAAGTGCGTTCCAGCGGTTCTTGTTATACATGGTGGTGCTTACATATTTAAACTAGACGTTCATGCCTTAAATAAATGATCCGTGATAAAGTGGTGATACTTGATATAGTGATGGCATAAAGTATTGAGCTCATAATTATGGTCATTATTCAATTTGTCAGTACTTTTTGATATATAATATATGGTTGTCATTTTATCCATATGACTTTTATTTAGAGTGAAAACTTTTTGTGATCATGTAGCACTAAGTTTTTCGCAGTTAATACTTTAAGACGGGAGGAAAGTATAATAATTTCTTTGTAAACTAAGAAGATTAGTTTTCCCTACCTCTATGCCAAATTCACGACGTCACTGATAAAGGAAAGAGGGAAAGCTGGAGGCGAGATGGGGGATGAAGTGCAAGATAGAGCTTGACTGATAATTCAAAAAAATCTCACAAAATATCCACATTTCATATGTCCACATTGAGAATCTAGAGACGTCTTAAATTTTCAGGCGACTACCTAAGGCAATTACGCCCCCTGGCGGTTCCACCTCCATGTTCTAATTCAAAAGCTATTGGTAGTTGAGAGGGTTCAACTCCCTCATTGTTCAATTTGTCTATGCTTTTTTTTTAATGATATTTAATACATAGTGTTCGTTTTGTCTTATGACATTTATGTGGAGTGAAGACTTTTTGTGACTATGTAAAGCCAAGTTTTTCGCAATTTACACTTCAAGGCAAAGGGAAACTATAGTGATTTCCTTGTAAACCAAGAAGATTACTCGATTATTTGAATGGTTTTGAGCTAGAAACGATCACTCGATTATCTCTACGCCATATTTATAGTGTCATTGTTAAAGAGGAATGAGGGAAGGCAGGAGGCGAGATGGGAGGACGAAGTACGAGATAGAGCTTGGCCGACAATTCAAAGAATCTTTCAAAATATCATACAGTTAATACGTCAATGTTGGGAATCTAGAGATGCCTTCAAATTTCAAGTATATACATTCGGTGGTGGTTGTAATTCTAAATTTACTCTCTATAAAATAAAGAAAAGAACATGAGGAAGCCTTCTCGATAGCTCGAGGAGAAAAATAAGCAAGTTAAACTAGACTTAGGCTCCCTTTATTTCGTGAAAAATGAAAATTTTTTCATTAAAATAGACTTTCCATTAAAATAGAAAAGTTAAAGCGGCATCTTCCTTTTTCCCCCATTAAAATAGAAAATTGCAAGCGATATAGCGAAATAAATGGAGCCTTACTATAGGATAGCTTTTTGAATGAGTTTGGATGCGTGTGAACATGTTGATTACTTACTCCAGCATCTAATGCGAACACATGATTAAATTAGACTTTAATGGCCAAATTGCATAGCTTTTTGAATGAGTTTGGGCGCTTTTGAAAAACCAAAGCAAGTTTTTTACTAGAATAGAATAAGTAAAGCAAGTTGAACTAGACTTTCCATTAAAATAGAAAAGTTAAAGCGGCTTCACTCATGTTTTGGGGGCCAGCAAACGTTAAGAATCAATTAGTTGGGCCGCTCTAATTGACTCTTTGCACTTGTAAGCCCCAAAGAATGACCGGCATCTTCCTTTTTCCCCAGTGGATTACTTATGGAATAAGTGCTACGAATGCAAACATCTCTTATTGGGTGTCAGGCAAATGCACCAAGCATTGATCGTTTTGTTTCTATGGAATGAGAAGCTTATTAAGTAAACTAGCACTTGCATTGTTTCTTCCTGAAATGAGGTACGTTGTCAAGTTGTTGAGCCCACGCGATGTTGCGACCTACCCCTGGGAGAAGGGAATAGGTTTAGGGGGTATTCTTTAAAAACAGGCTATCTTCCATCATTAGGCATGAAATGGCCTCTCAAGCCCATACCTCACGCGACATAAGTATTCATAAGAATATGTAATAAGAAGTCACTACTAGCCTATTTAAGTAAGTTAGAAATCAAATGAGACATGAGAGTGTATCTCACTTCTTACGCAACCAGGGAATTTAAGATCGGAGACTTGATTACACTAATTAACCAATTAGTGCTCTTTCGGCACCTAATTTTGTTCGTTTAGAATAAAAAAATATTTTTGTTAGGCAGTTTGGATTAATTTTAAACCAATCCACTAATATGTGAAGTGATCATACACGTTTATTCTGAACTTGTTCAACCTAATATTGCCAACTTAATAGGTATAATTTCCCTCTTGAATGTGAAGTAGAACCCATCCATTTCCAATGAAATCAAGTGAGAGAAGGGAGAAATGAAATTAATTGATTTGGTATGATATTAAGGAACGGAAAGTCAAAATCATCAAAACTGAAGGTACTTTTTTTTTTTTTGGTCGAATAACTGAAGGTACTTTATAAGAGCAGAAAGTAGAAGTTCCATCGAAAGAGTAATTTCACGATTACAAAATATGCCATACTCTCCTACAATTGGGTCGGAGGAGATTCCCTCTACTTATACCATTGATTGGTGGGTTATAGCTACGGACGTCACCAATATTCAATTTTGATTAAATTTATATGTAATTGATATCCATAACTTATAATCCATTAATCAGAGATATGGTTGAAAAAAATTCCGTCCTCATAAAATTGGCTCATCGAGTGGTGTCTCGAATGGTGCATTGGTCTTTGATGGGCGGGCTTAAACGACCGACATAAATTTTATAAACACAAACTTTGCAAATCAGTTTTGCTAACTACTCTTTGAGATCAATAATCGTCACATCATCCCTTTCACGTAGACGAACTTAGAAACGACAGCATGGCGAACAAGCTATTGCTATCTAAGAATGCTGTACAATTTTGTGTAGACCAAAAGACAACTTCACACGCATAAACCTTATAAGCAGCCGTTGCTGCTGTCCAATATGTTGAGTATAGTCGACGGATTCAGTTTTGGAGTTCGTGGCGGTGGTATTGCAACCTGATGACGGTGGCCGTGGAGGAGCGACGCGGCAAAAGTGAGCAGCTATGGAGTGAAGAAGAAGAAAGACAAAAGGGCTGAAAGGAACAAATATGTGACAGGCTGAGTTTAAAAGAATGATGCAACATTTTCACCTAGTCAGATCGTATGCATCGCTAATAATTTTGTGACATGGCGCATAAGTCTCTCATTGAGCGAATTCTAGAATGTTGAGATAATTATTAGGCAAAGATAAGTTTAGGTATCATAATAAATAAAAGTCGAAGCACTTGCAATGTCATTATCCAAAAAATGACGGCAAGCGAATATGTTATCCATTATGAACGAAATCAAGTTCACGAGTTACCTATTCTATTTCCTGCATATCAAAAATTGAGCTCACGAAATTTTTCGAAGAATGGATCTTCAAGACCTCTATCTCATGAGCCTTCGCACCCTAAGAAGAGAAACCAGTAATGGCAAATATGTCGGGGAGGTGATCCATAGAGGCCCAATTAGCAGCGGAAGACCAGAAGGTAAAAGGAAAACCAAACAAGCCAGGTTCTAGGATTAAGTCGAAGCAAGAAAATTCCAAAGCGAAGTCAATTTGGGCTTGTTCCCAGAGATGTACCAAGTGATGTTTTAGCCTTAGGTACCACTGATATAATTTAGTATCCAGAACTGGAAAAATTCTAAATCTACGGCTTCTCTTCGACCAAATTTATACTAGAATGAAATCCTGGTGAATGGGTAGGATCTCTTGAGACTGACCGGGAAAGCACCGATCAAAAGATGAGGAACATGAAGAGATTTGAAGTAAGGACCACGAAAATCTAATCAGAGCCATCCTCGGGGGCAAAAAAACACTTGGAGCATCAAAACTTGGCACGGGGGACATTTAACTATCATTTTTAAAAAAAAAATGAAACACCAGAGTGCCAAGTCTGGCAAAAGTGGCCAAAACTCCTACGTGGTAATTTTTTAATAATATAACTCACCTACGTGGCATGCTGAAAAGCTAAGTTAGCAACAAAGAAACAAAATGACGTCATTTTGTTTTTGTTTTTATTTTTTTAATTTTAATATAAATATTAATTAGATTAAAATATTTATATTTTAAAAAAAAGGAGGAGGAGGCGGCAAAAGGCAAGGGCTGAGCCGTCGCCGCCTACAATCTTCATTTTTTTTAAAATTTAATTTAATTAATATTTATATTAAAATTTCAGCTATGTCAAACAAAACGATGTCGCTTTTATACTTGTCTACCACATCGTCGCGCAAAATGACGTTGTTTTACACTTGTCTCACCGAAAAATCGCTACGTCAACATTTTGGCCAGATTTTCTCGCCATTAGACAAAACCGATCCATTTTACTCCGATTTTGGCATTTAGGTATCACTTTTCTAACTTTTAGACTTAAGTCATCCCCCTTACGCCAGTTTTGACTCAAGAGGTCCGGGTGTTCATCCTCGGGGTTGTCCAAAAATTGAAGAGAGAGCTTGCCTTACTCTTCCAACTCCTGAAGACCACTGAAGCCAGCAATGTACGTCTTGGCACGATAGTTGAAGAAACTGGGAGCTTTGACAGTAGATGCCGTTGGAGTTGGAGGAAAAGAGAGAACTATGGTTGAAATCTGGAATTTGAAACGAGAAAATTTTGGGAGAAAAGGTTGAAGGCGATGGAGCATGCAAAAGATGAAGATGGAAAGGTAAAAGTCAAGGATGCTGTCGAAGTCCTCTCTCTTGTCATGGAAGCTGCTTTGCTTGCCGGAAGATACCTCCACAAGCCCTGAATCTGTGTCCTCGTTCAATGGATATATTAACTCGGATCCCGTCACTCACTTCATGATCACTCCTGTCTGTTCTTGTTCTGTTGCAACAAATGGGAAAAAGAAAACAGAATACTGTAAAGTGCCCGTTTTCCTTTCCAGCAGAATTGGAAGAGTAATGGACACTGACTATGTAGTTCAATTTTGATTGCATAAAAGGAACCTATATTGGCCATGGAGGTCAAAACTCAAGATCCGCCTACAAGTTCCGAATGTCAAATAATGCAAATCGAACACACTACACTGTATTTCTGTACTTGATTAACTAGTGCTAACAATCTCATGATCAGGGCGAAGGAATTTGATTTTACCATAAGGGTGACCAGAAAAGAATTTGAATCGTCGACAACCAGTCTTTTGGCATCTAGTTAGTAACCATCCTAGCTATCAAAAACTCTCTCTGGATCAAAAGAATTTCGAATGGAAATTATTGAATATCGACTTATTTCATGCCAAATCCTGAGACTCCGCATGTACCCTCTCTATTTCAAATGTTAGGATGTCCATAAGGAAGTTGCTGTCAAGAGTCAATCCTCCAACATATCAGGAGTTGGAGGATATAATTCCAGAGTCTTGAGCTGCCGAACTGTCAAGAACAACAATTGCTAACTGCATCCTTCATAAACCGCATCAACTCAAATAGATGCTTCAAAAACTGAAAAGCTATCCCTAAGAAAGGCATTAACAGCTCGTGCAAATCGGTGCAACATTATGAGATCAACTTGTTATCCCCTGAATCGATTATTATCAAATCATGCCGCGAGGTGCCAGTGAGGAATCTCCATCTTTCAGAATAGTCTTGACAGCAAAACTCTCACAAAGCAAGAACAACATCTAGCTCTGCTCTCATTCCAGTGCCAAAACAAACAGTCCATCTACAGTCACTTAATCCTTAATCTCACATCGGAACAACCTTCACATAAGGTTCTCTTCGGTTCACATGTCCCAGATTGAAAGACATCGGTTGTTTTATCGTATATAGCATCCTATACTGTATCTAGCTATTTCGAAGGTCTAGAACGGGCATCAGTGGAACAAATCCACCTTGCATAGCGTAAGATTTCTAATGCTCGAACAAATAAAAAATAAAATCGGAATATGATTTTTCCAGACAGGATGAATTTGAATGAAATTCTGCCCTCGGTCAAATTCAACAGGTAGATTTCATCAAGAATCCAATATGGCCTGGCAATCTTGTGAAGAAAGTATAGCAGTGTATCAAAAACACGTTAACGAGTTACCACAAAAAGAATTGTTAAGGGATTGAGATAACAAAAGTTGAGGGGTTTCCTGAAGAGTACAATATGGCTTATTTGAAGCAACTGTTCTCCCATTTGAGCATCCTCACAGATAAAATGAAATCGATAAATATCAGCGTAGGCAAGTAAACATAACCAAATAGATGTCAAGTGAGGAAGCAAATAATTTTCAAAGTCAATACTTCCAGAAAACTATCACTCAGAATTGCTCGTGATAGTAGGTTATCCAAGATCATCAACTTTACTTGATGGCTATGACATCGGATGTACTTTGAAGGCATTCTGATGACTGTTGGCATTATCAAGAGAGTGATTACTCTGAAGCATCATCGTGTCATACTCCTTCATTAGCTTCCCTGCTCCTTGAATCACGTAAGAGAAGGAAAACAAATCCCCGTTATCATGGAAAATGATTAAATTTCGATCTAATTATTTTACGTAAAGGGAAAAGAGACATAAAGACAATGATCCATCTTTTTATTCGGTGATTAATTATCAAACCTCCTCCTTACATTGCTAATATCAAATGGTTAATACGTAAAATAAAGAAAATTTTTAGTTGGCTAAAATATTTTATAAATGGCAGAAATTTGTAACATACTAATTTATTGACATAATTGTAGATTTATTGACGGGCTACACTAGTCAAATTTGACAAAGAATTGGCCACTCACTAATTTAAGGAGACGTTGGTGAAATCATTTTACGGTTGGTATTTTACTAACCGCACTGAAATTTTAAAGAGTTCAGTAATAAACTGGTTTATTAAAACCTTGGAAAATCCTTCTACTTTTCCTTGCGAATGTATTATTGACTCATCCCATGATCCACAGGACGATACCCCTGAAGCATCGTGTCAACTTCCCCGAACAGCTCTCCATTCCTCGAAGTACTTAAAAGACGAAAGTATACCAGCGGGCTATCAAGAAAAATGGCGTTACCAAGTAGGAAATGCTGATGAAATTTGGCAATGTATCTCGACAGTGAACAGTTTGACCTGCCTTATTTACCTTTCAAAGCAAAACGTGAACCGTTCCAGACATTGTGGCCAAAGCGCTCAACTCAGCGGAGCATTTTCTTATGGACCAATTGTTTCTCTCTGCTGCAGTAGTGCAATGAACGTATAGAATTCCAATAGGTTGTATTGCTGAATGTTTTTCAGAGTTTAGACGCCTCGATTCTTGGAGCTTTTTGATCTCCACAAATTCATGCGAGATCGACCCCCATCATTTCATTAAATCTTCAAAATTCGACAGACGTGGACAATTTGCTGATGCTTAGAGGTGAATCCGTCATATGCGCACATTTGCGACTTTCTCCAGCCCCTGAACATCACAAAGCTCTGAGCACCCTCTAATGTCCAAATCTTTCAAGTTACTGAAGCACGAGAGTTCTGGTAGTCTTTCAATGGATATGCACCCCTTGATATTTAATTTTTCCAGGTTTTTCAATCTCTCAAGGCCTTTAATTTCAACTAGATTGCCGCATCGGCGAATGCTTAATCGCTTCAAATGTGTTAATTTTGACAAATCTGGTCTTACAAGGGACTGACAGTCCCATACCCTTAGCTTTTCCAAGTTTTTCAATTTGTCAAGGCCTAGAACTTGAACTAGATCATCATTCAATAGTGGAGCATCTAACTCAGAAAACCTATTCATGCCCAAGAAGCTGAAAATGTTTAGACATTCAAGGCTTCCGCATAATGATAGGCGCCGCAATTTCACAAGGGATCCGATGCTCTTTGGAAGTCTACATAACTTGAAGCAATCTCTCAAGTCAAGGATCGACAAATTTACTAGATGTCTAATTGAGTCGGGAAGTCCGGCCAATAATCTGCAACCACTAGCATTAAGCACCTCCAGCTTCTTCAAAGAACCTATGCATGGAGGAATTTCCTTTATCTTAGTCTTGCCTATATGAAGTCCCTTCAGTTCTTCCAACTTGCCCATTTCTTCGGGTAGCTCTTGGAGTTTCTCACAATCTTGCAAGTACAAAAAAATGAGGCTCTTCGCTTCTCCAATAGAAGGGTGAATTTGCTCCAAATTTAAACATCCATTGAGGATTAATATCTCTAAATTTTGAAAGGTTGAAAGATCAAGAGTAACTTTTAAACAGCAGCAATATGTAAGATCTAGAACTTTCAACTCCTTCGCCACCTGCAAAATAAAATGATTTGATAAATTGTTGCAAAGAGTAAGTCATTAGAAACAAAAGACAAAATAAAATGGTCCCCGTCTGACCTTAAGGTGACTCCAACCTTCCCAGAGATCTGAAATGTTACTTCTTGATAAATCAAGCACAACTAATTTCTCCATACCAAAACTAGTGGGCACAAGTGCAGGACATCCCGTCCACGAAAGCCATCGTAACTTAGGAAGCAAGCTTTTGGAATCTCCCATCAGTTTTGCATTATGCACTGCAAGGAGCCTTAAGTTCGGTAGTGTCTCAAATTGTTCAGTTGTAAATGCAACCTGCGAGCCTCCACGAGAAGAAGGGCCTGAACTCGAACTTTCTCAACTCCCTTCACAAATGTTGCATCAAATCAGCTCTTTTCAAGCGAAAAAACACAATGGATATATCGAGTTATGACTTAGAATCTATCGATATTAACACCAAGTGCACAAGTAGCCAACAAGCAGCACGGAGATAATTGTTTAAACCAAAAGGATTTATTTTTTTTTTCAACTCGATAGGAAATGTCTACCATTTATAGATGCTAAGCACGTCATTTCCTAATCACATCAAGGGAATGATAAAAGGAGAGTAATCTCGGCTGTGAAGATTAACCATTCATTCCAATCAAGAGAATTCATGTCAAAAGAGAGTAGAACAATGATAGAGGGAACAATTACCTTAGTATTTTGAAGTACTTCCAAGGCTTCCTCATGGATGCGCAACCTACTTCGATTCATAGGCGCAACGTAATCTTCTTGACGAACAATTTCCCTACCAAGATTTCTCAGTTGGTCATGCATTTTCAACTCTCCTTCATCTCCAATTTTTATTAGCGACATAAAACTTAATATTTGAATCCCCATCCGTGGAAGAAAATTGCAGGCGTCCCACATGTAGGATGCATATGTAAAATTAGCTCCAACAAAGAAACATGCAATATCCAAAAATATTTGCTTTTCCTCATAGTTTAATGCCTCATAACTTATCCTCAGCTTCTCTTGCACTTTCATATGTGGTACTTCCTTTAACTTCTTTAATGTGTCTTCCCAAAATGCTCGGTTTCGGCCACATAGAACCGAACCTATAACCTCGAGAGCTAAGGGAAGCCCTCCAGTAGTGGATACTATAGCACAAGAGAGAGACTCAAATTCACATGGAGGAGAGTCCCTTAGAAAGGCATGTCTACTAAACAAGATCAAAGATTTATCCTTGGCAATTTCCTTGAGTTCATATGTGCTTTTCACCTTAGCTTCATCAAGAACAGATCTCATTCTTGTTGTAATGATTATCCTACTTCCCATCTCAAACCAGTCATGTTTCCCAACCAAAGCTTTGAGCTGATCATTGCGATCCACATCATCTAGAAGAAGTAGGACTTTCTTACATTTAAATCTAGATTCCATAATCCTAATTCCTTCATCCATATTAAAAGCTTGATTGTTCATTCTCAATATATCAGATATTAATTGATTTTGCAAGCATGAAATGCCCTTGTGTTGGGAGGAGTCTCGAATATTTGCGATGAAACTACGATGCTGAAATTTGTTGGAGAGCTTATTGTAAACGACCTTGGCCAAAGTTGTCTTACCGATGCCCCCCATTCCATAAATACCGACAATTTGGGTAGCACTGGGGTTATCATCCGGCAATCTCAAAATATTCTCCACAGCATTATCGATTCCGACAAGTTGTTCAGGAACAACTAGCTGAAAGGCCTTCTTTAACTCGCTCAAAACTCTTATGATGACCATTTTAATCAATTCTCCTTCATGGCTGTTATGTATAGCATTCCAGTTAAATGCATTAGAAGAACAATCATAGGCTGTTATGTCACATTATCACAACGCTACAGCATATAAAGAGCGAAAAAAAGCAAGCAAAAGGTGAGAAACGCATGAATGTATAGCCTCCTCTTTGCAAGATCCTGTTGAAAGAAAGTAAAAAAAGGTTTCAATGAAAAATGAAATACCCGTTAGCAATTCTCTCCGATTCCCATCCCTTTAGGGAAGCTACTTCCTGGAGGGCTTGTTTCCATTTTGCAACATCTTCTTCCAAAAACTTCCTACTTAAATGGGAGAAAGTCTTTCCAAAGCCTTCTACTTGGTATTGCACATGGGCTGGTTCAACCCGGTAAAATATGGGCATGACAATGTGCCCATCACTCTTCGTGCACTCTATCATCTGAACGAGCTCTTGAAGGCACCATTTGCTTGAAGCATAGTTCCGTGAGAGAATTGGGATCGAGATCTTGTTGTTCTTAATGGCCTGGAGAAGATTGGTGCTGATCTTCCCACCTTCATGAAGCTCATTGTTATCTCTAAACACGCGTATTCCAGCATTGACAAGGCTGTTGTAGAGGTGATCTAAAGGTTTTGCGGGTATCCTTACCGCTGAAACTCAAGAACACATCGTAGTTGTCACTTTCCGCAAAAGTGGTGGAGGAACTAGATACACCCGTATCATCAGCTTTTTGGCGTGTGCTCTTCTTGCTGCTTTGGACAAAATTGTGTGCGAGCACTAGATCGCGTTTCATTTTTACTCCTTTGATGACTCCCGAACCGATCTCTCTGTTATTATCAAAGACCGAAATGCCTCTATTCGGGTCACCCTATAAATAGCCGTGGAAAGCTGAGTTTTTGGTAGACTGTCATATTTGTCCTTACGTGGAGTGGGCGTCCTCCCGAACCAACCATGCCCTGACTAGTACAATTATTAGAGCACAAGAAGGCTTTTTTACTCTTAACCTATAAAGCATGGACACGTTGTCCATGCTTCCGTCTCGGAGCGTGTCGGATACGTCGACACGCTCAGATACGGTCGGACACGTGGTCAACGCTTGTCATATTTTTCGACACATAGTCAACTTTTCTCGACATGCGTGTTCGGAAGATGATGGAGGGTGGAGGCGAGGGCGAGGGAATAGAGACGAGACCACGAGCGACGGCGAGCCCGCAACGGGAGAGACAGGGAGAGACGGCCAGAGAAAGAACATAGACTGAGGCGAGGGCCACCACTGTGATGCTGCGATGGATTGGCAACGAGGGTGCAGTTGCGAGGGAGAAAGGGCCGCAGGCGAGGCGGTAAACAATTGTGATGAGGACTGAGAGCAAGTAGAGATCGAGAGGAAGAGGAGTGGAAGGGGGTCGTGCGGTGAGGAGGAGGAGGAGGAGGATCGAGAGGAAGAGAAGAGGAAGGGGGTCATGCAGCGAGCGGCAAGGAGGAGGAGGAAAAGGAGGGTGCTGGCTAGGGTTTTTGATAGGGAAACTCAAAAATAATTAAAATGGGGGACTCTGATGGCGTGACTTTTAATTTTGGGGGAGGGGAAGTGACAGCCTGTCTGTCAAGTGGTGGGGGAGGGAAAGAAAAGTGAAATAAATTTAGGGGTGGGGGAAATGGACGAGGGAAAGAAGGGAGTGGGGGTGAACCCCCAGTGGGGACTCTTTTTAATCGGAAAATAAATAAATGAGATTAAAAAATAATTTTGATAAATAAAAGTACTGAATTTTGAATAATGATAAATTTTGGTCATTGTAGAAGATCATGGATTTATTTAAATAAATTGATTCTAATTTCTTATTAGTCATTAGTTTCATCAATAACTTTTGTTAAAGTTAAAAACATGTTTCCAAACATGGATACGCATTAATTATGAATATGTCTTTCGAATTTCCAATGAATTGATTTATTAATATTATTAGTGTAAATTCATTGTAGGCTCTTTTTTTAATTAATTATTTATTTATGAATTTAAATCAAATTAATTAAAAATAAAATATTCATTTAATATACAACGTGTCCCAACGTGTCGGAATTTTCTATTTTTTGAGAAATGACGTGTCGACGTGTCGTGTCATGTGAGAGTGCTACTTAGCTCTTAATTGTCTTTGTCACCGTCAATTCTAGACCGTAAATGTCTCCATTACAAAGTGAGTTCTTGCTATTCTTATTATACTTGGCGGAGGGAAGAATGGCATTAGAAATGTCAAAATTATATATGATGTTCACTTTAGTATTAATTTTTTTTTTTTTTTTTGTTTCAAATCTCTCAAGTGCCATTTTGAAAAAAAAAAAAAAAACAATCACTTAAGTGCCAACTTCCATTTGGCTTATCAAATATCTGACGTGGCCATAATTTATTAATTTCTCAGTCCTACATGATTTGCCGGTGTCCTCAGTCAGGATATAACCCCTAAATGACGTTGTGTAGACAAGTAGACAAGTGATTATTTAAGTGCCAAAATTATAAATATGAATCGTTTAAGTGTCAATTATTGTTAAAAGTAATTATTTAAGTGCCAGTCGTTATCAAAAAATAATATTTCACTATAAGTCGTTGTTAAAAAGTAATCACTTCAGTGTCAATTTCAATAAAAAACCGATTATTGTGCAATGTTGTTTTAAACGTCCACATGGACTGGATTTTTTTTAGAAAATATGCCAAATCATATTAATTTTTCAATTATAAAAGTCATGTAATCAATTCGATCAAAATCTCTGGTCAAGGGCACTTAAGTTATTGCTTTTTCTTCGATTTGATATTTAAGTGAGCTGGTAAAAACTTTTGATATTAAAGTGAGCATTATGTATAATTTTTGACATTTCTAATGTCTTTCTTCTCCCTTTAGTGGAGCTTACATTTCTAGACTAGATGTTCATTCCATAAATCAATAATGCGTGTCGACTGGGATACATGAAACAATGACGGTATAGATAATTGAGCTCCAATAATAAGTGTTCGTTCTATTTACATGAAATCTATGCATAATGAAGACTTTTTGTGACCATGTAGGGTCGAGTTTTTTGCAATTTATACTTCAACACGGGGAAAGTATAATAGTTTCCTTGTAAACCAGGAAAATTACTTGGCTATTTTGGATGATTTTGAGCTCGAAATGATCACTCGACTGTACTGTGCCATATTTATAGCGTCAATAATAAAGAGGAAGGAGGCAAAGCAGGAGCCAAGGTGGCAGGATGAAGTGTGAGATAGAGCTTAATTGATAATTCAAAAAATCTCTCAAAGTATCATACGTTTCATATGTCCATATTGAAAATTAGAGATCTCTTCAATCAATACAATCGGGTGGTTCTACGTATGAGTTTATGTTCTAATTCAGAAGCTATTGTTAGTTGGAGAGTTCAACTCCCTCTCTCTGTTTAATGAAGAAAGAACATGAAGAAGTCTTCCCGTTGCTCCAGAAGAAAAAAAAAAAAGAAAAAGAAAAGCTAAGTTGAACAAGACATACTATAGCATAGCTTTCTGAATTAGTTTGAAAACATGTGAACGTGTTGCTAACTTGCTATAGCATTTGAAGTGAACACATGATTGAACTAGACTTACATGCCAAATTGCATAGCTTTCTGAATGAGTTTGGGCACATTTGAAAAAGTTAAAGCAAGTCGAACTAGACTTTCCACTATAAAGGAAACTTAGAGCAGACCCACTCATTTTTGGGGGGCTAGTGAACGCAGAGAGTCAATTAGAGTGGGCCACTTTGATTGACTCTTTGGTCCACTCTAATTGACTCTTTGCACTTGTAGGCCCCCAAATAATGACCGGCATCTTGCTTTTTCGCCGATGGATGACTTTTGGAATTAGTGCTAGGAATGCAAACATTTTCAATTTTGCATTTTTTGGCTAAATTAGAAGACTAAGATTGGTAGAGTAAGCAATGCAACATGCTCTTGTTGGGTGTTAAGTAGTAATACCAAGCATTGACTAAGATTGGTAGAGTAATCAACAATTTGATTTTCTTTAAACTTATGAACATTAATAAAAGAATATGATAAGTATACTGAAAGCCCTAAAACTTGTCATAAACTCTTTAGAGGCTCCCTCTTCGTGCACTAAAATACTTACATTATAGAATACTATCTGATGGGCCATATTTTCCTTATCACATGCAATTTGTACCAAACACTCTTTAATTGAATCTTCACCTCTATCCGATATCTCCAATTGAGCGGACAAAAGATCTTTAATGCTTGATTGTCTTGTTACTCAATAAATTTGAACAAGATTAAGCTTCGCAAGCATCTATAAAATAAAAACCATACAATAGTGACAAGGTATACATTTCTCGAACAAACTACTGAGATTAATATCTCGAATTTAAATGCAATTTATTAAGACCAAACTTAGAGTCAAAACTCATTTTATAATTTATATTTATATTTAATCCAAAACCAAAGCCCAAATTTATTTTAAGATAGAGCTTGATCGATAATTCCAAAAATCTCTCAGAGTATCATACATTTCATATGTCTATATTGGAATATAGAGATACCTTAAATTTAACTCAAGAGAAACTAGACTTACTATAGTTTAGCTTTCTGAATGAGTTTGAATGCATGTGGCCATGTTGATAACTTGCTATAGCATATAATGAAAACACACGACTGAACTAGACTTATTGGCCAAAAATTGCATCGCCTTATGAGTTTCGGCACATTTGAAAAAGTTAAAGTGAAGTTGAACTAGACTTTCCATTAAAAAGAAAATTACAGCGGCCCCACTCACTTTGTGGGGGCCAATGAATGCAGAGAGTCAGTTCGAGTGGCCCGCGCAGATTGATTGCTCCAAAAAGTGACTGACATCTTGCCTTTTCCCCAATGGATGACTTTTGGACTTAGTGCTGCAAACATAGATTCTTTTTTTTCTTTTTTAAATTTTTGGGCTAAATCAGAAGACTAAGATTGGCAGAATAAGCAATACGGCAGGCTCTTATTGGGCGCTAGGTAGAGATACCAAGCATTGATCTTTTTGTTTATGTGGAATGAGAAGCTTATTAAGCAAACTCGCACTTGCAGTGTTTGTTCTTGGAATGAGGCACATTGTTAACTTGCTCAGCCGGCGTGGGTCCAAGGAAGATCTGAGAATGGACCGAGATGGAGATCCTCTATGCGTAGAGTTCTCTTCCCTTTGCTTTTTGTTTCTGACATGGAAGCAATTATTACTATGCTATACACGAGAATAGACTTGCGAAAGCAAGGAAAAAGAAAGAAAGAGAAGCACAATAGACCACATTATACTAGCCTACAGACTCGTGCATGGACTTGCGGAATAGATTACAAGACCTTCCTAGAAGTGTACTAAATTGTGCAGTAAGAGATTGTTGTCATACAGAAAGTGACTGTGGGTCCTTGAACTATAAGGCAAACATTTTAGTTCGATTAAAGTGAAAAAGAATCAAAGCGAAAAAGAATCAAAGCTAATTTTTTTCAGAAGAATATTAAGATCGATGTCTCTCATAGAAAGTGCCACTTTTCGCCCACCCATTAAAAGCAGTCACTCATTGAAAGTGTTTTGGAGTATCACTTTATATTGATCTAACAACATAGATTCACCGTATCTATTTTAGGTCTATACAACGAACATAATGGAATTTATAAACTTAATTCTAAGATCTGTAAAATAATGCTTTCTTTTCTTGTGCAGGCACATCAACAATTTGCTTTTCGTCGCCTATGAAGTAGGCATCCTTGTGGTCCATCCATGCCCTTTCTTTTGGGTATGTAGGATTGAGCTGCTGTCTTGACCCATCATTTTGCACGAACTGGTATGATATTTTTTACTCATAGCTAAATCTGTCAAAATGAGACTTAAATTTTGAAGAATATACTTAAATGAATTTAAAAATTGAAAGCCTGAAGTAAATAGATCTAAATGGATTGGACTTAGAACACATTTACAACTCAAGCTCACACATTCTCATTTCCTCTTTAGTCTTTAAAAATATATTTTTTTTATAAAAATCGAAATTATAATTATATTTTATATTTCCTTTGTCTTTCTTTTTTTCTTTTTCTTATTTCTTTCCTTTTTTTCTTCCCCCTCCTTCTTCCATCTTCCTGCCAGTGGCCAGCACGTCAATGGTCGGTAACTAGCTAGGCTAGGGATGAGTTCAAGTCTCGCTAAGTCGACGAGACTTGAGCTCAAGCTTGAGCTCACTTACGATCAGTCACCGACCGTTGTCGTGGTCAAGAATCGCCTAAAAAAGAAGGAAAAAAAAAAAAAATCTAGTTTTAACAAAAAATTAAAATTTAGATTTTTTTTTAAAAATAAAAAAAAATTAAAAGGAGTGTATAGAGGAAAATTTAATCATATAATTCATACTAAACAATAGAAAAAAATTTCTAATTTATTTTCAGATTTAAGATAAAAACCAAAAATATTATAATTTTCCCAAAAATACTTATTGGAACATATTTTCCAAGAAACAAACTGAGGCTTATTTTTAAAAAAAAAAATTAAAAAAAAAAAAAAATTATTCACTAGATTTGTATTGCAATGTTTTACAAGACCATTTAAAAAATTATAAGAAATAAGCTTTCTTATGTTTAGTTTAATAGGTCGAGTGTGGATAGGGAGTGGGTCAGGTTGGGTATGGGTTAAGAATTTTGTATTACCATAAATGGGTCATAAATTATTTATATAGATCGATTTAGGTAGAATCAATTATGACTTGACCCAAACCCAACTCGATTCACTCGTTTGACAGGTCTACTCATAATGTCAGTTCCAAAACCTAAATATCTAGGATTGGTGGGTCTCCTTTGTAAAGTGCGTTCCGGTTGTTCTTGTTAGACGTGGTGGGGCTTACCTTTTTAAACTAGACGTCCATGCCTTAAATGAATAATCCGTGTTAAAGCGGTGATGCTTGATATGGTGATGGCATAAATTATTGAGCTCTTTAGAATGGTCATTGTTCAATTTGTCAGTACTTTTCATGATATATAATTCATGATGTCCATTTTATCTATATGACATTTATGTAGAGCGAAGACTTTTTGTGATCATGCAGAGTCGAGTTTTTTGTAATTCATACTTATAGGCGGTGAAAAGTACGGTGATTTTTGGAAACTAGGAAGATTACTCAACTATTTTGGATGGTTTTGAGCTCCAAACGATCACTCGACTATCCTTGTGCCACATAACTTCATTGACAAGGAGGAAGGAGGGAAAGCAAGGGGTGAGGTGGGAGAATGAATTGCGAGATAGAGCTTGACTGATAATTCAAAGGATCTTCAAAATATCATACATTAATACGTCCATATTGAGAATCTAGACATGCCTTCGAGTTTCAGGCAACTACTCTAGGCATATATCCAATGGCGGTTTTACCTCTATGTTCTGACTCGGAAGGTTCATCTCTCTCTCTCTCCCTATTTAATAAAGAAAGGGGATAAGCACGATATAAGTATTATAATTTTTGTTCGATACTCATTTGAGTATCAAAACTTTTTATTCGATCATTCGGGTATCTTCACTTGAGTGTCATAACTTTAAATCGATCACTCAAATGTTATAACTATTCACTTTGGTGTTGAAAATAGGACGTCACATGGCACTTGTGATGAACATTTTTAAAAAGTTATAATACTTAAGTGATCGATTAAAAAAATATATGGCACTTAAATGATTAGATAAAAAGTTATAGCTTAAGTTATGATATTCATGATGCGCTTTTCCCTCAATAGTGAATGGGAAGAATTGTTCCCGTTGCCGAGAAGAAAATAAGCAAGTTGAACTAGATGTAATTTTCTGGATTAGTTTGAACGCATGTTAATAACTTTTATTTCGGTCAAATTCAAAACCTATTCCCATTGCCCGAGGAGAAAAGCAAGTTGAACTGGACTTTCCAGTAAAAGGAAGAAAGAAACGCAAATGACAGATTATTGTTTGGAGGCGAGCCGCTCTAATCGACTCTTCGCACTCGTAGGTCCCCAAAAAATGACTGGACGCTGCTCTAATTGACAAATCTGCACTTGTAGGCATCCCAAAATTGACTGGCATCTTGCCTTTTCTTCAGTGGATGACTTTTAGAATCAGCGCTACGAACGCAAACATTTTTAGTTTTGTATTTTGGGGCTAAATCAGAAGAGTAAGATCGGCAGAGTAAGCAATATGGGTAGGCTCTTATTTAGTGTTATGGTAGAGATAACAAGCATTGATCTTTTTGTTTCTATGGAATGAGAGGCTTTTAAGCAAATCGGCACTTGCAATGTTTTATTAAGTTGTTGATTCCGCACGAATCCAAGGAAGCTCTGTGAATGGACTGAGACGGAGATTACCTCTGTAAATTACAGTCCTTTTTGGCCCCGACATTAATATTTAAATTTAAAAATAAATAAAAAGAAAAAAAATGAATTTAATAGATGACATTATACTAGCCTATAGACCTGTGCTATGCATGAGAAAAGAACTTGCAAAATAGATTACAGTAAATAATTATTCTACAAGTGTACTTAAAGTATGAAAATTGACTATACGCCCCTTGGACCAACTGGAAAAAAATTAAATTGGATTAAAGCGAACTTAATCATCACGACGTGTGCTCTTCTTGTTGCACTTGACAGGATTGCGTGCGAGCGCAGAGAGAAGAATCGACCCAACAACACCGCAAAAGAACAATTAGATGAGCTCCATGCAAAGGGGTACAATTATTGGAGCTGACATATCAGTACAATATTTGAAGTAGACAGAGGCTCTTTTTGCTTTTTCACCACTGTCGGTTCCAGACCGTAAAATATCCTTTTGACTCGCGCGCCTGCTTTGCAAAGTGAGTTCCATCTGTTTTCGTCCGATTCTTCCTGGCCCGGCCAGAGCAAATATGAGGTAGTCCCGAGTTGCCGTGCCAACGTGGTCCCGCGCTATTCTGTTTCTTCTCTGGCTGCTGTCGTTACTCTCTCTTTCCTATCGCTTTCGTTCTGCGCTCTTGGCCACGGGGTAGGGGCTCAACCTGGACGAAACGTACATTCCACGGCACAAGACTGAATAAATCACCGGTCGCCTTCCAAATTCACCCATATTTTGAGCAAATGCAACAAACATCCTTTCCCAAATTGACGTTTGAAAGATTTTGATCCGCACCCATAAGACCAGAACCTCAAATTCATGCCAAAGCCAGCAACTTCAGGGTGCCACTAGGCTGTTAGTAATAGCAAACTTTTCCAGCCATGTATCCCAAATTCAGCGTGAGAAGCGACCAAAAGGTCAAATTTGGTCTTTTTGTCTTATTTTAGCCGTTTTTTTCTGCTTAAAAATTTAATTTAGTTTTTTTTTTTTTTTTTTTTTGTCGAAGAAGAAAAGCTGTCATTTAAGTAATGTAACCATTACACCCGGCAGCTGTAGCGTCCGAAACTAGATTATCTAACAAACAGGAAGGGGGCACTTCGGCCCAATTAGCAACTAGGGTTCTATCCTTGTGGGCCTTCGCGGCCCAATCGGCTGCAAAATTTGCTTCGCGTTTGCAATGCCGCACGTGAAGACTGGAGAACTTGTGCGAGAGAACAGCAGCTTCAGCAAGCAAGGATCGCACCTCCCATGGTGTCGTGCGGTCGTCGATCACAGCATTAACCAGCAACAAGCAGTCAGATTCAACCACAATCGGATCCTTCGTTCGTTCGCGTTGGATCAAGTACTGTAAAGTGAACAAAAAGGCAAAGGTTTCAGCCTACAGAGGCGATGAGGTAGCGAAATCCCGGGTAAATCCTTCTATCAGCTTTCCGGTGTGATCTCGGCATAGACATGCCATTGAGCCTTGGTTGCTTTCAAGCGTAAAAGCCCCATCAATGTTGCATTTCAGGACACCAGGATCGGGAGGTCACCAGATTTGGGAAGATAGGGTTGATGGCCGTCCAGTTGTAGCAGAACAAAGCTGTAAATGCCAAGCGGTGTGAACCTGTGCGGAGACAACACTCAACAGATGTAGTGGATCCGGGCGATGGTTGCGGAAAATAAAGTTGTTCCTTGCCTTCCAGATCTGCCATAGGATCGCAGCTATTGTGTCGAAATCAGGTAAGCTCTGTTTCTGAGTAGCTCTATCTGCTAGCCATTGATCTAAGCGAGGGACGTCGTGGGGGGTTAGAGAAATACCAACTGTGGGATGAGACCAAATCTTTGTTGTCCACAAGCAAAAGAGGAAGAGGTGTTCAAGGGTTTCCGAGCTATTGTTATTGCATAGATTGCAGACTATATCTGTGCTGATATGACGTCGAAAGAGATTTGCCTTTGTCGCCAAAGCATTATGGCAGAGGGATCAAATAAAGGTCCGGATTTTAGGCGATAGATGTAGCTACCAAATGCTTTTCCATAGTTTCACTGGTGCTTGATATGATGTAGAAGGTGTGTCTGTATAAATCTTTAAGTCTGCTTTCTTTATTGCGTGATAGCCGCTCTGCACTGTATATTGACCATGGATAGTGTCTATCCAGATTTGCCTGTCCTCTATGTGATCCGGTCTAATCGGAATGCTGGTGATTTCTTGAATGGTTTGAGCATCATAGTGCTGATTTAAGAGCCTAGTATTACAGGTCTGTTGTTGCGGCTCCAGTAAGTCAGCAACTAGATAAGGTTCCTTCAGATGGGCAGGACCCCCTAAGATTCCTTTAGGGAGCCATCTATCTTCGCGAATTCTAATGTTTTTCCCATTGCCAACAAACCATTGGAGTTTAGGTAAAATCGAGTCTCTTCCTAATAATATACTCTGCCAGCCCCAAGAAGGACGCGCCCCTTTCTCCACATATCTGAATTCTCGGTGGTGAAAATAAAGTCCTTTGAGTAATGTGCTGCATAGTGATGATGGGTTATGTATTAAGCGCCAGGCTTGCTTACCGAGCATGGCCTTATTGAAAGCTAGAACATCTCGAAAACCCAAACCGCCTTCGTTCTTACATCTCTTTAGAACATCCCATTGTGTCCAATGAATACTAGATCTACTATTATCATTCTACCACCAAAAGCGAGCAATCTTCTTTTCTATGATTTTGCAAATCGAAAGTGGAAGTTTAAAAATGGACATGACAAATTTAATTTAGGTTACGTGCAATCGTTTTGCAACGCTCGCATTAAACAAGAAAAAAAAAAAGAGAGAAAGAAACTCGGACGCACTTTGGAAGTGCCAAAATAAGACATAAACCCAATTTTTTTACTCATGTGTCTGGGGTTGGGCTCTTGATGAGCTGCTAGACATTTTAGCGGTTTGGTGAAAATAGATTTAAAATATTAAAACCTGGCTGCGTGCATGACACGTTGGAGGGTGTGAAACGGCGAGAAAATATTAGGTACCCTAACAATGCCACGTCATCCGTGCTCTGATCCATTCACACGTCGACACCTGTCCTCTGCTCTCTCTTCTCGTCGCTTCTTTCTCTCTCCTCTTCGGCTGGTGGCTCGGCTCGGCTGGTGGCTCGGCTCGGCTGGCGGAAGAAAGGACGGATCGATAGGTAATAAATGCGCAGCACTCCCGCTTAAAATTTCTCTCTCCTCACTTAAAATTTTCTGGGTTTTCTCTCTCTCCTCGTGGAAGAGCAGACAGTCTTGTCTCTCCTCTTTGCTCTCTCTTCCTCCTCCGACGCTCCTTCCGGTCTAGCGATTTCTCCGACGACCGTCGCTCCCTCCCGACGACGGCCTTTCTCTCTCCACTCGACGGCCTCATCTCAGGGCTCCATTCTCTCGGCGCACTTCTTCCTAAATCGCGCTCTCTCCCGACGGCCGATTTCGCTCGCCTCTCCCACAACCTCCACGCTTTTGGCGGTTCTTCCCTCGCGGTTCGGTGAGGTCTCGGGTATGCCCTCGTGCTGCGTCTCTTCTTCCTTGCTCAGCAACACCGTACTGCCTCTCTCTCTCTGAGTGTGTCTCTGTGCATTCTTTCTTCCATGAGGCAAGCATTTCGATTAGGGTTCAGGGGTTTCGCTCTGTGATGCTAAGCCTTGCTTTGGTTCCTTAAAAAGTTGCTGACTTTTTCGCGCGTTGTAGCTTCGCGGCTGCTCCGAGATTCTGGGCTGGTCGTTCTATGTCTTGCTCAGAGCGAGCGAAATGGTGTCCAAAAGGGGCGTGTCGAATTCGTCGACACCTGAGTCGGCGGCGACTTCTGAGGACAAGAAAGGGAAGAAATCGAAAGGATTGGTGGCTTCAGTTCCTAGTTCTACCAAAATTCATGTCAAGGTATTGTCTTTTAATCGAACGTATCGTTCCACCCCTGTTTTGGGGACTTGACCATTTAGCATTCATTTTTTCTGCAGAAAAATTATGGTGCAAGCATTGGTGAAGTCGTGTTGCCTAATAATGACCCAGCCAAAATTGAGGCAATGACATTTCATGAATTGAGAGCTACATTGAGGTGGGGATGAATTGTTTTAGTTGCAAGCGTGTGATAGTTGTTATTGTGTTTCCTGCGTAACCTTTACAGTAAACAAAAATCAAGTTTTTCTATTTGATGCTTGCAAGGGAGATTATTGAGCAGGGAAGTGAATATTACTGATGGAAAACCATGAGGTCTTGAGAATTTGCCTTCAACAAAGAGCAATTTGTTTATGAAAATGAAATTTTTTGCATCACGCTTTTTCTCAAAATGATAATGAAACCTGTAAGTCCTTTTTTGTCTTTCTATGGTTGTTTCTGAGGCTTGTAAATTGTTATTGTAAAGCATGTGGGAAGAGTACACGGAACTACTGGGTTGAAGGACTGGCTCCCTACGTACTGTTGCAGTTCAGAGGCATTCTGATTTGTTACAGCAAGTGCATTTGACCCCCACGAATTGTCATATTTTGACCGAGAATGTTGGAGTCTGTATAGACATGCTGATGTTTTAATATAGTTAATTGATATAATAATATGCTTGTAGTAGGGATAGTCCATTTGCTTTGTGTCTATTCGAATGAAATGCTTCTCATCTTAAATAAAGATCACAGCCAATGATCATTTAAGTTGCTTATGAGATATAATTAGCATCTCAAGTGATGTTGGATGAATAATAAAATCGACATGAGTTGCACTTTGTATGCTGTGAGTTCCACCTGAATCTCTGCAGAAGCATAGTCACAAAAAACAGGAGAGAATTAAGTCTTGATCTCTATTCGATAGATAAATAGCTGCTCCAAGCAAAGAGAGAAATTATGTTACTTAGTTGAATATATTTAAGATAGCATGGTCCATAGACTCTGTGCTTTGAAATGGCGTAGCTAAAATGTGACGAAAGATGATCAAATTGTGATATACTTTAAGCCCAAGTATAATAATTTATATTATTGAGCAATTAGAGTTTTCTTTCATTATTGCGAGTGCTTTTTCTCACATCTATCTTCCTGGTACTTAGGACCTTGCAGGGGAAGTCGCTCAGAATCTGCATGAGTATTTTAGAGCTGTATACAAGGTTGATCATATTCTACCTGGAATGACATCTTTCTGATGTGAATGCATTCTCTTGCATGAATATCTCTAGGTTTGAAGTTATCTGACATGGCTTCATCCAGGTGGTTACTGAAGCAGACACCGAAGAGTTTGAGGCAAACTATAGAGGTTCTGATTCTGCAAAAAATGATCTTATTGATCTATACGAGAAATTCAAGGGTAACATGAACAGGTGGGGTCGATATGTCCTTTTTCCTCTCTTTTTTCCTTTCTTATAGATGCCTATCTGACATAAAAGTATTTGAAATCTTTTGTACCTTTTCCTTCACAGGCTTTTCTATTCGATGCTCTGCTCAGATCCCAAGCTTGATTCCCACCGCTTTAAGGATATCATTGACGATGCAATAGCAGCAGGTTGGTTTTTTGACAATTTGATCTCTTCTTGACCGTTAGATTTACTCTTAAACGTCAGTCAGAATTTGAGACTTCAAGCAGGGCTGGGCTTCATCGTGTTTTATAGAGTTTAATAACAGTGAGGTCAATATTTAAAAAATAATTTTCTTTCACAATGATAAAATTTAGCACAGGTTGCTCATTTACTTTATGGAGAGCATCCTTTTTTGTCTTTTTATGTTTCTAAATAATGCTGGTCTGAGGATACTGGTGTTTAGTAGCCTAGATCTTATGCGTGCTTGATAATGTAGCGTACACTATCCTGTTATAGTGCTTAATGCATGCTCTGTTTCTCTGTGTCCTACAGGAACGTTGAAGACAACCAGTACATCGACATAATGGATTTGCTGGTACACCATCAAATTTTCATAATGGATTTGCTGGTACACCATCAAATTTTCATCATTTATTTACTTCCATATTTATGAAAGTTACTGCATTCAGGAAAAGGATAAAACGCTTATTTTTACTCTGAGTGACATAGGATTGCACTGTCAATCTTTTTTTATCTTCCTAAGCTTCCCTCTTAATGAACGCAGTTCAAAAGAGTTAGATTTCATTGTCATGACTATCTGAAATACTTCCATTAGCCTAATTGTGTTCATATGCTTGAGCCTGGAGAACTTTCATCACGTTCTTTCGTGTGACCAACAGAATTTTTTGGGTGTCAAAGAAATTTGAAGGGGAAACTAACATGGTCGAGCCATGGTATGCAACTGCATATTGCGTAGATAAACTTACTGACTCGACAATCCAGGTATCAAAAGATGTAGTCCTCATGGACCTAACTGTTTGTTACTGTATAGTCAACTTCCAAAGAATGCATTTTGGTGTTCGCTTTTGATTCCTTATTATATATCAGGAGTGGGTGCAGCGAGCTCTGAGTGAACATCTTCGTTTGCCAGTGGCTAATCAGTTTATTGCCACTGACTTGTCCCTCAAGAAGACTGACAAGGTGGTCTGATCAATCTTAGGTCCATTCGGCGTGCTTTTTGAACTAATTCACCATCTTGACATTCATAACATTGGATCAGGTCATGTATCCGGTGATTGAACTTTCACACTTCTTAAGATGTTGCCGTTTATCTTACATTGGCTTGATAACAGGGTCTGCTATTGACATGATGACCAGCACCATAACTGTTGGTAGTCAAACCAACTGTTGCTCATAATGCTGAGGAGGATTTAATGCTGTAAAGAATGAAATTCGGGGTAGTCAAACCAGAAGGTGGCAAGCAATTGGCATCCTAAGGCATGTTCTGTTAAGCTACTGTACCTTGGAGATTAAAGAAACATGCCATTGACTTCTTGCTTTGCACCATAGAAGGAGATATCTCACAGGAGAGTGAGAGTGAAACTCTAGATTTCTCATCATTTGTTCCTAGCCATTTTGCTGCCTTGCAGGTATTATAGTTAAAGATGTTGATTTTGTGCCATTTCATTTTGTATATTCTTCTTATCATTAAAGTGCAAAATCTTGGGATTGACAATGTCATCATGTACACATCGGATGCTGTGCTAAGGAAGAAAGCTTTTGATGTACTGGAAAGGGTTAGTGTTTTTGACTTAAGATCCTCTGCTCTTGCTTCACTAAACAGCTCGTCACTGTTGTAGTCCGTTTCTCTCCTGTTTAAGTTGTGCAATTATTTCCCAGTCTCTAGATGCTTGCTGATATTGCAATTTCTCAAAGGTGTGACGTCTTAAAAGCCCTGATTACAAATTGCATCTCTTCCTTTGTGGTAACTGCATGGGGAAGTACGTGGAATTGCTGGATCTAGGGGTGAGGATGGCTGCAAGGTTCCACTCTCACTGCCCACAAACCGCACGTTTGTATTACCATCCTCCCTCCAACCATGACGACGACGACCACCACCACCACCACCACTCCTCGAGCGGCGGCACAGGCGATGGCCCTTGTCCGGACCACAGGCTCAGAATCGACTCTATTGAACTCATGCTTTTTCTGTTGTGTGAGGAAGAGTTTAGATTTCTCTATTTGGGATGTGTTTTGAGCGTTTATAGGGAAGACATCCAGCCAAAAAATTGAGCTGTTTCCTGTCTTCTCGCATATTTTTTCAAACACGAATTGTGTCTCCATTATCAATTTTGTCCCTAGACATCAAGCCAAAAAATCAAGTTGTTTCCTATCTTCTCACATTTTTTTACATAGATTGTGTCTTCATTCAATTGGTTCAATTTGGTCCCTAGATAGCTTAAATCGATAATTCATGTAGCAGTGATTCATTCTTTTGACCAGTTTATCGATAGTCGATCTCAATCAATCTTTTGTTAACGGTTTGACAATGTCCAAATCAATAATTGTTGTCCCCAAGCGCTATGGTGTTGTGCCCTAAATGTTCCTAGAATACAAGATCTAAAAAACAAGCACTATTGTCTAATTTGAGAACAAGAATTTGCTCTACAGCATCCACAAATTGACCACGGAGGACAATGGAACAATATCGCGTGGCACCATAACTACATCATTCGTCGCATTTTGCACTGCGATCTAGGCTATGTCTCATCAATTCACGGCCTTTTGCTAGCATTTTCCCATGCTTCGAGGTTATGCAGCCTCTCGACAGACGTCCTCAACATGATCGAATAATGTTTTACGGAGCCAAGGGGGCCAAGCTCTTGGTATTTCCATATGCCTCTGGTACTTAATTGTGGGAAGAGCCAACATTTCACTGCAGAGCAAGTATGCTTTTATGGAGAATTGGCAACTAGGACATTCGTTAATTTGAAAATTCTCATAGTTAATGAGCTTGTCTTGCTATGAAACTCTCAATGGTATAGATCCGTATATGCATTACACCTTAACTCCAGCACCAGCAGTTTTGCTCACTCGGTTAGGAACATTGAGCTGGAGCAAACACCTATTCTTGTGTTCCGCTGTCTAGTAAAATCCCAAGTAATACCTTTAGTCATTTACACACACCAAACACTAAAACGCTATAAAGTACAAATGCCACAGGGCAAGCGTGGCGTGGTAGTATAGATTTTGGAGAAATGTTTCAGGAGTACATTATCCAAGATCCTCAATTCTAGCTTATTTAGAACTGCTGTGAACTTCCATATGTTCATACCCTCTTCTATGTGAACCGTAAAGAGGTTGCGATGCCCTGAAGCTAAAAATGTTATCTGTTCGTATTGTGTTTGGTCCAACTGCTTCATTGTTATCCACTTCAAAATTCGATGAATGCTTGCTCCCATAAACTCGTACACTAAGCACCTTCCTCTTGGGCGCTCCAATTCGTATGTGCTTGTTGAAGAAAGCTATCAATTCTTGTTTTGCCAGCTTCCTTAATGCTGCAACCTGGTCCAATGCAAACAAAGTGAATTTTCGTGAGTTGCTTTGCATGTCCGGCTTTATGTATATAAATTAGGCGTTTCAGCTGAGAGGGAGGGAAAGGGCATACGCAATTGTATACGAGGTAACTTTAGTTCCATAAAAAGAGATCAAGCAGAAGATGAATGTAGGCGAAACCAACGGTAGATGAAAAATAGTGTCGATTTGCTCGGTCACTACTGCGAGAAGACTAGGATTTGATGTCTGCAATAGAGAGAGAGAGAGAGAGAGAGAGAGAGAGAGAGAGGCAATATCTTGTACCTCAGTTTCTATTCGATCAAATAGGAAAGTTCTATCGTTATCTCTTCCCAAAGGACGCTCGAGATTCTTCCCACAAATTCTTGTCCTTCTCCATCTTTGATTCAATTAATGTGCTTAAATGGCTCTGTCAAAGGCAGAAATTCCACAGGTTCGATGTAATGATTTAAAGATTATTTGACAAGCTGACATGATTTTCATGATGGAACACGGGAGAAACAACTCACCTTGAAATCAACCTCACTCATCTTAAGGAGTTTACTTTCGAAAGACTCAAAAAGCTCAAGACCCGTGTGTCGATGTACCTTGGACCCCTGTTAAGATTAACAAAGTGAAGGAGTTAATGGTGATGAGGCGGTCAAAACACGTAGAACCTTGCGGTATACCTTCACAGGCGAACAAACGGTGAACTGCAGCCATGCACACCGAGGTCATATCTGCACGAAACCCTTAGAATAATTAGCAGAACACACATCTGGGGAGAAGAAAGGAGAAATTAAATGGTTTTACCAATGTGTGAGCAAACAGACATAACCAAGTTGCTCAACTGTTCTGAGCTGGTGGAAGGCTTCATGCCTTGCAATAAAAGCCAAAAGCTGAAGTTGTACGTTCAAAGATGTCATCTTGATGGATCTGCAATTATCCATGGGGATTGTAATCAAATACATACAGAAAAAGACTAAGTAGACCTACCAAAATGAGTTACTCCGTGATTTTTGATAGATTTTTGGCCGAAATTACAAGCAAAACACAGCCTCACATAACCAGAGAAACATACTAGCAGATCAAAGGTGGCCTAGGCCAATTAAGTTCATTGGAGTCGGGAGTCATCTTGAACGTCTATTCAGGCAAAAGACAGGCCAGAAGATTTCATGACAAAGTTATGCGGACAGAAATTTGTTCTTTTCATTAATATTGTTGAGTAAAAGTACTTGAATATAGTGAAGCAATGCAGAATTCTCATCATTTGGGTTTAGGCCTTCAGTTGAGTAGACGTAACTTACACCCTCGTCAAGTGTGACGAGTCTGCTTGTCATGAGCTGGATTGGAGCACGGCTTGCATATAGGATGAGAACCATTAAAGAAAACATCTTCGACATGATGAACAATTGACTCTGCTTCATCATGCTCTATATTCCCTAGTGAGTGATGACAAAATAAAAGTAGATCAAGATTCAAATATGAGAGAGTTAACTTAAAAAGAAAGGGATAACTTCTAAAATCACTGAACCTGCTATGTAACACTCTAAGAATGCTCTCGAGAGCATTGTAGGTGCAAACCGAGAAAGGTCTTCAGGCTGAAGAGTCTCAAGTATTTCTAGATCTTCCTCCCAAGGCCATGAATGGTCATTTAATATTAAAGAGCGATAATATGAGGCATGATATCTTGGCTCATCAAACTTGAAATTCTGATGACTTTTTGTCAACTTCTCCTGGAAGACAATAAAAGATGAGTCTTAATAGTAATTGGTGCAGCCGGTACATAGCTCAGGAAACTTGACATATAAGATTACTTTATGACGTATTTTATGTCAAAGCATAACAGAACCAATCTGGAAGCTACTGCTCTAGTGGCGTTTCTTTTTAAGAGGTATTGCTTGAATCAGCAAAGTGTGTTTGGACCCTTTGCAATTTCACGACTTAGTCATGTACGAAGAGATTTCCTGATTAGATATCGAATATGACCAGATAAAAACATTACTCTGCAAAATGATTGGCATTTCTGCCTAATGTCGTGGAAGCTTCTTGAGAAAAGTTGACCAAAGTTCACAATTAATTGGTCTTCTCCAAGCTATTTGATCTCGAAGAGAACATGGATTGTCAAGTTTATGGCTCTTTGTGCCAAGATGCACTTTGACAGTATGAATAAGGCAAAGATAATGTCAACATTTCTTAGAGTATTTCAATACATTAAACTTGTTAGAATTTTAAAATTTAAAGTTATGTCTCCATCTAATAGCTTGAACTTACATGGTCCTGGTATTATAATAGGTCCTTACAAACCTTTCATGAGCCCCCTGATCGTAGTCAATTTCCACGCCTCAGTCTTAGGTCAAAGTTTAGCCTATGCATGTGGGGTTGTTTAAACATTTAAACAGTAAAATACTCCTTCACGTAATAGCTTGAGCTTTTAGATCAATTAGCAGAAGTATCCACAATTTCCACCAATAAAAAACCCACATAACAGGATGCTTCTCCTATTGTTCTGCAGTCCTGACGGCCCCCCCAAAAAAATTTATTTTGTAGTCCTTACAGGAACTAATGCAAATGTTTTGGTAGATCATATAACAAAAGTCAAAAAATGTAGAAAGTAGTTGCTGCTTCTGGCCTGCACTTATCTAGCTTTCCTCAACCAAGCGTATGAAAGATTATTGATACACAGGAACTGATATAAGCTTCTTTCTGCAGCATAAATTTCATGATTACCTTGATCACAGAAAATCTTTCTGGCTTCACTGTAAAATCTGCCATTGCTTTTAGGATGGTATCCAATAATACCCGCAACTTGTGATAATAGCCACTGACTTCCAGCTTAAGAAAATCAGAAAAAGAGTGAGCATGTTGTAAATGGAGAACCCCACTTACTGGAGGAATAAGGATGTGAAAAAGGAAATATTTCTGCATCGAATCAATGCCCAATTTGTATATGTATGTAAATACACACAAAATAAATGTACATATATGTGTGTGTATTTTTTTCCTATGGCCAGAACTCTCTACATAAAAGAAGCTGATTCTTTCACCCAGGCAGGCAAATCAGATAGTCAGAACAATTCATTACACATTCAAGAAACCTTGGATGGGTAGTGGGCTGGGGCTTCCGTAGCAAGATAAAGTATCTATATGCTGGCATGGGACAGAAAAAACGAATGACTAACCAATAGCCACAAGCAAAAAATCTATAGGTTGATGCAGGCATTGTATATCATTCCACTATTACCTCAGTTGATGAATGTGCTAAAACTAACCAAGAATCAGCAGTTATTGATAGAAAATGAAACTAGTTTGATGGCAATCATGCATGACAAAATGAGGCTGCAGATAGGAAATTGACACAAGTATAATAGAGAACTGTGCAACTTATTTCTTAACTTATAGGGAATCGGGCACATATTGAACCTGCACTCCACATACTCAGCTGCCTTTTTTAGTTATTTTCACGAAGCTGCTCATCAGTCCCTAATACACTAAAAGAATGGTATGAGATGAAGAAGGGTCAACTCTTGCCAATTACAACAAATTTTTTAAAGTCCAAAATTTGGCCCAATAATCGCTTCTCTCATTCTTGACAAGTGATTCCACAAACAAAATGCAGGTAAAGGCATCGCAAGGCGACCATCAGAGAGTCCAGAGAGCATCTGGTTGTCCTCTTGCACAGGATGAGCTGTAGGTAGTATCCTGAACTTATCATATTTGCAACTCATAGTCCTAAATAGGTATTTTGGATCCATACCTCGTCATAAATCCACTCGCAAACGCCAGACTGGTTAAGATGTCAATGTATTTAAAGAGCAATCCCACGATATCTTGCATGTGCTCTGCTTTTTGGTGCAATACATGACTAGAATTTCAAGCCTCATAATCTGGGCTTTCTTACACGACCGAGCTTCTGCCAAAGGGAATGAGCAAAGCCCTAAGTTGGTGAGAATGGTTTTTGCAAATGACCTGAAAGAAAAACAGAGAAACGCCCAGGCAAGAATAGCCGAACGTAACAACAAACCGTGACCAACATCAGTCATCTCAATAACATTAAAGAAAGGAATATTTGAATCCACAACGCTTTCATAAGCGAGACAAACTAGTGGCCCATCCTGCAAAGTCATTTGCATCAGAACTGATCATAAACCCTTCAGAAAAGAGACTTGATCAAAGTAGCTGAAAACTAGCGGAGAAATCCAACCGGTACATTCGAAAGAAGAATAAAAGGAAAAGGGAAGACACAAAGGCGCGAACGACTCAAGTCGGAACTTCAAGCATCGACCATAGCTCCCACATGGTTTCTCGAGGTCGTGCGGTTAAATACACACACATGAAAAAAATAAGTCCATGTATTAACAGTTGATAGAATGAGTACGCATAAGTTTCCCTCAATACGGATCAAACATTCGAAATTTCTCTAGTTCTTTGAATCGATATATGCACATAATGAAACTACATCGGTCGAGAGCCGATTAGTGACAAATCAACAGCCGAGCTGCCCGACTCTCAAAATAGGGAATTGCACACCAACCTTGATAGTCATCCACAAATCGAGCTCCGCACGGTCAAGCCTCAACGATCCAAGTCGAAGAGACGTTAAAAAACAAACAACCCGAAACGGAAAAAATCGTCAGCGCAAGCCGACGCACGCAACGAAGCGGCGGATTGGAACTACTAAAGACTAAACGCAAATCAGCAATTCCATCGATCGTGAACGTCACAAATGACGACAAAGCCCGGAAAAGACAAACCCCGAAGCACGGATCTCCGGTCCCCGCCGACCCCAAAATCCCCGAGCCACCGGAGCCCGGGCAAAAACCGTACTCAACGACACGGGAGGGAGAAAACCACGAGAAACGAAGGAGAAACCGTACGGACCGTGAGAAACGGTGGACCCATTTGGCGATCTCGCGCACTCGCAGAAGCTCCCGGCCGGCCGCACTCCACGACCACCGACTCCCCCCTTCCGCCGATGCCGCCGCCGCTCGCCTCGTTGCGATGATTGGCCGCCATCTCCGATCGAAGCTCCTTCCCTTCAAGTGTTCATCACCAAATCGCCGGCGTCTCCGATTTCTACGAGCTTCGAATCGGCGGAGTGAAGATGATGACGGACGACCCACCAGACGGACCAGCCGAGCGTAGCGGAAAGCAAGTCGTCGACGGAAGATTAGACGAGAGGGCGGAGGCGGATGCGCCGAGAACGAAACGAGAGGAAGTGCAGCTCGTTCTCCGTCCGCTCTTCCACGAGGAGAGAGAGACAAAACCAAAATATTTAAGCGAGGAGAGAGAAATTTTAAGCGGGAGTCGTCCTTTCTTCTGCCAGTCGAGCCGAGCCAAGCCGAGCCACCACCAGCTGAGAGTTATTCGGGAGAGAGTGAAAAGAGAGAGGAGAGAGAAAGAAGCGCAGAAGATGGACAGAAGAGAGAGCAGACGTGGCGGGCCCCGAGGACAGGTGTCGACGCGTGAATGGATCAGAGCACGGATGACGTGGCACTGTTAGGGTACCTAATATTTTCTCGTGAAACGGCTGTCACGGCTGGGCCCCACAATAAAATATCTCTGGAAAGCCCTCGTATTTTCGCAGCCCTTATCTTCAATATCTATGGTAGGCCCCACATGTTGTTAACTTGCTATAGCATACAATCTGAACACACGATTGAACTAGACTTCCTGGCCAAAAATTACATAGCTTTCCAAATGAGTTTGGGCGCATTTGAAAAAGTCAAGCAAAGTGGAACTAGACTTTTCATTGAAAGGAAAATTACAATCGCCTTGCTCATTTTTCAGGGCTAGCGAAGGCAAAAGCGTCGATTAGAGTCGGTCACTTTTTGTACTTGTAAGACCTAAAGAATGACTGGCATCTTACTTTTTCCCCGGTGGATGACTTTTGGAATTAGTGCTTCAATCGCAATTTCTTTTAATTTTATATGTTTGGGCTAAGTCAAAAGACTAAGATCGGCAGAATTAAGCAATGCGGCAGACTCTTATTGGGTGTTTGGTAGAGATATCAAGCATTGATCTTTTTGTTTCCGTGAAATGAGAAGCTTATTAAGCAAACTGGCACTTGCAATGTTCGTTGCTAGAATGAGGTACGCTGCTAAGTTGCTAAGCTTGCACAAATCGAATAAATATTCTAGTGGACCAAGATAGAGGTCCTCCGTTGCATAAAGAACGGGTCTGTAGGGCTAGTATAATGCAATCTATCACCCTTTGCTCTTTATTTCGTTCTCGTTGGTTTCACAAGTCTATGCAACGGAAGATTTCCATCTCAATCCACTTTAAGATCTTCCTCCAATCCGCGCAGGCTCAACAACTTAACAATGTACCCTATTCCAGGAACAAACGCTGCAAGCAAAAATATTGATGCTTGGTATATCTACCTAACACCCAATAAGAGCCCGCCGCATTCTTTGGGGGCCCACAAGTGCAAAGGGTCAATCAAAGTGGCCAACTCTAATTGACTCTCTACGCTCACTGGCCCCCAAAACATGAGCGAGGCCGCTTAAAAATTTCCTTTTTAATGGAAAGTATAGTTCGAATTGCTCAACTTTTTTTCAATGCGTCTAAAGTCATTCAGAAAGCTGTGCAATTTGGCCTCTAAGTCTAGTTCAATCATATGTTCGCTTTAGATGCTATAGCAAATTATCAACATGTTCACATGTGTTCAAACTCATTTAGAAAAGCTACACTCCAATTCACTTCAACTTGCTTTCTTTTTCTTCTCAAGCGACGGGAAGGCTTCTTCATGTTCTTTCTTTATGAGAGAGAGAGAGAGAGAGAGAGGAATTCTCCAACTACCATTAACTTCCAAGTTAGGATGTAGAAGTAGAACGGTCTGGTTGTATTGCTTGAAATTTGAAGGCCTCTATGGACAACTGAAATGTATGATAATTTCATAAATTTTTTGACTTATCAATCAATCAAGTTAATAATTATGAATATGGAAAAAACAATTCAGACTTTCCTTTACTACAACGTTAATAATCCAACTGAAATTTCCACTTGTGACATTTATCATCTTCAAATTCCTACATTTTATTAATTGATACAAGAATTTTTAGATGTGGCATGTGCATGGCACATGTTAAGGGAAAAGGTTAATGGGCTTAACTAGTGTATAATTATACAAGTTCAGGTTTACGGAAGGGGGAATGCAAATTAATGAAGTTCAAAGTCTACCATGCACCAACTTCAAAGTTATGAGGGTAAAATAACATCTTCCCTAAATGTAAGAATGATGTTTCAAGTTCACGGAACCTTAAGAGTGTCATGATAACTTATCTAATTTAAAGTGATTTTCCTCATTTTTAAACGATGTAGTTGCATTTAATCATGGTTAATATTTTCTTCCGTACTTGGTTAGGAAAATTTCCTCCAATCATATCTTTGATTGGTGTTTAAGTTATGAACTGTAAATTTAATTAAATTTAAATGTGAGTGGTCTTCATATTTGTAACCAGTAACCACCAATCAAAGGCATAGCATGTAATAAGGAAACTATGGCCCATTAGATAGTAATCTATAATGTAAGTATTTTGGTGCATGGAGAGGGAGCCTCTAAGGAGTTTGTGACAAGTTTTAAGATTTCCACTACACTTATTATATTCTTTTATTAAAGTTCATAAGTTAAAGAAAATCAAATTGCTAATGTTCCAGCGCAAGAAAAGAAAGTAATATTTTTTGGAGCTTAGAATTGAGCTCATAATGTCTATTATGTCCCATTGTGTAGATCTAAAATAGATATAGTGAATTTATTTTGTTAGATAAATGTATAGTAATGCTCCAGAGCACTTTTAATGAGTGGCTGAAACTTGACACTCTCTATGAGTGACATCTATCGTAACATTCTTTTGAAAAAAAAAATGGCTTTGAATTTCCCCCTTTAATCAAAGTAAAATGTTTCCCTTATAGCTCAAGGGGTGTATAATCACTTTCAATATGATAGAAAGCTCTTACCCTCACTTTCAGTACACTTCTAGAATAATTATTTCTTGTAATCCATTTCATAAATCTATTCTCGTGCATAGCACGGCTTACAGGGGTAGGACAATGCGATCTATGATGCTTTGCTCTTTCTTTCTTTTTCCTTCGTTTCACAAGTCTGTTCTCGTGCATAGCACAGTAATAATTGCTTTTGTTTCAGAAACAAAAAGCAATGAAAAGAGAATATGCAAGAGAATATGTGAAATAAATTACAAAAATAATTATTCTAGTAGTGTACTAAATCATGAGGGGAAGAGGTTGTTGTTATATTGAAAGTGATTATATGCCCTTGAACTTTAGTTTGGTTAAAGCGGAAAATTCAAAGACAATTCTTTTCAAAAGAATGTCAGGATAGATGTTACTCAAGAGGAGTGCCACATGTAGGTCACCCATTGAAAGTGTATGGAGCACCGCTTTACATTTATATAACAAAATAGAATCACCGTATCTATTTTAGATCTATACATTAGATACTATTTATTTTATAAGCTTAATTCTAAGCTCTAAAAAATAATGGTTTCTTTTTTTGCATGAGCACATCCGCAATTTGCTTTTCATTAACTTATTGATTTTAATAAGAATTAATAAATTTCGGACACCAAAAGTAATAAATTTAATCATCGGACACCGATGTTCTTACTTCTTCTTTTTTCAACTTTTGGTCCAAATGTTATCAATACTATTGGCTTTGCAGTTTTTTACTTTTTAATATTAGACAACTTATTATAATGATGAACAGTTTAATTATGGGATCTCTTGTTTTGCTTGTCTTTAATTTTTCTTGAGCTAATCTGCAATTTTTGAAAGGAAGCAAGCAACACAAAATATGACATAGTTGAGAAATTAAGAAAAAAAGGAGAAAACAAAAAGAAAAGTGAGTTAGGTGTCAATAAAGGCACATCAACTCCTCAGAGGCTCCTTCTCCATGCACCAAAATACTTACATATAGAATACTATCTAATAGGCCATGTTTTCCTTATTCCATGATATACTTCTGATTGATGGATTACAAATATAAAAATCATTCGTACTTACTTCTAGTTAAGTTTATGGTTCATAATTTGGACACCTACCAAAGGTATGGTTAAGAATCACATATGAAGAACTAGAGATTTGTTAAAATGACCATCAAAAGCAAATAGCTATGTAAAATTTCCATGTGAATGTACCATCTGATTCAGCCTCATGTTAGGTTTACCTACTATATAAGTTTGTGTGCTTGTGCTTTGATGGCATCAACGGATACTTCAGGCAATTACAAAGTCTTCTAGCCACAAATGCAGGCTTCAATAGCCTCGCATAGCTCCAACACATGGGACTTAGCTGGAGTTATTTTCAGGCAATGCATTTTGCACATTTTAGTCTGTGAGATGAAATCAATAACCTATGAGGAAACAACAAGATATTAATCCATTTCAGGAAGCATGAGTAATTTGAGCTCTAGGGCGATTTTCGCACAACCCATAGATATATATGTATCATATATGTATATTTGCTAATAATATTCCTTATATGATTCTTAATGCGTCTGATGTTTCATATTTATATATTTATTGACTTACATACTGGAGAAGGAAGAAAAACAAATAAGAAGAAGGGGCTGGTGCCATGAGACAAATTTGACCAGCTTTGAGCAAATTAAATGGTCCTCTGTTGGAACGGTGGAGTTTGAACTGATAATGCTGTGTCTCGGTCCAATTCTTCTATAATTTCCTGTTTCAATTTTGTTCGACTTGAATTTGTGACCTTTATTCCACGGCAAGTTTAACATAGTTATTGTCTCAAATGTATTACGTCTTCTCGAAGGCACAAGTTAAAGACCTGGAAAAGCTCGAGAAATTCAATGCTCTCAACTCCAGGAGATGGAGCACGAAGATGTGCTACCAATTGACCGTTGCTCAGGTTGGCTATGCTCTAAGCACTACATGTACGAGATAAATCTTCCAGTAGGGAACTCATCGAGGGTCCAAAGAAGGGAATGTAAAATGACCAAAATAGCTTATTCATGATCCCCAACGCGATGGACAACTCTCTTTTGGACATCCTCACACGCACTCGAAGACTTATGATGTTTGGAAAGACGTCCGATAGAGGCACGTAAATGAGAATACCGGTAACATCTTTCTTGGTTAACAAGTACCTTGATTATAAAATGATCATTCTATGCCTATCACTGATCAAGTCAATGAATTGAATGATATCGCAACTGCGTATGCAGATGCGGATGAATCAATCTTTAACACTTTTCTCGTTTCTGTTATTGTTGGTAAACTTCCATCTTCATGGAAAGACTACCAAAAGCTTTAAAAGCACTAGAAAAAGTCTTTTGAGTTCGCATCAATCACTTCGATACATTCATGTTGAAAGTCAGGCTAGAAATCATGATGTATCTGAAAACCAAGCAAATAACGAACAATGTCATGATGTTGAGGAACCGGCATCTAGCAATTTAGGAAACATTTTGAACAAGACTTGCTTTCGGAGTGGTAAATGGATCATGTGGCTCCATTTTTCGGTGGAGGACAATGATGATGGGCGTTCTCATGGTGAACGATGATGAAGGTTGTGGATAGACTCCGGCGAAACTTGCAATGTTATTAACCACAGGATAAATGATATTTACGCACTTTTAGCACCACATTAACGAGTCACGTGATCCGTCGATGTTAGGTCACCAAATGTCAAGTGTCACGCGAATATTACCCCAAAGACAATGAAGGAATTCAAGAAGCTTGATACGAGATCATGTGTGCATATGCCCCATGAAGAGATGACATGTTGTTCTGGGTGGCAGGAGCACATAATAGCACAAGGGCAATAACTCTATTAATGATTTAGCGCATGGAACTGACTTAAATTTTGATATCTTATTGTAAGATTTAAGAGGATTTCGGCACTTGCAAATTGAGTTCTTTGGTACTGGCAAAGTGAAAGACAGAAAAAAACTTAGTTCTATGGCTTTCTTTGACACTCAACTTAGTTTGATGGTTAAAATTTTGTTAAATGTAGATTTTTGACATTCCCAATTCCACGTTTATTCTGAACTTGTTCAACCTCATATTGCCAACTTAATAGGTATAAATTCCCTCTTGAATGTGAAGTAGAACCCATCCATTTCCAGTGAAATCAAGTGAGAGAAGGGAGAATTGAAATTAATTGATTTGATATGATATTAAGGAACGGAAAGTCAAAATCATCATAACGGAAGGTACTTTTTTTTTTTTTTTGGGGTCGAATAACTGAAGGTACTTTATAAGAGCAGAAAATAGAAGTTCCATCGAAAGAGTAATTTCACTATTACAAAATATGCCATACTCTCCTACGTTGGAGGAGATTCCCTCCGCTTATACCATTGACTGGTGGGTTATAGCTATGGACATCACCAATATTCAATTTTGATATTAATATGTAGCCGATGTCCATAACTTATAATCCATTAATCAGAGATATGGTTAAAAAAAATTCCGTCCTTATAAAATTGGCTCATCGAGTGGTGTCTCAAATGGTGCATTGGACTTTGACGGGCAGGCTTAAACGACCGACATAAATTTTATAAACACAAACTTTGCAAATCAGTTTTGCTAACTACTCTTGGAGATCAATAATCTACATCATCCCTTTCACGTAGACGAACTTAGAAACGACAGCATGGCGAACAAGCTATTGCTATCTAAGAATGCTGTACAATTTTGTGTAGACCAAAAGACAACTTCGCAAGCATAAACCTTATAAGCAGCCGTTGCTGCTGTCCAATCTGTTGAGTATAGTCAACGGATTCAGTTTTGGAGTTCGTGGCGGTGGTATTGCAACCTGATGACGGTGGCCGTGGAGGAGCGACGCGGCAAAAGTGAGCAGCTATGGAGTGAAGAAGAAGAAAGACAAAAGGGCAGAAAGGAACAAATATGTGACAGGCTGAGTTTAAAAGAATGCAACATTTTCACCTAGTCAGATCGTACGCATCGCTAATAATTTTGTGAAATGGCGCATAAGTCTCTCATTGAGCGAATTCTAGAATGTTGAGATAATTATTAGGCAAAGATAAGTTTAGATATCGTAATAAATAAAAGTCGAAGCACTTGCAATGTCATTATCCAAAAAATGACAGCAAGCAAATATGTTATCCATTATGAACGAAATCAAGTTCACGAGGTTACTGTTAACATGAGCTATCAATTAGGGCCTCAATAGGAAAGTTTTTCTATTTAAGGTCTTTGTATATATGTATATTTCTGATTTGTAGGAGATTCTAGGGTTGCTTACGTCGGTCTATATATGTGTGGTTATATTCTAGTAAAAAGAGAAGAACACAGAAGAAAAAAAATTGTTTACTGGTCAACATGGTATCAGAGCAAATGATCTAGGGACTCTGTGTTCTGATCACGATCCGAATTTCTTGCTGCGGCATAGCCGCGCGGTGATTTCGTGCGGATTGCCACGCCGACTGCACCCTTTATCGGGATTCATGGCGGATGATAATCCACCCATCGAGATAGTTCCTCCGGCTTCAACGGAAGGCACTACGAAGTCTCTGGGCACTATAGTCCCGCATCAGGCTTCGAGAGGGACTTCCACTACTGATGCACTCCTTGAAACCTTGACGTCCAAGTTGACACAAATCTTGACTCACCATCAGGCCTCACCTTCTCATGCTGAAAACTCCGCCCCACCAATTGCAGTCAAGTTGGATGGCCATAATTATGGCCTTTGGTCCCAAGTTGTCGAGATGTATATCTCCGGGAAGGACAAATTGGGATATATCAATGGGGATTTTCCTCCCCTACTTCCAACCGACCCTAATTTTTGGAAGTGGAAGACTGACGACAGTACAGTTAAAGGATGGCTCATCAATTCCATGGACCCGGCGTTGATTGGAAATTTCATCCGTTTCCCAACAGCAAAGGTAGTATGGGATTCGGTGGCTACTACGTTCTTTGATGGCACCGATGTCTCCCAAGTGTATGATCTAAAGCGACGTTTGTCCCGACTGAAGCAGGCAAGCAGCCCGATTGAAAAGTATTATAATGATCTTCAGGGTTTATGGCGGGAGGTTGATTTTCGATGGCCTAATCCCATGACTTGTCCTCGTGATATCGAGTGCTACAACGCTCTTGTGCAAGAAGACCGTGTATATCTTTTCCTTAACGGGCTCGATGACCGCCTTGACAAAGTCAGGGCTGATGTTCTACATATGCATCCCTCCCCGACGGTGGAGCAAGCCTATGCCAGGGTGAGGCGAGAGGATGTATGCCAAGCTGTTATGTTATCTTCAATTGAACCATCTAGCACCGTGGCAGCCCTGGTGTCGCGTGTCAAGGCCAACAATGAGTCCAAAGCTCTCCAGATGGTCCTTCCTAATACTGCGTCTGGTGGAGGGAGGACTAATAAAGGTTCGAAGGCTAAACCACAACACCCAGGAGGTTGTACTCATTGTGGTAATAATAAACATACAAAAGATACCTGTTTTAAATTGCACGGTTATCCGGATTGGTGGAAGGAGTTGCAGAACAAGAAAAAGACAGAAAATGCTATAGCACGAGGGCAGGCATCATTGGCTACCAGGATCTCACCCCTTTCTTTGGTACTGCAGGTAGACGCTACCAACACTTCTAATGCAGCTCCTGAAGGTAACACTGGGTGTGCACTTGTTAGTAATTCTCAGTGTGGCAGGGAGGGGTGGATTTTTTATTCTGGGGCAACGGATCACATGATACCCAATAGTAACGATATTATATGCTACACCACTCCGAGGAGACAGAGTATCTATAATGCGAATGGCACTAGTTATCCTGTCACTGGGGCTGGCAAAGTTGATCTTACACCTTCTTTATCATTGTCTCACACTTTATTAGTACGCTCTCTGTCTAACCGTTTACTCTCTGTTGGCCAACTCACTGATGCTTTGAAGTGTTGTGTTCTTATGTATCCGTCTTTTTGCTTATTTCAGGGATATCCTCACGAAGGAGATTATTGGTCGTGGTACTAAGGGGGGCTGTACTATATTGATGACTTTCATGCAGGCCGAGCACATCACACAAGTAGTGGGTCTACTAACAAAGAGAAAGTGATTTGGTTATGGCATCATCATTTAGGACACCCGTCTTTTGGGTATTTAAAACATTTATTTCCAGACTTGTTTCATAATTTGTTGGATACCGAATTCCAATGTGAGACATGTATTTTGGCAAAAAGTCATTGTGTCTCTTTTCCTTTGAGTTTTAATAAGAGCACCAGGCCATTTTCTTTGATTCATTCAGACGTGTGGGGCGCTTCACCGCTTACTACTCTATCTGGGATTAGTTGGTTTGTAACATTTATGGATGATTGTACCCGGATGTCCTGGGTTTATTTAATGAAGCATAAAGATGAAGTGGCAGCAATATTCCGTATGTTTCATCGGATGATTGCAACGTAGTTCAGGACTCAAATTCGAGTTCTTCGTAGCGACAATGGTGGGGAATATATTAACCAGCATCTTGCAGCTTACTTTCAAGACCATGGGCTTATACACGAAACGTCTTGCACTAGGACACCCCCAACAGAATGGTATCGCTGAGAGGAAGAATCGCCATATCCTCGAGACGCACGGGCACTCCTTATAGGTGGTCAGGTTCCATCTCGTTTTTGGGATGCCGCCGTGGTTACAGTGGTACATTTGATGAATAGAATGCCCTCTCGTGTGTTGAACTTTCAGACCCCACTTCAAGCACTTGCACCCTATGTTCCTCTTCCTTCCATCATGACACTACCTCCCAAAGTGTTTGGGTGTGTGGCATACGTCCATCTCCACAAGAACCAACGAACAAAACTCAATCCATGTGCAGTGAAGTGTGTTTTCATTGGTTATGGCACTCATTAGAAAGGATACCGCTGTTACAATCCGGCTACCAAGAAAACCCACATCACAATGGACATCACCTTCGTCGAGTCCGAATTATTTTTTCCCACACCCAATTGTATCTTTCAGGGGGAGACTTCTAGTGAAAGGACAAATTGGTGGGAAGGTGGTGTGATGGCAGGGGTTGCGGCTGATTTTGCTTTAAAAAAAAATGACCCCGCAGTGCCAACACTTGGTGACACAAGGACTGGTAACACACAAGCTAAGGTGCAAGTTGACAAGCGGGTTCACATGCTACGGCAGGCAGCATTGGCCAACAATGGTGTGGTCACAGATCATGGTGGGACACCAGAAAATGAGCAGCAGTACACTAAGGAATTTGATCATCAGGTTGATTTGGTGCAAGAGACACATGAACAATCTCAAGAACAGCTCCCTCCACTTCAAAATACTCCCTCTTTAGTACCTGACAATTCTCCTGAGGATACTCCTAAGGTAAGTTCTCCTACCACACAGAATTTGTTTGTTGATACTGATGTAGCAGTTTGTTATAAATTGCCCGACAGACATAATCGTGGCAAGGCTCCTAATAAGTACTCACCAGATGTGAAAGAACGAAGGTCAAATTATCCGATCACCAATTATATTTCGACAAAGTAGTTGTCAGGACCTTTAAAGGCATTTGTCTCAAATGTCTTTGCAAGTAGAGTTCCTAGTGGAGTACAGGAGGCATTGAGGGATCCCAAGTGGGTTCAAGCAATGAAGAAGAGATGGAGGCTTTACAAAAAATAAGACTTGGAGACTTGTCGAGTTACCGAAGGGAAAGAAGGCGTAGGGATGTAAATGGGTCTTCACCATCAAATATAAAACAGATGGTTTTGTTGAGAGGTACAAGGCACGTCTGGTAGCAAAGGGATATACCCAGACCTATGGCGTGGACTACCAAGAAACATTCTCTCCAGTTGCAAAACTGAACACTGTGCGGGTATTGTTATCGCTTGCAGCAAATTTGGACTGGCCCTTACATCAATTTGATGTAAAGAATGCATTCTTACACGGAGATTTAGAAGAAGAGATCTACATGGAAATCCCACCAGGATATGCGTGTGCTAATAAATCGAAAGCGGTATGTAAACTCGAGCGGTTGTTGTATGGATTAAAGCAATCACCACAGGCTTGGTTTGGTCGCTTTAGCTCTGCAATGAAAAGGTATGGGTACACTCAAAGTAATTCGGACCATATGTTGTTCCTAAAATGGCAGCATGACAAAGTGACAGCATTGATTATATACGTAGATGACATGATCATCACAGGGGATGACCTTGAGGAGATCACAGAACTTCAAAGAAAACTGGCAAATGAGTTCGAGATGAACTTGGGGGGCCTGAAATATTTTTTGGGTATTGAAGTGGCCAGATCAAAGGAGGGTATATTCTTATCTCAACGACAGTATGTGTTGGACTTGTTGGCTGAGGTGGGGATGTTGGATTGCAAACCTGCCGATACCCCTATAGTACAGAATCATAAACTTGGAGTTTTCCCTAATCAGGTATTGACCAATAAAGACCGATATCAAAGGTTGGTAGGGAGATTAATTTATCTATCGCACACTCGGCCTAACATTGCATATGCTGTAGGAGTTGTAAGTCAATTTATGCACGCTCCTAGTGAAGATCATATGAATGATGTAGTTTGGATTTTACGCTACTTGAAGTCAGCACCAGGGAAATGACTATTCTTTGCAAAGAATAATCACCATGAGGTGGAAGGATTTACGGATGCTGATTGGGTTGGCAATACCTCAGATAGGAGATTGACGTCAGGCTACTTCACATTTGTGGGAGGAAACTTGGTTACATGGAGGAGCAAGAAACAGAAAGTAGTAGCTTTGTCAAGTGCCGAAACCGTGTTTCGGGGGATGGCTAAAGGACTATCTGAACTTTTGTGGCTAAAGAAGTTGTTAACAAAACTTGGTTTTCCACCTAAGTCATGAATGCAACTGTTTTGTGATAATAAGGCTGCGATTCAGATTTCCCACAACCCAGTTCAACATGACCGCACTAAACATGTTGAAGTTGATAGGCATTTTATCAAGCAAAATCTGGATGATAGGGTGGTGAGTTTTCCATTTATCAAATCTGAAGACCAGTTGGCGGACATACTTACAAAGGCTATATCGAGTCGAGCATTCCACAGCTCACTTGTCAAGCTGGGTATCAAAGATATTTTCTCACCAGCTTGAGGGGGAGTGTTAACATGAGCTATCAATTACGGCCTCAATAGGAAAGTTTTTCTATTTAATGTCTTTGTATTTATGTATTTTCTGATTTGTAGGAGATCTCCTGATTTGTAGGAGATTCTATGTCACGCCCCGAACCTCGAGCACGCGCACATCCCTCGGTGGTCGATAGAATTTTGCGACGTTCCCAGGTCTTGTCGCCGACCCTTTTTATTTTATTGCACATGCGGAAGCGAATTACTAATCCCCGACCTCAACAAACATGGGATAGAAAAGCAGGACAACAATTTCAAATCAAATACACTTTTATAAACACTTCAAGCTTATACGTAAGGTCTATGTCATAAAGAACTACCGAGCCACCTATGCTCCCGACCCTTCCGCTTCAAGCTTTGGGTTCTTCACACAAGCGACCCGAAAATGGTTATTCAATAACCAAGGTGAGATATAAATCTCAAAGCAAGTTACACCCCTAAGCCCCGGTAGTACACCAACTCAACCCAGGTATCTATCCGTAACCACCCCACTAACAAGCAACAACCAACAGCCAGCAACCAACAAACAACAGTCGATTCACATACAACCTCACCTGGTATGCCATACCCTGCACGATATCACTCAGCATGATACACACAAAGCACATGACCATTAGATGATGCGGTTCATCAATCACACACGAGTCGCATCATAAGCGATCTCACCCGGCCATTGCCACACACCCCGCACATTATCGATTCATGTATGCATACCATAAACGATGTGATTCACTCATGCATATAATTAATGCATATAACAATTTCACACATCAATTCATCAATTCGATCGAGTCATCGATCAACCGACCCGCGATTACATGTCACGAGCACACGTGCATTCTCTAAGGCACTAGTTCACCAAAGTGACGCATCAAATCACCGAGCCCACGTGTCTCTTCCAAGATGCCTCACTTAATTCCCCGGCCCACGTGCATTCTCTAAGGCACTCGTTCACCAAAGTGATGCATCAATTCACCGAGCCCACGTGCCTTTTATTGATGCCACTCTCAAGATTCAATGGCTTTATGGTCCCACCCGACCTTCTCAAGATCTAGTGGGCTTTACGGTCCCACTCGACCCTCTCAAGATCTAGTGGGCTTACGGTCCCACCCGACCCTCTCAAGATTTAGTGGCTTTACGGTCCCACCCGACCTTCTCAAGATCTAGTGGCTTTACGGTCCCACCCGACCCTCTCAAGATCTAGTGGCTTTACGGTCCCACCCGACCCTTCCAAGATTTAGTGGCTTTACGGTCCCACCCGACCCTCTCAAGATTTAGTGGCTTTACGGTCCCACCCGACCCTTCCAAGATTTAGTGGCTTTACGGTCCCACCCGACCCTCTCAAGATTTAGTGGCTTTTACGGTCCCACCCGACCTTCTCAAGATCTAGTGGCTTTACGGTCCCACCCGACCCTCTCAAGATCTAGTGGCTTTACGGTCCCACCCGACCCTTCCAAGATTCAATGGCTTTACGGTTCCACCCGACCCTCTCAAGATTCAATGGCTTTATGGTCCCACCCGACCTTTCCAAGATTTAATGGCTTTATGGTCCCACCCGACCCTTTCAAGATCTAGTGGCTTTATGGTTCTACCCGACCCTCTCAAGATCTAGTGGCTTTACGGTCCCACCCGACCTTCCAAGATTTAGTGGCTTTACGGTCCCACCCGACCCTCTCAACTATGGCCAACGATATTGCACCTTGTAATTAAATTCCCTCAATTTCATAATATCTTGGCCTAATTTGTTGATATCAAAGATACTCGATAAAATATCGTGTGTGGTACACAATCGACCTTGCTAAAATACAATACTTTTTCTTTCGAAAATCCCACTATTTCATGGTTTACCAAAATATTTTTGGCGCTGTCAACCGACGCCCGGTTATTTTCCAATTAATTACTAAAATTAATAAATTTTGGGATAAATACCCAAAATTACAAATCACATTCAATTCATGCGGATGCCCATGCATTTACACATCCATTCACTTCATAAAACCAACACACATGAATTTAGACAACTTTTCGCATTCTCGATGAACAAGTGTTTCGTGAACAAGAACTCGTGAATGCAATTCGTGAACAAAGTGTTTTGTGAACGATGGTCGTGAATAGTGTCACGTGAACAGTAAATCTCCAGAATTCAATAAACAATAAGTTATATTCAAAAATCATTAAAACAATGATTAAATTAAGGAAACCAATCAATTAAGATAAGCATGCTTAATTAACCACATAAACCACATTAAGCAAATAAAACAAGATTAAGCTAAACTAATCTAATCCATCCATCTAACCACCTATCTTAGGGCTAATACAACTTAATTAAATCACATAAACTAGAATTAAATCTAACTAAACCAACCCTAAGCAAGTTTAGGCACTAATCGAAGGATTAGGAGCTAAACTCACCCGTTAAGCGGGCCGGACACACCGACGCGGCGGCGACGACGGTGGTTACACACCGGAACCTCTACCACGACGATCCAAGGCGGTCCCAAGCTCAACACAGCAACCACAGCTTGGACTCCCACTGAAAACACTGAAAACAGCCCCGCCGGAGGAGAAACTGAGTTGAACGGCTTGGCCGGAGCTCCGGTGAGGGGTTGTCCGGCAACCGGCGGCTCCCGGGGTCTTGGGGATCTTGTGGGTGGATGGAATGGGCAAAGGAACGGCTGGAATGGGAGAAAAATGCCCGAAAACGCGAAACAGTGCAGGCTGCAGGCGGACCGACGGACCGGCGACCGGCGGCTTGCGACGGCCGTACAGGACGGACGACGGCTCCGTTCGGGACGAAATCGGGTTCGTTGGAACGGTATGTCTCTCCCAGTCACGGTGATAGGTGGCTCGTTCTCTGATTCAATCGGGAAGACCACTTTTGACTCGATTCTTCACCGAAGGGTCAGCTGGAGCGTAAACTGGAAGAGAGGGAAAACGAGGAGAGAGAGCTCCGTTCGAGATGGGGACCGAATGAGGGGAGAGAGAGGGGTGATGGGAGAGCTGTTGCACTCCTCATTAAAGCCATTAAATGGCCACTTCAATTCCCCATGCATGACATCATCTTCTCTCTCTTCCTTTGCTCTTATCCAAATGCTTTTAGGGGCAATTTGGTCATTTCCACCTTGCACAAATTACCATTCTATCCTTGGGCTGAAATTGGTGGATGGGCCTAAGAAATGGGCTTGGCCATGAATAGGAGTGGGCTTGGGAATTTATTGGGCTTTGAAATGGTTAAGGCTTGGCCCATGGGCTTGGAAGATGAATAGTTGGTCTGGCCCAATGGGCTCATTTGCTTGACTTAGGCCCATTTGGTGGCTGTCCCAACTTGGGCCTAAGGCCCACACTGAATTGGCCCGACCCACGTCCTCACGGGCTTGCTTCCTCGGTCGGAAAATCCCTTTTTCCAATTGCTCGGCTTAACTGGCTCGTCGATGTCAAGTAGCTTCATCCAAAGTCCGTCCCGGACATTCCCGATACTTCGAAGTCCCGGTCCTAAGTTCTCTTGCCATGTCAATTTCGCCCTAATGCCATTTTGGTTATAACTCGACGACGGGCGGCTTAGAGGATTCACGCGTAACCGACTCGTGCCAAACCACGTTCAAGACATCTCGACGCATGGACGTCCTTGACTACATGAAATTACGGAGGATAGATTCTTATTTCAAAGTACACGATCACTAAGGATCGACATAGGGTCGTTCGCGGGTTCGATAACGGTAAACGGAATCACCCGTCGTTCCATTATGTTCTCGTCCGCGAATCGACTTATAGTCGTCCTTAGAATCGGCCGCCTATCTACAGGATCGTCCTCACGCAAGTCTCAAGGTCAAGTCGTTTTCCCAGGTCGAGTCCTTTAGTCGTACGAGTTCTGTCCTCATTAGCCTTTCCCCTCAAGGTCAGTATCTCAAGAGTGATCAATTCCGAGTGAGATCAACCAACAATGCATTGACGAAATTCACTTTCACTCGTCCTTCAGAGGGCTCGAATTTCAGGATGTCACATTCTAGGGTTGCTTACGTCGGTGTATATATGTGTGGTTATATTCTAGTAAAAAGAGAAAAACACTGAAGGAAAAAAATTGTTTACTGGTCAACAGTTACCTATTCTATTTCCTACATATCAAAAATCGAGCTCACAAAATTTTTCGAAGAGTGGATCTCAAGACCTCTATCTCATGAGCCTTCGCACCATAAGGAGAGAAACCAGTAATGGCAAATATGTCGGGGAGGGTGATCCATAGAGGCCCAATTAGCAGCGGAAGACCAGAAGGTAAAAGGAAACCAAACAAGCCAGGTTCTAGGATTAAGCCTAAGCAAGAAAATTCCAAAGCGAAGTCAATTTGGGCTTGTTCCCAGAAATGTACCAAGTGATGTTTTAGCCTTAGGTAACACTGATATAATTTAGTATCCAGAACTGGAAAAGTCTAAATCTGCTGCTTCTCTTCGACCAGATATATACTAGAACGAAATCTTGGTGAATGGGAAGGATCTCTTGAGACTGACCGAGAAAGCACTGATAAAAGATGAGAAACATGAAGAGATTCAAAGTAAGGACCACGAAAATCTAATCAGAGCCATCCTCAAGAGCAAAAGAACACTTGAAGTGCCAAAACTTGGCACGGGGGACATTTAACTGCCACTTTTTTTGAAAAATGAAACACCCGAGTGCCAAGTTTGACGAAGGTGACAAAAATCTTATGTGGTAATTTTTTAATAATATAACTCGCCTACATGGCATGCCGAAAATCTAAGTTAGCAACAAAGAATCAAAATGACGTCGTTTTGTTTTGTTTTGTTTTTTTTTTTTTTTTGAATTTTAATATAAATATTAATTAGATCAAAATATTTATATTTTAAAAAAGGAGGAGGAGGAGGAGGAGGAGGCAAAAGGCGAGGGCTGAGCTATCGCTGCCTACAATCTTCATTTTTTAAAATTTAATTTAATTAATATTTATATTAAAATTTTAGCCTTGTCGGCAAAACAATGTTGCTTTTATACTTGTCTAGTCATGTCAACATGCAAAATGACGCCGTTTTACATTTGTTTCGCCGAAAAATCACTAGGTCAACATTTTGGCTAGATTTTATCACCATTAGTACTTAATTGATCAATTTTACTCGGATTTTGGCATTTAGGTATTACTTTCCTAACTTTTGGTATTTAAGTGTCCGTTCGTGCCAAGTTTTGGCACTGAAGAGGTCCAGGTGTCCATCCTTGGGGTTGTCCAAAAATTGAAGAGAGCTTGCCTTACTCTTCCAACTCCCGAAGACCACTTAAGCCAGCAATGTACGTCTCGTCACGATAGTTGAAGAAAATGGGAGCTTTGACAGTAGATGCCGTTGGAGTTGGAGGAAAAGAGAGAACTACGGTTGAAATCTGGAATTTGAGACGAGAAAAATTTGGGAGAAAAGGTTGAAGGCGATGGAGCATGCAAAAGATGAAGATTGAAAGGTAAAAGTCAAGGATGCTGTCGAAGTCCTCTCTCTTGTCATGGAAGCTGCTTTGCTTGCCGGAAGATACCTCCACAAGCCCTGAATCTGTGTCTGCGTTCAATGGATTTATTAACTCGGATCCCGTCACTCACTTCATGATCACTCCTGTCTGTTCTTGTTCTGTTGCAACAAATGGGAAAAAGAAAACAGAATACCGTAAAGTGCCCGTTTTCCTTTCCTGCAGAATTGGAAGAGTAATGGACACTATGTAGTTCTTTTGATTGCATAAAAGGAACCTATATTGGCCATGGAGGTCAAAACTCAAGATCCGCCTACAAGTTCAGAATGCCAAATAATGCAAATCGAACACACTACAGTGTATTTCTGTACTTGATTAACTAGTGCTAACAATCTCACGATCAGGGCGAAGGAATTTGAATGGAAATTATTGAATATCGACATATTTCATGCCAAATCCTGAGACTCCGCATGTACACTCTCTATTTCAAATGTTAGGATGTCCATAAGGAAGTTGCCGTCAAGAGTCAATCCTCCAACAAATCAGGAGTTGGAGGATATAATTCCAGAGTCTTGAGCTGCCGAACTGTCAAGAACAACAATTGCTAACTGCATCCTTCATAAACCGCATCAACTCAAAAAGATGCTTCAAAAACTGAAAAGCTATCCCTAAGAAAGGCATTAACAGCTCCCGCAAATCGGTGCAACATCATGAGATCAACTTGTTATCCCCTGAATCGATTATTATCAAATCATGCTGCGAGGTGCCAGTGAGGAATCTCCATCTTTCAGAATAGTCTTGACAGCAAAACTCTCACAAAGCAAGAACAACGTCTAGCTCTGCTCTCATTCCAGTGCCAAAACAAACAGTCCATCTACACAGTCACTTAATCCTTAATCTCACATCGGAACAACCTTCACATAAGGTTCTCTTCGGTTCACATGTCCCAGATTGAAATGACATCGGTTGTTTTATCGTATATAGCATCCTATACTGTATCTTGCTATTTCGAAGGTCTAGAACGGGCATCAGTGGAACAAATCCACCTTGCATAGCGTAAAATTTCTAATGCTCGAACAAATAAAAAAAAAAAAAAAAAACCGGAATATGATTTTTCCAGATGGGATGAATTTGAATGAAATTCTGTCCTCGGTCAAATTCAACAGGTAGATTTCATCAAGAATCCAATATGGCCTAGCAATCTTGTGAAGAAAGTATAGCAGTGTATCAAAAACACGTTAAGGAGTTACCACGAAAAGAATTGTTAAGGGACTAAGCTAACAAAAGTTGAAGGGTTTCCTGAAGAGTGCATATGTTTATCTAAAGCAACTGTTCTCCCATTTGAGCATCCTCAAGGATAAAATGAAATCGAAAATATCAGCGTAGGCAAATAAACATAACCAAATAGATGTCAAGTGAGGAAGCAAATAATTTTCAAAGTCAATACTTCCAAAAACTATCACTCAGATTTGCTTGTGATAGTAGGTTATCCAAGATCATCAACCTTACTTGATGGCTGTGACATCGGATGTACTTCGGAGGCATTCTGATGACTGTTGGCATTATCAAGAGAGCGATTACTCCGAAGCATCATCGTGTCATACTCCGTTAGCTTCCCTGTTCCTTGAATCTCGTAAAAGAAGGAAAACGATACCCCGTTATCATGGAAAATGATTAAATTCGACCGAATTATATTATGTAAAAGGAAAGGTGACAAAAAGAAAGTAATCCATCTTTTTATTCGGTGATTAAATATCAAACATCCTTATTCATACGTTGCTAATATCAAATGGTTAATACATTAATTACAGAAAAATTCTTGTCGGTGAAATATCTAATAGTGACGAAAATTCGTAACTTACTAATTTATTGAAATATTTGCAGATCTATTGACAGATTACTCTAGTACAATTTAGAAAACAAAAATCGATCACTAACTAATCTAAGGGCCATTGGTAAAATCATTTTCGAGCTGATATTTTACTAATCGCACCTATAAAATTTGGAAAAGGTCGTTAATTTACCGATTGATTTAATCTTCGGTAAATCCTTCTACTTTTCCTTGTAAATTTGTCATTCACTCCTCATACGATCCAGAGCCCGATACCCCTGAAGCATTGTGTCAACTGCCACGACCAGCGTCCCCATTCCTTGAACTACTTAAAAGACCAAAAAGTAGAATAGCAGGCTATCAAGAAAAATGGTGTTATAGAGTAGGAAATGCTGATGAAATTTGGCAATGCAGCTCGACCATGAACAGTGTGACTTGCTCTGTTTACCTTTCAAAGCCAAAACGTGAATTGTTCCTGAAATTGAGGCCGTACTGCTCGACTCATCGGAGTATTCTTCTCATAGACCAATTGTTTCTCTGCTGCAGTAGTGCAATGAACGTATAGACTTCTGATAAGTTGCATTGCTGAACGCCTTTTAGAGTTTAGATGCCTCAATTCCTGGAGCTATGTGATCTCTACAAGTTCATGCGAGATTGACCCCCATCATTTCATTAAATCTTCGAATTTCAACAGATGTGGACGATTTGCCGAGGCTCAGAGTCAAATCCCTCATTCGTACACATTTGCGACTTTGTTGAGTCCCTGAACATCACCAAGCTTCAAGCACTCAAACTTCTAAAGGAAGCAAATGCTAAATCGAGGACGTCGTGACGTCCTTTCTCTCGTCAAGGAAGCTGCTTTGCTTGCCGGAAGATACCTCCACAAGCCCTGAATCTCTGTCCTCGTTCAATGGATATATCAACTCGGATCCCTTCATCTCACTTCATGATCATCTCTTTCTTCTTTAACTTTTTTTTTCCTCCCTGCTGTTTGTCTGTCTGTTCTCGTTCTGTAGCAACAAATGGGAAAACGAGAAGAGAGTATTGAGAAGTGCCTCTGTTTTCCTTTCGTGTAGAATTGGAAGAGTAATGAAAACCGACAATGAACTTCAATTATAATTGCAGAAACAAGAACATAAAGTGGCCAGAAAGTTCCAAACCCGAGATCTGCGTACAAATTTAGAACGCTAAATGATGCGAATCGAACATAATACTCTATGCTTCTATACTTAGTTAGCTCTTAACATATCATGATCAGGGGGAACGAACTTCATTTTACCCTTAGGGCGACCAAGACATGCATTTGAATAGTTGACAAACAGATATTTAGCATCTAGTGAGCAACTGTCCTAGCTATTAAAATAAGTTCTCTCTAGAACAAAAGAATTTTGAACGGCAACCTCTGTTTCGAATGTCAAGATCTTCAATCTTCGGTGTTTGGAACCACATAATTGCGGTTGATATTTTCCTCAAGTTCATAAGGAAATTGCTGTCAAGTGTTAATCCTTCAACAAATCAGGAGTTGGATGGATATCATTTTAGAGTCTCAAGCTGCCTGAACTATGGCCCAAACGTTCTGAGTTCTATTGGATTTGAAATCTTTTAAAATTAGACAACTTATTTTAATGACGAACAGTTTAATTTTGAGACCCCATGTTCCACTTGTCTTTAATTTTTCTTGAGCCGCTTCGCATTTTCTTGAAAGGAAGCAAACAACACACAAATTATGACATGGTTTAGAAATTAAAGCAATGCAGGGCCTGTATCCACTATTCCCGTGAGTTGCTAGAAGTCGAGGCACATGTTTTGGTGATGAAAATCGACATTTTGATGATTTATGGAAATTAACACGATGACAGGGGAAGTTCTACTACATATCCATAATTGTGCACTTGTAATTTTCTTGGTTTTGTTGGAAATAGATTTGCTGCTTGATAAAAATTTTCGCTCCGAGAATAGAAATGATCGTGTCACTTGACAATAATATTGCTTTTACAGTGTCGTCTATTTCTTCTTGAACTTTTGCCCCGTTTCTTCTGCATCGAACTTCTCTCTTTCTTTTTGAAAAGGTTTAAAATCATTTGTGTTATTTTCCCAAAGAGTTTCTAATCTCTCTTTCATTATTAATTTGATCTCCTCCTCTTGAACCTACCTCCCTTTACCAGTCTTAGCAAATCAAATCGATCACAACCCTTCGTATTCTAGTGCATTTTACTGAATCTTCCATGCAAAATAGCGTTCATCACAAAGATTTTCAAGGTTTCCAATGAATAGTTTGAGTTTTTTTTTTCCCCTTTTGCAATCTAACGCTCGTTGATCTTCCGGGATGATTAGCTTTTTACTCCTTTTACATAGACCAGGAACATATACTAAATTAAATTTGGATTATTGAAATCGACAAGACTCGTATAACACCTATATATGGGTCTCATGGTATCCAACGGTTGGCATTCAAGCGAAGGTGCATGTCTGAATGCTGGGTTCATTGAAAACTCTCGGTGGAAAAACAACTAGGGAATGAACAACACGTCACTCGGCAGCCACCACATAAGTGGGCTGGGGTGACCACAATCGAGCATGAGGCCCACTAAGAAGGAAAGTGGGTCTGTGGGCCGACCCCATAACCTCCAAAATCGTGGGCCCAGTGCTTACTGGGTCCGGCCCACCTTTTAGATGGAAATCTGATCTAAGTGGGCCCTTAATAGCCAGTGGGGCCCCGCAGATGTTTATATCGACCACCCAACTCCTCGGGCCATCAGATTGCACCGGAGGAATTTTTGGATCTATATAAATTATGAAGACCAAACCCCATTTGGACCGTTAATAATGTGGCCCCGTGATGAGAATTAAATATCCACATAAATAAAACTGCTTGGTGGATTCAAACATAAAAAATTGCTTGTATGAAATCATCGATGGGGGCTATAAATATTTGCGTAGATTTATTTTTTCAGAACTAAATGTTCTTTGCAAATTTTTCTCAACCTTTAAAATTTGAATAAATTTATCTTTTCTGCAATTTGATTTCCAGCCATTTATTTTCCAATCCAAGATCAACAAACGACCATATTATAATCTTCATTGATTCAATTCAATTCATATTTAAAGATATTTCACTTTTCCGGTGGAGCGCATTCGTAAAGTTTGACGACTCTGTTTCCTCTCTGTTCATAAAATATCATTCATTTTTGCATAAGGCTGAATAGAAACGAGATTTTCTGATCTTTGCTTCTATGGCGACATAGGAAGTGAGGCCTATTGATTTTCTCAATGTAATGCACAGGTTAACAAAACTCATTGATTAATGTACATAGGCATTTTCTCTAGAAATGAGACTCTTCGTATATTTATTTCTTTTTCAATGCACGATTTTTATGTAATCCAAGCAGTCTCTTTTTGTTTCTTAAAAAAACAGATAAATTGCAACTAATCAATAAAAGAGTAATTGAGAAACACTTTTATATTTAAAAAAAAAAAAGGTTATCAATAAAATAAACACAGCACAGAATAAAAAAAAAAACACACAAACACATATTACTAATGCACAAAAGCCTCTATAAGCACCATTAATTCAGTACATTAATAATGTGCATGTGTTCAATATCCGGATTGGACCTAGGTCGGTAATATTCAAGCTCCATCAAAGAACAAACTAACAATGCCGAGATTATTACAGAGGATTCGTCAATAATCAATTACTCACAAGGAGACCTCAAAAGAGGTTTCGTAAAGAAGGAGAATTATAAGAACTTCGCGCTAATTAAGGCGTGAAATTAACTCACAAAATTCCAGTCATGTTATCAGTCGGCCAAAAATATTTAATCTCGGAACTAGACATGAGGGAGGCAGTGTTGTGGCCCGGGGGGAAGAAGCTGTGCCAACTCGGTAGAAGAAAAATGAAACTATCCAATCCGACCGAAGGATAAATTAATGTTTCTTGCAAGAAATAAATAATCCGGCAGATCAAATAATGCTGCGAAAAATGCGAATCCGACTTCGGCTCTGGTATCTAGTGGTGCTTTCTCTTCTCTAGAAAATATTCACTTTTTTTTTTTTTTTAAATACATAATGCGATGAAGGATTTTCGATTCATTTGCGGCTTTTTCGTGGTTGATTAATTACTATTGAACATAAAAAAGATCGTTATTGAAAATGACACAGCGCCTCCATCTCTTGGGGTACAGCCAGTATCGTGGGCTTCTCTATGGTGGATGTGCGGCAAGGGAAAAATTATCCAATTAATCTTAAATATATTATACGGACGCAATATTAGCCATGAACTTTTCGCTTTTTTCAATTTAATCCTAAATCTATATGTGAGATTCTAATATAATCATTCCATCGATTTTTACGTGGCAATTTAGTTGTTGCTAAACATACGGGAAAAGTACCAAAAAAGTCCTAAACCTATTGTATTAGTACAAATTCAGTCATAAACTTTTCAATTGGACCAATTCAGTTCTAAACTTTTTAATATTGGTACCAATTCAGTCTATTCAGCCAATTTTGGTCGACCGGCGCTGACGTGGACGTTGGCCGGTGGGCGACGACGATGTGGCAATTTTTATGATTTTTTTCGAATTTTTTTATTAATTTATTTTTTTCCTTTTTTTTTCTACCTTCTTCTTCGGCGGTGGCCGACGAGCCTCCGATGAGGCTCGCTGGCCACCGGGCAAGGGTCGCGAAGCCCTCACCCGGCCTCTCCTAGGGCCGTCGGCGGGCGGCTTCACCCGGATCTAGGCAAGGCCGCGGGCGAAGGCGGCCTCGCCCTAGCCTTGCTGCGAGCAAAGGCGGCCTCACCCATGGCCTTGGGCAAGGCCGAGCGGCCCTCGCCAGCCGCCGGCGAGGGTCGCAGCCCTCGCTTAGCCTCTCCCGGGCCGCCGGCAAGGCGGTTTCGCCCGAATGCTGGTGAGGCCAGCCCTCCCCCGGCCTTGCCGCGGGCGAAGGCGGCCTGCCCGCAGCCAACGAGGCCAAAACGTAGCCCTCGCCGGCCACGGGCGAGGCTGGCCTCGCCTAGATTTGAGCTAAGCCGCCTCGCCGACGGCCTTGGGAGAGGCCGGGTGAGGGCCGCGACCCTCGTTGGCGGCCGGCGAGGGCATCGCGGCCCGCCGGCCACCGCTAGGAAGAAGACAGAAAATAAATAAATAAATCATAAAAATTACCACGTCAACGTCCGGCCGACATCCACATCAGCGCCAGCCGCCGGCGAGGGTCGCAGCCCTCGCTTAGCCTCTCCTGGGGCCGCCGGCGAGGGTCGCAGCCCTCGCTTAGCCTCTCCCGGGCCGCCGGCGAGGCGGTTTCGCCGAATCTAGGTGAGGCCAGCCTCACCCTGGCCTTGCCGCGGGCGAAGGCGGCCTTGCCCGCAGCCAACGAGGCCAAAACGTAGCCCTCGCCGGCCACGGGCGAGGCTGGCCTCGCCTAGATTTGAGCTAAGCCGCCTCGCCGACGGCCTTGGGAGAGGCCGGGTGAGGGCCGCGACCCTCGTTGGCGGCTGGCGAGGGCGTCGCAGCCCCTCGCCGGCCACCGCTAGGAAGAAGACAGAAAATAAAAAAATAAATCATAAAAATTACCACGTCAACGTCCGGCCGACATCCACATCGGCGCCGGTTGGCCAAAATTGGCCGGATGGACTGAATTGGTACCAATAGTAAAAGATTTAGAACTGAATTGGTCCAATTAAAAAGTTTATAACTGAATTGATACTAATGCAATAAGTTTATGACTTTTTTTGTACTTTTCCCCTAAACAGACTGCGCCACACACCATCATCACGCCAGCAATTTTCAACAAAAATTAACTAGAAAGATTACATTAGAATTTCGTATAAAGATATATATATTTAAATTGGCAAAGAAAAATTTAAAATCAAATTGACATCAATACACTGAGTTAAAAATTGATTAGACAATTTTCCTTTCGAGGAAGAGATGCCGCGACCACCTCGATGCTTGCTGTATGGAGCATGACGCTAGGGCTCAAGCCAAAAACAATGAGCTTCCACGATTTATTCAGCTTGTTCTTCGTTGAATCGATTGATATGACTCGTCGCTGGCCCCCGCGTTCGGATGGACGTTTTATGAGGATGAATGTGGAAAATGTCTTGCATCGGTAAATGATAGCTTTACACGTCTCTACATAAATAGATTCCCCTTAATGAAAAAGTATATTGCGGAGAAGATGGCGTAAGGGATTGATGGGTCAAATAAAAGAAGAGACCCCAAATGAGGTGATAAAATCTGAGTAAAAATAACTCTGTTGTTCCCCACTTTCACTAAACCATTTCTTCATTCACAAGCCAACTTCAATTACCGTTCAGGGGTTTCGGGGGACAAGACTGGGGGAGCAAATGCACTCATGTTGGTCTATAGTATCAACATTTGCTTTTATAACAAAAAGTGCATACCTAGATCGTCTCTTTCTCATAAACCGTGCTGGGACAATAACTTCACAAATATTTTGGCTTGTCGAATGTACAAGGCGACGGCAATGATGAAGAAATCATATCGTGTGATCCTTTAATTTGATCTATCATTCATAGATGGGGGACCTGGCAGGTGTTGTGCAGATGACAATTTGAGCCAGGAGTGCAGCCAAAACTTACTGAGCAGCATGGCCAACTTAAAGAACTCCGGAGGGCCAACGTTTACATGAAGCAAATGCTAAGTTGAGGATGTCGCCAACGTCCTCTCTCTTGTCATGGAAGATGCTTTGCCGGCCGGAAGATACCTCCACAAGCCCTGAATCTCTGTCCTTGTTCAATGGATATATCGACTCGGATCCCTTCACCTCACTTCATTTTGACCCCTTTCTTCTTTTTCTTCTTCCTACCGTTTGTCTTTCTCTGTTCTCTTTCTGTTGCAACAAATGGGAAAAAGAAAAGGGAGTATTGTGAAGTGCCTCTGTTTTCCTTTCCTGCTAGAATTGGAGGAGGAATGGAAACTGACAATGGACTTCAATTATAATTGCAGAAACAAGAACATAAAGTGACCAGAGAGTTCAAAACCCAAGATCTGAATACAAATTTAGAATCCCAAATAATGCGAATCGAACGTACAACTAACAATATCATGATCAGGAGGAATGATCTTGATTTTAACATAAGGATGACCAAGAAAGACATTAGAATAATTGACAAACAGCTTTTTAGCAACTGTCCTAGCTATCAAAATACGTTCTCTCTAGAACAAAAGAATTTTGAACGGAAAGGAGACTCTGCATATGCGTCCTTTGTTTCTGATGTCAAGATGTTCAATCTTTGGCATCAGGAATCACATAATTATGGTTGAAATTTTCCTCAAAGTTCATAAGGAAATTGTTGTCAAGTGTCAATCCTTCAACAAAACAGGAGTTGAATGGATATAATTCCAGAGTCTCAAGCTGCCCGGACTGTCAAGAACTATAATTATAAATTGCAACCTTCATAAACTGCATCAACTCAAATAGCTGCTTCAAAAACTAAAAGACTACTCCTAAGAAAGGCATTAACAGCTCCCGCAAGAACACGTCCAGCTCTGCCCTCATTCCGGTGCTAAAACAAACAATCCATTTACACAGTCACTTCATTCTTAATCTCACATCAGAACTACCTCCACATATGGTTCTCTTTGGTTTACATGTCCCAGATTAAAAAGACATGTTTCTTTCATCGTACATAGCAAGCTATAGTATACTTTGCTATTTCGAAGGTCCAGAATGAGCATTGGCGGAACAAATCACATTGCATAGCGTAAAAAATTTCTAATGCTTGAATGAGTAAAACATAAAATCTAAAGCTGATTTTTCCAGACGGGACGAATTTGATCGATATTCAGCCCTCGGTCAAATTTGACGTGCAAATTTCATCAAGAATCCAAAATGGCCCACTAATGTTGTGAAGATAACATAGCAGTGTATCAAAAACGTATTAATGACTTACCATGAAGAGAATTCTTAAGGGATTGAGATAACTGAAGTTAAGCGGTCTCCTGGACGAGCACAATATGGCTCATTCGAGGCAAACTATTCTTCCATTTGAGCAGCATCCTCATGGATAAAATGTAATCGAAAGTATCTGCGTAAGCGAATAAACATAACCAAATAGATGTCATGGGAGGAAGCAAATCATTCTTCAAACTCGGAATTTCGAGAAAATCACAACTCTGATTTGCTAGAGATAGTCATTGATAGGTTTTCCAGGGTCAACAATCGTACTTGATGGCTATGACACGTAACGATCTTAGAAGTTAGAAGGCATTCTGATGACTTTTGGCATTATCAAGAGAGTGGTTTTTCCGAAGCAACATGCCATCCTCCTCCATTAGCTTCCCCTGGTGCTTGAATCAGGTAAGAGAAATAAAAACAGTACGCTATTGTCAATGAAAACGATTAAATTTGACCTAATTATTTTATGCAAAGGGAAAGGACACAAAGGGAAAATGATCCTAAGTAAAATATCAAACCTCCTCCTTCGTACGTTGCTAATATCAAATGGCTAATACATTAACTATAAACATTTTTAGTCGGGGAAAATTTTTAATAATAGAAGAAATTTGTAACTTACGATTTCTATTGACATATTTGTAATTCTATTGTAGTGCACGCTTGTATAATTTGGGAAAAAAAAATTGCTCACTAACTAAATTATGGGTGTGTTGGTAAGATCATTTTTTAGTTGGTGTTTTACTAATTACACCTGTACCATGATGTCCGCAGAAGAGATGGCTCAAAACCAATCGCCGTAGCCAGAGTCCTCGACCTTGATCTTTTCCGGCGGGTGCTTCGGCCTCGCTCAAAACCCCTTCCCTGTCCTTGGTGGAGAGCCTGGCGTCGCCGGAGACAATTCCAGCAGCAACTCAGACCGAGAGGAGAACTTCTCGGCGTCGCTCACTGTACCTCCTGGAGACAGCCCAAGTACAGGGGCTTCACCAGATTCAAGTACTTTGTGCAACCCGTCCTTGAAGAGCCCCTTTCAACAACAATCGTGGATGAATAAGCTCTCAGCGACTTTACCACATAAAAAGACTTTACGGTTTGTTCCTGCTTGTCGTGCTTCTTCCAAGCATCATCGGCCACTAGAGGAGCTGGCTGGACTCATCTGGATTTGACTGCGAAGAATGACGTTGCTGCGTGTGCTGTTTTGGAACTCGATCTCCTCTGTTTTCTCAACTTCGACGTTACGGGTGGCACGTACTAGGGACTTGGACCTCCTGAGCATCAAGACTTGAAAAGTGAGATTGAAGACTGAGGCCGCAAAGTGGGGGGAGATGGAGACAGAGACGATGAATAGCGTGTTTTGCTTTATTTACCTTCTCTGAGGATTTGTGAATCGCTCCGGACGTTGTGGCCGAATACCTCTAACTCGTCCGATAAGTTGCATCGCTGAATGCCTTCTAAAGTTTGGACGCCTCGATTCCCGGAGCTCTGCGATATCCAGAAGTTCGAGCGAGATTGAGCCCCCATTATTCCATTGAATCACGTCGAGGTCGATACTGATACGATCCTCGGCCCAAATATTTGGCTTTCGTCACTCCCCGACCATCAGGGATGTTCGAGCACTAGTCAACGAACACACGCAGGTCAGTGAAGCACGAGAGGTCTGGTAATGTAATGGATGGGCACCCCACGACTTCTAACCATGTCAAGTTTTTCAATCTCTCAATGCCTTTAATTTCGACTAGATTGTGGCATCCACTAAAAACTAATTCCCACATATGTGTTGATTGCGGAACGACTGCTCTTACAAGGGACTCACAGTCCACTACCATTAGCTTTTCCAAGTTTTTCAATTTTTCAAGGCCTGCAAATTGATCATCATTCAATATTGTTGGACCATTTGCCAGTAAACGCAAGTGTCTCAAAGATTGTAGATGTTCAAGGCCGTCAAGGTTGGACAAATTCCGGCATGCTTGTACATTAAGACTTTCTAAGGATTTTAATCCCTCTAGACCCCTGATCTCTGTCAGTTTTCCACACGAATGAAGGTATAATTTTGACAAGAACTCCCATCTTGACAAATTCGGTAACTCTTTCAACTCACGACATTTGCCGACAGAAAGTTCCAGTAGTCCTGAGGGAAGCTGCGGCATGGATTTAAAAAATGGGCAATCCTCAACAAGAAGCTTTTTTAGGTTGATTAAATGAGAAAGTTGAGGAAATGTATAATGCCGACCAGAGACTTCCAAAACTGTTAAAGAGGCAGGAAGCTCCGGCAGCGATTGAAGCATCTCGCAATCGTGTAATTTAAGTTTCTCAAGACGAGAAAGCTTATCGAATGTGCCATGAAAGCCCAAAACTCCTGTCCTTTTTAAGCTAAGGATTTTCAGTGAAGACAACCCATCTATATGAACTTTCCCTCCCAAACCTTTGCAACCCATGGCATCTAATTCTTCAAGGTTGCCCAACTTGCTAATAGTATTAGGTAAATTGCTCAATTTATTACTATGAGCAATATGCAAAAATTTCAAACTTTTCAAATCCCCAATGGATTCTGGAAGTTTACATAACGTGGGGCAAAAACTCAAGTCAAGGGTCGACAAATTTACCAGATGGCTCATTGAATCGGGAAGTCCATCCAATGATTTGCAACCAGCAGCATAAAGCACCTCCAGCTTCTTCAAATAACCTATACATTGAGGAATTTTCACTATATCAGTCTCGCTTATGTAAAGTTCCTTCAGTTTTTTCAACTCGCACATTTCTTGGGGTAGCTCTTGGAGTTCATGACATTCTTGCAAGTCCAAAAGAACGAGGCTCTTGGCTGCTCCAATAGAAGGGTCAATTTGCCTCAGATTCCTACAACCCTTAAGTCGAAATATCTCTAACTTTTGGAAGTCCGATAGATTGGGAGTAACTTTTAAACAATGGCAACATGTAAGATCTAGAACTTTCAAGTTCTTCGCCAGCTGTGAAATAAAATGACTCATAAATTTTCGCTAAAAATGAAGCACTAGAAACAAAGGACAAAAACAAAATGATCTTCTAACCTCACGATGACGCCAACCTTCCCAATGCTCTGAAATGTCACTTCCAAATAAATCAAGTATGACTAATTTCTTTAGAGAAAAATTAGTGGCCACGAATGTAGGACATCCCCTCCACATGAGCCATCGTAAATCAGGAAGCAAGCTTTTGGAATCTCCAATCAATTTCGCACCACACACCGTAAGGAACCGTAAATTCCGTAGTGTTTTAAATTGTTCAGTTGTGAATTTTCTTTTCCGTCCGTACAAAGCAAGGAAAATATCCCTCTCCGTCCAGTTTTTGTCAAGACAGAGGACTCGAACTTGTTCCTTTTGAATTCCCTTCATAAATGTTGCATCAAATCAGCTAATAGTGGACCCATACATATCACTTTGCCTTCATTCTATAGTGGTGACATTGACACTCAAGTCAGACCACATTTGTGTCATAAATGTGATTATTTATTTTTCTATGATGAAATTATTCCCTTCTTTTCCTTATGCTATTTGCTCCTTTTTCTTTTTCCTTCTTTTATCCAATTAATTAGAGGATCAACGCTATAGGTCAATTCAAGGGCAAAAAAACACGACACTGACACCAAGTGCGCAAGTAACCACTAAACAGTAGGGGGTTCATTGTTTAAACCTAAAGATTTCTTCTCTTTCCTTTTTTTTTTCCAACTCGATGGAAGTGTCTACCTGTACAGATGCTTCCTAATCATATCAAGGAAATAATATTAATAAAGTAATTTCGGCCGTGAGATCTAACAATTCATTTCAATGAAGAAAATTCTTGTCAAAAGAGAGTAAAAGAGCAATAGAGGGTAAAAATTACCTTATTTCTCTTAAGTACTTCTAAGGCTTCCTTATGCACCCACAACCTACTTGGATTCATAGGCACGTCATTATGTCCTTCACGAACAATTTCCCTACCAAGGTCTCTCAATTGGTCATGCATTTGCACCTTTCCATCATCTCTAATTTTTATTAGTGACATGGAACTCAATATTTCAATCGTTGTCTCCGGAAAAAAATTACAGGCATCCCACATGTAGGATGCATATGTTAAATTTGTTCCTATAAAGAAACAAGCAATATCCAGAAATATCTCCTTTCCCTCACGTTCTAATGCATCGTAACTTATCCTCAGCTTCTTTTGCACTTTCTGATGTGGTACTTTCCGCAACTTCTTTCGCGTGCCTTGCCAAAATTTTCTGCTTTGCCCACGCAAAAACGAACCTATAACCTCGAGAGCTAAGGGAAGCCCTCCGGTAGTGGATACGATGGCACGAGGAAGAGACTTAAATCCACACAGAGGAGAGTCCCTCCTAAAGGCATGTCTACTAAACAATATCAAAGATTTATCCTCATCCATTTCCATGAGTTCATACTTGCATTTCACGTCAGCTTTATCAAGGACAGAACTGTTTCTTGTGGTGATTATTATCCTACTTCCCATCTCAAACCAGTCATAATTCCCAACTAAAGCTTCAATCTGTTCGATATCATCCACATCATCTAGAAGAATTAGGACTTTTGTACTTTTAAAGCTAGATCCCAAGATCCTGATTCCTTCATCCCTATTAGACACTCGATCTACCCCTTCCAAATTGAGTACTAATTGTTCCTGCAAATGTGGAATGCCCTTGCTTTGAGAGGATTCTCGAATATCTGCAATAAAACTATGATAATGAAATTGATCTAAGAGCTCATTGTAGACGGCCTTGGCTAAAGTTGTCTTACCGATACCCCCCATTCCATAAATACCGATAGTTTGAATACCATTAGGGTCACCATCCAACTTTCTCAGAACATCATTCACAGCATCTTTGATTCGGACAAGTTGTTCAGTAACAACTGGCTGAAAGGTCTTCTTTAACTCCTTCAAAACTGTTTTGACGACATTTTTCACCAATTCTCCTTCGTAGCTGTTCATAAAACATTCGAACTAAAATGCATTAGAAGAGCAATCATATTTGTAATATCTCATCATTACAACACGAATGTATAGCCTCCTCTACAAGCAAGATCATGTTGCAAGAAAGCAAATGAGGCTTCAACAGAAATGAAATACCCGTCAGCAGTTTTAGCCGGTTCCCATCCCTTTATAGAAGCCACCTCTTCGAGTGCTTGTTTCCATTTCGCAACATCTTCCTTTAAATACTTCCCACTTAAACCGCAGAAAGTCTCTTTAAAGCTCCCTTCTTGGTTTCGCACATGGGTCGGTTCAACATGGTAAAATATGGGCAAGTCAACATGCCCGACACTCTTCATGCACTCTATTATCTCAACGAGCTCTTGAAGGCACCATTTGCTCGAAGCGTAGTTCGGAGAGAGAATCGGGATCGAGATTTTACTATTTTTAATGGCCTGGAGAAGGGTGCCGATCTTCTTACCTTCGCGAAGCTCAGTTTTGTCTCTGAACACGCGAATTCTGGCATTGGCGAGGCCGTTGTAGAGATGATCCGCGAAGGTGAAGCGAGTATCCTCACCGCTAAAGCTCAAGAACACATCGTAGCTGTCATTGCCCGTCGAAGCGGCGGAGGAGCTAGACGCACTGGCATCATCAACTTTTCGACGGGCGCTCTTCTCGTTGCTTTGGCCAGAATTGTGTGCGGGCGCTCGATCACGTTTCATTTTTACTCCTCCGATGATTCTTGAACCGATCTCTCTGTTAATATCAAAGAACGAAATGCCTCTAATCGGGTTGCCCAACAGGACGACCGTGCAGAGGATTCTTTTTCTGGTGCTTTACACTACAAGATGATGATGCACATGGATCGGGAGGGAGCGAGTACACAGATCAATAGAGAAAGAATAGATTTAGTCGTGGCGTGTGAAGTGGGCGTCCTCGCGAACCACCCAGGCCCTTTCTTCTGGGAAAGTGGGATTTAGTTGTCGGTGGGGCCCACCGATTTGGATCGACTGTTGCGTCTCCTTTGCAAAGTGCGCTCGAGCTGTTCTTGTTATACATGGCGGAGCTTACATTTTTGAACTAGACGTTCATGCCTTGAATGAATGATCCGTGTTAAAGCGATGATGCTTGATATAGCGATGGCATAAAATATCGAGCTCGTGATTATGGTCATTGTTCAATTTGTCAGAACTTTCCATGGTATATAATGCACAGTTATCATTTTATTTATATGACTTTTATTCATAATGAAGACTTTTTGTGATGATATAGCGTTAAGTTATACGCAATCAAGACGAAAGAGAAGTACAGTGGTTTCCTTGTAAACTAAGAAAATTACTTGACTATTTTAAAAAGTTTTTACCTCAAAATGATCGCTATCTCGGCGCCATATTTATAGCGTCATTGATAAAGAGGAAAGAGGGAAAGCTAGAGATGAGAAGAGAGGATGAAGCGCGAGATAGAGTTGGCTGATAATTCAAAGAACCACATTTCATATGTCCACATTGAGAATCTAGAGACGTCTTCAATTTTCAAGCAACTACCTGAGGCAAGTACACCCAATGGCGGTTCCACCTCCATGTTCTAATTCAAAAGCTATTGGTAGTTGAGAGAGTTCAACTCCCTCTTTGTTTAATAAAGAAAGAACATGGAGAAGCCTTCCTCTTGCCTGAGGAGAAAAAATAAACAAATTGAGCTAAACTTCTTGGCGAAACCACGTAGCTAAGTTTAGAAAAGTGCACATGTTGATAAATAACTAATACCATTTAACGCAAACACATGATTGAACTAGACATACTAGCCAAATTGCATAACTTTCTGAATGATTTTGGACGCATTTGAAAAAGATAAGCAAGTGGCGAATTGATTATGTTTTGGGTCACCAAACGTAGAGAATAGTTTATTTATGTCATATTTTAAAACATTATATATTCCTATTGCTCGGGAGAAAAAAATAAGCAAGTTGAACTAGACTTTGTATTGGTAAACCCTAATAATAGTTTATATTGTAGGGGCCAAATTGAAAAATCGGTGTGATGACATTTAACGCCGACGCATGATTCTTCCAGGAAGTTTTCATCTAATTTAAATATCCATCTTGAGGATTAGTATGGGGCAACTTATTTTCATACTTCTTCTTCTTCTTTTTTCTTCTTTCTTCTTCTTTTTTTTTTTTTTTTTTTTTTTAGGAATTTTGGCCCAAACGTTCTCAGTTATATTGGGTTTTTTAAAAAAATAAAATAAAATTAGACAACTTATTTTAATGACGAACATTTTAATTATGAGATTTTACCAAAAAAATAATATATAAAATTTTACCAAAAAAAAAAAACATTTTAATTATGAGAGTTCATATTCCACTTGTCTTTAATTTTTCTTGAGCCGATTGGCATTTTCTTGAAAGGAAGCAAACAACACACAAAATATGACATGGTTTAGAAATTTAAAGCAATACAAGGACTGTATCTACTATGCTCGTGAGTTGCTAGAAGTCGAGGCACATCATTTGGTGATGAAAATCCACATTTTGATGATTTATGAAAATTAACACGGTAACAGGGGAAGCTCTACTGCAGATCCATAATTGTACACTTAGGAGTAATTTTCCTGGTTTTGTTGGAAATAACTTTGCTGCTTGGTAAAAGTTTTCGCTCTGAGAATAAAATTGATTTTTCCATCTGACAATGGTATTGCTTTTACACGATTGTCCATTTCTTCATAAACTTTTCGCTTCCTCAATATATATTTAAAAAATTAGGACCATGCGGATTATCTTCTTATTCGAGTGGCCCGCGAACACGATTTTGGCGATGTAATGACAAATTACATGGCGTGGGAAAGAGATATTATGAGGACACTAGGGCACATATACAGCTACGTTAATGATGCATCGATTACGCTGCGATTTGTTAAATTGCTAATTTAATTTAATAAATAATTATCGCATGTCGTGTCTTTGCCCTAACCACCCCATGTGATGGCCGCGTTGGCTTGGGCTTTCATCCCCCACGAAAGGGACGGGTTCAAATCCCAGCGTGATCGCTAGTGGTATTAAGCGTGACGCCGTGGTGGTGGGTCTGCGCTAGCGTCACCGGGGGATTACTGGCACGTGCCGTCATTTCTGGCTCCTCCCCTGTCTCCAAAAAAAAAAAAAAAACAAACAAACAAACAAACGGCCGTGCCTAATTGCGCCACAGATTTGATGTACTTATTATACTCCATTGCATCCGATTTGCTTAAGTGACTACACAATAGAATAAGGGAGATTTTGTGGGATTACAACTGTTATAAAAGATTAAGCCATTAGACGAAAGCGTAATTTATTAATTAAATATTCTAACAATCTCCCTCAAATTCAATATGGTCTTTTGCCTAATATTAAACATGGAAATTTAATTTGGGAGGCAAATGGGACTTGGAAAGATTTAAACTCAGGATTTAAGAGAACACAACCCACTATTTTAAAAGTTTAAGCCATTAGATTACCGTGTAATTTGTTAATTAAATATTCTAACAAAATATTCCATGCCACGCCCCAAATAAAAAAATTAAATTTTCAATTGTAATCTATTTTTTTTTTTTTCAATTATGGTTTGGTGATGATTATAATCTGACCCGAATGGACTCCCGGAAGAAGACTCTTACGACATGGATTCCTCGGATCATGGTGTGCGCGCGGTTTGGGAAAATGTTTAGCCCCTTCCTTTACGTACGACATTGGTTCGAAACAATAGCTTTCTGGATTTGGTGAACTTTTATGGAATTTTTAATATTGTAAAGTGAGTTTAGTTGTTCTTGTTCCAATTCTTCCAGGATGCCATCCGTGCGTCTTAAAATAAAATAAAATATTATGACGATTATATATACATAGTAGAGCTTATATTTCTAAACTAGACTCATGCTATAAACAAAAAATGCGTGGTAAGTGATGGTATAAATAATTGAGCTCTCAAATAATTATAGTCGTTGTTCAATTGTCCTTGTTTTCTCATGATATATAATACATGGTGTTTGCTTTGTTAGAATGACATTTATGTGGAGTGAAGACTTTTTATGATCATGTAGAACTGAGTTTTTCGCAATTTATACTTCAAGGCGGGAAAAGTACAGTTGTCTTCTTGCAAAACAAGATAGTTACTTTACTATTTTGGATGTTTTTGAGCTCGAAACGACCACTTGAGTATCTCCGCGCTAGATTCAAAGTGTCGTTCATAAAGAGAAAGAAGGGAAAGTAGCAGGTGAGGTGGGAGGATGAAGTGCATATAGAACTCGATTGATAATTCAAAAAAATCTATCAAAGTAGCGTACATTTCATTTGTCTACATTGGGAATCTAGAGATGCCCTCAAGTTTCAGGTGATTACTTGAGACAAATACATATGTGACGGTCTTACCCACGTATTCTAATTCGGAAGCTATTGATAGTCGGGAGAGTTTAACTCTCTCTTTGTTTCGTTTAATAAAGAAAGAACATGGAGAAGCATTCTCGTTGCTCGGGGAGGGAAAAAAAAAACAAGTTGAACTACACTTATTGGCCAAAACCGCGTAGCTAAGTTTGGATGCTAGTGAACACATTGATAACTTAATAATATCATTTAACGCGAACGCATAATTAAACTAGACATAATGGCCAACTTGCATGGCTTTTTCATTGATGTTAGGTGCATTTAAAAAAGATTAGCAAGTGGCGAATTGTTTATTTTTTGGGTCACAACACGTAGAGAATAGTTTATTTCTGTCATATTTTTAAAAATTACATATTCCCATTGGCCGAGGAGAAAAAGATAAGCAAGTTGAACAAGACTTTGTAGTGATAAATCCCAATGATAGTTTATATTGTGGGGGCCAAATTGAAAAATCGGCATCATGACATTTAACGTGTACGCATGATTCTTCGAGGAAATTTTCATCGAGTTTAAATCTCACTCAAATCGGGTGGGTAATTTGGGAAACCCATCTCGAGGATTACTACGGCCTACGGGACACTTCATTTTCGTACTTTTTCTTCCTTTTGTTTTTTAATTCTGGCCAAAATGTTCTCAGTTCTATTAGTTTTGATTTTTTTTTTAAATTAGACAACTTATTTTAATGACGAACAGCTAAATTATGAGGCCTCATGTTCCACTCGTCTTTAATTTTTTTTGGGGCCAATTGGCATTTTTATAAAAGGAAGCAAGCAGCACACAAAATATGACATTGTTTAGACATTTAAAGCAGTACAAGGACTGTATCCACTATTTTCGTGAGTTGCTAGAAGTCGAGGCACACGTTTTGGTGATGAAAATTGACATTTTGATGATTAATGGAAATTAAAACGATGACAGGAGAAATTCTGCTGCAGATGCCGAATTGTACACTTGGCTGTAATTTCCTTGGTTTTGTTGGAAATAGATTTTCTGCTTGGTAAAAAAATCGGCTCTGAGAATAAAATTGATTGTTCCATGGTATTGCTTTTGCACGGTTGTCCATTTCTCCTTGAACATGTTTACTCCTTCAAGCAATAGATCACAGAAGAAAGCCCAAGCAATAGATCACGTATCATTTTTACTCCTTCAAGTAACTCACAAACCGAGTCGCTCCGTGAATATGAAAAGAACGAACTATGCCTATATTGTGGCTGCCCAACAAGATGAACCAGTATGCAAATTATTAGAGCACCACAACAAGATGACCTCCCTGGAAAAAAGTAGAATTATTAGAGCACACAGGCTAGTACAATTATCGGAGCGGACAGGGGCTCCTTTTACTGGTAAAAGTCTTGATCGCTGTCGGTTCCAGACCGTAAATATATTAGGGCTAGCGCTTCTGCTTTTGCAAAGTGAGTTGCTATTCCGAATTCTTCCGGTCTCGGCCGGATAAAATATGAGGGAGTCTCGAATTGTCATGTCAACGGGGTCGTCCAGTATTCAAATTTTGACCCTTGAACATAAAAAGCAAAAAAAAAAAAAATTGAAAAAAAAGTCGCGATTAAAAGTGGGGTGCGTTGCTGCCGTCGTTACTTTCTCTCCTCTGGCCTTCATTTTCCTTCCTCTTAGCTGTAAACCTCACGGTCGCGGGGAAGGGTTCGACCGGACGAAACGTCCGCTCCCCGGTGCGGAGTGAATAAGACACGACTGCCTTCAGAATTCACGTATATTTTAAGCAAACGCAACAAACATCCTTTCCCAAACGATTTCAATCCGCATGCATGAGACAGAACCTCAATTTTATGGCAGAGTCAGCAACTTCACGGTGCCGCTAGGCTAACTGTCAATAACAGTGAACTTTTCCAGCCATGTATCCCAAATTCAGCGTGAGGAGCCACCGAAAGGTCAAGTTTGGTGTTTTTTGTCTTACTTTAACTGATTTTTTTCTGCTTAAAAATTTAAGTTTAGGTTCTGTGCAATCATTTTGCAACACTCATTTTAAACCAAAAAATAAAGAAATTCAAACACACTCTAAAAGTGTCGAAATAGGACATAAATCCATTTTTTGACTCACATATTTGGGAGTGGGCTATAAATGAATTGTTCGACATTTTCGGCGTGTGCTCTTCTGGTTGCTTTGGACAAAATTGTGTTGGAGCGCTAGATCACGTTTCATTTTTACTCCTCCGGTGATTCTTGAACCGATCTCTCTGTTAATATCAAAGAATGAAATGCCTCTATTCATGAACCAAAAAAAAAAAAAATGCCTCTATTCGGGTTGCCCGACAAGATGACCTTGCAAAGGGTTTTGTTTTTGGTACTTTACAATACAAGATGAAGATGCACATGGATCGGGAGGGAAAAAGTAGACAAATTAATAGAAAATGCAGAGGGTTTTGTTTTTGGTACTTTACAATCCAAGATGAAGATGCACATGGATAGGGAGGGAAAAAGTAGACAAATTAATAGAAAATGACCGGATTTAGTCGTCGCGTGGAGTGGGCGTCCTCGCGAACCGCCCAAGCCCTTTCTTTTGGCTACGTGGGATTGAGCTGTCGATGGGGCCAACCGTTTTTGCACGAAGTTTTTTACTCATAACTGTCAGTTCATGACCCTGAAAATCCGGGACTGGTGCGTCTCCTTTGCAAAGTGCGTTCCAGCGGTTCTTGTTATACATGGTGGTGCTTACATATTTAAACTAGACGTTCATGCCTTAAATAAATGATCCGTGATAAAGCGGTGATACTTGATATAGTGATGGCATAAAGTATTGAGCTCATAATTATGGTCATTATTCAATTTGTCAGTACTTTTTGATATATAATATATGGTTGTCATTTTATCCATATGACTTTTATTTAGAGTGAAAACTTTTTGTGATCATGTAGCACCAAGTTTTTCGCAGTTAATACTTTAAGACGGGAGGAAAGTATAATAATTTCTTTGTAAACTAAGAAGATTAGTTTTCCCTACCTCTACGCCATATTCACAGCGTCACTGATAAAGAGGAAAGAGGGAAAGCTGGAGGCGAGATGGGAGGATGAAGCGCAAGATTGAGCTTGACTGATAATGAAAAAAAATCTCACAAAATATCCACATTTCATATGTCCACATTGAGAACCTAGAGACGTCTTCAATTTTTAGGCGACTACCTAAGGCAATTACGCCCCCTGGCGGTTCCACCTCCATGTTCTAATTCAAAAGCTATTGGTAGTTGAGAGGGTTCAACTCCCTCATTGCTCAATTTGTCTATGCTTTTTTTTTTAATGATATATAATACATAGTGTTCGTTTTGTCTTATGACATTTATGTGGAGTGAAGACTTTTTGTGGCTATGTAAAGCCAAGTTTTTCGCAATTTACACTTTGTCGCGACCGAATTTTCTGGTGTGCCACCTAAAATTAGGCTAATGGATTGCTAAGCTTAGACTTAGCTCGGGCTCTTCCAAGCCCATACCAACTCGCGATTTAAATTCAAATATCTAGCATGCAAAAAGGGAGTCGCCACTAATCAGTTTATGGTAGGTCAATTAGACACCTAAGTAAAATAATGGGAGAATCATCTTACTCCTACGAACCAAAGATTTGTGAGTTCGGGGACTTGATTACGTTAGATTTCTCTAACGCCCTTTCGCACCTTTTCTTTTATCTTTTGAAAAATGTTTGGCAAACAGCTTGAATTAATTTCATTTTCCTAACATGTGAGGTGATCATACGGGTGCACAAACCACCAATTTAACATCCAAGAAAAGCAAATAAAAAGATGCAGGACTTACCTCATAGCAACGAAAGCATCTGCAATGTTAGATCAAAATTCACATCGATAATCCTAAATATGATTTCTAATTAACACGCAATCAATCAATTTTTGCTTTCACTTTTTAACGAGAATATAGTCCATATGCAATGCAATGCTTCTAATATAAAATGAAATGATATGGCATGGCATGGCAACATCTCCTAAACTATATGAATGAGTAAAATTTTTTTGTGATTTTTAAATGAACATGCAATGATTAAATATGCAATCTAAATTAACAAAAAAAAACCTAATTCTAATGACGGGCAAGTTCTCATTAAATGGACCTAGCAACAATGACTAAATGATGTGCATTTCATGATGACGTGCACATAACTAAAACAGGCATGCAATCTATCCTAGATAATGGAATGAATCTAACCTAAGACAAATTTCTTTTGTATTTTTTCATGAAATTCAAAATTAAGAAAAATGCAAAAATTATCTAGCTAGATTAAGATTCTATCCAACTTACATTAAGAATTGAGTTAGGTCAAATCTTAATTTAAATTAGGATGTTATCTTAAGTTGAAAGTTCCTAATCTATAATGCAATCTATCTCAAAATATCTATCTAAATAAAATCAAACATGCAATCAACCTAATATGCAATGACGTGCAAAGAATACCCTAATTCTAATTTTTTTTATGAAATTCGAAATTAAAATTAAACATGCAATTCAAATAATAATAAAAAAAACTAACATCCTAAATGAATGCACTTTTTTTCTTTTTTTCTTTTTCATGACTCAAAATAAAATCTCTATCTTAAACATGCATGATAATTAAAAAAAAAACAAACCTAATCCTAATTCAAACTTTTTTTGGATTTTTTTCCTTTTACGAAAATAAAACTGACTCAAACACCACGACATCAAATCAAACAAGATAAGATTGATATTTGAAAATTGGCGAACCATATCTCGCGCATGAGATCGGGTTGACCAATTTTAAAATTAAATCGTGAATCGAATCTCGGGCATGAGATCGGATTGTTGATTTTTGCAAGGGATTGTGAGTCGGATTTCGGGCGCGAAAATGGAACTGACAATCCCTAATTTGAGGGGCACTTTCATGTTGGAATCTCAATCATACCTTAAAGACTAATTCTAAAAAAAAATTCAAACAAAGAGATAAAATATCAAAACCTTCCTAATAAAATAAAATAGATCCATACCTAAATTTGAATTTTTCCAAAAAAACCAATCGGTAGAATGGACCAACGGTGGGCACGGCACGGCTCAAGGATGGTGGCTATGGTAGTGACCCGATATGGCTCGACAAGGCCACGACAAGTTCGATGGATGGTCGTACGGGACACCAAGAAACCTACAAAACTATCGAAAGCTTAGGTAATTCGTTGAGAGGCTTGCCGATGTCACCGAGTGATCATCGGCAACGAGGATGCCCAAAGTGGATCACGGTGGACCGTTCAACTAAGGTTGAAGATGTCAAGGTGACTCCGCAGCGAGGAAGCCTTGACGATTTTTCTTTTGTATCTTCACTTTTGGACAATACCTACAGAAGACCAATTCACCACCTAGATTTATTTCATCAAAATTCTAGCAACTCCTTTGACTGTGGACTCCATGCTTGCAAGTGGTGGCCACGTGGTATTCACGCTAGTCAGGAGAATTGACCTCTTTGGACTTCGATGAAACCTGCAAAGAATGAATACGAACAAAGCGCAAAAGCCCGTTTGGTGATTGTCGGTGAGTCAGAAGAAAAAACTTTAGGGCATCGCCAGGCTAGATGGAACTTGAGAGAGTCCTCGCTGACTCCGAACTAGGCTGTAGTGGTTCCTAGGGGTGAGCGTGCTTCCCGGGTAGAACTGGGAACCGGAGAACCGAACCGGAGGTTCCGGTTCGGTTCCCGGTTCTAAGGGGACCGGTTCCAGTTCCCGGTTCTCTTTTCCTAGGAACCGGAGGAACCGGAACCGGCCAACTTAAAAAAAACCCTAACCCCTTTCCCTCCCTTTTGTTCAATTTCCCCCCTTTTCCTTTCTTTTTCTCTCTCTCTTTTTCTCCCCTTTTTCCTCACGTCACTTCCTGCCCCCAACTTTTTTCTTTTCCTCTCTCTCTCTCTCTTCTCTTTCCCCCTCTCTCGGCCGAAACCCCCTTCTTCTTCTTCCTTCCTCTCGCCGGCTGCTTTGCTTCACCCACCACCACACCGCCGCCCCACGCCCTACTCACCACCACCTCTTGGCCACCGAACCCCCACCACCCACTGCTCGTCCGACGAGCCGTCTCGTCGTTGAGCCCGATGGGCTGTCTCGTCGTCCGTGCCGCCGTGAGGCACCGCCGCCGTCCCCAAGCCACCATCACCACCTCTTGCCGCCGCTCGCTCGGCCGTCCGGACCGTCGTTGCTCCGAACCGTCACCACCTCCGCCCAAACCGAGCTCTTCCCCCCTTGGCCGTGGGTTGAGCCGCGACCGCCGCCGTCTTCCCTGCGCCGTTCATGCCGCCGTTGGTGCCGTGAGACTCGTGCCTTCGTCACCGTCGTGCCACCGTCACCGCGTGCTCGCCGTCGTCGGATCAAGAAGAAGCTGGCGAAGAAGATGAGGCAGAACAGGCCCATCCCTCACTAGATTCGCATGTGGACCGACAACACCATCAGGTTCATATCCAATTCCTTCACGTTTTGTCCCAAAAAAGCTGTCTTTTTATTTTATTTTATTTTTTTGTGGCCTAATTTTTGTCACCGAAATCGTTCAGGTACAACGCGAAACACAGGCACTGGCGCCACACCAAGCTTGGGTTCTGAGGTGTTTTCATGGGAGGAGGTGCTTTTGCTTTGGGTTAGAGCTTTTTAGTTGTTGCGAAAGAGACCTCTCGATGCTTTTCTAATTATTGCTTTTAAGCGAATTGAAGACTTGTAAGGAAGCAAATAGCTGCTTAGATACAGTGCTGCTTTGTTACTCTCGAGCACGAGCATTTTTATATCGATGATCTGCGAATTGTGGTAGTTTCTGTTGCTTCATGTGGTTTTGATAGTATCAGGGATGGGATTTTAGTGAATTTTAATGTTGCTTCTACTTTATGCCTTGTTAAGCTTGTCGCCGTTACAACACATTGTGTTCAACGTTCAGCGCCTTTGATCGGTTTTGCTAATGATTGGCCTTATCTTCTTATTTAGATGAGACTTATAGGCTTGTGTTGGACCTACTTTTCCTGTTCAGTGCTTGTTGAGGTCACAATGCTTGTTCTCATAGTGTGGTAGTGATTATTAGTGGTCGTCCTTCCAGACATTGGGGGAGCTTTTAGTTGTGTCAATTCTGAGGAATTTCAACTCATGTGGTATGTATGCAGTAGTGATGTAAGTGCCCAATTTCGCCTACCAGCTGGTTTGCCATTTGCAATGTCTAAATGAGAGTAATCATCAGTTTATGGGCATTTTCAGTAGCTTCAAGTCGGTTTAGCATGTGAAGTGTGTTCTAGCTTCGGGTTGCAGGATTCATGGCTATGTCATTATTATTGCTGCATTCATTTCCATTTTTTTAACTAAAAATGAAAAAAAAAAAAAAAAAACAAAGAACTTGTTGGAACACTTGGAACCGACCGGAACCTGTGACGGGGTAGGTTCCGAGGTTCTTGGTTCTCGACGGGTAGGTTCCGGTTCCAAAAATGAGGAACTGTACCCGAGTAGGTTCCGGGTTCCAAGCGGAACTGTAAGGAACAGGGAACCGCTCACCCCTAGTGGTTCCGGCGTCCTTGGGGTGTGCTAGTTCGTGGTATAGCAAAAGCAGCGAGATCATGGATCGTCGGGGATCCGAGGGCTGCTCAGTGATTGCGAGATCGCAGCTTGTCGCGGTGGCAACAAGGTCACGTCAACGAGTCCATCGTCGACGCAGCAAAGATGGTGCAGCGACGGCAACTCAGGCGGCTCGGGTGTGGCGTCGCGGCAAAGGGCTTCGCACGATGTGGGGCTCCTTGGTTCAGCAATTGTCGAGATGGGCTCCACGTGACCTATGAAACAAAAATTTCTAAGCTCGGTAAAGGGCCGAGAATCGTCAATGGTGCGCGAGCAAGGATAGCAAGTCTCGGTCTCTCGCTATTGGTGTTGTGGCTTAAAATAGATTGGCACGGGAGCTCGCGGTGATGCTGATCACAATGCGGTCTCTTCTCCTCGTGAAAGAAAAACCAGCCTCCTCCCTTGAGACCACTCCGGTATCCGAGACTTCTAGGGCTCATACCATGGTCTCTCTTTTTCTTCATGCGTTTCTCACTTGCCGAATGTTTTTGAATTCTGCCCGAGAACTTCAACTTCTTTTACCTTTGCTATCAATCTTCTCTTTTCAAAAGCCCAAAATAAGAATTGAGGAAGAGGTGGCCAAGATGCTTTGCTGGTGTCAGTTGAGTTGCTCATAAAATCGTCAAAGCGGCTGCAGCGAGTTTGGAGATGATCTCGGTGCTGGACTGGAATGTGTCGGGATTGCTGAGTTTTTTGTTGTGCAGAGAAATCGCTGCAAGTGGCGTCGCGGCGATCAAGCTTGAGCAGCTACGAAAATTTGGGCACGGCTGTTGAAGGTGAACAACCTTGACGACTAAAAGATGAAATCTCCGCTCTCTCTCTCCCGTGGTCTTCTATATTCTAGCCATGTATTCAATGTGTGGCTCTCATAAAAAAAACCCTATGTGTTCTTTTTATAGGCCATCGATTAGGGTTTTTAATTTTTCAAAATCAATATCCATGAAGATTTTTTTCAAACACAATATTCACTTTTCCAAACGCGATATTTGTTTCATATCTCGCCCTGTCCAGAAAAATTCATCATATCCCGAAAAATTTCAAATTCCTATTTTCTCACGAGATAATTTTCGATCATTAAAAATCGAGCTTGGGCCAATTTGTTCGCCGCGGGCTTAGTCCGGCCTTTCAATTTGCAGCTCAAAATCACAAATTTGAACCTATCCACGGCCAGTCAATAAATAAATGCGAGACATGCAAACTAAAAATAAATGCACCTAAATCTATATGCTATGCAATTAATATTTTTTAGGGATAAAATTAACCCCTAATTTTCTATGCAATAAATAAATAAACTAAATTGCCAAAATTTAGGTGTCAACAGCTTGCCCTCTTTGAAGGTGAGCTCATAGGGGTTGCTTTCAAAGACAAATTGAAACCTAAATTTTGACCATGCACAATGCACTGAATGATTTGATTTTTGATTTTTGATTTTTGATTTTTTTTGTCTGAAAATGAATCCCATTTTAAAATGCAATTTATATTATGCATGGAAATGCTAATGCAAATGCATGATGTGAAAGGAAAGAACGTACCTGCAATTACTTACCGGTCAATGCGATAAAGCATTTTGAGGTACCTGATAAATCCCTATTTACTCCACAAGTACCCAACTCTCACTCAGGTTCCTTGAAGAGTCAAATAGGTAATAGATTGAGACATTGAGATTGGGAAGAACACTCACATCCAAAGTGAAATGTTCTATGAAAAGAATTGAGACATCCAGATCCAGACTGAGATGTCAAGATTTTTTAAAAAAAGCTCGAAATACCTAGATCCAAACTAAGATATAACGAAAAAGCTCGAAAAACATTCACATCTAAAGTGAAATGTTCAACGAAAAGAATCAAGACATCCGGGTCTAGACTGAGATGTCAATTTGAAGCTCGAAATACCTAGATCCAGACTAAAGTATAACGAGGAAGATCGAAGAACATTCACATCCAGAGTGAAATGTTCAACAAAAAGAATCAAGACATCCGGGTCTAGACTGAGATGTTAAGATTTTTAAACTCGAAATACCTAGATCCAAACTAAGGCATAACGAGAAAGCTCGAAAAACATTCACATCCAGAGTGAAATGCTTAGATGAAGATAATTTAGACATCCCGGATCTAGGCGAGATGTCAAAAATTTTGAACCCGAAATATCTAGATCCAGACTAAGGTATAACGAGGAAGATTGAAAAACATTCACATCCAAAGTAAAATGTTCAACGAACAAAATTAAGACATCCAGATCCAGACTAAGATGTCAAAGGAACCTACCCGAAATATCTTACCTTCAAGGAGGATAAAGTGACTCAAGATAGATTGGTGTTACATGTCCAGGACTGTACCATTCTACGGTCGCCCAGAATTGTAACATGGCTTTGTAAAGAAACTGCTTTCCTAGGACTCGTACCATTCTACGGTTGCCCAGTATGACAGTCTTTTATTGTGTCTAGGACCCGTACCATTCTACGGTCGCCTAAACGAGGATTCCTTTTCTAGGACCCGTACCATTCGACGGTCGCCTGAATAGGGAAATAGGTGTTGTCTAGGACACGTACCATTCTACGGTCGCCTAAACAGAGATTTACCTTCCAGGACCCGTACCATTCTACGGTCGCCCGAATAGGGAAATAAATGTTTTGTCTAGGACCCGTACCATTCTACGGTCGCCTTGACGGGGATTTACCTTCTAGGACCCGTACCATTCTACGGCCGCCCGAATAGGGAAATAAATGTTTTGTCTAGGACCCGTACCATTCTACGGTCGCCTTGACGGAAAATTGATTTTTCAGGACCCGTACCATTCTACGGTCGCCTGAATAAGGAAATTGCTTTTCCAGAACCCGTACTATTCTACGGTCGCCTGTTAGAGCAATAAATGTTGTTTAGGACCCGTACCATTCTACGGTCGCCTAAACGGAGGTTTTGCTTGGCTAGGACCTGAACCATTCTTTGGTCGCCCAGCATTGCAATATGGAGAAAAATCTTTGGGGACAACTCAATCGAGTTGAGTGTCAATGTATTCAAAAAGGAAATACCTGTGCAACGAAAAATATTTAAGGTATGAATAGAGATACAATTACCTGGTGACATCTCTGCTCCTGAGGAATATGTCTCCTGTAAAACTTGATTATAGGAGAGGCAATATGCATTTAGAGTCACAGACATGCATCAATTCAAGTGAGGTTTATGCATGATGATTTCTACCATTCTTGCATCACCTAATTTCTATTGGGGAGGATTTCAAAAGAATATTTCAATCTGAACACATGAGTGTCATGGATATGTCAAATGAGAGATCTTTCGGTCTGAAAGGACTTTTCACTCGTCCTCATTAAAAGGGCCATTTCATCCTGACCTTTGATGTAGGATCTTGACAGTCACTCTATCTCACCATCATCATGTCAAACAAGGGTATGAGCAATCTCGCAAGTGGTACGACCTTACCGATTTGAGAGGTCTTTAACAGGGACCGTAATATGGGCTTGGTCAACGGCTTAACAAATGAGACTCCCTGAGTTGAGGCTATTGAAAAAAATGAGTGATATTCTGCAATCATCTTTGGGTTTACAAGTCAAGAAACATGCGAAATGAGGCAGAAATCATCTTACTCGCACTTCTTCGAGCGATGCTTTCAAACATACGAACTTCTACGTTAATTCAAGTGCCCTAATCTGAAGAGACTTTGCAAGGGATGTAACGAAGGCTTGGTTCATGGGTTGAGAAATGAAAGGATCATTAGGCTCAAAAAGTGTTTAGGGGGTCAAAGTTGGTGATCATCTTGACATCTCCACCAATTTTCTCCTCCACCATTAAGGATTTTTTTATATCACAACTCCATTGATTGCAACATCTCAGCATTTGAGTTTTTTAGTACCGCCTTGTATGGGATACGACTCATTATATCAAGAGTTTGATTTTTTTTTCTTTTCTGGGCATTGGCCTTGCTTTTACCAGGCACACTGCTTTTTCATGCCCCATTTTTTGCACTTATTTTCTTTGGACTTGCACAGCCTTCATTTTTTTTCGGCATTGTAAACCATGCTACTAGAATGATTTGTTTTCCTTGCCTTGCCCCAGTGTAGGGGATGATCGCCAACTGGGTTTAATGCGAAATGAATTCATAGGCTCAAGTGGACTATGCAATGGATAAAGTGTATAGGATAGAGAAAGAACCGCTCTTCGTCGTCCTAAGGCACTTAAATTAACACATAAGTTACATTGCGAAAGCAATACTCGAAGATTGATGCAAGTGTGAGTAAGAAAATTCCTATCATTCGTTTCAAATTTGTCCCAATGTAGGATGATCCTTGACAGGGATAATTTAAAGAACTCTTCATGTGTATGGGCTCAAATGGCTAAACAACGGGTATACCTGTAGTGTTTTTGGTAGAGAAAGAAATTGCCTCTCATCACTTCGGTTAATGTACCTTTTGCGAGATCACCCTTTTCCTTGCGGACATGGAATTTTTGCACACAACTCACTGATGGTTAGTGTATGAAATAGTGTATGGAATAAGGTTCGCCTTTCATCATTCCAAAGTATCCCATTTGACACATTCAATTTATCTCACACAATTCATCAATGAAAACATGCAAGATTTGCAACAAATATAAACAATTGAACTTGCAACTCATTGAAGCAATTTATTCATTATAAAAATGCTTGTAGTTCAAAACACAGCATGACAAATTCAATCATGGGTAATTTCTCTTGACAGCATTAGAACTAACAGGAGTGAAGAATTCACGACCATCCATCTCTGCTAGGATTAAGGTACCTCTAAGAAGCACCTTCTTCACTATATATGGACCACCATAATTTGGAGCAAACTTCCCCCCCAGAATCTGGAATTGGATTGGACCATTTTCACATCTTTGCATGCCATAAAACCATCCCTGAAACAGAATGTAGATGGATCAAAAAGGCAAACGGGGTAAATCATTTTTTTTTGGAAGATTTTTTTGGAATTTTTTTTTGAAAAGCAATTGGAAAAGCATTTTTTAAAAACATTTTGACACGAAAGCATGATGAAGCCCGGCCCTCGAATTCTCCTTGGATTTTTCTTTTTTTGTTTATCGGCTGGATATCATCACCGGACTAGTTTGATGTACCTCATCATGTCCTCAAAATAAAACTTGTAACTTTATTGAAATTCATCAATCAATTACAAATTATTGAATGGAAAATGTGATTCAAGCCCTAAGAAGAAAGCGAAAAAGTGAAATCGAAAACAATTCTCAGAAAGCAATAAAAATTCCTGTGCAGGGGAATGTGCAAAAGTAATAAGTTACTCTTGCGGGCCAGAGCCCATTTTTTCCAGAGGTTCTTCATCAATGACATTCACCCTATGCTCATGCTTGGGTAGAGGATTCTTCTTGACATTCAGTTGAGCGGTGTTGAAGGTAAATGCCTTGGTGTCCAGTAAGTTTTGAACCTTATGCTTCAAAGTCATGCATTCATCAGTCGAATGTCCTACTTCCCCCATATGGTACTCGCATTTCTTGGAGGGGTCGTAGTTAGAAAATTTTTCAGCATTGGGTCGCTTTGGTTCGTAAGACAGCAATCCCTTCTTTTGAAGAACCTTTAAGACCTGGGATAGAGAGCCAGGAAGAGGAGTGAACTGCCTCTTAACAAACTATCGAGCCACGGTCGGTCGGCCTCTGCCTTGTTGATTCTGGGGGACATAAACAATCGGAGGCTTACTAGATTGTGCATACGCAACATTGATTTCTGTGCTAGGTTCTTGGTCTTTCTTCATGGTGAACCTTTTACCTTGATGGGTTGGTTCATTGAACCATCCATCTCTTAGCCCAACTTCAATCTGTTCACCCACCGGGATAAGTTGGTTAAAGTTCTCAACATACGTGCTAGCCATCCGGTTGCGAAACTCAAATGGGAGAGTCTTGACGAACAACTTCATCAGCTCCTTATCAGCAGGCTCCGGAGTGACTTGAGCGGCCAGATTTTGCCACCTCACAGCATACTCTTTGAATGACTCACTTTTCTTCTTCTCCATCCGCTCAAGATCCTCTCGGGAAGGTGCAATGTCCATGTTGAACTTATATTGCTTGAGGAATGCGTCAGTCACCTCATTCCAGGTGTCAATGAGGTTTACATTCTTCATTATGTACCAGTTTAGTGCAGGCCCAATCAAACTCGCATGGAATGATTGAATCATAAGGGGCTCATTCTTGACATATTGGGCCATGCGTACGTGGTACATCTGCAAATGAGCTTTTGGGCAGGAAGTACCATCGTATTTCTCGAACCCCGGCATTTTGAATTTCTTCTGCATCTTGACCTTCTCATACACAGACAAGTCGAACGGGAGTGAGCTTTGTGACTCCTGCAACTGTCTGACTTTCTCTTCTAGCTTTGCAACACGCTCATCTTGATCCGTCTTAGGGATGTTGTCAAGCTTAGCCTTTTCGATGGTGATCAACGGTGGGTCATCTTCCAGCCCAGGCATGTCGTCATCAATCATTTGGGCCTTGTTTGTCGGCTTTAAAACTACTATCTCGGGGAGAGTAGGTGCAGGAGTCAGATTTGCTCAGAGAAATTGGAATTGATCCGTCATAAGCTGTATAGAAGCAAGCACTTGTTGGAGTTGAGTCTCCACAGCGGACATATGATCACACATTTCAGTTTGGTCGACCATTCTAGCTCTCAATCATGTAACAATGGGCGAACGTGAGGGATCCGTTATCACCTAAATTCTAATTAATAAAAATATGTAAGTACGATGTGTAAATAGAGAGCCACTCCATGGCAACAATCTTATTTTTTTAGTCACGAAAAGTCCACTCATGAAGAGGATTCCCTAAAAATGGACTAGGAAAATAAGGACATGGGATGCCCTAGGAGAGACGAAATTTCCCCAAACACGGACTAGGAAAAGTCAAAATTTGAAACCTCTTAACATGAATTGAAAACGAGTTTCCAAATTTTATTTTCCAAATGATTCATTGCATGACAATTTCCTCATTTCATTTCTAATTGACAAAAGAATTAGATCCAATGCCTCACCTAGATTGTCATGGACGGACCAAAAATCTGACAAAGTAAGTAAATTGTATAGTATAGGGATAGAAGACTTACTTCACCAAGGAAAATCAATGGCAATCACATAGACATGCGCATGAGATGTGAGGCTCGATTTCTACTCTAGACAGGCTTAGCAATGTGAAGCCACAAGGATGATCGGACTAGCCACGGGCTTGTGGACTATGTCGGGTCCTCATGACTCCGGCTTGGTCAAAGAGCTGACCCGGGTCGCGGGCATGCGGACCGAGGTGGGTACTCTTGACACCATGAAAGAAACTTCGGGATTGAGATGGGCGACTCGTACCGCGAGCATGCGGTCGGAGTGGTATCCATCTCAATACCATCCTAAATGATCCTATGCGGCCCAGGTCCGGCGGCAAGTTGTGTGTGCAAAAGTGTAGTGTAAATGCAAAGCATGCACAACGATTTATAGCAAACAACATTTCGTATGTGTAAGTAAACCATTCATTCCTACACCTCCCTAAAAAACAAGGGTTAGCAAACACTTCTCCTTATACCTCCCAATCTGCAAAAACATTTAACACCTTAAATGTTAGGGACGTACCTGGAATCCTCGCTGCCAAACAAAAACTTTCTCAAAAGAAAGAGAAAATTGGCCTAAGTCCGCTAAGAGTTTCAACTCTAATCCCCAGCGGAGTCGCCAAGCTGTCGCGACCGAATTTCCAGGTGATCCACCTAAAATTAGGCTAATGTATTGCTAAGCTTAGACTTAGCTCGGGCTCTCCCAAGCCCATACCAACTCGCGATTTAAATTCAAATATCTAGCATGCAAAAAGGGAGTTACCACTAATCAGTTTATGGTAGGTCGATTAGACACCTAAGTAAAATAATGGGAGAATCATCTTACTCCTACGAACCAGAGATTTGTGAGTTCGGGGACCTGATTACGTTAGATTTCTCTAACGCCCTTTCGGTACCTTTTCTTTTATCTTTTGAAAAAATGTTTGGCAAACAGCTTGAATTAATTTCATTTTCCTAACATGTGAGGTGATCATACGGATGCACAAACCACCAATTTAACATCCAAGAAAAGCAAATAAAAAGATGCATGACTTACCTCATAGCAACGAAAGCATCTGCAATGTTATATCAGAATTCACATCGATAATCCTAAATATGATTTCTAATTAACACGCAATCAATCAATTTTTGCTTTCACTTTTTAACGAGAATATAGTCCATATGCAATGCAATGCTTCTAATATAAAATGAAATGGTATGGCATGGCAACATTTCCTAAACTATATGAATGAGGAAAATTTTTTTGTGATTTTTAAATGAACATGCAATGATTAAATATGCAATCTAAATTAACAAAAAAAAACCTAATTCTAATGACGGGCAAGTTCTAATTAAATGGATCTAGCAACAATGACTAAATGATGTGCATTTCATGATGACGTGCACATAACTAAAACAGGCATGCAATCTATCCTAGATAATGGAATGAATCTAACCTAAGACAAATTTCTTTTGTATTTTTTCATGAAATTCAAGATTAAGAAAAATGCAAAAATTATCTAGCTAGATTAAGATTCTATCCAACTTACATTAAGAATTGAGTTAGGTCAAATCTTAATTTAAATTAGGATGTTATCTTAAGTTGAAAGTTCCTAATCTATAATGCAATCTATCTCAAAATATCTATCTAAATAAAATCAAACATGCAATCAACCTAATATGCAATGACGTGCAAAGAATACCCTAATTCTAATTTTTTTCTTTTTTTTTTATGAAATTCGAAATTAAAATTAAACATGCAATTCAGATAATAATAAAAAAACTAACATCCTAAATGAATGCACTTTTTTTCTTTTTCTTTTTCATGACTCAAAATAAAATCCCTATCTTAAACATGCAAGATAATTAAAAAAAACAAACCTAATCCTAATTCAAACTTTTTTTGGATTTCTTCCTTTTACGAAAATAAAACTGACTCAAACACCACGACATCAAATCAAACAAGATAAAATTGATATTCGAAAATTGGCGAACCATATCTCGCGCATGAGATCAGGTTAACCAATTTTAAAATTAAATCGCGAATCGAATTTCGGGCATGAGATCGGATTGTCGATTTTTGCAAGGGATTGCGAGTCGGATTTCGGGTTCGAAAATGGAACTGACAATCCCTAATTTGAGGGGCACTTTCATGTTGGAATCTCAATCATACCTTATAGACTAATTCTAAAAAAATTCAAACAAAGAGATAAAATATCAAAACCTAAAATAAGATAAAGCAAATCTATCTAATAAATTAAATCTAATAAATCTACCTATAAACTAAGTCTAATAAATCTTCCTAATAAAATAAAATAGATCCATACCTAAATTTGAATTTTTCCAAAAAAACCAATCGGTAGAATGTGTTAGGACTAGAATTAGCACCTAGAAGGGGGTGAATAGGTGACTAAAGCGATTTTAGCAATTTAATCCGAATAAGAGATTAATGAATTAAAAACAACAATCGCTGCAAATGAAAGTAATGAAAGATAAAAGGATTAGGGATAGAGAATCAACACTCAGGATTTATAGTGGTTCGGCTTAGATCAAGCCTACGTCCACTCTCCCGCACGGACAGCCCTTCGGCCGGATTTCACTAAGAATCAAAAAGAGTGTTTACGGATCTCACGCTCTTGAGTCCACGGTGTAGAAACTCTACTACACTTCCTCAAGGTCTCACCATACTATGGTCTCTCTTTTGATTACATGTATTGCTCAAAGAATAAGATCACAGAGATAACATGGAGATTCAGACTTTGGAATTCTTCTATCCGGCACCCTTCAACAACTTGAGCGTCTCTCTTTATACACTTCTTCATGCCTTCATTACTGTTGGCACCTTCCAAAGAAGTTCTTCCAATCAACCCGTTGGACAGAATCAATTTAGAGAGATCTCGAGCTCTTTAAGGTAAGTGTAGATAGCCCATCAATCCTGCTCGCCCATACAATCAGGATCTTGGTTTCCATAAGTAGAACTTTCCAAATAAGTTGTGAATCTTTAGAAATCTCTATAAATTCGGATACGAATATAAAATCTTGTAGTGCTGAATCCAGTCGAAAGATATTCCTTAGCCGTTGAAATAAAAACTATATAGAATCGAATAGAGGTTTTTATCTTGTCGGTGCTGGAAACCGTCCATGAGTAGACTTTGAAACTTGAGTCTTGTTAGCGTCGGACTTTGATCTTCGAGACTTTGCTAGTAGAGTCTGCAAGTCTTCAGACTAGACTGAGAGAAATGTTTTGTCAACTTCAAAATCTCTGAAGAGAATTTATCCAGCAATTTCCCCCTTTTTGATGGTGACAAAACTTTCCTGCAGATTTGAATACTATTGCCCTGCAAAACAACTTTTAAGCTAGCGAAGATATCTCATAAAGGATTAGAATAAGAATAGTATAAGATGTCCCTGTACACGAGACTTACCACATACACGATCCGCATCCACGAAACCTCATTAGTCATGTGCGAGACATTACTATCTTTATCTAATTTTAACACTTAAAGTAATGCAAAGTAGTAAGCAAACATTCAAAAACTCAAGATAAAGTCAAAAATGTCAATCACAAACATAACAAACTATTAAATCCAAAAGAAGCTTTAGAAATGAAGGTTTGGGTTTGGAATGAGAATAGTTGGGTTTGGAATGAGAATAGAGTGAAAATCTGCCAAAACTGCCTGCAAAGTCTTCTCCCCCTTTTTGTCAGCATTAAAAAGTAAGAAAATCAAGGAGTACGAGGAATGCGAACAAGTTGAAAGTCCTCCATAGACTTGACAGTTCATTCCAGCTTCCTCAAATCTTCCTGTAGTTGAGCGAGAGCAGTGCCTTTTTGCGGTGGCCCGAACCCGACGTTGAACATCTTTAAGCTGATCATGCAAGGAGATGAACATAGCATGATTCTCATTCTGAAGAGTCTGAAATTCACACCCCAAAGCATAGATTTGGCCTTTGAGCTCCAAAATGATGTCAAGCAACCTTCTGAAATCTCCTGAATTGTCAGTTTGTGTGCTTGCGTCAACTCGGTCTGATGGTAGAGTTAAGCCAGTGTGAATATCGCGGGGAGATCAATGTTTGGAGATGATGCCTCTCCCTCGGGAAAATGAGCAGCATGAACATTTTCTGCATCGGGAGGCGATCTACTTACACTTGCACTTGGTAAATGTCAAGAGAAGAGGAGTACTTTCTCTTTGGATATCTCCCCTGTTTCAATGCCTTCGGAGGGGAGAAGTACTCTTCTTTCGAGGAGTTTCCTCGGTGACAAGATGTTGTTGATCCTCCTTTTCTCGCTGGAGAATCTGTTTTGGCTTGTGAGTCTGGCGATTGATGCCGAGAGTCTGTCTTTTGCCGACTCTTCCTCTTCATCTTTTTCTTCTTTTTCTTCTTCCTCTTTCTCTTTCTCTTCTTCCTCTTCTTCTTTCTGTAAGGATTCCTTTTCCTGGTTTCCTTTCTCAGTTTCCTCTGCAAATTGTTGTTCGGTATAGCCGATACGGGAGCGAATGCGAGAAACAAAGGCGAGATAGGCATATCATCCTCATCATCTTCATCCTCCAAGATGATTGCCCGCCTCTTCTTGATAGGACCGAGTCACGGGTTCCTTTCCTTTCCTCTTGGCGCGAAGAGTCGATCTGGTCTTAGCGGGGTTTTCTCCTTGAATTGCTCCGGCTTCTTCTTTGAGTTCTTTCGACGCATCTTTGTAATCATCCCCAGTCCGATGACCATTTGATCGATAGTCTTCACGGAGAGAGAATGTGGGGAGGCTGGATGTTCGATGTCGAAAAGACGAGTGATGAGAGCAACATAAGGGAGTTGTCCCTTGTCCTTTGCCATAGACCATACATGTGAAACATGATAGTGTGTGGCGAGAGAAATTAAGACCGATCTTGATTGCATACATCAATTTTGCTTCGAGATGGACACATCCTGTCTTTGAAGTTGATTTAGGTCTAAGACAGGTTGATCACTATCTTGTGAAGCAAAGTGTTTGTAGCATTCATCCTGGAGTAGGAGAGACGACCTTCGCGATTCGTCTCTCGCAAGTTCCGAGTTGCATGACTCACGAGACACGAAATTGATTGGAAAGCTCTTCTTTCCACACCAATTACATCCACCAGTGTCCGTGTCAACCACATATTCTCTATCTCTCACACCGAAAGAAAAGCTATTGGCATCAAGAAAACCGAGATTGGAATAAAAGTATGCGGTTAATTCGGAATAGGCCACCTCGCACTCGGTCATTTAACTTATGAAGTTGAAGTTTCTCAAACTTCTCTCTCGGATTGATGCTTAATAGATCCAGAAAATCAAAATCTACCGTTCGTGGATTCATCACCCCTCGCTTCAGCAGTTTCTCATACCCTTTCCTGTGTTCCTCTGAACGTAACAACTCATCCTTCTTTCCTCGAAGATTTGCAGCCACACCCATCCAAGGTTTAAAATGGACATACATTTTCTCATCATCATCCTTTCCCTCAGGTTGATTTACAGCACCAAATCGAGGGTCACTAGGAAAGTTTGCAAAGACTTTTGCTGCCGTTCCAACAGGAACAACGCCCGATCGCTCCATCACAGTGAGAAAGTGTGTCTCATTTTTATAACCTTTTTCTTTCAAAAATTCATCAATGAAAGTCATCGCAGAACCTCCTTCTTCAACGCAGAATAGAGCCTATAAACAAATGCAGGCTTAAGGGATCTTACAAGTTCAACATCTTCAACGATTTCTTCTGCATGTTGAGGATGACGAACATTTGATCTAGTTGAGGAGGTGCGCTGTTGAGATTGTTGGTGCGTCTGTTCTCTTGGAAAGTCACTTTCTTCTGTGAGATCAAAATGCGTAGGCCCCTCACCAGAGCCCTGTGGTCCACTGCTCGCTATTTTTGAAGATTTCCTTTGGAAAGAAATTGTCGCTTTCTTGGATGGAACTTTCACACTTGTGTCGCAAGAAAGTCAAAAACTTGAGAAGTAGAAATTGAGGAGAGAAATTCCAGAGAGTGAAAAGCTATTGAACTAGGGTTTCTGGGTAAGGTAAAACGGAGAAGGAGAAGAAGTATAAAAGGTAATCGAATCGTGGTAACTGAATCGTCGCAAAAGAAATTCCTTTTTAAAAAAATAACTGCCTTAATAAATCGATAACCACCCTTTTTAAGATTAACTGCCTTAATAAACATGATTATAAATATATAAACAGACAAACTTACCTTTTTGAGATAATAGTTTAAGTAAATAAATAAACTTACAGTCGTGTCCATTGGTATTCCAAGTCTACAACTTTTGAGTTTGATACGCCGTCGACTTTTAGATTCTCGAGTCCGAGCTTCAACAGTCTTCAAGAGATAAAATATTGAGTCTTGAGCGAATAGACTCAAATAAGCTTTTCTCAAGTGGCTTTGTGAAGATGTCCGCGCTTGATTCTTCGAGTCAATAAATTGTATCAAGACTTCTTTGTTCGAACATGATCTCTTATAAAATGATGCCGAATCTCAATATGTTTTGCTCTTGAATGTAGGATAGGGTTCTTTGTAAGATTGATTGCGCCGGTATTGTCACATTTGATCTCTCGTGCAAGAGTCTTCAATACCAAAGTCTCGTAGTTGTTGTTTTATCCATAGTATTTGAGAACAGCAACTTCCAAGTGCTACGTATTCTGCTTCACCTGTTGAAAGAGCCACGACTTTGCTTTCTTGAAAACCAAGATACGCCTGTTTCCAAGTAATTGACGAGTACCTGATGTGCTTTTTCTTTCAACTCTACAACCCGCAAGATCTGCGTCGAATAACCAAGAAGGGTAAAATCTCCTACTTTGGGATACCATAGACCAATCTTAGCAGTAGTTGCAACATATTTAATGATACGTTTAGCAGCACTTAAATGAGATTCTTTAGGATCTGATTGAAACCTAGCACATATGCAAACACTAAATAATATGTTAGGTCTAGATGTAGTAAGATAAAGAAGTGAACCAATGATACTCCCGTATAATTTTTGGTCGACTTTCTTCCTCGCTTCGTCTTTGTCTATCTTCAAAGAACTTGACATAGGAATGTCGGTCTTTTTGCAATTCTCCGGACCGAACTTTTTAACAAGTTCTTTTGCATATTGTTCTTGATGAATAAAGATTCATTCTTTCAGTTGTTTCACTTGTAGACCAAGGAAGAAGGATAGTTCACCCATCATGCTCATCTCAAATTCATCCTGCATAGACTTAGAAAATTTCTTGCACAAAGTCTCATTAGATGATCCGAATATAATGTCATCAACATAAATCTGAACAAGTAGAAAGCTTTTGCCTTCCTTTTTAATAAACAAAGTAATGTCTACCTTTCCTTTAGAGAAACCACTTTGAATTAAGAAATTACTTAGCCTTTCATACCAAGCTCGAGGAGCTTGTTTTAATCCATATAAAGCTTTTTCGTCGAACACCGAGTCTGGTTTCTTTGAGTCTTCAAATCCAGGAGGTTGTTCCACATAGACTTCTTCTTGAATGAATCCATTCGGGAATGCGCTTTTGACATCCATTTGAAATAACCTGAAATTCTTATAACATGCAAAAGCAAGTAGTAATCGATTGCTTCTAACCTTGCTCTTTGGAGCATAAGTCTCATCATAGTCTATCCCTTCTTCTTGCGTGTATCCTTTAGCCACGAGTCTTGCTTTGTTTCTTGTTACTTTGCCTTTTTCATCAACTTTGTTCCTGAAAACCCATTTAGCTCCAATAACAGATTTACCTTTTGGTTTAGGAGTTAATTCCCAAACGTCGTTAATACTGAATTGTCTGAGCTCTTCTTGCATTGCTTCAATCCAGCTTTCATCAGCTAAGGCTTCTTCAATGTTTTTGGGTTCTATTTCAGAAATAAGTGCAACGGCACTAGACTCTTCTCGCCTTTTGGATCTTGTACAAATTCCCTCATTAGCGTTTCCAATAATGAGTTCTTCGGGATGACTGGACTTGTGCTTCCATTCTTGGATGGTCTCGATAGGTTGTTGATCATTTTCTTGAGTTGATTCTTCATCAACAACTTGTTGTACCGCATCTGGATTTTGAACCGCTTTATGGGAGATAGATCTAGCGATTAATGTCCGGAACAGTTCGGATTCTTCGATGCGTATTGGCTGAACTTGTGGAGAGTATTGAAATTTGACGTTCATTGATTCTTCCACAGTCTGAGTCTTCTTGTTGAATACTCTATAGGCTTTGCTTGCAGTTGAGTAACCAAGAAAGAATCCTTCATCTCCATGGTCTGTACGAATGCTTGAGATAGTGTGACCTTTCTCATTCTGCACCTTCTTAGCAAACTTTGAAAAGAGAGAGAAAGTCTCGAGACTTACTTGAAAGAAAGTAGACCCAAGTAAATCGTGAATAATCATCCACTATTACTAGGCGAACCTTTTTCCACCAATGCTTTGCGTTCTAGTAGGTCCAAATAAATCCATATGCGAAGCTGCAAAAGTACACGATTAGTGGAAACTTTATTTATTGGTTTGTAAGAGTTTCTAACCCGTTTACCCGGTACGCATGGTGTGCATAGATCGACTTTAAGTAATTGAGAATAGGCAATCCTCAAACAAGTTTCTTGGAGGAGATCTTGCTGATTTGCTTCATATTGGTATGGCCAAGTTTTACGTGCCATAGATTAGCTTCATCTTGTACCGATATCAAACACTGTGATTTTTCATGATTCACATCCGTAAGATAGATATTTCCATGTCTTCGTCCGGTAAAAGATTGAGTAAAGTCTTTACCGATTCCCGAGCACGTTCCTTCCCGGAAATTGATCTTGAATCAGTATCACACAACGGCTTATGCTAAGCAAGTTGTAATTTAATCCTTCAACTAAGGAAACATTCTTGATTGACAGACTTCCAATCTTTACTTGTTCCACGACCAATGATTCTTCCTTTGTTGTTACCTCCAAAGGAAACTTTTCCTCCATCCATCTGGTCAAGTTTTATGAAGCAACTTGAGTCTCCCGTCATATGTCTTGAGCAGCCACTATCTAGATACCATTTAATCTTCCTTTTGATAGTGACCTACAATTAAAAAGAATTCAAGCTTTCTTTGGTACCCACATCATCTTGGGTCCGAAGAGTTAGAGCAATAAACAGTCTTTGCCCAATTTCTTTTAACAGGTCTCCAAACCAAAGGACATTCTTTCTTAAAATGTTCTCGAGCTTTGACACTTGGAACATTTTAAAGCATTCCCGCCAACAGGTTTTACAAAGACTTTCTGAAATGATTTTTATAAACAATTCTGGTTGGTCTTTGTTTGATTCTTTCCTTTACCTTTGGGAAATCAATTAGTGGAATAGTTTCGAAGTCATACCAAGACCTAACTTATCAAAGTAGGGTCTTTGTATCGAAAGAATCTTATCCAACTTTTCAGAACCATTTGAAAATCTTTTTGATATATTAGAAATATCATTTTTCAAAAGATTATTTTCTTTGGAAACATGGTATGAGTTTTCTTTCAAGACAGTAAAGTTGTCTTCTAACTTTTCAAACTTCTCTTTCCAAAGTTTTCCCGTTGCTTCAATGTAGAATTTTCCTTTTTCAATTCGGAGATCCTCTTAAGAGAAGTTTTTAGACTAAGACAAAGTTCATCAATATATTTCGAAACTTTGACAGGAATTCTTAGATTACTAACCTCGAGTTCACCGTGCTCGAGTCCGTATATGAATCAAGGTGCGAGTCGAATCGATTTTGCCATTAAACAGATATTGGCATAATCGTCATCACTTTCTTCACATTCGCATCACCCGTGTCTCCGCTTTGAGTGCCTTCCCGTATTTCTCGCTTTCCTTTTCTCTTCTTTAACATAGGACGGTTGGATGCGATGTGTCCCTTTTCTTGCATTCAAAGCAAGTCACTTCTTTGTTAGAGTCATCTTTTCTGTTGATTTGTTTTGAAACCTTTGTGAGCTTTGGTTCTTCCAAATGAATTTTCTTCATTTTCTGTTCAACTTTCGAATCTCTTTATCATGAGTGCCGGAGTTCTTCATCATCTAGATCTTCTTTAGAATCTGTAGCATCAGAATAGTCATTAGACTTTAAGGCAATAGATTTCTTACCTTTTGAATCTTCCTCTTCGTTGGTTTGCTCTACTTCATAAGATTGAAGAGTCCCAACCAGTTCATCTACAGAGAGTGGAGCAATCCTCTCGTGTCTCTCTTATTGAGGTTTTTATGTAATTCCGTCTTTAGAGAGTCCTCGTAGGAGTTTGTTGACCTTCATATGTCCTGAGATTGGATGTCCCCGATATTCAAGACCATTCACAATTTCAGAAAGCGACTAAACATGTCGGTTATTGATTCTCCCGATCTCATCTTAAAGACTTCATATTGTCCCAAAAGAATATTGATCCTTGTCTCTTTCACTCGATCAGTCCCTTCATAGGTAATGTGAAGCCTATCCCAGACTTCTTTTGCTGTATCACAATAAGATATTCTGTTATACTCAGTAGAGGATAAAGCACAATATAAAGAGTAAATAGCTTTAGCGTCAAGAGTCTGTCTCTTGGTAATTTCTTCTTGAGTCATTAGAATGGGATCAGCAACTTCTTTTCCTCTCTCGATCCGATGCGCAGCGGGGAGTGATTCCTTTATCTACCACTTCCCATTCCAAAGGATCTTTCGATCTTAGGAATGCTTTCATCTTGTTTTTCCATATGCTGTAGTCTTTTCCATCAAAGTATGGAGGTCCGTATTGCTTTGACCTTCAACCAACCCCGTAGGTAACATACTAGCCATAGATCTTTTACTCGAAGTAAAGACACTTCTTATAAACGAGTACACCTGCTTCCGATACCAATTGTTAGGACTAGAATTAGCACCTAGAGGGGGTGAATAGGTGACTAAAGCGATTTTAGCAATTTAATCCGAATAAGAGATTAATGAATTAAAAACAACAATCGCTGCAAATGAAAGTAATGAAAGATAAAAGGATTAGGGATAGAGAATCAACACTCCAGATTTATAGTGGTTCGGCTTAGATCAAGCCTACGTCCACTCTCCCGCACGGACAGCCCTTCTGGCCGGATTTCACTAAGAATCAAAAAGAGTGTTTACAGTCTCACGCTCTTGAGTCCACAGTGTAGAAACTCTACTACACTTCCTCAAGGTCTCACCACACTATGGTCTCTCTTTTGATTACATGTATTGCTCAAAGAATAAGATCACGAGATAACATGGAGATTCGACTTTGGAATTCTTCTATCCGGCACCCTTCAACAACTTGAGCGTCTCTCTTTATACACTTCTTCATGCCTTCATTACCGTTGGCACCTTCCAAAGAAGTTCTTCCAATCAACCCGTTGGACAGAATCAATTTAGAGAGATCTCGAGCTCTTTAAGGTAAGTGTAGATAGCCCATCAATCATGCTCGCCCATACAATCAGGATCTTGGTTTCCATAAGTAGAACTTTCCAAATAAGTTGTGAATCTTTAGAGAATCTCTATAAATTCGGATACGAATTTAAAATCTTATAGTGCTGAATCCAGTCGAAAGATATTCCTTAGCCGTTGAAATAAAAACTATATAGAATCAGAATAGAGGTTTTTATCTTGTCGGTCTGGAAACTGTCCATGAGAGTAGACTTTGAAACTTGAGTCTTGTTAGCGTCAGACTTTGATCTTCGAGACTTTGCCGAGTAGAGTCCGCAAGTCTTCGACTAGGCGAGAGAAATGTTTTGTCAACTTCAAAATCTCTCGAAGAGAATTTATCCAACGAGTGGACCAACGGTGGGCACGGCACGGCTCAAGGATGGTGGCTATGGTAGTGACCCGGTATGGCTCGACAAGGCCACGACAAGTTCGATGGATGGTCGTACGGGACACCAAGAAACCTGCAAAACTATCGAAAGCTTAGGTAATTCGTTGAGAGGCTTGCCGGTGTCACCGAGTGATCATCAGCAACGAGGATGCCCAAAGTGGATCACGGTGGACCGTTCAACTAAGGTTGAAGATGTCAAGGTGACTCCGCAGCGAGGAAGCCTTGACGGTTTTTCTTTTGTATCTTCACTTTTGGACAATACCTGCAGAAGACCAATTCACCACCTAGATTTATTTCATCAAAATTCTAGCAACTCCTTTGACTGTGGACTCCAGGCTTGCAAGTGGTGGCCACGTGGTATTCATGCTAGTCAGGAGAATTGACCTCTTTGGACTTCGACGAAACCTGCAAAGAATGAATACGAACAAAGCGCAAAAGCCCGTTTGGTGATTGTCGGTGAGTCAGAAGAAAAAACTTTAGGGCATCGCCAGGCTAGATGGAACTTGAGAGAGTCCTCGCTGACTCCGAACTAGGCTGTAGTGGTTCCAGCGTCCTTGGGGTGTGCTGGTTCGTGGTATAGCAAAAGCAACAGATCATGGATCGTCGGGGATCCGAGGGCTGCTCGAGTGATTGCAGATCAGCAGCTTGTCGCGGTGGCAACAAGGTCACAGCAACGAGTCCATCGTCGACGCAGCAAAGATGGTGCAGCGACGGCAACTCAGGCGGCTCGGGTGTGGTGTCGCGGCAAAGGGCTTCGCACGATGTGGGGCTCCTTGGTTCGGCAATTGTCAGATGGGCTCCACGTGACCTATGAAACAAAACTTTCTAAGCTCGGTAAAGGGCCGAGAATCGTCAATGGTGCGCAGGCAAGGATAGCAGGTCTCGGTCTCTCGCTATTGGTGTTGTGGCTTAAAATAGATTGGCACAGGAGCTCGCAGTGATGCTGATCACAATGCGGTCTCTTCTCCTCGTGAAAGAAAAACCAGCCTCCTCCCTTGAGACCACTCCGGTATCCGAGACTTCTAGGGCTCATACCATGGTCTCTCTTTCTTCATGCGTTTCTCACTTGCCGAATGTTTTTGAATTCTGCCCGAGAACTTCAACTTCTTTTACCTTTGCTATCAATCTTCTCTTTTCAAAAGCCCAAAATAAGAATTGAGGAAGAGGTGGCCAAGATGCTTTGCTGGTGTCAGTTGAGTTGCTCATAAAATCGTCAAAGCGGCTGCAGCGAGTTTGGAGATGATCTCGGTGCTGGACTGGAATGTGTCGGGATTGCTGAGTTTTTTGTTGTGCAGAGAAATCGCTGCAAGTGGCGTCGCGGCGATCAAGCTTGAGCAGCTACGAGAATTTGGGCATGGCTGTTGAAGGTGAACAACCTTGACGACTAAAAGATGAAATCTCCGCTCTCTCTCTCCCGTGGTCTTCTATATTCTAGCCATGTATTCAATGTGTGGCTCTCATAAAAAAAACCATATGTGTTCTTTTTATAGGCCATCGATTAGGGTTTTTAATTTTTCAAAATCAATATCCATGAAGATTTTTTTCAAACGCAATATTCACTTTTCCAAACGCGATATTTGTTTCATATCTCGCCCGTCCGAAAATTCATCATATCCCGAAAAATTTCAAATTCCTATTTTCTCACGAGATAATTTCCGATCATTAAAAATCGAGCTTGGGCCAATTTGTTCGCTTCGCGGGCTTAGTCCGGCCTTTCAATTTGCAGCTCAAAATCACAAATTTGAACCTATCCACGGCCAGTCCAATAAATAAATGTGAGACATGCAAACTAAAAATAAATGCACCTAAATCTATATGCTATGCAATTAATATTTTTTTAGGGATAAAATTAACCCCTAATTTTCTATGCAATAAATAAATAAACTAAATTGCCAAAATTTAGGTGTCAACACACTTCAAGGCAAAGGGAAACTATAGTGATTTCCTTGTAAACCAAGAAGATTACTCGATTATTTGAATGGTTTTGAGCTAGAAACGATCACTTGATTATCTCTACGCCATATTTATAGTGTCATTGTTAAAGAGGAATGAGGGAAGGCAGGAGGCGAGATGGGAGGACGAAGTACGAGATAGAGCTTGGCCGACAATTCAAAGAATCTTTCAAAATATCATACGGTTAATACGTCAATGTTGGGAATCTAGAGATGCCTTCAAATTTCAAGTATATACATTCGGTGGTGGTTGTAATTCTAAATTTACTCTCTATATAATAAAGAAAAGAACATGAGGAAGCCTTCTCGATAGCTCGAGGAGAAAAAATAAGCAAGTTAAACTAGACTTAGGCTCCCTTTATTTCGTGAAAAATGAAAATTTTTTCATTAAAATAGACTTTCCATTAAAATAGAAAAGTTAAAGCGGCATCTTCCTCTTTCCCCCATTAAAATAGAAAATTGCAAGTGATATAGCGAAATAAATGGAGCCTTACTATAGGATAGCTTTTTGAATGAGTTTGGATGCGTGTGAACATGTTGATTACTTACTCTAGCATCTAATGCGAACACATGATTAAATTAGACTTTAATGGCCAAATTGCATAGCTTTTTGAATGAGTTTGGGCGCTTTTGAAAAAGCAAAGCAAGTTTTTTACTAGAATAGAAAAAGTAAAGCAAGTTGAACTAGACTTTCCATTAAAATAGAAAAGTTAAAGCGGCTTCACTCATGTTTTGGGGGCCAGCAAACGTTAAGAATCAATTAGCTGGGCCGCTCTAATTGACTCTTTGCACTTGTAAGCCCCAAAGAATGACCGGCATCTTCCTTTTTCCCCAGTGGATTACTTATGGAATAAGTGCTACAAATGCAAACATCTCTTATTAGGTGTCAGGCAAATACACCAAGCATTGATCGTTTTGTTTCTATGGAATGAGAAGCTTATTAAGTAAACTAGCACTTGCATTGTTTCTTCCTGAAATGAGGTACGTTGTCAAGTTGTTGAGCCCATGCGATGTTGCGACCTACCTCTGGGAGAAGGGAATAGGTTTAGGGGTATTGCCTAAAGGACAGGCTATGCCTCATCATTAGGCACGGGCTCTCTCAAGCCCATACCTCACGCGACATAAGTATTCATAAGAATATGTAATAAGAAGTCACTACTAGCCTATTTGAGTAAGTTAGAAATCAAATGAGACATGAGAGTGTATCTCACTTCTTACGCAACCAGGGAATTTAAGATCGAAGACTTGATTACACTAATTAACCAATTAGTGCTCTTTCGGTACCTAATTTTGTTCATTTAGAATAAAAAAAGATTTTTGTTAGGCAGTTTGGATTAATTTTAGACCAATCCACTAATATGTGAAGTGATCATACACGTTTATTCTGAACTTGTTCAACCTAATATTGCCAACTTAATAGGTATAATTTCCCTCTTGAATGTGAAGTAGAACCCATCCATTTCCAATGAAATCAAGTGAGAGAAGGGAGAAATGAAATTAATTGATTTGGTATGATATTAAGGAACGGAAAGTCAAAATCATCAAAACTGAAGGTACTTTTTTTTTTTTTTTTTGTCGAATAACTGAAGGTACTTTATAAGAGCAGAAAGTAGAAGTTCCATTGAAAGAGTAATTTCACGATTACAAAATATGCCATACTCTCCTACAACTGGGTCGGAGGAGATTCCCTCTGCTTATACCATTGATTGGTGGGTTATAGCTACGGACATCACCAATATTCAATTTTGATTAAATTTATATGTAATCGATATCCATAACCTATAATCCATTAATCAGAGATATGGTTGAAAAAAATTCCGTCCTCATAAAATTGGCTCATCGAGTGGTGTCTCAAATGGTGCATTGGTCATTGATGGGCGGGCTTAAACGACTGACATAAATTTTATAAACACAAACTTTGCAAATCAGTTTTGCTAACTACTCTTTGAGATCAATAATCGTTACATCATCCCTTTCACGTAGGCGAACTTAGAAAGGACAGCATGGCGAACAAGCTATTGCTATCTAAGAATGCTGTACAATTTTGTGTAGACCAAAAGACAACTTCGCGCGCATAAACCTTATAAGCAGCCGTTACTGCTGTCCAATATGTTGAGTATAGTCGATGGATTCAGTTTTGGAGTTCGTGGCGGTGGTATTGCAACCTGATGACGGTGGCCGTGGAGGAGCGACGCGGCAAAAGTGAGCAGCTATGGAGTGAAGAAGAAGAAAGACAAAAGGGCAGAAAGGAACAAATATGTGACAGGCTGAGTTAAAAAGAATGATGCAACATTTTCACCTAGTCAGATCGTACGCATCGCTAATAATTTTGTGACATGGTTCATAAGTCTCTCATTGAGCGAATTCTAGAATGTTGAGATAATTATTAGGCAAAGATAAGTTTAGTATCGTAATAAATAAAAGTCGAAGCACTTGCAATGTCATTATCCAAAAAATGACAGCAAGCGAATATGTTATCCATTATGAACGAAATCAAGTTTATGAGGTTACCTATTCTATTTCCTACATATCAAAAATCGAGCTCACGAAATTTTTCGAAGAATGGATCTTAAGACCTCTATCTCATGAGCCTTCGCACCCTAAGGAGAGAAACCAGTAATGGCAAATATGTTGGGGAGGGTGATCCATAGAGGCCCAATTAGCAGCGGAAGACCAGAAGGTAAAAGGAAAACCAAACAAGCCAGGTTCTAGGATTAAGTCGAAGCAAGAAAATTCCAAAGCCAAGTCAATTTGGGCTTGTTCCCAGAGATGTACCAAGTGATGTTTTAGCCTTAGGTACCACTGATATAATTTAGTATCCAGAACTGGAAAAAGTCTAAATCTACGGCTTCTCTTCGACCAAATATATACTAGAATGAAATCCTGGTGAATGGGAAGGATCTCTTGAGACTGACCGGGAAAGCACTGATCAAAAGATGAGGACATGAAGAGATTTGAAGTAAGGACCACGAAAATATAATCAGAGCCATCCTCGGGGTCAAAAGAACACTTGGAGCGCCAAAACTTGGCACGAGGGACATTTAACTACCACTTTTTTTGAAAAATGAAACACCTAAGTGCCAAATTCGACGAAGGTGACCAAAAATCCTATGCGGTAATTTTTTAATAATATAACTCGTCTACGTGGCACGCTGAAGAGCTAAGCAACAAAGGACCAAAATGACGTCATTTTGTTTTGTTTTTGTTTTTTTTTTTGAATTTTAATATAAATATTAATTAGATTAAAATATTTATATATATTTTTTAAAAGGAGGAGGAGGCAAAAGGCGAGGTTCAATCGTCGCCACCTATAATCTTCATATTTTTAAATTTAATTTAATTAATATTTATATTAAAATTTTAGCCATGTCAGCAAAAAAACGATGTCGCTTTTGTACTTGTCTAGCCATGTTAGTGTGCAAAATGACGTCGTTTTACACTTGTTTCGCTGAAAAATCACTACATTAGCATTTTGGTCAGATTTTCTCGCCATTAGCACTTAACTGATCCATTTTACTCGGATTTTGACACTTAAATATTACTTTCCTAACTTTTGGCATTTAAGTGTCCCATCTTGGCACTCAAGAGGTCCAGGTGTCCATCCTCGGGGTTGTCCAAAAATTGAAGAGAGAGCTTGCCTTACTCTTCCAACTCCTGAAGACCACTGAAGCCAGCAATGTACGTCTCGGCACGATAGTTGAAGAAACTGGGAGCTTTGACAGTAGATGCCGTTGGAGTTGGAGGAAAAGAGAGAACTATTGTTGAAATTTGGAATTTGAAACGAGAAAAATTTGGGAGAAAAGGTTGAAGGCGATGGAGCATGCAAAAGATGAAGATGGAAAGGTAAAAGTCAAGGATGCTGTCGAAGTCCTCTCTCTTGTCATGGAAACTGCTTTGCTTGCCCGAAGATACCTCCACAAGCCCTGAATCTGAGTCTGCGTTCAATGGATATATTAACTCGGATCCCGTCACTCACTTCATGATCACCCCTGTCGGTTCTTGTTCTGTTGCAACAAATGGGAAAAAGAAAACAGAATACTGTAAAGTGCCCGTTTTCCTTCCCAGCAGAATTGGAAGAGTAATGGACACTGACTATGTAGTTCAATTTTGATTGCATAAAAGGAACCTATATTGACCATGGAGGTCAAAACTCAAGATCCGCCTACAAGTTCCGAATGTCAAATAATGCAAATCGAACACACTACACTGTATTTCTGTACTTGATTAACTAGTGCTAACAATCTCATGATCAGGGCGAACGAATTTGATTTTACCGTAAGGGTGACCAGAAAAGAATTTGAATCGTCGACAACCAGTCTTTTGGCATCTAGTTAGTAACCATCCTAGCTATCAAAAAACTCTCTCTGGATCAAAAGAATTTCGAATGGAAATTATTGAATATCGACTTATTTCATGCCAAATCCTGAGACTCCGCATGTACGCTCTCTATTTCAAATGTTAGGATGTCCATAAGGAAGTTGCTGTCAAGAGTCAATCCTCCAACATATCAGGAGTTGGAGGATATAATTCCAGAGTCTTGAGCTGCCGAACTGTCAAGAACAACAATTGCTAACTGCATCCTTCATTAACCGCATCAACTCAAATAGATGCTTCAAAAACTGAAAAGCTATCCCTAAGAAAGGCATTAACAGCTCCTGCAAATCGGTGCAACATCACGAGATCAACTTGTTATCCCCTGAATCGATTATTATCAAATCATGCCGCGAGGTGCCAGCGAGGAATCTCCATCTTTCATAATAGTCTTGACAGCAAAACTCTCACAAAGCAAGAACAACGTCTAGCTCTGCTCTCATTCCAGTGCCAAAACAAACAGTCCATCTACACAGTCACTTAATCCTTAATCTCACATCGGAACAACCTTCACATAAGGTTCTCTTCAGTTCACATGTCCCAGATTGAAATGACATCGGTTGTTTTATTGTATATAGCATCCTATACTGTATCTTGCTATTTCGAAGGTCTAGAACGGGCATCAGTGGAACAAATCCACCTTGCATAGCGTAAAATTCTAATGCTCGAACAAATAAAAAATAAAATCGGAATATGATTTTTCCAGACGGGATGAATTTGAATGAAATTCTGCCCTCGGTCAAATTCAACAGGTAGATTTCATCAAGAATCCAATATGGCCTAGCAATCTTGTGAAGAAAGTATAGTAGTGTATCAAAAACACGTTAACGAGTTTCCACGACAAGAATTGTTAAGGGACTAAGCTAACAAAAGTTGAAGGGCTTCCTGAAGAGTACATATGTTTATCTAAAGCAACTGTTCTCCCATTTGAGCATCCTCACGGATAAAATGAAATTAAAAATATCAGCGTAGGCAAATAAACATAACCAAATAGGTGTCAAGTGAGGAAGCAAGTAATTTTCAAAGTCAATACTTCCAGAAAACTATCACTCAGATTTGCTCGTGATAGGAGGTTATCCAAGATCATCAACCTTACTTGATGGATATGACATCGGATGTACTTCGAAGGCATTCTAATGATTGTTGGCATTATCAAGAGAGTGATTACTCCGAAGCATCATCGTGTCATGCTCCTTCATTAGCTTCCAGGTTCCTTGAATCACGTAAGAGAAGGAAAACAATACCCCGTTATCATGGAAAATGATTAAATTCGACCAAATTATATTATGTAAAAGGAAAGGTGACAAAAAGAAAGTAATCCATCTTTTTAGTCGGTGATTAAATATCAAACCTCCTCATTCATATGTTGCTAATATCAAATGGTTAATACATTAATTATAGAAAATTTCTTGTCGGTGAAATATCTAATAGTGACGAAAATTCATAACTTACTAATTTATTGACATATTTGCAGATCTATTGACGAACTACACTAGTACAATTTGAAAAAAGAAAATTGATCACTAACTAATCTAGGGGTATGTTGGTAAAATCATTTTTGACTAGATAATTTACTAATCGCACCTATAAAATTTGGAAAAGGTCGTTAATTTACCGATTGATTTAATCTTCGGTAAATCCTTCGACTTTTCCTTGTAAATTTGTCATTCACTCCTCCCACGACCCATAGCCCGATACCCCTGAAGCATTGTGTCAACTGCCACGACCAGCGTCCCCATTCCTTGAACTACTTAAAAGACAAAAAAGTAGAATAGCAGGCTGTCAAGAAAAATGGAGTTATAGAGTAGGAAATGCTGATGAAATTTGGCAATGCAGCTCGACCATGAACAGTGTGACTTGCTCTGTTTACCTTTCAAAGCCAAAACGTGAATTGTTCCAGAAATTGAGGCCGTACTGCTCGACTCATCGGAGTATTCTTCTCATAGACCAATTGTTTCTCTCTGCTGTAGTAGTGCAATGAACGTATAAAATTCCAATAAGTTGCATTGCTGAACGCTTTTTAGAGTTTAGACGCCTCAATTCCTGGAGCTATGTGATCTCCACAAGTTCATGCGAGATTGACCCCATCATTTCATTAAATCTTCGAATTTCAACAGATGTGGACGAACTTTTGCAACTTTGTCAAGTCCCTGAATATCACTAAGCTTCGAGCACGCTTTAATGTTCAGAGGGCGAACTTCTAAAGGAAGCAAATGTTATTTCTTCAAGGATGTCGTCGACATCCTCTCTCTTGTCATGGAAGCTGCTTTGCTTGCCGGAAGATACCCCCACAAGCCCCGAATCTGTCCTCGTTCAATGGATATATCAACTCAAATCCTTCATGTCACTTCATGATCGGCCCTTTCTTCTTTGACTATTTTTCTTCCAGCTGTCTGTCTGTTCTCTGTTGCAACAAGAGGGAAAAAGAAAAGAGAGTAATGTAAAGTGCCTCCGTTTTCCTTTCCAGTAGAATTGGAAGAGTAATGGAAACTGACAATGGACTTCAATTATAACTGCAGAAGCAAGAACATAAAGTGGCCGCAGAGTTCAAATCCCAAGATCCGTGTACAAATTTAGAACGACAAATAATGCGAATCAAACATACTACTCTATACTTCAATACTTAATTATCTAATGCTAACGATATCATGATCGGGGGGAATGAACTTGATTTTACCTTGAGGGCCACCAAAAGAGACATTTGAATCGTTGACAAACAGCTTTTTGGCATCTCGTCAGTAGTTGTCCTTGCTATAAAAATACATTCTCTTTGGAAGAAAAGAATTTCGGATGGAAATCCTGAGAGTCGCACATGCATCCTCCGTTTCTGATGTCATGATGTTCAATCTTTGGCGTTAGGAATCACATAATTATAAGTTGACATTTTCCTCCAGTTCATAAGGAAATTGTTTGTCAAGTGTTAATCCTTCTACAAATCAGAGTTGGAAGGATGTAATTCCAAAGTCTCAAGCTGCCTGCGCTGTCAAGAACAATAATTATAAATTGCAACCTTCATAAACTGCATCGATTCAAATAGCTGTTTTAAAAATCGAAAATCTATCCCTAAGAAAGGCATTAACAGCTCCTGCAAATTGATGCAACATCATGAGATCAATTTGTTATCCACTAAATCGATTACTGCCAAATCATGCCGCATGGTTTCATTGAGGAATCTTCATCTTTTAGAGTAATCTTGACAACAAAACTCTCACAAAGCAACAACAATCCAGCTGTGCTTCATTCCGGTGCCAAAACAAACACTCCATTTACACAGTCACTTCATCCTTAATCTCACATCAGAACCACCTCCACATATGGTTCTCTTTGGTTTGCATGTCCCAGATTAAAATCACATCGTTTCTTTCATCTACATAACATGCTATAGTATATCTTGCTATTTTGAAGGTCCTGAATGAGCTTCGGTGGAAAAATTCACATTGCATGACGTAAAAATTCTAACGCTTGAATGAATAATACATAAAATCTGAAGCTGATTTTTCTGGACGGGATGCATTTGATTGATATTTTGCCCAGTTAAGTTCGACACGTAAATCTCATCAAGAATCCAAAATGGTCAGGAAATGTTGTGAAGAAAATATAGTAGTGTATCAGAAACATGTTAATCACTTACCACGAAAAGAATTCTTAAGGGACTGAGGCAACTGAAGTTGAGGGGTTTCTTGGAAAAGGCACATGGCTTAGTTGAAGCAACTGTTCTCCCATTTGAGCATCCTTATGGATAAAATAAAATCAAAAGTATCTGTGCAGGCGAATAAACATAACCACATAGATGTCAGAGGTAGGAAGCAAATCATTTTTCGAAGTCAGTACTTTCAGAAAACTATAACTTAGATTTGTTTGTGATAGTCATTAATAACTTATCTGGGACGAGCAATCTTACTTGATGGCTATGACATTTGATGTGCTTAGATGGCATTCTCATGACCGTTGGAATTATCAAGAGAGTGATTTCTCCGAAGCATCATGTCATACTCCTACATCAGCTTCCCGTTCCTGGAATCACGTTAAGAGAAGGAAAACAAAACCCCGTTATCATGGAAAATGATTAAATTTCGATCTAATTATTTTACGTAAAGGGAAAAGAGACATAAAGACAGTGATCCATCTTTTTATTCGGTGATTAATTATCAAACCTCCTCCGTACGTTGCTAATATCAAATGGTTAATACGTAAAATAAAGAAAATTTTTAGTTGGCTAAAATATTTTATAAATGGCAGAAATTTGTAGCATACTAATTTATTGACATAATTGTGGATTTATTGACGGGCTACACTAGTCAAATTTGACAAAGAATTGGCCACTCACTAATTTAAGGAGACGTTGGTGAAATCATTTTACGGTTGGTATTTTACTAACCGCACTGAAATTTTAAAGAGTTCAGTAATAAACTGGTTTATTAAAACCTTGGAAAATCCTTCTACTTTTCCTTTGAATGTATTATTGACTCATCCCATGATCCACAGGACGATACCCCTGAAGCATCGTGTCAACTTCCCCGAACAGCTCTCCATTCCTCGAAGTACTTAAAAGACGAAAGTATACCAGCGGGCTATCAAGAAAAATGGCGTTACCAAGTAGGAAATGCTGATGAAATTTGGCAATGTATCTCGACAGTGAACAGTTTGACCTGCCTTATTTACCTTTCAAAGCAAAACGTGAACCGTTCCAGACATTGTGGCCAAAGCGCTCAACTCAGCGGAGCATTTTCTCATGGACCAATTGTTTCTCTCTGCTGCAGTAGTGCAACGAACGTATAGAATTCCAATAGGTTGTATTGCTGAATGTTTTTCAGAGTTTAGACTCCTCGATTCTTGGAGCTTTGTGATCTCCACAAGTTCATGCGAGATCGACCCCCATCATTTCATTAAATCTTCAAAATTCGACAGACGTGGACAATTTGCTGATGCTTAGAGGTGAATCCGTCATATGCGCACATTTGCGACTTTCTCCAGCCCCTGAACATCACAAAGCTCTGAGCACCCTCTAATGTCCAAATCTTTCAGGTTACTGAAGCACGAGAGTTCTGGTAAACTTTCAATGGATATGCAGCCCTTGATATTTAATTTTTCCAGGTTTTTCAATCTCTCAAGGCCTTTAATTTCAACTAGATTGCCGCATCGGCGAATGCTTAATCGCTTCAAATGTGTTAATTTTGACAAATCCGGTCTTACAAGGGACTGACAGTCCCATACCCTTAGCTTTTCCAAGTTTTTCAATTTGTCAAGGCCTAGAACTTGAACTAGATCATCATTCAATAGTGGAGCATCTGACTCAGAAAACCTATTCATACCCAAGAAGCTGAAAATGTTTAGACATTCAAGGCTTCCGCATAATGACAGGCGCCGCAATTTCACAAGGGATCCGATGCTCTCTGGAAGTCTACATAACTTGAAGCAATCTCTCAAATCAAGGATCGACAAATTTACCAAATGTCTAATTGAGTCGGGAAGTCGGCCAATAATCTGCAACCACTAGCATTAAGCACCTCCAGCTTCTTCAAAGAACCTATGCATGGAGGAATTTCCTTTATCTTAGTCTTGCCGATATGAAGTCCCTTCAGTTCTTCCAACTTGCCCATTTCTTTGGGTAGCTCTTGGAGTTTCTCACAATCTTGCAAGTACAAAAAAATGAGGCTCTTGGCTTCTCCAATAGACGGGTGAATTTGCTCCAAATTAATACATCCATTGAGGATTAATATCTCTAACTTTCGAAAGGTTGAAAGATCAAGAGTAACTTTTAAACAACAGCAATATGTAAGATCTAGAACTTTCAACTCCTTCGCCACCTGCAAAACAAAATGATTTGATAAATTGTTGCAAAGAGTAAGTCATTAGAAACAAAAGACAAAAGAAAATGGTCCCCATCTGACCTTGAGGTGATTCCAACCTTCCCAGAGTTCTGAAATGTTACTTCTTGATAAATCAAGCACAACTAATTTCTCCATACCAAAACTAGTGGGCACGAGTGCAGGACATCCCGTCCACGAAAGCCATCGTAACTTAGGAAGCAAGCTTTTGGAATCTCCCATCAGTTTTGCATTATGCACCGCAAGGAGCCTTAAGTTCGGTAGTGTCTCAAATTGTTCAGTTGTAAATGCAACCTGCGAGCAGTCTCCACTGAGAAGAAGGGCCTGAACTCGAACTTTCTCAACTCCCTTCACAAATGTTGCATCAAATCAGCTCTTTTCAAGGGAAAAAACACAATGGATATATCGAGTTATGACTTAGAATCTATCGATATTAACACCAAGTGCACAAGTAGCCAATAAGCAGCACGCAGATAATTGTTTAAATCAAAAGGATTTTTTTTTTTTCAACTCGATAGAAAATGTCTACCATTTATAGATGCTAAGCACGTCATTTCCTAACCACATCAAGGGAATGATAAAAGGAGAGTAATCTCGGCTGTGAAGATTAACCATTCATTCCAATCAAGAGAATTCATGACAAAAGAGAGTAGAACAATGATAGAGGTAACAATTACCTTAGTATTTTGAAGTACTTCCAAGGCTTCCTCATGGATGCGCAACCTACTTCGATTCATAGGCACAACGTAATCTTCTTGACGAACAATTTCCCTACCAAGATTTCTCAGTTGGTCATGCATTTTCAACTCTCCTTCATCTCCAATTTTTATTAGCGACATAAAACTTAATATTTGAATCCCCATCCTTGGAAGAAAATTGCAGGCATCCCACATGTAGGATGCAAATGTAAAATTAGCTCCAACAAAAAAACATGCTATATCCAAAAATATTTGCTTTTCCTCATAGTTTAATGCCTCATAACTTATCCTCAGCTTCTCTTGCACTTTCATATGTGGTACTTCCTTTAACTTCTTTAATGTGTCCTCCCAAAATGCTCGGTTTCGGCCACATAGAAACGAACCTATAACCTCGAGAGCTAAGGGAAGCCCTCCAGTAGTGGATACTACAGCACGAGAGAGAGACCCAAATTCACACGGAGGAGAGTCCCTTAGAAAGGCATGTCTACTAAACAAGATCAAAGATTTATCCTTGGGAATTTCCTTGAGTTCATACGTGCAATTCACCTTAGCTTCATCAAGAACAGATCTCATTCTTGTCGTAATGATTATCCTACTTCCCATCTCAAACCAGTCATGTTTCCCAACCAAAGCTTTGAGCTGATCATCGCAATCCACATCATCTAGAAGAAGTAGGACTTTCTTACATTTAAATCTAGATTCCGTAATCCTAATTCCTTCATCCATATTAGAAGCTTGATTGTTCATTCTCAGTATATCAGATATTAATTGATTTTGGAAGCATGAAATGCCCTTGTGTTGGGAGGAGTCTCGAATATTTGCGATGAAACTACGATGCTGAAATTTGTTGGAGAGCTTATTGTAAACGACCTTGGCCAAAGTTGTCTTACCGATACCCCCCATTCCATAAATACCGACAATTTGGGTAGCATTGGGGTTATCATCTAGCAATCTCAAAATATTCTCCACAGCATTATCGATTCCGACGAGTTGTTCAGGAACAACTAGCTGAAAGGCCTTCTTTAACTCGCTCAAAACTCTTATGATGACCATTTTAACCAATTCTCCTTCATGGCTGTTATGTACAGCATTCCAGTCAAATGCATTAGAAGAACAATCACAGGCTGTTATGTCACATTATTACAACGCTACAGCATATGAAGAGCGAAAAAAAGCAAGCAAAAGGTGAGAAACGCATGAATGTATAGCCTCCTCTTTGCAAGATCCTGTTGAAAGAAAGTAAAAAAGGTTTCAATGGAAAATGAAATACCCGTTAGCAGTTCTCTCCGATTCCCATCCCTTGAGGGAAGCTACTTCTTGGAAGGTTTGTTTCCATTTTGCAACATCTTCTTCCAAAAACTTCCTACTTAAATTGGAGAAAGTCTTTCCAAAGCTTTCTACTTGGTATCGCACATGGGCTGGTTCAACCCGGTAAAATATGGGCATGACAATGTGCCCATCGCTCTTCATGCACTCTATCATCTGAACAAGCTCTTGAAGGCACCATTTACTCGAAGCATAGTTCCGTGAGAGAATTGGGATCGAGATCTTGCTGTTCTTAATGGCCTGGAGAAGATTGGTGCTGATCTTCCTACCTTCATGAAGCTCATTGTTATCTCTGAACACGCGTATTCCAGCATCGACAAGGCTGTTGTAGAGGTGATCTGCAAAGGTTTTGCGAGTATCCTTACCGCTGAAACTCAAGAACACATCGTAGTTGTCACTTTCCGCAAAAGTGGTGGAGGAACTAGATACACCCGTATCATCAGCTTTTCCGCGTGTGCTCTTCTTGCTGCTTTGGACAAAATTGTGTGCGAGCACTAGATCGCGTTTCATTTTTACTCCTTTGATGACTCTCGAACCGATCTCTCTGTCTATCAAAGACCGAAATGCATCTATTCGGGTCACCCTATAAACAGCCGTGGAAAGCTGAGATTAAAGTACACTGTCATATTTGTCCTTACGTGGAGTGGGCGTCCTCCCGAACCAACCATGCCCTGACTAGTACAATTATTAGAGCACAAGAAGGCTTTTTTACTCTTAACTGTCTTCGTCACCGTCAATTCCAGACCCTAAATGTCTCCAAGCAAAGTGATTTCTTGCTGTTCTTATTATAGTTGGTGGAGGGAAGAATGGCATTAAAAATGTCAAAAATTATATATGATGTTCACTTTAGTAGTAATTTATTTTCGGATCTCTTAAGTGCTATTTTTAAAAAAGAAAACAATCACTTAAGTGTTAACTTCAATCTGGGTTATCAAATATCTGACGTGACCATAATTTGTTAATTTCTCAGTGCTACATGATTTGCCGGTGTCCTCAATCAGCATATAACCCCTAAATGACGTTGTGTCGACAAGTAGACGAGTGATTATTTAAATGCCAAAAATTATAAATATGAATCGTTTAAGTGCCAATTATTTTAAAAGTGATTATTTAATTGTCGGTCATTATCAAAAAATAATAATTTCACTGCCGTCGTTGTTAAAAAGTAATCACTTCAGTGTCAATCTCAATTAAAAAGGACATGCGGATCCCTGGAGTGCCATAACTTGGCAGAAAGAGACACTTAGGGTGCGTTTGTTTGTGTTTCTGTTCTTTTTTTGTTCCAGGGAACAGAAATAGAAAAAACTATTTCTGTTCCGAGGAACAGTTTTTGAACAAAAGAACGCGTTTGGTAAACTTGTTCCTAAAATAAAAAAAGAACAGAAATATGTTTGGTAAATTTGTGTTCTTTTTTGTTTCTTTTAATTTTTTTAATATTTTTATTTTATTTTTCATTTTTTTCTTTCTTTTTTTCATTTTTCTTTTTTTCTTCTTTTGGCCGGTCGTCGGCCTCGGCCATGGCCGTCGATCGCCGACGAGGGCCGGGCCGCCTCGCCGAGCCACGGCGAGGCTCGCCGGCCTCGGGCGAGGCCGAGCCTCGTTAGGGGCCGCGACGCTCGGCCTCACCGGGGCCGACGACGCTTCGGCCGAGGGGCCGCCTCGCTAACCCTCGATTGCCGGCCGCCGGCCATAGAGGCCGGCGACCAGCCAAAGAAAAAAAAAGAAGAAGAAGAAGAAGAAGAAGAAGACGAAGAAGAAGAAGAAGAAAAGAAAAGAGTGGAGAGAGAAAATTTGTTCCCAAAAGTTATTCCAGAAACAAGAAACAACTTTTTTTTTTGTTTCTTGTTTTTTTTTTTGTTCCCAAGAACAAAAAATAGATTTGGAACAAAAACGCAAACAAACGCGTTTACTGTTTTTTTTTGTTCCTGGAACAAAAAATAGAATTTTTGTTCCCTGAACAAAAAAACAGAATTTTTGTTCAAAAACAGAAACGAGGAACATAAACAAACATTACCTTAAGTGCCGTAACTTACGAAATGTACACTTAAGTGCCAAAATCGAAGCAAAATGAATTACTTGAGTGCCGATCCAGCCAAAATCCCGCCAAAACGCCGACGTGTCAATTTTCCTAAGTGAAGCGAGTGCAAAACGACTTTGTTTTAGTGCTAACGTGGTAAAAAATTTAATATAAAATTAATTAAATTTAATATAAAACTAATTTATTTAAAAATTTTAAGAAATAAAAAATAAATTTTAAAATTTTAAAATTTTAAAATTTCAAAAAAAATTTTAAAAAGGGAGTGGCCGAGGGCTGGCCCGCCGCCTCCCCACCGCCACCGGGAAGGGTTGGCGACGGAGAGGGAGGGTCGGTAGGGGTCGCCGGGCCTTGACCGGGGCCGCGACCCTAGCCGACTGGGCGGGCCGCGAGCCCTCGTCGATCCGGGCGAGGGTCGTGGCTCTCGCCCGCATTCGGCGAGGGCTGCTCTCGCCCGATTCGGCGGGGTTGATGGCCCTTGCCCGGTCGGGCCAAGGGGGCAAGGAGGAGGAGGGGAGGCGGCTAACGACGAGGAGGAGGAAGGAGGAGGAGGGAGGCAATCGGCGGCAAGGGCTAGGGCCACCGAGCCTTGGCCGAGAGTTGGCGACCCTCGCCCGATCTCGGGGCGAGGGCACGCAGCCGTCACCGCCGGTCGGCTAGGGACGCCGGCCCTCGGCTAGGGCTCGGCGGCCCGACCGACCCTCCCCCACCTTCCGGCGATGGCGGGAGGCGACGGTGGCGAGGGCTCGGCCCCTTAGCCGCCAACCCGCCTTCCTCCTTCTCATCCGTTTCTTTTTTTTTTTTAATTAATTTTTAATTTTTAAAACTTTTTAAATAAATATAAATTATATTATTATTTTGTTTTAAATTTAATTTAATTAATTTTATATTATATTAAAATTCAAATTATGCCAAAACGATGTTGTTTTGGCCGATTTAAGGGCTCTATTTTGGCCAACTATAGAAACGACGTCATTTTGGGTGAATTAGAGTTGAGTCAGCTCTCTAGCGAGCCACCTCGGCAAGAAATATTAATATTTAATTGCCACGTATAATTTCCGGCCGGCTTCGCCAGAGGTGGCACTCAGGTGTCCCACTTTTCTTAAAATGTGGCACTTAAATGTACATTTCGTAAGTTATGGCACTTAAGTGTCCCTTTGTGTCAAGTTATGGCACTTGAAGAGATCTTTTGCCAAAGTGATTATTGTGCAACGTCATTTTAAACGTCCACACGGACTGGATTTTTTTAGAAAATATGCCAAATCATATTAATTTTTCAATTATAAAGGTCATGTAATCAATTCGATCAAAATCTCTGGTCAAGGGCAATTAAGTTATTGCTTTTTCTTCGATTTGACACTTAAGTGAGCTGACAAAAACTTTTGATATTAAAGTGAGCATTATGTATAATTTTTGACATTTCTAATGTCTTTCTTCTCCCTTTGGTGGAGCTTACATTTCTAGACTAGATGTTCATTCCATAAATCAATAATACGTGTCGAGTGGGATACATGAAACAGTGACGGTATAGATAATTGAGCTCCAATAATACGCGTTTGTTCTATTTACATGAAATCTATGCATAATGAAGACTTTTTGTGACCATGTAGGGTCGAGTTTTTAGCAATTTATAGTTCAACACAGGGAAAGTATAATAGTTTCCTTGTAAACCAGGAAAATTACTTGGCTATTTTGGATGATTTTGAGCTCAAAATGATCACTCGACTATACCTGTGCCATATTTATAGCGTCACTAATAAAGAGGAAGGAGGGAAAGCAGGAGCCAAGGTAGCAGAGATAGAGCTTAATTGATAATTCAAAAAATCTCTCAAACTATCATACATTTCATATGTCCATATTGAAAATTAGAGATCTCTTCAATCAATACAATCGGGTGGTTCTACGTATGAGTTTATGTTCTAATTCAGAAGCTATTTTTAGTTGGATAGTTCAACTGTTTAATGAAGAAAGAACATGAAGAAGTCTTCCCGTTGCTCCAGAAGAAAAAAAAAAGAAAAAGAAAAGCTAAGTTGAACAAGACATACTATAGCATAGCTTTCTGAATTAGTTTGAAAACATGTGAACGTGTTGCTAACTTGCTATAGCATTTGAAGTGAACACATGATTGAACTAGACTTACATGCCAAATTGCATAGCTTTCTGAACGAGTTTGGGCACATTTGGAAAAGTTAAAGCAAGTCGAACTAGACTTTCCACTATAAAGGAAAACTTAGAGCAGACCAGCTCATTTTTGGGGGGCTAGTGAACGCAGAGAGTCAATTAGAGTGGGCCACTTTGATTGACTCTTTGGTCCACTCTAATCGACTCTTTGCACTTGTAGGCCCCCAAATAATGACCGGCATCTTGCTTTTTCGCCGATGGATGACTTTTGGAATTAGTGCTAGGAATGCAAACATTTTCAATTTTGCATTTTTTGGCTAAATTAGAAGACTAAGATTGGTAGAGTAAGCAATGCAGCATGCTCTTATTGGGTGTTAAGTAGTAATACCAAGCATTGACTAAGATTGGTAGAGTAATCAACAATTTGATTTTCTTTAAACTTATGAACATTAATAAAAGAATATGATAAGTGTACTGAAAGCCCTAAAACTTGTCATAAACTCTTTAGAGGCTCCCTCTCCGTGCACTAAAATACTTACGTTATAGAATACTATTTGATGGGCCATATTTTCCTTATCACATGCAATTCGTACCAAACACTCTTTAATTGAATCTTCACCTCTATCCGATATCTCCAATTGAGCGGACAAAAGATCTTTAATGCTTGATTGTCTTGTTACTCAATAAATTTGAACAAGATTAAGCTTCGCAAGCATCTATAAAATAAAAACCATACAATAGTGACAAGATATACATTTCTCGAACAAACTACTGAGATTAATGTCTCGAATTTGAATGCAATTTATCAAGACCAAACTTAGAGTCAAAACTTATTTTATAATTTATATTTATATTTAATCCAAAACCAAAGCCCAAATTTATTTTAAGATAGAGCTTGATTGATAATTCCAAAAATCTTTCAGCGTATCATACATTTCATATGTCTATATTGGAATATAGAGATACCTTAAATTTAACTCAAGAGAAACTAGACTTACTATAGTTTAGCTTTTTGAATGAGTTTGAATGCATGTGGCCATGTTGATAACTTGCTATAGCATATAATGAAAACACACGACTGAACTAGACTTATTGGCCAAAAATTGCATCGCATTCTGAGTTTCGGCACATTTGAAAAAGTTAAAGCAAAGTTGAACTAGACTTTCCATTAAAAAGAAAATTACAGCGGCCCCACTCACTTTGTGGGGGCCAATGAATGCAGAGAGTCGGTTGGAGTGGCCCGCCCAGATTGATTGCTCCAAAAAGTGACTGACATCTTGCCTTTTCCCCAATGGATGACTTTTAGACTTAGTGCTGCAAACATAGATTCTTTTTTTTCTTTTTTAAATTTTTGGGCTAAATCAGAAGACTAAGATTGGCAGAATAAGCAATACGGCAGGCTCTTATTGGGTGCAAGGTAGAGATACCAAGCATTGATCTTTTTGTTTATGTGGAATGAGAAGCTTATTAAGCAAACTCGCACTTGCGGTGTTTGTTCTTGGAATGAGGCACATTGTTAACTTGCTCAGCCGGCGCGGGTCCAAGGAAGATCTGAGAGTGGACCGAGATGGAGATCCTCTATGCGTAGAGTTCTCTTCCCTTGCTTTTGTTTCTGACATGGAATCAATTATTACTATGCTATACACGAGAATAGACTTGCGAAAGCAAGGAAAAAGAAAGAAAGAGAAGCACAATAGATCACATTATACTAGGCTACAGACTCGTGCATGGACTTGCAGAATAGATTACAAGACCTTCCTAGAAGTGTACTAAATTGTGCGGTAAGAGATTGTTGTCATATAGAAAGTGACTGTGGGTCCTTGAACTATAAGGCAAACATTTTAGTTCGATTAAAGTGAAAAAGAATCAAAGCTAATTTTTTTCAAAAGAATATTAAGATCGATGTCTCTCATAGAAAGTGCCACTTTTCGCCCACCCATTAAAAGCAGTCACTCATTGAAAGTGTTTTGGAGTATCACTTTATATTGATCTAACAACATAGATTCACCGTATCTATTTTAGGTCTATACAATGAACATAATGGAATTTATAAACTTAATTCTAAGATCTGTAAAATAATGCTTTCTTTTCTTGTGTAGGCACATCAACAATTTGCTTTTCGTCGCCTATGAAGTAGGCATCCTTGTGGTCCATCCATGCCCTTTCTTTTTGGGTATGTAGGATTGAGCTGCTGTCGGGACCCACCGTTTTGCACGAACTGGTATGATATTTTTTACTCATAGCTAAATCTGTCAAAATGAGACTTAAATTTTGAAGAATATACTTAAATGAATTTAAAAATTGAAAGCATGAAGTAAATAGATCTAAATTGATTGGACTTAGAACACATTTACAACTCAAGCTCACACATTCTCATTTCCTCTTTAGTCTTTAAAATATATATTTTTATAAAAATCGAAATTATAATTATATTTTATATTTCCTTTGTCTTTTCTTTTTTTCTTTTTCTTATTTCTTTCCTTTTTTCTTCCCCACCTTCTTCCATCTTCCCTGCCAGTGGCCGGCACATCAATGGTCGGTAACAAGCTAGGCTAGGGATGAGCTCAAGTCTCGCTAAATCGACGAGACTTGAGCTCAAGCTTGAGCTCGCTTATGATCGGGCCACCGACCGTCGTGGTGCAATCGGCCGAAAAAAGAAGGAAAAAAAAAAAAAAAATCTATTTTTAACAAAAATCAAAATTTCGATTTTTTTAAAATAAAAAAATTAAAAGGAGTTTATAGAGGAAAATTTAATCATATAATTCATACTAAACAATAGAAAAAAATTTCTAATTTATTTTCAGATTTCGATAAAAACCAAAAAATATTATAATTTTCCCAAAAAAAATACTTATTGGAACATATTTTCCAAGAAACAAACTAAGGCTTATTTTAAAAAAAAAATTTAAAAAAAAAAATTATTCACTAGATTTGTATTGCAATGTTTTACAAGACCATTTAAAAAAAATCATAAGAAATAAGCTTTCTTATGTTTAGTTTAATAGGTCGAGTGTGAATAGGGAGTGGGTGAGGTTGGGTATGGGTTAAGACTTTTGTATTACCATAAATAGGTCATAAATTATTTATATAGATCGATTTAGGTAGAATCAATTATGACTTGACCCAAACCTAACTCGATTCACTCGTTTGACAGATCCACTCATAATGTCAGTTCCAAAACCTAAATATCTAGGATTGGTGGGTCTCTTTTGTAAAGTGCGTTCCGGTTGTTCTTGTTAGACGTGGTGGGGCTTACCTTTTTAAACTAGACGTCCATGCCTTAAATGAATGATCCGTGTTAAAGCGGTGATGCTTGATATGGTGATGGCATAAATTGTTGAGCTCTTTAGAATGGTCATTGTTCAATTTGTCAGTACTTTTCATGATATATAATTCATGATGTCCATTTTATCTATATGACATTTATGCAGAGCGAAGACTTTTTGTGATCATGCAGAGTCGAGTTTTTTGTAATTCATACTTATAGGCGGTGAAAAGTACGGTGGTCTTTGGAAACTAGGAAGATTACTCAACTATTTTGGATGGTTTTGAGCTCCAAACAATCACTCGACTATCCTTGTGCCATATAACTTCACTGATAAGGAGGAAGGAGGGAAAGCAGGGGGCGAGGTGGGAGAATGAATTGCGAGATAGAGCTTGACTGATAATTCAAAGGATCTTCAAAATATCATACATTAATACGTCCATATTGAGAATCTAGACATGCCTTCGAGTTTCAGGCAACTACTCTAGGCATATATCCAATGGCGGTTTTACCTCTATGTTTTGACTCGGAAGGTTCATCTCTCTCTCTCCCTATTTAATAAAGAAAGGGGATAAGCACGATATAAGTATTATAATTTTTGTTTGATACTCATTTGAGTATCAAAACTTTTTATTCGATCATTCGGGTATCTTCACTTGAGTGCCATAACTTTAAATCGATCACTCAAATATCATAACTATTCACTTAGGTGTTGAAAATATGACGTCACATGGCACTTGTGATGAACATTTTTAAAAATTTATAATACTTAAGTGATCGATTAAAAAATTATATGGCACTTAAGTGATTAGATAAAAAGTTATAGCTTAAGTTATGATGTTGATGATGCGCTTTTTCCTCAATAATGAATGGGAAGAATCTTTCCTGTTGTTGAGGAAAAAAATAAGCAAGTTGAACTAGATGTAATTTTCTGGATTAGTTTGAACGCATGTTGATAACCTTTATTTCGGTCAAATTCAAAACCTATTCCCATTGCCAAGTTGAACTAGACTTTCCAGTAAAAGGAAGAAAGAAACGCAAATGACAGATTATTGTTTGGAGGCGAGCCTTTCTAATTGACTCTTCGCACTCGTAGGTCCCCAAAAAATGACTGGACGCTGCTCTAATCGACAAATCTGCACTTGTAGGCATCCCAAAAATGACTGGCATCTTGCCTTTTCTTCAGTGGATGACTTTTAGAATCAGTGCTACGAACGCAAACATTTTTAGTTTTGTATTTTGGGGCTAAATCAAAAGAGTAAGATCGGCAGAGTAAGCAATATGGGTAGGCTCTTATTTAGTGTTATGGTAGAGATAACAAGCATTGATCTTTTTGTTTCTATGGAATGAGAGGCTTTTAAGCAAATCGGCACTTGCAGTGTTTATTAAGTTGCTGATTCTGCACAAATCCAAGGAAGCTCTGTGAATGGACTGAGACGGAGATTACTTCTGTAAATTACAGTCCTTTTTGGCCCCGACATTAATATTTACATTTAAAAATAAAGAAAAAGAAAGAAATGAATTTAATAGATGACATTATACTAGCCTATAGACCCGCGCTATGCATGAGAAAAGAACTCGCAAAATAGATTACAATAAATAATTATTCTACAAGTGTACTTAAAGTTATATGAAAAGTGACTATACGCCCCCTTGGACCAACAGGAAAAAAATTAAATTGGATTAAAGCGAACTTAATCATCACGACGTGTGCTCTTCTTGTTGTACTTGACAGGATTGCGTGCGAGCACAGAGAGAAGAATCGACCCAACAACACTGCAAAAAAATGCCCGGGCACTAGGTCACGTTTCAAATTTTCTGCTTCGATGTCTCACCAACCGAGTCACTCCATCAACATGCAAGCACAAAAAGCCTCTCTATACTCGGGTTGCCCAGCAAGACGAACCAGGAGACAAATTATCAGAGCACGATAAGATGAGCTCCATGCAAAAGGGTACAATTATTGGAGCTGACATATCAGTACAATATTTGAAGTAGACAGAGGCTCTTTTTGCTTTTTCACCACTGTCGGTTCCAGACCGTAAAATATCCTTTTGACTCGCGCGTATGCTTTGCAAAGAGAGTTCCAGCTGTTTTTGTCCGATTCTTCCGAGCCCGGTCGGAGCAAATACGAGGTAGTCCCGAGTTATCATGTCAACGCGGTCCCGCGCTATTCTGTTTCTTCTCTGGCTGCTGTCGTTACTCTCTCTTTCCTCTCACTTTCGTTCTGCGCTCTTGGTCATGGGGTAGGGGCTCAACCTGGACGAAATGTACATTCCACGGCACAAGACAGAATTAATCACCGGTTGCCTTCCAAATTCACCCATATTTTGAGCAAATGCAACAAACACCCTTTCCCAAATCGACGTTTGAACCATTTTGATCCGCACCTATAAGACCAGAACCTCAATTTCATGCCAAAGCCAGCAACTTCGGGGTGCCGCTAGGCTAACAGGCAGTAACAGCAAACTTTTCCAGCCATCTATCCCAAATTCAGCGTGAGGAGCGACCAAAAGGTCAAGTTTGGTCTTTTTGTATTATTTTAGCTGATTTTTTTCTGCTTAAAATTTTAATTTAGGTTACATGCAATCGTTTTGCGACACTCGCATTAAACGAGATTAAAAAAAAAAACTCAGACACACTTTGGAAGTGCCAAAATAAGACATAGACCCAATATTTTTACTCATATGTCTAGGTTGGGCTCTTAGGGTGCGCATGATAAAATTTCTACTTCTCTATATCTTTGTTTCCTTATTCCTCTAATGCGTTTAATGTAAACCATTCGTAACGCATGATTGATTTTCTATTTCAAACATTTCATTCCGTAAATGATTTGAAGAAATCAGAAACTAAAATTTTTAACTTCTCAATTTTTGAAATAGAAATTGAGAAATCAATTTCTGTTTCAGAAATTTTATCATGCACACCCTTAATGAGTTATTAGGCATTTTAATGGTTTCGTGAAAATAGATTTAAAATATTAAAATCTAGCTGCATAAATGACACGTCGGAGGGTGTGAAACGGTTGTCACAGCTATTAGAATGGTGGACCCCATAATAAAATATATCCGGAAAGCCCTCGTAAAGTCATATTCGAGCTTTTATCTTCACTTTCACTTTTAAATTTTCTACTAGAAATATCACTAAATATAAAAAAAAAAAAAAATTGCGAAAATAAACTTTCGGGTGACTTTAGAGTCTACTACATATGTACTCAAGGTTTTTTATTTTTTTTTTTAAATAAAATGTCCTTAAGGTTTTTGGCCACATTTCAATGATAAAGATTCTAAAAAACACACCCACCCGTGGGTAGCGCAGTTGGTTGAAATCTCTCATTCCAGCACATGAAGGTCAAGGGTTCGAAACCCTGCGTTGTTAGCGATTAAAGCGGGGGGTCTCGGCGGTAGGTTGTTGGGCCAATTTCCCCCGAGGTATAGTTGTTGTTGGTCCTCCACCGCGGAGGCCTGTGAGACCCCAAATCGGCGTAAGCCGACAAGGGCATGCTCCAGCGGATCCTTAGTCACCAAAAAAAAAAAAAAAATTCTAAAAAGCACAATAAAAGTTGAGCTTGATAGATATAATTCACATTACCAAACACTCCTTAACTGAATCTTCAACTCTATCCAGCATCTCAAATTGAGTAACTAGAAGATGTTTTATGCTTCTGTCATGTTACCCAAATATATTTGGACAAGATCAAGCTTTGCAAGCGTCTACGGAATAAAAACCATACTTTAGTGGCAAGATATAAATTTCTTGAACAAACTATTGAGATTGATGTCTCAAATTGGAATGCAATTTATCAAGACCAAACTCCAAGTCGAAACTCATTTAATAATTTATGGACGGCCTATGACACTTTTATATTTAACCCTAAAACCAAAGCCCGAATTCGTTTTAAGATAGAGGTTGATTGATAATTCAAGAAATCTATTAGAGTATCATACATTTCATATGTCCATATTGGGAATATAGAGATACCTTAAATTTTAGGCAACTATTTTAGACAAATATACCCAGTAGTGGTTCTAACTCAGAAGGTGATGATAGTTGGACATTTTAACTCTAGTTGAACTAGACTTTCCATAGCGTAGCTCTCTAAATGAGTTTGAATGCATATGAACATGTTGATAACTTGCTATAGCATACAATCTAAAAACACGATTGAACTAGACTTCCTAGCCAAAAATTGCGTAGTTTTTTTAATGAGTTTGGGCGCATTTGAAAAAGTTAAGCAAAGTTGAACTAGACTTTCTGTTAAAAATGAAAATTACAATCGCCTTGCTCATTTTTTGGGGGCTAGCGAATGCAAAAGAGTCAATTACAGTGGGTTGCTCTGATTGATTCTTTGCACTTGTAGGCCCCAAAGATTGACCGGCATCTTGCTTTTTCCCTAATGGATGACTTTTGGAATTAGTACTCCAAACGCAAATTTTTTTAATTTCATATGTTTGGGCTAAATCAAAATACTAAGATTGGCAGAATTAAGCAATGCGACAGGCTCTTATTGGGTTTTTGGTAGAGATATCAAGCATTGATCTTTTTGTTTCTGTGGAATGAGAAGCTTATTAAGCAAACTGGCACTTGCAGTGTTTGTTCCTGGAATGAGTACGTTGCTAAGCTACTAAGCCTGCACAAATCGAAGGAATATTCTAGTGGACCGAGATGGAGGTCCTCCATTGCGTAAAGAACAGGTTTGTAGGGCTAGTATAATGCGATCTATCACTCTCTGCTCTTTATTTCTTTATCCTTGGTTTCACAAGTCTATTCTCATGCATAGCACGATAATAATTACTTTTTTTTTCTTTTTTTCAGAAACAAAAGGCAAAGGAAAGAGAATTTCTTTATGCAACGGAGGATCTCGATCTCGGACCTCTCCAAGATCTTCCTTAGATCCGCGCAAGCTCAACAACTTAACAATGTAACCCATTCCAGGAACAAACGCTGCAAGCAAAAAGATCGATGCTTGGTATCTCTACCTAACACCCAATAAGAGCCCGCCGCATTGCTTACGCTATGGAAAAAGCAAGATGCTAGTCATTCTGTTGGGGCCTACAAGTGCAAAGGGTCAATCAGAGCGTCCAACTCAAATTGACTCTGTGAGCTTGCTGGCCCCCAAAACATGAGCAGGGCTGCTTTAAATTTTCCTTTTTATTGGAAAGTCTAGTTCAAATTACTCAACTTTTTTCAAATGCGCCTAAAGTCATTTAGAAAGCTGTACAATTTACCTGTGAGTCTAGTTCAATCATATGTTCGCTTTAGATGCTATAGCAAGTTATCAACATGTTCACGTGTGTTCAAACTCATTCAGATAGCTACACTATAATATGTCTAGTTCAACTTGCTTTCTTTTTCTTCTCAAGCAACGGGAAGGCTTCTTCATGTGCTTCTTTATGAGTGAGAGAGAGAGAGAGAGAGGAATTCTCCAACTACCAATAACTTCCGAGTTAGAATGTAGAAGTAGAACTATCTAATTGTATTGCCTGAAATTTGAAGGCCTCTAGAGTTCTAATATGGACAATTGAAATGTATGATAATTTGGGAACTTTTTTGACTTATCAATCAAGCAAGTTAATAATTATGAACAAAAAAAAAAAAAAAAAAAACAAATTGGACTTTCCTTCACTACAACGTTGAGAGTCCAACCGAAATTTCCACTTGTGACATTTATCATATTTAAATTCCTACATATTATTAAGGGACAAGTGTAATAGAAGTCCTAAAACTTGTCATGAAATGTAATTGAGTCTAAAAACTTGCAAAAAGTGCAAATCAAATTGTAAAACTTATCAAATTGTTTCAATCGAATCCTAAAGTTAACACCGTTAGCCTTTTAACGGAAAATGCCGACGTGGCGCGAATGTGACGTTTAAAATGATTTTTCATTTCCATGTGGCTTTTTTAAAATTGTTTTTTATTTATATTATATTTAAAAATTAGAAAAGAAAAGCTAAATTTTATTTAAAAAACAAAACAATTTAAAAAAAAAAAAAAAATGGCCGACTTCCTTTCCGTCGCCCATCTCTAGAGGGGCCGGAACCGTCGCCCGACCCCGGGCGAGGGTCGCCCTGCCTGCCGCCCTCCGGCGATGGGCGGCGACTGAGGAGCCGCTAATTTTATTTTATTTTTTTAACAATTTTTAAAAATAAATTTTAACTTTTTTTTTAGTTTTTAAATCAATTTAAAAATTGAATAAAAGATAATTAAAAAAGCCATGTGGAAAATGAAAAATTATTTAAAATGCCACATTTCGCGCCACGTCGCATTTTCCGTTAAAAAGGCCGACGGTGTTAACTTTAGGACTCGGTTAAAACAATTTGACAAGTTTTAAGACTCAATTGCCTTTTCGTGACAAGTTTTAGGATTTCTATTACACTTATCCCTATTATTAATTGATATAGGAACTTCCAGATGTGGCATGTGCACAACACATGTTAAGGGAAAAGGTTATTGGGGTTAATTAGTGTATAATTATACGAGTTCAGGTTTAGGGTAGGGGGAATGCAAATTAATGAAGAACTTCAAAGTTACGAGGGTAAGATAACATTTTCCCTAAATGTAAGAAGGAGGTTTCATGTTCATGGAACCTTAAGAGTGTCATGATAATTTATCTAATTTAAAGTGATTTTCCTCATTTTTAAATGATGTAGTTGCATTTAATCATGGTTAATATTTTCTTCCGCACTTGGTTAGGAAAATTTCCTCCAATCATATCTTTGATTGGTGTCTAAATTATGAACTGTAAACTTAATTAAATTTAAATGTGAGTGGTCTTCATATTTGTAAGCCACAAAGTAGAGGCATAGCATGTGATAAGGAAAATATGGCCCATTAGATAGTAATATATGATGTAAGTATTTTGGTGCATGGAGAGAGAACCTCTAAGGAGTTTGAGACAAATTTTAGGATTTCCAGTACACTTGTCATATTATTTTATTAAAGTTCATAAGTTAAAGAAAATCAAATTGTTGATGTCCTAGCGCAAGAAAAGAAAGTAATATTTTTTGGAGCTTAGAATTAAGCTCATAAAAATCTATTATGTCCGTTGTATAGATCTAAAATAGATATAGTGAATCTATATTGTTAGATAAATGTAAAGTAATGCTCCAAAGCACTTTCAATGAGTGGCCACTATTTTAGATTCACCGCATCTCTTTTAGATCCATACATTAGACACTATTTATTTTACAAGCTTAATTCTAAGCTCTAAAAAATAATGGTTTCTTTTTCTGCGTGAGGACATCCGCGATTTGCTTTTCATTAACTTATTAATTTTAATAAAAATAATAAATTTAGGACACCAAAGTAATAAATTTGATTACTGATGTTCTTACTTCTTCTTCTTTTTTCAACTTTTGGCCCAAATGTTATCAATACTATTGGCTTTGCATTTTATTTTTTTTAATATTAGACAACTTATTATAATGATAAATATTAATTATGGGATCTCTTGTTATGCTTGTCTTTAATTTTTCTTGAGCCAATCTGCAATTTTTGAAAGGAAGCAAGCAACAAAAAATATGACATAGTTGAGAAATTAAGAAAACAGGAGAAAACAAAAAGCAAAGTGAGTTAGGTGTCGATAAAGGCACATCAACTCCTCTGAGGCTCCCTCTCCATGCACCAAAAGATTTACATTATAGAATATTATCTAATAGGCTATGTTTTCCTTATTCCACGTCATACTTTTGATTAATGGGTTACAAGTATGCAAAACACTCGTATTTAATTTTAGTTAAGTTTACAGTTCATAACTTGGACACCTATCAAAGGTATGGTTAAGAATCATATATGAAGAACTAGAAATTTGTTAAAGTGACCATCAAAAGCAAATAGCTCTGTAAAATTTCTATGTGAATGTGCTAGGTGACTCAGCCTCATGTGAGGTTTAGCCACTTCATATGTTTGCGCGCTTGCGCTTTGATGGCGTACTTCAGGCAATTACAAAGTTTTCTAGCCACAAATGCAGGCTTCAATAGTCTCGCATAGCTCCAACACACGAGACTTGGAGTTATTTTCAGGCAATGCATTTTGCACATTTAGTCTGTCAAATGAGATCAATAACCCATGAGGAAATAACAAGATACTAATCCATTTCAGGAAGCATGAGCAATTTGAGCTCTAAGGCAATTTTCGCACAACCTATAGCAAATATATATTTCTTATATGATTCTTGATGTATTTGATATTTTACATTTATATATTTATTGACTTACATACTGGAGAAGGAAGATGATGGGTTTTTTTATGTGTGATGATGGGCCTAAGTAGGCCCGCCCGTCTATGCTGGGCCTAAAAGCCTGACCTGCAAGATAAGGGCCCATGAATGAAGGGTTGAGATATGAAAGGGTACATTGAGGGGTTGCGTCTTTTGGAAGAGGCGTTTTACGTTGAAGAGATACGTCTCTTGGATGAGATATTTTAAGGGAAAGAAAGAAAAGGAACATACTTTTTGAGTGAATGTACGTTTTTTCACTTTCTCCTCCTCCAAAGAACGTAAGAACTGTTCCTCCAAAACTTAGAGTTTTTCTCCCCTTCAAAGCAACAGTACGCTCCTCGGTAGAATGGGATCAGGATTCTTCCTCGAATTTCAACATTGGTGTTTAATCTGTGAAACATGAGGTACGTTCGATTCCATGATGTGCCTTTCGATCGGTGATACATGTGCTTTCTGGGCTCGCCTTCCGCGTTCATTATTTTAGGAGTTCGATTGTGTATCGGATCGGTTTTAGGGAATCCCTTATTCCCAACAGAAGAAAAGCAAATAAGAAGAAGGGGCTGGTGCCATGAGACAAATTTGACCAGCTTTGAGCAAATTAAATGGTCCTCTGTTGGAACGGTGGAGTTTGAACAGGTAATGCCGTGTCTCGGTCCAATTCTTCTATAATTTCCTGTTTCAATTTTGTTCAACTTGAATTTGTGACCTTTATTCCACGGCAAGTTTAACATAGTTATTGTCTCAAATGGATTACGTCTTCGCGAAGGCACAAGTTCAAGACGTGGAAAAGCTCGAGAAATTCAATGCTTTCAACTACAGGAGATGGAGCACGAAGATGTGCTGCCAATTGATCGTTGCACAGATTGGCTATGCTCTAAGAACTACATGTACGAGATGAATCTTCCAATAGGGAACTCATCGAGGTCCAAAGAAGTGAATGGAAAATGACCGAAACAGCCTATTCATGATCCACGACGCAATGGACGACCCTCTTTTCAACATCCTCACATGAATCGACGGCTAATGATGTTTGGAAAGGCATCTGATAGAGGCAAGTAAATGAGAACGCTGGTAACATCTTTCTTGGTTAACAAGTACCTCGATTATAAACTGATCATTCTATGCCTATCACCGATCAAGTCAACGAATTGAGAGATATTGCAACTGCGTATGCAGATGGGGATGAAACAATCTCCAAGACTTTTCTCGTTTCTATTATTGTTGGTAAACTTCCATCTTCATGGAAAGACTACCAAAAGCTTTTAAGCATTAGAAAGAGTCTTTTGAGTCTGGATCAATCGCTTCAATGCATTTAAGTTGAAAGTTGGGCCAGAAATCGTGATGTATTTGAAAACCAAGCAAAAAGTGAACAAAGTTCATGATGTTGAGGAACCGGCATCTAGTAATATTAGGGAACTTTTGAACGAGACTTGCTTTCGGAGTGGCAAAATGGATCATGGGGCTCCCTTTTGCTATGACGAAAGAAGAACGAAGCCAATTTGGCGGAGGACAATGACGTGGTTGCGATGATCATGGGGGTTCTCATGGTGAACGATGATGAAAGTTGGTGGATTGACTACAGCGAAACTTGTAATGTTATTCCCCACAAGACGAAAAATATTTACGCTCTCTTGGACAACCCCGTCAATGAGTTGCCTGATCCGTCAATGTTAGATTATTAAAAGTTAAGTTTTGTGCGAGTATTCTATCCCAAAGACAATGAAGGAATTCAAGAAGTTTGATACAAGATTACGTGTGCATGTATGCCCTGTGAAGGGATGACATGTTTCCAAGAGCACATAATAGCACGAGGGCAACAACTCTATCAATGATTTAGTGCATGGTACCGACTCAAATTGATATCTATTTGTAAGATTTAAGAGGATTTCGCTACTTGCAAATTGAGCTATTCGGTACTGGCAAAGTGAAAGACAGAAACAAAAAAGACTTAGTTCTATGATTTTCTTTGATACTTAACTTTTAATTTGATAAATTAGTAAATGTAGATTTTTGACATCCCAACACATCGTTAATTCTGATTTCGCTCAACATAGCGTCGCCAAATTAATAGGTATAAATTCCCTCTTGAATGTGAAGTAGAACTCATCCATTTCCAATGGAATCAAGTGAGAGAAGGGAGAATTGAACTTAATTGATTTGGTATGATATTAAGGAATGAAAAGTCAAAATCATGATAACCGAAGGTACTTTATTAGAGGAGAAAATAGTAGTTCCATCAAAAGAGTAATTTCATGATTACAAAATATTTACTACAACCCAGTCGGATAAAATTCCTTTCACTTATGCTGTTGACTGGTGGGTTGCAAGCACGGACCTCACCAAAATTCAATTTTGATTAAATTTATATGCAACTCATGTCCATAACTTATAATCCACCAATTAGAGATATGGTTGAAAAAAATTCCGCCTTTGTAAAATTGGCTCGTTGAGTGTATCAAATATTGCATCGGTCTTTGATGGGCAGGCTTAAACGACCAACAAAAATTTGATAAATGCAAACTTTGCAAATCAATTTTGCCGACTACTCTTTGAGATCAATAATCGTAACATCATCTCTTTCACGTAGACGAACTTAGAAACGACGGCATGGCAAAAAAGCTGTTGCTGTATAGGAACGCTGTACAATATTGTGTAGACCGAAAGATAACTTCCCACGCTGAAACCTTATAAGCAGCCGTTGCTGCCTGCTATCCATTATGTGGAGTATGGTTGACTGATTCGGTTTTGGAGTTTGTGGTGGTGCTGTTGCAGCCTGATGACAGTGGCCGTGGAGGAGCGGAGCAAAGTCAGCTGCTATGGAGTGAAGAAGAAGAAGGAAGACCAAAGGGCAAAAAGGAACAAATATGTGACAGGCTGAGTTTAAAAAGAATGATGCGACATTTTCACCTAGTTAGACTTGTACGCATTGCTAATAATTTTGTGACATGGTGCAGAAATCTCTCATAGAGCGAAATTTAATATTTTGAGATACTTATTAGGCACAGATAAGTTTTGGTATCTAATGAATAAAAGTCCAAGCATTTGCAACGTCATAATCTAAAAAATGACGGCAAGCATACATGTTGTCCATCATAAACGAAATCAAGCTCACGAAGTTACCTTTTCTATTTCCTACATATGAAAAATCAAGCTCGCCAAATTTTTCAATGAATGGATCGTAAGAAAGTCCTTTTATCGGTCGAGTCATTACAATATGAACCAGTAATGACAAATATGTCCAGGAGGGTGATGGATAGAGGTCCAAGGGGGGAGAAAAAGCAGTTAGCAGAGGAAGACCAGAAGGTAAAAGGAAAACCTAACATGCCAGGTTCTAGGAGTAAGTCGAAGCAAGAAAATTCCAAAGCTCAGTTAATTCGGGCTTGTTCCCAGAGATGTACCAAGTGATGTTTTAGCCTCAGGTACCACTAATATTATTTATGATACGTTTGGTAACGTTTCGTTCAAAATTATTCCAAAATGAACAGAAATAAAAAATTATTTCTGTTTCAAAACAATTTTTGACCAAAAACGCGTTTAGTAAACTTATTCTTGGAATAGAAAAAGAACAGAAACACGTTTGGTAAACTTGTATAATCTTTTGTTTCTTTTAATTTTTTAATATTTTTATTTTAGTTTTCCTTTTTTTCTTTCTTTTTCTTTTTTTTTTTTTTTTCTTTCTTCCTTTTGGCGGCGGCCTCGCCTAGATCCGGCGAGGCCGAGCTCGCCGGCCGGCACGAGGTCGTCTCGCCATGGCTGCGCGAGGCCGAGCTTGCCCCACCACCGCCAGTCGGGTTGGTGGTGGCCCGGTGAGGCCGAGCCTCGCCGGTGGGCGGGCGAGCTCGGCCACCGGATATGGCCGAGCTCGCCAGCCAAGGCGAGGCCGAGCCTCGCTGGGGCCGACGACACCCGACAAGGTCGTCGGCCCTCGACGGCCGGTTGCCGACCATGGCTAAGGCCGGCCACCAGCCAAAGAAAAAGAAGAAGAAAAAAAGAGAAGAAAAAACCAGAGAGAGAAAATTTGTTTTTCGGAAGTGTTTCAAAATAATAAACAAGTTTTTTTGTTTTTTATTTCTATTCCAAATTTGTTCCCTAACAAAAGATAGATTTTGAACAAAAACCCAAACAAACGCATTTATGTTCTTTTTTTTTGTTCCCCGGAACAAAAAAACTGAAATTGTCTTCATAAACACACACCAGGAACACAAACAAATAGGCCCTTAGTATCCAAAACTGGAAAAAGTCCTAAATCTATGGCTTCTCTTCGACCAAACATATACTAGAATGAAATCCTGGTGAATGAGAAGGATATCTTGACTGACTGGGAAAGCACTGATCAGAAGATGAGGAACATGAAGAGATTTGAAGTGAGGAAGAAGAATAACCTGATCAGAGCCATCCTTGGGGTTGTCCAAAATTGAAGAGAGAGTTGCCTTACTATTCCAACTCCTGAAGACCATCAAAGCCAGCAATGTACGTCTCTGGACGGAGTTGAAGAAACTGGGAGCTTTGACAGTTGGTACTGTTGGAGTTGGAGGAAAAGAGAGAGCTATGACTGAAATCTGGAATTTGAAATGAGAAAAATTTGGGAGAAAAGGTTGAAGACGATGGAGTATGCAAAAGATATAGATGGAAAGGTGAAATCTATGCTCTGATGTCGAGGATGTGATCAACATCCTCTTTTTGTCATGGAAGCTGCTTCGCTTGCCGGAATATATTAACTAGGATCCCTTCACTCATTTCATGATCACCCCTTTCTTCTTTAATTTTTTTTTCTTCCCGCTGTTTGTCTTCGTCTGCTCTTGTTCTGTTGCAACAAATGGGAAAAAGAAAAGAGAATACTGTAAAGCACCCCTGTTTTCCTCTCCTGCAGAATTGGAAGAGTAATGGACACTGACTATGGAGTTCCATTTTAATTCCATAAACAAGAACCTATATGGGCCATGGACGTCAAAACTCAAGACCCGTGTACAAGTTTAGAATGCCAAATAATGTGAATTGAACATATTACGCTGTACTTCGGTACTTAATTAACTAATGCTAACAATCTCACGATGTGGACGAACGAATTTGATTTTACTAAAAGGGCATCCAGAAAAGACATTTGAATCGTCGACAAACAGCTTTTTGACATCTAGTCAGCAACTGTTCTAGCTTCCAAATACGTTCTCTCTTGAACAAAATAATTTCGAACGGAAATCGTTGAATATTGACTTAGTTCATGCCCAGCCCTGATACTCCGCATGTACGCCCTCGGTTTCTAATGTTAAGATGTTCATAAGGAACTCGCTCTCAAGTGTCAATCTTAAAAATCAGGAGTTGGATGGATATTATTCCATAATCTCATGCTGTTTGAATTGTCAAGAACAATATTTACAAGTTGCCACCTTCATAAATTACATCCATTCAACAAGCTGCTTCAGAAACTGAAAAAACTATCACTATAAATGCACATATCGTGTCAATCGTTGCTAATAGTTTTGTCACATGGTGTATAAGTCTGTCACTGAGCAAAATTTAGAATGTTGAGATACTTATTAGGCAAAGATAAGTTTAGGTGTCATGATGAATAAAAGTTCAAGCAATTGTGATATCATTATCTAAAAAATGACAGGTAAGTGAATATGTTATCCATTATGAACGATATCAAGCTCACAAGGTTACCTGTTCTATTTCCTACATATGAAAATCAAGCGCACGAAATTTTTCGATGAATGGATCATGAGACCTCTATCTCATGAGCCTTCGCACTCTAAGGAGAGAAACCAGTAGTGGCAAATATGTCGAGGAGGGTGATCCATAGAGGCCCAGTTAGCAGAGGAAGACCAGAAGGTAAAAGGAAAACCTAACAAGCCAGGTTCTAGGATTAAGTTCGAAGCAAGAAAATTCCAAAGCTAAGTCGATTCGAGCTCCTTCCCGGAGATGTATCATGTGAGGTTTTAGCCTCAGGTATCACTGATAGGATTTAGAGTCCAAAACTGGAACAAGACCTAAATCTACAACTCTTCTTCGACCAAACATATGCTAGAATGGAATCCTGGTGAATGGAAAGGATCTCTTGAGACTGACTGGGAAAACACTGATCATAAGATGAGGAACATGAAGAGATTTGAAGTAAGGAAGAAGAATAACCTGAGCAGAGCCATCCTCGGGGTCGTCCCAAAATTGAAGAGAGAGATTGCCTTACTCTTCCAACTCCTGAAGACCATCGAAGCCAATAATGTACGTCTCGGGACAATAGTTGAATAAACTGGGAGCGTTGACAGTTGGGACCGTTGGAGTTGGAGGAGAGAGAGAACTATGGTTGAAATCTGGAATTTGAAATGAGAAAAATTTTCGAGCATAGGTTGAAGAAGACGGATTATGCAAAAGATGAAAATACGAAGTCGAGGATGCCATGGACGTCCTCTCCCTTGTCTGGAAGCAGCTTTGCCAAACGATACCTCCACGGGCCTGAATCTCTGTCCACGTTCAATGATTATATTGACTCCATCCCTTCACTCACTTCATGACCAACCCTTTCTTGTTTGATTATTTTTTCTTTCTTTTGGCAGGTTAGTTTGGTGTGAAGTAAATTTTCTCAGCCGTCGAGGGGGATTCTTGTTGTTCGTGATTCTGTTCAAATAGTACGAGTGTAAAAGGGAAGTTTCAGTAGAAGTTCTCGAGAAGCAAGAGCTGAAGAAGCACCCTTAATTGGCTAGTCGTATAAATTTAGGCGTACTTGTACTTTTATGTGCTTCTACTATTTGTAATCCGCAAAATGCTTTACTGGGGCAGTTGCAAGTTCTTGGAGGCATAAGAGAACTGCTAAAGTTTCCCTCAGTGAGCTAGTTTGTATGTGGGTAATCTTAATTTTCGTCAGAAAGTGACTGCTTGCGCACAGCCGGGGGGGAGAGAGAGAATTCAACATGGAATTGAGAGAAATGTCATCAGTTTCCCAGCCCATCATTCAATAATTAACTGCAATCTCAGTAACTATGACAAATCAATCTTTTCTTTCTTTTTTTTTCCGATCCGGCTTGTTTATGAGAGTCATGACCATCATAAAAGTTTCAGCGATATTGCTAAGTCTTGTCTACTTAGAAAGATGAATTGAGTGCCCACCATTACCAATTGACAACCGTAGGAAATGTCAAAAATATGATGTTTTTGACTGGCCACTTCTCCAATTGTATGGAAAGGTCTAGGCTTAAGCTAGGGAAAAATGGAGTATTTGCTAATCAAATTATATGCAAGTGAAAAGACTTCTTTTTCTGTCTTCAACTTGTATGAGAAACTTTTGGGGTAAGCATGTGGAAAGATATGAGTACCTAAAAGTTCAAATAGACATTAGAAGGAAAATTTTTAGAAGATGTTGTATTGGATCGAGTGAAATGGATTATTTTTACTTGAAAGCAAGTGCGTAGTAGAACACAGAAAAGGACCAAATTCAAAGTTAAGTTTACTGAACTTCCACTTGGTATTTCGTTTTTTTCCCCCATTATAGCATTTTTCAGTAGATCCCTCGTCAAAAGGTAATCAAAATTGAATTAGTACTATTAAGATGAATGACCTGACAAATGTTCCTATATGGTATTGTTCCTTTCTATATCAATTCTGTGATTTGATGGGTCTTCGAAGTTGTGTGACAAAAGATGATCGAATATAGCAGGGCCCATTGCATTCCTTTCATCAGTATTTATTTAGTATTGATGCAGCCCGTTCCTGGGCATCCGGGTGAGGACTTTGTCATTAATGATATTTCTATTGGAATTATCCTAGTTGGCTGATGTGTACGTGTCATATCCATAAGAAGGCTTAAGCCATCTTTCATTGCACTCCTTGTGAATGGGTTGCCATAGATTTTGGTTCATATCATTGTGGGTCTTTATTGGGTGGTGGAAGCTTCAGTTTGGGAAGAAGGATTATTATATGTGCTGGAAGGAAAAACATTGTACAGAGAGGATAAGAAGCCATTTAATTAGTTCCATTGTCTTGTTATTGTACTTCTTTAAGGGGCGTGGTTTGTCGAAGAGCACAACACACTATCTTTGGCAATCTTAACCTAAGTTAATAAATTGATGGCTCTCAAATGCCATCATGTGGAGGATCAATTCTATAGTCGAGTCTTTTGGGATCCTGTGGATCTTCTTCTTGTATAAATTTTTATCATGTTGTTGTATCTCCTTTCTCAATATAGTTTTTACATGGAAGATTTCGCAGTTGACTAACTTGTAGTGATCTATTGTCTGCAATTGCATTGACATAAAGCTCTATGTGAGCTGGACAACAGAAAGTTAATAAAAAAGCGAGAAGATATGTCTTTGACCGACATCTGCATTTTGGCTTTTTTTTTTCCCTGTCCACCCTCTTTCATTTATAGCATATTCAGAACTTGATTTAAATTTACAAGAAAAATGGTAGTATTATGCATTTAGAGCCTAGCATTAACTTGGATGCTGCCTAGCTTCTATTTCAATTATGCGCATCTTGTTGCTTACAATCTATATTCCCCCTTGATCTATCTGTATCAATACCTCTCTGTCTGGGTGGAAAAAAAAGTCTTATTTCCTTTACTCCGTAGAATATTTGGCATGTATAAATTGTTTCAGGGGAAAAGTACCAAAAAGTCCTAAACCTTGATCAGGTCGGCATCACTCAGCTAAACTTTTCAATCGGACCAGTTCAGTCCTAAACCTTTTAATATTGGTACCAATTCAGTCCATCCGGCCAATTTTGGCCGGCCGGACGTGGACGTCGGCCCCGATCTGATCGCCGACGTGGCAATTTTTATGATTTTTTTTATGATTTTTCGAATTTTTTTTATTTTTTTATTTTTTATTAATTTTTTTTTTTTTCTTTTTTTTTCCTTTTTCTTTTCTGCTTTCTTCTTCGCGGTTGCCGGCGAGCCTCCCAGGTGAGGCTCGGCCGGCCACCGGGCGAGGGCCGCGAAGCCCTCGCCCGCCGCCGGCGAGGGTCGCGCCCTCGCCCGCCTCCCCCAGCCGCCGGCGAGGCGGCCGCCCGGATCCGGCAAGGCCAGCCGCCCGCGGCCGGGCGAGGCCATGGCGGCCATCGCCCGGGCGGAGGCTAGGGCCGCGAAGCCCTCGCCCGCCCCGGCGATCGCTTGGCCTCGCCCGGCCTTGCCGCCGAGTCCCCGACGCCTCCTCCACTTTGTCGATCCCGAGCTTCGACCTCGTCACCGCCGCCCTTGCCTCCACGAAATCCCACTCGAGGCCCCGGTCCCCACCTCCCGCGCCTCACGCCGCCGCTCCTCCGCCCGATCTTCGCCTTCGAAACCCTAGCCCGCCGCCCCAACACCCTCCTCTCCTTATTCCGAGGCCGGCCTCGCCCGCGCCCGGGCGAGGCCGAGCGAGGGTCGCGACCCTCGCCGGCGGCGGCGAGGGCTTCGCGGCCCTCGCCTCCGCCCGGCGATGGCCGCCATGGCCTCGCCCCCGCGGGCGAGGCCGGCTCGCCGTATCCGGCGGCGCGCGCCGGCGGCTCTGGGAGAGGCCGGGCGAGGGCCGCGACCCTCGCCGGCGGCAGCGAGGGCTTCGCGGCTCTCGCCCGGTGGGCCGGCGAGCCTCACCGGAGGCTCGCCGGCAACCGCAAGAAGAAAGCAGAAAAGAAAAGGAAAAAGAAAAGAAAAAGAAAAAATTAATAAAAAATAATAAAAATTCGAAAAAATCATATCCAATTGAAAAGTTTAGACTGAATTGGTACATAACTAGATATTCTTGTTCAGCCATAACTAGATATTCTTGATCTAACATACAAAAGCTCTATTTGTGTGCTTTTTTTTAGATTGGTTTGGACTATTCTATATACGGTTTTAGGTAAATTATAATGTCATGCGTGCTGATTTCTGATGAAAGCAGACTCTTCTCTACCTATGCCCTCATCTCATCTGCACCTTTTAATTGTGCATCAGGGTTTGACATGGCTGCTGCCTGGGCGATTCTCTTCTTCAGAGATAGGACCAGAAGCAGGTTTTGTGAAAATTTGGTAACTTTTAGCTACGTGTTTCAACTTGGGGTTTGAAAAACCTTTTCTGCATCAAATGCCTTTATGCTTGCCCTGTGAGATATAGTCGGGCTGAATTGAACATACAAGTGCGAGAATTTGGTTGCATTTAACTACTCATTTTCAATTTAGGTTTTTAAGGACCTTTTCTGCATCAATTGAGAATAGGAGAGATTTTTTGGTCAAAGTGGAACCGTACATTCCATATTTTCATTGCTTTAAATCTCCACATATACAGAAACTCAAGATAGCATGTTTGACTAATAGGCCATCACTTCCTTAAATTGTGGGGGTTTATTCAAGGAGTAAACTATGCACACGCAAGCCCATGTTAATTAAAATTTAGGCTGCCTGTTCTTATAGAATTTTGACTATTGTTTTCCACATTTTTTTTCCTCATGTGTAATGAAGTTTATTGGGAAAGTTTGTCATTTTTCTGCAGTGACTACTATCCTGGGTGTCATAACTGCTGTCAATGAACACATAATTGATACCGCCCCATCTCAGATCCACACTTGTCATCCTGAGCCTTCTACATTTCCTTATTCGTTATGCATATCTGCATTAAAGGACTTGGAAACACATGTTGAAGTCGTCGCACAACATTACTATGGTGATGCCAAGAAGTGGAACTTCATTGCCGCTGCAGAGTCTATTAAGTGAGTTTAGATGATGTTAGCTGACTTTTCACGTAGCCATTCCGGTAGTTTGTTTGAACCAGTTTTTGGTTAGGTTAGCCATGTTTCGAAATAGTGGCTATACGATGCTTCTATAGGGCGGAGAGATTCCAAATTCTCAAAGGCATCGGAAGTTTCCTCCTCACAGTCCAGACCTGGAGATTTTAGAAAACCTGGATTTTATAATGGGCCTGGTTCTTTCAGGAATAGCTTTGGGAAGAATGAGTGGAATCTGGAAGGAAGAGCACTGTCAGCGTTAAGCAGATTCGGAGAGAGAATGCCAGAATGGTTTCTGACCCACCGTGGTTGCGCAGGGCGCAGCAACAGAATGCCATTATGAAATCTCTCGATAGGCGTGTCAGAAGGTTGTTAGTTGAACCTTGGTAAAGTTGTATTATGTACTTTTGCGGGTTAATTAAAAAATAAAAACATAAACTTTAGGTCGATGGACAAATTTGGCCCAAACTTTTTTGTCTCATAAAAAAACACCAATTTTAAGTCGATGGACAAATCTAGCCAAACTTTTTTTCAAAAAAGCTTTTTCTAGTGACAAATTTGGTTCAAACTTTTTTTGTTACATAAAAAAGCACAAACTTTAGGTTGAGTAACAATTCTGGCCCAATTTTTTTTTTTTCAAAAAAATCACCAACTTTCACTTAAATCCTAAATCTAGCCCCCCTTAACTTAGATTCAGTGATTGTCCTTACCGATAAATCCATGTGTACTTGCTGGTTAACACCATCCATTGTCTTCTTGTTTGAGCCACAGCTTGAAGAATAACGGTGAAACTGTGTTGTCTCCTATACTTCACTAGTAAGTAAAAAAAATCTCCTGATCGAATTTCTTTGACTAGATTTTATTGTTTTGTTGTAATATGAAGCTGTAGATCGCCACTCATCAAGAGAAACCATGGATGAGATCCACCAACCACACAGCTAGAACCTTTTCTCTTGAAATAAGGTTAACTTCAAATGGAAAGTTAATGGTAGGGGTTAGATTTTGGATAGAAGTGAAAGTTTGTGATTTTTTATGAATAAAACAAAATTGAGGTAAGAATTGCCACTTAACCTAAAGTTGGTGTTTTTTTATGAAACAAAAAAAAAAATCGGGTTAAATTTGTCTCTCGATCTAAAATTTGTGCCTTTTCACGAGACAAAAAATTTTTTTGGCTAGATTTGTCCATCATCCTAAAAATAAAGTTGATGCTTTTTTTATGGAATTAACCTGTACTTTTGTTGATACATTTTGTTTTGTGGCAGCTCCAAAGGCAGAGAAATCAACGTTGTCATCTATTTTGTCCCAAAAGAGAGATGCAGAGATGGGGGAGTCATCTTCTTCGGTCCCCTCCCGTTTTCTCCTGCCTCCTTTCTTCCTCCTTCCCTCCCCGCCTCTGCAACTCACGCGCAGCGACGACGACGCGCGCGAGGACGGCCTACGGTGGAAAAAGAGGAATAGGCCGATGACGAATGGGACGGCAGGGCAGGCGTCTTCAATGCCTCCGAACTACGGAGTGCAAGTGGACGGTGAGGGGACGCCGGTTCGGCCGCGCCGAGGCCGATCGGCGCGCCAAGGATCGGCGGTCCGAACACCTTCGTCGGAGGAGCGAGCTCGACGACTTCCCCAGAGAGACATCGAGGGAGGCCTGAGAGTGAGCGAGCCGAGACGGAAGGAAGAGAGTGAGATCTGTGAGCGAGCGAGAGAGGGAGGTTGAAGAGGTTCTGGGGAGGGAGAGGAAGCAGAGAGCGACTGAGCCCCCGGCGATCACCGTGCCTTTGACTGAGTCAATAGCATACGGACGTTTCCCCCCCTCCTCCTCCCTTGCGCCGAGCCTCGGTAGGTTCCGGCCCCGAGTTTCGTCGGTTCTCGACTTGTCCTATTTTTGGGAACCAGTTTCCCGAGGATCCCGGCTCGGAGACGAGCGAGGCGGACGGACGTAGCCCGATCTATCGAGCTTGTCCTCCGTCTGACACCGCCGAGCCAGGTAGGGAACGCCACCGACAGCTCCCGTTCCTTTCTCCTCGCGTTCTGTTTCGGTTCGCCGGACCGGGCTACCGTGGCCCGGCTCGCGCGAGTTTCCGACCTTCCTGGTGCATGCGCTGCTATTCTCGGTTTTTGCTAGCGGTTTGCTGCAAACCTGAGCGTGAAATCAAATCCCAAATATGTTAACATTTCCCCCTCCGCTGATGCACCCTATGTGTTCGACGAAACGTTTAAGATAGGCACACGTTTGTGTTCTTCGTTGATGGTCGAAACTTGCTGACTTTCATGTTTATGTTGAACATAAATGAGTCGGCCCCATGCCGAAATCAAGTTATGCCGATCCATTGTTTGTTGATTTTTTATCCGAGTTCGCATGAGTCTAAAACTTACTTTTAGCCAACGCACTTCGTGTGTTCGACGAAATGCCCGCGTGAGATCCGGTCAAGTGTTCTTAGTTCTGTGTCCGTCGTGGTCGTGGGCGCTCTCGGCATGCTAAAAGGGTTATTGGAAAACTCCCGCCATTACCCTCTGCTTGGCACATTCTCGTTTCGACGTTTTCTTTATGTGTGTCATGTTTCCGGGCGACTGGTTCTTGACCGCCGGGCATGGTTTGTACGGTGCCTGAATTTTTGTTGACTAAAACTCCGTTTCTTTTAGTTGCTTGAACCAGCAGGTCTTCGGCTCTTAGGGGAAAGGAGGCCAGCGCTTACGCTGGAATTGCTTCTGTGATGGGGGGCGTGGGGGTGAAAGAAAAGTAAAAGAAAATGGGATAAAAGAAAGAGGAAGAAAAGTCAAAGGATAAAAGACAAAAAAAGGGGTCTTTCACTTTCTCTTTAGTAAAAAAATTTAAGAGAGGAATGGAAAAGAAGAGAGCAGGAGAAAAAAATATTAGGCCGAGCGCCAAGTCTGTCCTATCCGGGTCGATTTTTATAATAATATTATTTTAATATAAAAAATATTTAATAAAAAAATAAAAAATCTAAAAGTGTTTTATATTTTCCAAGAAATCAGAAAAAGCCTAAAAGATTATTTTTATTCTTCACAAAGTGCATGGAAAATCCTTAAAAATCTAATATGTCTTAAGGTTTAAATAAGATTAGGTACTGGAAATGGAAAAGTATTGGTAAAGTATTAGTGACTAACCAATGTCCTCAAGTCTTCGATTGTAATTGCGCAAAAGTAAATTAATTCTCTTTATATTTCATTTGGATTTCTAATTGATCCACCCAAAATCTATTAGTGGCGACTTCTATTTAAAATTAGTTTGTATGTTAAAAACTCAAATCATAAGTCGTGAATTAGTAAGCTTGGGAGAGTCCGCACTAAGCTTAATACTTAACAAGCCATTAGCGTAAAAGGGCGCTCAAAAATGAGATCACGACAATTTCTCATGGGGGAGATCCTATTTATCGCAAGGCCACTAATCTATGTTTTGTTTATTAGAAAGTACGGAACTCGGCCTAGACTCCTTGGTTTCTTTCGCTGGCCATGGGTGTGGTTGGCGTTGGCATCTTTCCTCAAGTTACTTTGTCTGGGTGGGGTAGTAAATACCACAAGTTTCAGTACACCACTTCAGAAAAAGATGAGGTATAGAGTCTATAAATATGTATTCGTTCATTTGAATTTGTCCATTTAGCATGCATGCCCTGGCTTGTATCACAATGCTTTTGGACCGACCTTTCTTCAGCCATCTAATGTCCAGATTAATGATTCTCTCAAGATTTGTCAACTCATGTTCTTTTTCCCTGTAACTAGTTGAAAAGAAGAAAGCTACTCTGGGCACTCTATCTCATGAGAGATCCATTTTTCAGCAAATACACAAGGTACACTTACAGCTACGACAAATTATATCCAGTGCGAAGTTTACATTTCTCGGATGAATCTCCTCATGGAAAACCACGGTCCTTCTCTGATATTTCAGGGAAAGGCTCGACAGAGCAGAGAAATTGTTGGAACCTGTTCCCCTTTTTGGGGCTCTTACAGGTGTTCCTATGTGTCCATTTTGCTTCTATTTTTTACGTTGGCTAAGATAAGGCTACTTATCATGGGCAATTGTGCTCATTCCTTTATGTTTACTCATGTAGCTAAAGTCAAAGAGCTGATTGTGGGAGCCCAAACAAGGTATACGTACATGTCGGGCTCATAAGAGTGAAGCCTTAGAAGGCTGGTCTACACTTTGAGCTGCCACACCCGCCAGAAACAGAGTACTAGGACTGTATCCAATATCCTCATGAGTTACTAGACGTTGAGGGACGATGTCTTGGCGACGAAAATTGACATTTTGATATTTTTGGAAAATAACGCAATAACTGGTGAAGTTCTGCTGCAGATCCCCAATTGTACAGTGGTTTCTTGGTTTTGTTGGAAATAGATTTTTCTTCTAGCTTGGATTGCATCTGGGAGGAAGTTCTCATTCTGCAGACTTCACTTCAGAGTTGGGGTTCGATCATGTTCAATTTTGTTGGGGGGTTGAGGAGGAAAATCTTGTATCCCCTTTACTCTATGCTGTCTACCAATTCTTCTTCCCTTTCGTTTCTCTTCTTGTTTCTTTTTAAGCCAAGCCCTTTGTTTAGATCCCTACGTACAGCAGAATATTACAGAATATTGCAATCAGTTTGATTATGATCGAGTGACATTGTTTCTTTGGTTTGGATGAAGGAAACCTTTAAGTGGATTTTTTTCTATTATTGATCAGAGTTCCCCCGACTCTCTCTTCACATTACTTTTCTTACACGTTAAGAATTTTCCAGCTCAAAGAGTCCGCACAACACTTCCCATGCATGGTAAGGACTTAGAAGTCACCACTGTTCTAGTGACCGGGTTCTATGGTCTCTCGAGGGATCCCTCCCTTGCTCCATAAAAATGTTGTATCCCAATGCATTTTATTTTACTTTCTATTTGGAGTGTTGTATCACACAAATATTTTCAAGGTTTTCAATGAATGATTGAGATTTGTTCTTGCAATCCAATGATTAGAGATCCTCTGGGATTTGTACCAGTGCCAAAGGGTTACAATTCTACTCCTTTTACATATAACAAGTTTATATATAAATTGAATCTGAACCACCGACAATAACGAGATTCATGTAAGTCTTGTATAAGTTCCCCTAGATCTAACAGTCCGGACTTGGAGTTAAGGTAGTGCGTTTGTATATGTTGAGTTCGCTGAACGCTAGCGATAGAAAAATGAGTAGGGAATGGATGAAGTGTCACTTGGCCATTGGTCGAAGTTATAAGAGGAAAAGATCATAATGATAATACAAATAGGGAGGTGCAATGTCATTTTTTATTTTTAATTTGTTTAATGTTGGTTCGGTCTTTGCTGGCTATCATATATATCATATCGCCAAGTTATAATTTTTGGCGAAAATTGGCTAGAAAGATTACATTAAAATTTTGCACAAAAGTTCATGATTAAATCGGTAAAAATGAAAAACTTAAGATTAAATTGGAATCTTTAAGATTGATTGGACAATTTTCCTTCCGGAAGAGAGACCTTATCACCTCGATGCTTGCTGCATGAAGCATGACTCCCCCGTTCAAGCCCAAACAGTCAGTTTCGACGTCAACATATCCAGCTTATTCTGCATCAAATCGCTTGATATGACTAGTCGTTGGCCCTGCATTCGCAAGGACATTTTACGAGGATGAGTGAGGGAAAGTTTTTCACTGGTGAACGCTAGCTTTACACGTCTATGGACTATACATGCATGGATTCACATTCATGAAAAAGTATATTGCGGAGCGGATGAAGAGAAAATGGCATTACGGACGGCAATGATGAAGAAATCAAATGATGTTTTAATTTGATCTTTTATGCAAACACGGGTCGTACTGCCCACATAAATATATAGGAGCAGTGACATCGAGACCTGGTGGGGGTTGTGCAGATGACCATCTGAGCCAGGAGCGCAGCCAAAACTTACTGAGCTGCATGGCCAACGTCAAGAACTCCAGAGTGCGAACGTTTAAAGGAAGCAAATGCATAAGTCGAGGATGTCGTGGACATCCTCTCTCTCGTCATGAAAGCCGCTTTGCTTGCCGGAAGATATGTCCACAAGCCCTGAATCTCTGTCCTCGTTCAGTGGATATATCAACTCAGATCCCTTCACCTCACTCCGCGATCACCCTTCTTCTGTGACTTTTTTTTTCTACCGCTGTTTGTCTCTGTCTGTTCTCGCTCTGTTGCAACAAATGGGAAAAGAAGAGAGGGTATTGTGAAGTAACTCTGTTTTTCCTTTCCTATAGATTGGGAGAGTAATAGAAACTGACAATGGAATTCAACTATAATTGCAGGAACAAGAACATAAAGTGGCCACAGAGGTTCAATACCCTAGATCCTCGGACAAATTTAGAATGCCAAGTAATGCGAATAGAAAATACTACTCTATACCTCTATACTTAATTAAAAAATGCTAACAATATCATGATTAGGGGGAGCGAACTTGATTTTACCATAAGGATGATAAAGAAAGACATTTGAATCGTTGGCAAATAGTTTTTTTGCATCTAGCCAGGAGCTGTCCTAGCTACAAATGTACGTTCTCTCTGGAACGAAAGAATATCGAACAGAAATCCTAAGACTCCGCATATGCGTCTTCTGTTTCTAATGTTAAAATGTTCAATCTTCAGCATGAGGAATCATACATTTATGATTGATATTTTCCTCAAGTTCATAAGGAAATTGCTGTCAAGTGTTAATCCTTAGACAAATCAGGAGTTAAAAGGATATAATTCCAGAGTCTCAAGCTGCCTGAACTGTCAAGAACTATAATCATAAATTGCAACCTTCATAAACTGCATCAATTCAATTAACTGAAAAACTATCCCTAAGAAAGCCATTAACAGCTCCTACAAATTGGCGCAACATCATGAGATCAATTTGTTATCCACAGAATCGATTACTATCAAATCTTTCAGAGTAGTCTTGACACCAAAATTCTCACAAAGCAAGAACAACATCATCCAGCTCTGCCTCATTCCAGTGCCAAAACAAACAAACAGTCCATTTACGCAGTCACTTCATTCTTAATCTCACATCAGAACTACCTCCACTTATGGTTCACTTTGGTTTACATGTCCCAGATTAAAAAGACATGTTTCTTTCATCGTACATAGCAAGCTGTATGATATCTTGCTATTTCGAAGGTACAGAATGAGCATTGGCGGAACAAATCACATTAGACAGCATAAAAAATTCTAATGCTTGAATGAGTAAAACATAAAATCTGAAGCTCATTTCTCCAGACAGGATGAATTTGATCGATATTCAGCCCTCGGTCAAATTCAACATGTAAATCTCATCAAGAATCCAAAATGGCCAGGGAATCTTGTGAAGAGAATATAGCAGTGTATCAAAAAACATGTTAATGACTTACCATGAAAAGAATTATTAAGGGATTGAGATAACTGAAGCCAAGGGTTGCCCTGAAGAGTCTAATATGGCTTATTTGAGGCAAACTGTTCTTCCATTTGAGCATCCTCATAATTAAAATGAAATCGAAAGTATCTGCATAGGCAAATAAGCATAACCAAATAGATGTCAAGGAAGGTAGCAAATCATCTTGAAACTTGGTACTTCGAGAAAATTACAACTCGGATTTGCTGGTGATGGTCATTGATAAGTTATCTAAGATCAGCAATCTTACTTGATGGCTATGACATGTAATATTCTTAGAAGGCATTCCGATGACTTCTTGGCATTATCAAGAGAGTGATTTTCCCCGAAGCATCATGCCATCCTCCTCCATTAGCTTCCCTGTTGCTTGAATCACGTAAGAGAGGGAAAAACAATACACTGTTATTAAATTCAACCTCATTATTTCACGCAAAGGGAAAGGAGACAAAAGGAAAATAATCCTGATTAACTATCAAACCTCCTCCTTCATACGTCACTAATATCAAATGGTTAATACATTAGCTATAAACATTTTTAGTTGGGGAAAATCTTTAGTAATAGAAGAAATTTGTAACTTACTGATTTTATTGACATATTTGTAATTCTGTTGTAGTGCACGCTTGTATAATTTGAAGGGAAAAAAAATTGATCACTAACTAATTTATGCGTGCGTTGGTAAAATCATTTTTCAGTTGGCGTTTTACTAACTGCACCTGCATCATGATGTCCGCAGAAGAGATGGCTTAAAACAATCGCCGTAGCCAGAGTCCTCCACTTGATCTTTTCCGGCAGGTGCTTTGGCCTCCCTCGAAACCCCTTCCCCCATCCTCAGTGAAGAGCCTGCCGTCGCCGGAGACGATTCCAGCAGCGACTCGACCGAAAGGGGAACTTCACGGCGTCTTCACGGCGTCGCTCACTGTAACTCTTGGAGACAGCCCATGTACCGGAGGCTTCACCAGATTCAAGTACTTTGTGCAACCCGTCCTTCAAAAGCCCCTTTGAACAAGAATCGTCGATGAATAAGCTCTCAGCAATTTTCACCACACAAAAAGACTCGCGGTTTGTTCCTGCTTGTTGTGCTTCTTCGAAGGATCATCACCCACCGGAGGAGCTGGTTCGACTTATCTGGATTTGACCGCCAAGTATGACGTTGCTGCGTGTGCTGTTTTCGAACTCGATCTCCTCTGCTTTCTCAACTTTGACCTCCTGAACATCAAGACTTGAAAAGTGAGATTGAAGACTGAGGCCGTAAAGTGGTGGTACATGGAGAGAACGACGATGAATAGCGTGATTTGCTTTACTTACCTTCTCTGGGGAAACGTGAATCGTTCCGGACGTTGTGGCCACATACCCCTGACTCGTCCGATAAGTTGCATCGCTGAACGCCTTTTTAGAGTTTGGACGCCTCGATTCCCGGTGCTCTGCGATATCCGGAAGTTCATGCGAGATTGACCCCACCATTATTTCATTGAATCTTCGAAATTTGACGGATGTGGAAAATTTACTGAGGCTAGCCCGAATTCGTCGATTGTCTGCCCCCATATCTGGCTTTCGTCACTCCCGGAACATCAGGGATGTTCGAGCACTCGTCAACCAACACTTTTCGCAGGTTACGGAAGCACGAGAGGTCTGGTAATGTATCAATAGATGGGCACCCCACGAGATTTAACTCTGTCAAGTTTTTCAATCTCTCAAGGCCTCTAATTTCGAGTAGATTGCGGCATCCACGAAAATTTAAATACTCTAAATGTGTTAATTGCGAAACATCCACTCTTACAAGGGACTCACAGTCCACTCTTACTGGATCTTCTATGCAAAATGTCATACATTGCAAAGATTTCCAAGTTTCCAATGAATAGTTTGAGATTTTTTTCTTTTTGCAATCCAACGCTCATTGATCCTCCGGGATTTGTAGGAAATTAGGAATGCCTCAGAGTGATGGTTAGCTTTTTACTGCATTTACATAGACTGAGGAATGCCCCAGAGTGATGGTTAGCTTTTTACTGCTTTTACATAGACTGAGAACATATACTAAATTAAATTTGGATGATAGAAATGTGACAAGACTCGCATGAAACTTGTGTGGGTCTCATCATATCCAACGGTCGGCATTCAAGCAAAGGTACATGTTTGAATGCTGGGTTTATTGAAATCTCCCGGTGGAAAATACTAATAGGGAATGAACGGCAATTCACTCGGCGGGCGTTGGGTCAAAGTGATGGGTGAGGGGGAAAAGAACTCGTGCAGTCGTTGCACCACCACATGAGTGGGCTGTGGTGCACCACAGTCGAGCACGAGGCCCAATAAGGAGGAAAGTGGGTCTGTGGGCCGACCGCATAACCCCCAAATCGTGGGCCTAGTGCTTAGTGGCCCGGCCCACTTATTAGATGGAGTCTAATCTAGAATGGGCCCATAATACCCAGTGGGTCCCAGCAGATGCCCTGCAGATGTTTATATTGACCTGCCAACTGTTGGGGCCATGAAATTGCGCTGGAGGAATCGTAGGATCTATATAAATCATGAAGATCAAACCCCATTTGGACCGTTAATAATGTGGCCCTCCTGGTGAGAACTAAATATCCACATAAATAAAACTGCCTGGTGGATTCAAAAATAAAAGACTGCTTGCATTTAATCATCGATGGTGGGCTATAATTATCCACGTTGATTTATTTTCTCAGAACTAAATGGTCTTTGCAAATTTATCTTAATCTTTAAAATTTCGGTAAATTTGTCTCTCCTGAAATTTAATTTCCGGCCATATATTTCCCAGTTCAAGATCAACAACCAATCAGTTTATAATATTTATTGATTCAATTCGATTCATATTTAAAGACATTTCACTTTTCCGGTGGAACGCATCCATAAAATTTGAATAGAAACAAGATTTTCTGGTTGTTATTTCTTTGATGAAGGAGGAAGTGAGGCCTATTGATCTTCTCAATGTAATGCACAGCCTTAAAAAACTCACTGATTAATGTATATAGGCATTTTCTCTAGAAATGCAACTCTCGGTGTATTTATTTATTTTTCAATGCACGATTTTTATGTAATCCAGACAGTCTCTTTTTGTTTCTAAAAAAGGCAAATTCAAATGCAACTAACTAATAAAAGAATAATTGAGAAAAAAAACTCTCTTTTATAAAAATAGGTTATCAATAAAATAAACACATCACGGAAAAAAGAAACACACATTACTAATGCACAGAAGCCTATATAAATAGGTCACCAAAATTTTACTATTAATTAAACACATTAATGATGTGCATGTATATTATCCGGATTGGACCCAGGTCGGTAATATTCGAGCTCCATCAAAGAGCAAACTAATGGTGCCGAGACTATTACAGAGGATTCGCCAATAATCAATTACTCATAACGAGACCTCAAGAGGTTACCTAGAGAAGGCGAATTACACTAACCTTGTGCTAATTAAGCTGTGAAATTAACTCACAAAATTCCAGTCATGTTATCAATCGGGCAAAAACATTTAATCTCAGAACTAGATATGAGTCAGGCAGTGTTGTGGTCCGAGGGGTGGAAGCTTTGGCAACTCGGAAGAAGAGAATTGAAACTCATCCAATTCAGTCAAAGGCTGGATTAATGGTCACAATGATCGTAATAATTGCCAGTAGCAACATTTGTTACTTGCAAGAATGAATAATCTCGCAGAGCAAAGAATGCAGTGGAAAATGCGAATCCAAGTTCGGTTGAGGTATCTAGTAATGCTTTATCTTCTCTAGAAAAATTTCACTTTTTTTTTAATACATAATGTGATGAAGGATTCTCGATTCATTTGCAGCTCCTTTTTTTTTAATGGTTGATTAATTACTATTGAACATAAAAAAGATCATTATTGAAAATTATACAGTGCCTCTATTTTTGAGGTACGACAAATATCGTGGTCTCCTCTACGGTGAATGTGCAAGTGGGAAAAGTTACCTAATTAGTTTTAAACTTTTCAATTTTACTATTTTAGTCTTAAACCTTTTGCACGACATTTTAATATAGTTCTTCCGACAAATTTTCATGGAAATTGATGACAAGATAGTCTAGTCATCACCGGCCTTGCTATATGGCACGATATTACCACATTAGTAATTTCAAGCGAAAATTGGTTAGAAAAACTACATTCCAATTTCGCACAAAAGTTCAAGACTAAATTGGCAAAAACGAAAAGCTTAAAACTAAATTGGAATCTTTAAGACCGACTGATTGGATAATTTTTCTTTTCGGGAGAGAGACCTGACGACGGCCTCGATGCTTGCTGCACGAAGCATGACGCTTGGTTCAAGCCAAAACAACGAGTTTCGACATCAATATATCCAGCTCGTTCTTCATCAAATCACTTGATGACTAGTTGTTGGCCCCCCGCATCCGCATGGACATTTTATGAGGATGAATGCGGGATAGCTTTTCACCGGTGAACGGTAGCTTTACACGTCTACAGATGAAGAGAAAATGGCGTTAAGGGACCAACGGGTCAAAAGAAAGAATAGACACCAAAAGTGGTGAAAACATCTGAGTAAAATTAATGTGCCTGCAAAGGCTATGTTGTTTCTTTCAACTTTCGTTTCTTCCTGCTCTGTCTTTGTCTGTTCTCGTTCTGTTGCAACAAATGGGAAAAAGAATAGAGAGTATTGAAGGTGCCTTTGTTTTCCTTTCCTGTAGAATTGGAAGATTAATGGAAACTGACAATGGACTTCAATTATAACTGCAGAAAACAAGAACATGAAGTGGCCAGAGAGTTCAAAACACAAGATCCACGTACAAATATAGAACGCCAAATATTGCAAATTGAACATATTACCCTCTACTTCCATACTTAAATTAATTAATGTTAACATTATCATGATGAGGGGGAACGGACTTGATTTTACCATAAGGGCGACCAAGAAAGACATTTGAATCATTGACAAACAACTGTGACCTTTAGTGAGCATCCGTAGTAGCTATCAAAAGAATTGTGGTTGAGACTCGCATATGTGTCCTCTGTTTCTAATGTTAGGATGTTCGATCTTCGGCATTAGGAATCACATAATTACGGTTGATATTTTCCTCAAATTCATAAAAAAAAAAATTACTGACCAGTGTTAATCCTTTGTTAATCCTTTAACAAATCAGGAGTTGGATGGATATAATTCCAGAGTCTTAAGCTGCTGGAACCGTCAAGAACAATAATTATAAATTGAAAACTTCATCAACTGCATCAATTCAAGTAGTTGCTTCAAAAACTGGAAAACTATCCCTAAGAAAAGGTATCTAGGGCTCCTGCAAATTGGTGCATTATCATGAGATCAATTTGTCATCCACTGAATCGATTACTACCAAATAATGCCGTGAGGTGACATTGAGGAATCTCCATCTTTTAGAGCAGTCTTGACACTAAAACTCTCACAAACAAGAACAACGTCCAGCTCTGCCTTCCTTCCGGTGCCAAAACAGTCCATTTACACAGTCACTTCATTCTTAATCTAACATGAGAACCACCTCCACATAGTGTTCTCTTTGGTTTATATGTCTCAGATTAATATGACATCGCTTCTTTCTTCTTACATGGCAAGCTATAGCTATTTTGAAGGTCCAGAATGCGCATTGGCGAAACAAATCCACATTGCATAGCGTAAATATTCTAATGCTTGAATGAATAAAACATAAAGTCTGAAGCTGATTTTTCCACAGGTGATGAATTTGGTTGATATTCTGCCCTCGGTCAAATTCGATGCATAAGTCTCATCAAGAATCCAAGATGGCCAGGGCATCTTGTTAAGAAATTACAGCAGTGTATCAAAAACATTTTAATGACTTACCACAAAAAGAATTCTGAAGGGACTGAGATAACTGAAGTTGAGGGGTTTCTTAAAAAGTACATATGGCTTATATGAAGCTATTGTTCTTCCATTTGAGCATCGTGACGGATAAAATGAATATCGGCATAGGCAAATAAACATAACCACCTGGATGTCAAGGAGGAAGCAAACTGTTCTTCAAAATCAGTACTCCCAGAAAACTACAACTCAGATTTGGTTGCAATAGTCATTAATAGCTTATGGAGGATGAGCAATCTTACTCGATGGCTATGACATCTCAAGGCATTCTGAATGACTGTTGGCATTATCAAGAGAGTGATTTCTCTGTAGCATCATTCCATGCTCCTCCATTAGCTTGCCCATTCATAGAATCACGTAAAGGAAGGAAAACAATACGCTGTTGTCAAGGAAATTGATTAGATTTGACCTGATTATTTTATGTAAAAAAGGGAGACAAAAAGACAATAATCCATCTTTTTATCTGGTGATTAAATATCAAACCTCCTCTTTCGTATGTTGCTAACACCAAATCGTTAATACATTAGCCATAGAAAATTTGAGTCAGCAAAAATTATCTAATAATGGAAGAAATTCGTTTTGTTTTTTTGTCTGATCATATTCTAGAGATATTCCTATGTAGTTTGCAAAACCCCGCTTCCTCATTCACGCATCTCCACCCCACACTAAATGGGAAGGGTGGCCACTGGGTAACCCCCATTGGTTAATGGAAGAATTTCGCAACTTACTAATTAATTGACATATTTGTAGATCTATTGACAGTCTACACTAGTACAATTTGAAAAAAAAAAATTGGTCACCAACTAATTTTAGGAAACATTGGTAAATCATTTAAATGGTTGGTATATTACTAACTGCACTTCTTGTGAATGTATTATTGACTCCTCCCACGATTCAGAGCACGATACCCCTGAACCATCGTGCTTCCACGACCAGCGTCTCAGTTTTTGAACTACTAAAAAGACAAAAGTGGAATAGCCGGCCATCCAAAAAAATGGTCTTTATCAAGCTGGAAATGCTGATGAAATTTGGCAATGCATCTCGACAATGAACAGGATGACCTGCTTTACTTACCTTTGAGGGAAACGTGAATCGTTCCGGACATTGCAGCCATTGTGCTTGACTCATCGGAGCAATCTTCTCACGGGCCAACTTTTTCTCTCTGCAATAGTAGTGCAATGAACGTATGAAATTCCGATAAGTTGCATCGCTGAACGTCTTGGTTTCCTCGATTTCTGGAGCTCTGGAATCTCCACAAGGTCATGCGAGATTAAACCCCATCATTTCATTTAATCTTCGAAATTAGACCGATGTGAACAATTTGCTGAGGCTTGAAGCTGAATCCCTCATTTAAACACAACTGGGACTTTCTCCAGTCCCTGAACATCACCAAGCTTCGAGCACCCTCTAATGTTCAAATGTCTCAAGTTATCAAAGCACAAGAGGCTTGGGAATTTTTCAATGGATCTGCATCCCTCTATATCCAATTTTTCCAAGATTTTCAATCTTTCAAGACCTTTAATTTCTACTAGATTGTGGCATTCACGAGTACTTAATTGCTTCATATGTCTTAATTGTGAAAGGTCCGGTCTTATAAGGGACTGACAATACCACATCTGCAGCTCTTCCAAGATTTTCAATTTGTCAAGGCCTCGAAATAGATCATCATTCAATGCTGGAGCATCTGACCCAGAGAACATACTCATACACAAGAATCTCAAAGACTCAAGATGTTCAAGGCCATCAAGGTTGGACAACTTCGAGCATCCAGATACATTTAGTTTTGCTAAGGATTTTAAAGCTCCTAGACCCTTGATTTCTATGAGCTCGCTGGACGAACTGAGATCTAATTCTGACAAGAAATTCAAACTTGACAAATTCGGTAACTCTGTCAACTCATCACAACCGTGGACATGAAGCTCCACTAATCCTAAGGGAAGCTCTAGCATGGATTCTAGCCATTGGCAATCCACAATAGTGAGCCCTTTTAGGTGGATTAAATGAGAAAGTTGAGGCAACGTGTGATGCTGACAAGTGATTTCCAAAACCGTTAAACAGGTAGGAAGCTCTGGCAATGATCGAAAATTGTCACAACTAGTTAACTTAAGGTGTTGCAAAGAAGGGAGCTTACTGATTGTTTGTGGCAGCGATTGAAGCATCTGGCAGTCATATAAATCAAGTGTCTCAAGATGAGAGAGCTTATCAAATGCGTCAAGGAAGCCAGAAATGCATGTCGAACTTAATCGAAGGATCTTCAATGAAGACAACCCCTCTATGGGAATTTCCCCTCCCAGAGTCTCACATTCTGTAGCATCGAATTCTTCAAGGTTGCCCAACTTGCTAATAGTGCTAGGTAAACTACTTAATCCTTCATTATAAGCAATATTCAAAATTTTCAAGTTTTTCAAATCCCCAATGGATTCAGGCAATTCCAAAATGCCTGAATTTGACAAGTTCAATTCAATCAACCACTCCAGCTTTCCAATTGAGTTGGGGATATTATGGAGAGCATGATCAAATTGGGAATTTTTTGGATTCTTCATTCCGTTTAATAACAAGCGTTGCAATTTCATGAGGGATCCGATGCTCTCTGGAAGTCTACATAACCTGATGCAATAGCTCAAGTCAAGGGTCAACAAATTTACCATATGGCTAATTGAATTGGGAAGTTTAACCAGTGATTCGCAACCACGAGCATTAAGCATCTCCAGCTTATTCAAAGAATCTATCCATGGAGGAATTTCCTCTATAGCAGTTTGTCTTATGTTAAGCTCCAGCAGTTGTTCCAAATTGCCCATTTCTTGGGGCAGCCCTTGGAGTTTCTCACATCCTTGCAAGTTCAAAAAAATGAGGCCCTTGGCTTTTCCAATAGAATGGGGAATTTGCTCCAGTTTATTACATCCTTCGAGGATTAATATCTCTAAATTTTCAAAGGCTGAGAGATCAGGAATAATATTTAAACAACGGCAATATGTAAGATCTAGAACTTTCAACTGCTCCGCCACCTACAAAACAAAACATTTGATTTTGCTAAGAATAAGTTATTAGAAACAAAAGACAAAACAAGATGCTCTTCTTTTGACCTTGAGATGACTCCAACCTTCCCAAAACTCTGAAATGTCACTTCTTGATAAATCAAGTATGACTAGTTTCTCCAAACAAAAACTAGTAGCCACAAATGCAGGATATCCCTTCCACACAAGCCATCGTAAATCAGGAAGCAAGCCTTCAGAATCTCCAATCAATTTTGCACCATATACTGCAAGGAACCTTAAGAACGGTAGTGTCTCAAATTGCTCAGTTGTGAATGTCCTCTGCGACTTGTCTTCGTCAAGACAAAGGGCCTGAACACGAACTTTTGGAATTCCCTTCACAAATGTTGCATCAAATCAGGTAACATTGGACCCATATATATCACTTTGCCTTCATACTATAGTTTTGAAGTTGACGCTTTGGTTGGACTAGATTTTGTCATATATGCGATTATCTATTTTTACATGATGAAATTTCTTCCCTTCTTTTGTTTATGCTATTTGCTCCTTTTTCTTTTCCTTCTCTTATCCGATTAGAGAACTAGTGCAATAGTCATTTCGGGAAAGGAAAAAGAAAAAAAGGGAAGAGGGGGGGTTAACACGATGGCTACATCGAATAACGACTTAGAATCAATCAATACTAACTCCAAGTGCACAAGTAACCACTAAGCAGCAGGGATTTATTGTTTAAACCCAAAGTTTTCTTTTTCTTTTCAACTCAATAAAAATGTCTACTGTGATTAGATGCTAAGCACATCACTTCCGAGTCACATCAAGGATACAATACAAGGAGAGTAATCTCAACTGTGAGGTCTAACAATTCATTCCAATTAAGATAATTCATGTCAAAAGAGAGCAAAACAATAGAGGTAACAGTTACCTTATATCTCTGAAGTACTGCCAAGGCTTCCTCATGGACCCACAACCTACTTCGATTCAAAGGCACAAAATAATCTTCGTCACGAACAATTTTTCTTCCAAGGTCTCTCAATTGGTCATGCATCTTCAACTCTCCGTCATCTTCAATTTTTATTAGAGACATAACACTCAACGTGTCAATCCCCAACCTTGGAAAAAATCCACTGGCTTCCCACATGTAGGATACAATTTTTAAGTTACTTCCAATAAAGAAACAAGCAATATCCAAAAATATTTGCTTTTCCTCCTCGTTTAATGCTTCATAACTTATCTTTAACTTTTCTTGCACTTCCTCATGTGGTACTTTCCGTAACTTCTCTAACGCACCTCGCCAAAATGCTTTATCTTTCCCATACAAATATGAACCTATAACTTCGAGAGCTAAGGGAAGCCCTCCGGTAGTGGACACGACAGCACGAGAGAGAGATTCAAATTCACACGGAGGAGAGTCCCTCATAAAGGCATGTCTACTGAGTAATCTCAGTGAGTTATCCTCATCAATTTCCTTAAGTTCATACTTGCATTTCACCCCAGCTTCATCAAGGACGGAACTTATCCTTGTAGTAATGATTATCCTACTTCCCATCTCAAACCAGTCAGGTTTCCCAACCAAAGCTTTGAGTTGAGCCTTATGATTCACATCATCCAAAAGAATTAGGACTTTCTTGCATTTAAATCTAGATTCCATAATCCTAATTCCTTCATCTAGACTAGACACTAGATTATTTGTTTTCAGTATATCAAAGATTAATTGATCTTGCAAACATGAAATACCCTTGCGCCGTGAGGATTCTCGAATATCTGGAATGAAACTACGATGCTGAAATTTGTCAGAGAGCTTATTGTAGACAGCCTTGGCTAAAGTTGTCTTACCAATTCCCCCCATTCCATGAATGCCAACAATTTGCGTGGCACCGGGTTTATCATCCAGCAATTTCAAAATATCATTCACAGCATTATCGATTCCGACAAGTTGTTTGGTAACAACCAGCTGAAAGGCCTTCTTTAACTCCCTCAAAACTTTTCCGACGACTTCTTTCACCAATTCTCCTTCGTAGCTGTTTATAAATCATTCAAGCTAAAATGCATTAGAAGAACAATCATATTTTTTATCTCATTACCACAACGCTCCAGCATATAAGAGTAAAAAACACAAGCACAAGTTGAGAAACACACGAATGTGTAGTCTCAGTTGAAAGAAAGCAAGCAAGACTTCGGTAGAAAATAAAATACCCGCTAGCAAATCTGTCTGATTCCCACCCCTTTAGAGAAGCCACTTCTTGGAGTGCTTGTTTCCACTTCGCAACATCTTCTTCCAAATACTTCCTACTTAAACGGGAGAAAGTCTTTCCAAAGCTTCCTATTTGGTATCGCACATGAGCTGGTTCAACCCGGTAAAATATGGGCAAGACAATGTGCCCACTCTTCATGCACTTTGTCATCTCAACGAGCTCTTGAAGGCACCATTTGCTTGAAGCGTAATTCTTAGAGAGAATCGGGATGGAGATCTTACTATTATTAATGGCCAAAATAAGATTGGTCCCGATCTTTTCACCTTCGAGAAGCTCATTGTCGTCTTTAAACACACGGATTCCAGCATCCATGAGCTTGTTGTAGAGGTGATCCACAAAGGTTTTGCGAGTATCCTTACCGCTAAAGCTCAAGAACACGTCGTAGCGGTCACTTCCTGATGAAGCAGCGGATGAACTAGACGCGCCGGTATCATCTGCTACTCGACGGGGGCTCTTCTTCTTGTTCTTGACAAAATTGTATGCGAGCACAGAAAGAAGAACCGACGAGACCAACACCGCAAAAGAAAGCCCAAAAACTAGATCAAGCTTCATTTTCGCTTCTCCAATAACTAGTGAACCGATCTCACTGTGCCTCTAATGCCCACCAAGATGCCCGCGGAAATATGCACATGGATCGGGAGGGGAAAAGTGGACAAATTAATTAAAAATCAACCATGCCCTGTCTTTTGGGTAAGTGGGATTTGGCTGTCCATGGCGCCCAGTGCTTTGATCCGAAAATCTGCGTGAGAAGAAACTCCCCCTCGGAGATCCAGTCCGGTCTATTTTTTTTTTTAAAAGGAAGCCCATAAGCCCACAAGCCCAAACCCGGCCCTGAATCGCCCAAAACCCTATCCGTTTCTTTGACCCGGCTTGTACCTCCTCTTTAGGGCTTCTTGGCGGCGGTGGCACGGCGAGGCACGGCGACGCTGTGCCGGAGGTCGGTCAGGCGGGGGCTTGGCTGCTGCAAGTCGCAGGCGGAGCAGAGGCGGAGGAGCGGCGACCGGCGGGCGGAAGCGCTGCAAGGGGGTTCCAGACGGACGGGCTGAGGACGGAGGCGCTGCAAGCGAGCTCGCGGGTTGCTGCGGCGTCGCGGGGGCGAGCGGCGGTGGCCGGCGTTCGGAACTCGCCGGAAGGAGGAAGGCAACGGCTGGTTTGCTGCAGCGTCGGCGTTCGCAGATCGCCGGAGAGAAGGAGTCGGCGGCAGCAGGTGTCGGTGACTGGCACGAGGACGCAGCAGCAACCGGCAGAGGGCGCGGGTGCTCACGGCTGCTCGCGGAGGTGCAGCGGTGCTCGTGGGTTGCCGCAAGTCGCGGCGGCAGCGTCCACGTGGCAGAGCTGGGCGGAGCGGGGTCGCGACTTCAGGGGCGCGGAGCGGCGGTGAGGCTCGGTGGCTCGGCTGCCGGCGTTGGGCTGCAGGCGGTGGGTGCTGCAGGAGGGTCGGCGAGGAAGAAGAAGAAGCCTCGTTTTTGTGTTTTTCTCCTTTTCCTTTCTTCCTCTCCGGTCTCTGTCCCCCAGCTTTCTGTCCTTCGCCCTCTCTCTCTCTCTCAAGCTCGCTCTCCGGTGTTCTCTCCCTCTCTCTTCTCTGTATTCTTGCTCGATGCTCCCTCCTTCTCCCTCTCTCTCTCAGCTTTTCTTTCTGGCTCTTTGCTCGCGAAGATGGAGGAGGGAGAAGGCAGGCTGGCGTGGGCTTCTTCTTGTGACATTTGAGCTCTCAAATACGTATATCATCATTTAATTTGCCTGTGCTTTTCCTGACGGGCGTCACGGCCGTTTCCGGCCTATGCCCCGCGGAGGACTTTCCCATCAAGGCCTGGGGGCTTCGGGGTGGGATCCCCTTGGCGTGAGCCACGCCCCCAGCGGGGAGGTTGATTTATCGAGGGACCTCCTCCCTCTAGCCGGTCTTTCCCGGCGTCAGCCCAGCTGCCTGTCATTTGGGATTATCCTGACGGGCGTCACGGCCGTTTCCGGCCTATGCCCCGCGGAGGACTTTCCCATCAAGGCCCGGGGGCTTCGGGGTGGGATCCCCTTGGCGTGAGCCACGCCCCCAGCGGGGAGGTTGATTTATCGAGGGACCTCCTCCCTCTAGCCGGTCTTTCCCGGCGTCAGCTGCCTGCCCGCAGCCGGGGAGCCTTTTAAGGTCCTGCTCAGGACCATGATATATATAATACCCAGTGTTTATTTTGTCCGTATGACATTCATGTGGAATGAAGGCTTTTTGTGACCATGCGCCGTCGAGTTTTTAGAAAATTCCCACTTCAAGTGAGGGGAAAGTAAGTATAGTCTTTTCCTTGTAATCTTGGAAGATTACTCAACTATAGTGTAGCTTTTTGAATGAGTTTGAACACATCTGAACATTGATAACTTGCTATAGCATCTAAAGTGAACCCGAACTAGACTTACAGGCCAAATTGCATAGCTTTGGAATTTGGGCGCATTTGAAAATGTTAAAGCAAGTTGAACTAGATTTTCCATAAAAAAAGAAAAGTTAGAGCGCCCCGTTTATGTTCAGACTCTTTGCGTGTGTAGGCCCCCAAAGAATGATTGGCATTTTTCTTTTTTCCCCGAATGGATGACTTTTGGAATGAGTGCTACGAACGCAAACATTTTCGATTTTGTATTTTTAGGCTAAATAAGAAGACTAAGATTGGCATAGTAAGCAATGCGGCAAGCTTTTATTGGGTGTTAGGTAAAGATGCCAAGCATTGATCTTTTTGCTTGTTGTGTTTGCTCCTAGAATGAGGTGCACTATTAAGTTGCTGAGCCTGCACGAATCCAAGGAAGATTTGAGAGTGGACCTAGATGGAGATCCTTTGTGCCTAAAAGGAGTTCTCTTCCCTTTGCCCTTTGTTTTTGAAACAAAAGCAATTTTCACCGTGGTATGCACGAGAATAGACTTGTGAAATAAATTACAAGAAATAATAATTTCAAAAGTCTACTGAATCATGTTTGGTTATATTGTTGTCCCTTTTACGTAGACGAAGGCGGACAAGTTGTTGCCATCTGTGAATGTTGTACAATATTGTGAAGACTGAAAGGCAACATAAACCTTATAAGCAGGAGAAATCATATGATTTTTCTGTTTCCTTTTACAAATCATTCAACAGGAGACTTCATGTCAGAGCAAATTGTCTCCCATGCACCATCGTTTTTCATGGTTATAACGGATTTAGGTTTGGGTTTAGGTACGTAGGTATGAAGGAAATTGAAATGTCCTGGGTGGTTAGTCGATAGGAATTTGTTTGGTTCAAAACAATTAGGCTTTACCATACATATATGTTTTTTTTGAGAAAATCATCCAAAAAATCATAGACTTATTGTACGACGGTTAATTAAGTCTTAAAATTTTTAATTTGTACAATATAATCCTAAAAATTTTCACCATTTGCTAATTTAGTTCTTTCAACTAATTTTAATTGGAAATCACTGAATTGACAATCATGCCATGATAAAAAATAAAACTGCTTGGTGGATTTAAAAATCAAAAACTGCTTGTATGTAATTATCGATGGTGAGTTAAATATCCACATTATACTCTTTTTAAAATTAATAAATAAAAAAAACTAAATGTTCTTTGCAAGATTATCCTTACCTTTGACATTCCAGTAAATTTATCTTTCCTGAAATTTAATTTCCAGGCATTTATTTTCCAATCCAACATCAACAAACAACCATTTTATAATCTTTATGGATTCAATTTGATCCATATTTAAAAATATTTTACTTTTTGAGGGAACGCACGCATCCATAAAGCACGACAACTCTTCTCCTCTCCGTTCATGAAATAACATTCGTTTTGGCATAAGGCTGAATGGAAACAGGAATTTCTGATCGTTCTTTCTTTGATGAAAAAGGGAGTGAGGCATATTTTATCTTCTCAACGTAATGCACAGCCTTAAAAAAAACCCATTGATTAATGAGTACAGGTGTTCTTATGTTCCCATTTTGCTTCTATATTTTACGTTGGCTAAGATAAGGCTACTATTCATGGGTATTGGGCAATAGTGCTCATTCCTTTATGTTTACTCATGCAGCTAAAGTCATAGAGCGAAGCTGCGGAAACACCGTATCCATACATGACGGGCTCATCAGAGTGAAGCCTTAGAAAGCTGTTCCACACTTTGAGCCGCCAGACCCGCCAGAAACAGAATACAAAGACTGTATCCACTAACGTCATGAGTTGCTAGAAGTTGAGACAATGTCTTGGTGATGAAAATCGACATTTTGATGTTTTTGGAGAATAACACGATAACCGGTGAAGCTCTGCTGCAGATCCGCAATTGTACACTGGTTTGTTGGTTTTGCTGGAAATATACTTGCTTCTAGACTTGGATTGCATCTGGAAGGAAGTTCTCATTGCACAGACTTCACTTCAGAGTCCGGGTTCAATCATGTTCACTTTTCCTGGGGGGTTGATGGAGAAAATCTCGTATGCCCTTTACTTTATGCTGTCTACTAATTCTTCTTCCCATTTCTTTCTTTCTTTCCTTGTTTCCTTTCAAGTCATGCCCTTGGTGTAGATCCCTGCGAACAAAAGAATGTTGGGGCCAGTTTGATTATGATCTAGTGACATTGTTTCTTCAGTTCAAATCAAGGAATCCTTTAGATATGATGTCAAATGGATTCTGTTCTATTATTGATCAGAGATCACTTTATGAAAAGTAGGAACCGTAGTTCAAAGAAGGAGAAAGAGTCCTTGACCCACAACAAAGAGGAGAAGCTATTATAACATGCTTTGAGCTGCAAATTTTGTGCCAAAGAGATTTCGAAATTTGAGAGCAATCAACGGTTATGCATTTGCTTCATACTTCGTAAGAAACTTCACTGGCTACCATTTTGATGCTGGCACTAGCATCGGAAAGAATCTCGTGTTGAGTTCTGCTCCTTTGTGTAGTAAAAGAAATCTCGAGTTTTGTCTTAATGGCTAGCCCCTCTCTCTCTCCCAATCAATTACGGCTATTGATTGATTTTGGTTGAGAAATCCTACATTTATTTCCTTCACATTACTTTTCTTACGCGAATTCAAATGGTAAAAATTTTCAATCTCAATGTGCCCACATAACTCTTCCCATGCATGTTAAAGACTTGAAGTCACCACTATCCTAGTTATAGAGTTCTAAGGTCTCTCAAGAGATCGATTCTCCGTTCCAAAAATGTCACATCCGAGAGCTTATTGCATCTCTCATATAATAATTTTTACCTCACAAACACTTTTTCAGTGAACGATTGGGATTTGTTCCTTTGTAATCCAACGAGCAAAGATCCTTTGTTTGTAGGAGTGCTGAAGGGCGACGATTCGCTTTCTACTTCTTTTACACATACTAAGTACATATACTAAACTGAATTTAAACTACTAATGATAAAAAGATTCATGTAAATCCCGTATAGGTCCCAACAGATCTAACTGTCTAGACTTGGAGTTTAGTGTCTGGATGTTGTAATCACCGATTACTCTGAGTGTAAAAAACTAGTAGGGAATGATGACGTGTCACTTGGCCATTCGTCAAAGCAATAGGTAAGGGGGAGTCGAAGCTAAAAATCATATATTTTTGTTAAAGCATGGGATGTTCCGGAGACTAAAGTCACTAAAAGTCATTAAAAGTCACAAGGGTGCATGTGATCCATCATAAACGAAATCAAGCTTAAAAAGTTACCTTTTCTGTTTTCCACGTATGAAAATCAAGAGTCACGAAATTTTTCAACTGAAAGGACCACAGGAAAGTTCTTTATTGGTCAAGTCACTGAATTAGGAATATGGGTCGGCCTCCATCTCACGAGCCTCCGCGCCATAAGGAGAGAAACCAATAATGGCAAAGATGTCAAGGAAGGTCATCGATGGAGGCCGAGGAACAAATTTTCCAACTTAATTATATATTTGGTTCTAAACAACCAGGCTTTCCCTATTTTCTTATTTCCTGTTTTCACGTAATTTCGACTCTGCGTTTACCATTTGTACAGCGGATGTCGGGGTAGAGACCCTGCGACAGCCTCGACGCTTGCTGCATGAAGCGCGAAGCCTGGGTTCAAGCCCAAATAAGTGAGTTTCGACATCAACGTTTTCAACTTTCTCCTCTTTGAATCGATCGATATTAACTAGTCGTTGGGCCCCTGCAATTTACATGAGCATTTTATGACGGTGAACGTGGAAACGTTCTTCACAGGGGAAAGATAGCTTAATACGTCTACGCATGCCTGGATTCACAAAGATGAAAAGGTACGTTGCAGATTGAGTAAAATTAACTCTGTTGTTCCACAATTTCACTAGACCATCTCTTCATTCAAAGCCAACTTTGATTACTATTCTGAAGTTTCGAGGGAAGGAGATTGTGGGGCAGCAAATGCACTCATGTTGGTCTATAATATCGACATTTGCTTTTATAACAAAAACGCATACCCAGATTCTCTTTCTCATAAACCGTGCCGGGACATTAACTTCACAAATATTTTGGCTTGTCAAATGTACTAAGCGACGGCGATCCTTTAATTTGATCAATTATTCATAGATGGGGACCTGGCAGGTGTTGTGCAGATGGCTATTTGAGCCAGGAGTGCAGCCAAAACTTACTGAACTGCACGGCCAACTTGCAGAACTCCAGAGGGTGAACATTTACAGGAAGCAAATGCTAATTCAACATCCTCTCTCTTGTCAAGGAAGCTGCTTCTTGCCGGAAGATATTTCCACAACCCCTGAATCTCTGTCCTCTTTCAATCGATATATCAACTCGGATCCCTTCACCTCACTTCATGATCACCCCTTTCTTCTTTAATTGTTTTTTTCCTTCCTGCCGTTTGTCTTTGTCTGTTCTCGTTCTGTTGCAACAAATGGGAAAAAGAAAAGAGAGTACCGTAACGTCCCTTTGTTTTCCTTTCCTGCAGAATTGGAAGATCAGTGGAAACTGACGATGGACTTCAAATATAATTGCAGAAACAATAACATAAAGTGGCCAGAGAGTTCAAGACCCAAGATCTGCATTGCCAAACAATGCGAATCGAACATACTACTCTATACTTCTATACTTAATTAACTCTAACAATATCATGATCAGGGGCAAAGAACTTGATTATACCATAAGGGCAACCAAAAAAGACATTTGAATCGTTGACAAACAGCTTTTTGGCATCTAGTCAGCAACTGTCCTAGCTATCAAAATACGTTTTCTCTGGAACAAAAGGATTTTGAACGGAATCCTGAGACTACACATATGCGTCCTCTATAACTAATGTCAGGATGTTCAATCTTCGGCATTAGGAATCACACAATTATGGTCAATATTTTCCTCAAGTTCATAAGGAAATTGCTTGTCAAGTCTTAATCCTTCAACAAATCAGGAGTTGGATTGATATAATTCCAAAGTCTCAAGCTGCCTGAATTGTCAAGAACAATAATTGTAAATTGCAACCTTCATAAACTGCATCAATTCAATTAACTGAAAAACTATCCCTAAGAAAGCCATTAACAGCTCCTACAAATTGGCGCAACATCATGAGATCAATTTGTTATCCACAGAATCGATTACTATCAAATCTTTCAGAGTAGTCTTGACACCAAAATTCTCACAAAGCAAGAACAACATCATCCAGCTCTGCCTCATTCCAGTGCCAAAACAAACAAACAGTCCATTTATACAGTCACTTCATTCTTAATCTCACATCAGAACTACCTCCACATATGGTTCACTTTGGATTACATGTCCCATATTAAAAAGACATATTTCTTTCATCGTACATAGCAAGCTATAGGATATCTTGCTATTTCGAAGGTACAGAATGAGCATTGGCGGAACAAATCACATTACATAGCATAAAAAATTCTAATGCTTGAATGAGTAAAACATAAAATCTGAAGCTCATTTATCCAAACGGGATGAATTTGATCGATATTCAGCCCTTGGTCAAATTCGACACGTAAATCGTCAAGAATCTAAAATGGCCAGGGAATCTTGTGAAGAGAGTATAGCAGTGTATCAATAACATGTTAATGACTCACCATGAAAAGAATTCTTAAGGGAGTGAGATAACTGAAGCCAAGAGTTGCCTTGAAGAGTCTAATATGGCTTATTTGAGGCAAACCGTTCTTCCATTTGAGCATCCTCATGGATAAAATGAAACCGAAAGTATCTGTTTAGGCAAATAAGCATAACCAAATAGATGTCAAGGAAGGTAGCAAATCATCCTGAAACTCGGTACTTCGAGAAAATTACAACTTGGATTTGCGGGTGATAGTCATTGATAGGTCATCTAAGATCAGCAATCTTACTTGATGGCTACGACATGTAATGTTCTTAGAAGGCATTCCGATGACTTTTTCGCATTATCAAGAGACTGATTTTTCCGAAGCATCATGCCATCCTCCTCCATTAGCTTCCCTGGTGCTTGAATCACGTAAGAGAAGGAAAAACAACACGCTATTCTCTTGGAAAACAATCAAATTAGACCTCATTATTTTATGCAAAGGGAAAGGAGACAAAAGGAAAATAATCCTGATTAACTATCAAACCTCCTCCTTCATATGTCGCTAATATCAAATGGTTAAACATTAGCTATAAACATTTTTAGTTGGGGAAAATCTTTAGTAATAGAAGAAATTTGTAACTCGCTGATTTTATTGACATATTTGTAATTCTATTGGAGTGCACGCTTGTATAATTTGAAGGGGAAAAAAAAATTGATCACTAACTAATTTATGCGTGCGTTGGTAAAATCATTTTTAAGTTGGCGTTTTACTAACCGCACCTGCATCATGATGTCCGCAGAAGAGATGGCTAAAAACAATCGCCGTAGCCAGAGTCCTCGACTTGATCTTTTCCGGCGGTTGCTTCGCCTCGCTCGAAACCCCTTCCCCCATCCTCAGTGAAGAACCTGCCGTCGCCGGAGACGATTCCAGCAGTGACTCAACCGAAAGGGGAACTTCACGGCGTCTTCACGGCGTCGCTCACTGTAACTCTTGGAGACAGCCCATGCACCGGAGGCTTCACCAGATTCAAGAACTTTGTGCAACCCGTCCTTCAAAAGCCCCTTTGAACAAGAATCGTGGATGAATAAGCTCTCAGCAATTTTCACCACACAAAAAGACTCGCGGTTTGTTCCTGCTTGTCGTGCTTCTTCGAAGCATCATCGCCCACCGGAGGAGCTGGTTCGACTTATCTGGATTTGACCGCGAAGAATGACGTTGCTGCGTGTGCTGTTTTCGAACTCGATCTCCTCTGCTTTCTCAACTTTGACCTCCTGAACATCAAGACTTGAAAAGTGAGATTGAAGACTGAGGCCGTAAAGCGGTGGTACATGGAGAGAACGACGATGAATAGCGTGATTTGCTCTACTTACCTTCTCTGAGGAAACGTGAATCGTTCCGGACGTTGTGGCCAAATACCTGACTCGTCCGATAAGTTGCATCGCTGAACGCCTTTTTAGAGTTTGGACGCCTCGATTCCCGGAGCTCTGCGATATCCGGAAGTTCATGCGAGATTGATCCCCATTATTTCATTGAATCTTCGAAATTTGACGGATGTGGAAAATTTACTGAGGCAAGTACGAATACGATCCGTTGCCCAAATATATGGCTCTCGTCACTCCCCGATCACGGATGTTCGAGCGCTCGTCAACATACACAAGTTTTAGGTTATGGAAGCACGAGAGGTCTGGTAATGTTTGAATGGATGGGCACCCCACGAGTTCTAATATTCTCAAGTTTTTCAATCTCTCAAGGCCTTTAATTTCGAGTAGATTGCAGCATCCACAAAAATTTAATACCTTTAAATGTGTTAATTGCGAAACGTCCACTCTTACAAGGGACTCACAGTCCACTACCATTAGATCTTCCAAGTTTTTCAATTTTTCAAAGCCTCGAACTTGATCATCTTTCAATATTGGACCCCTTGTCCATAAACGCAAGCATCTCAAAGATTCTAGATGTTCAAGGCCGTCAAGGTTGGACAACTTCGAGCATCTAGTACAATAAGTCTTGCTAAGGATTTTAATCCCTCTAGACCCCTAATCTCTGTCAACTCTCCACACAAGTTAAGAAATAATTCTGACAATAATTCCAATCTTGACAAACTCGGTAACTCTTTCAACTCACCACAATTGCTGACAGAAAGTTCCAATAGTCTTAAGGGAAGCTCCGGCATGGATTTCAACAATGGGCAATACTCAACAGTGAGCTTTCTCAGGTGGATTAAATGAGAAAGTTGAGGAAATTTGCGCTGCTGACTAGGTGACTTCCAAAACTGTTAAAGAGGCAGGAAGCTCCGACAGCGATTGAAGCATCTGGCAGTTGTTTAATTGAAGTTTCTCAAGACAACAAAGCTTATCGAATGTGCCATGGAAGCCAAAAACACCTGTTGAACTTAATTTAAGGATTTTCAGTGAAACCAACCCATCCATATGAATTTCCCCTCCCAGACTCTTGCAATGTGAGGCATCTAATTCTTCAAGGTTGCCCAACTTGCTAATAGTACTAGGTAAATTACCCAATTTTTCACTACGAGAAATATGCAAAAATTTCAAATTTACCAAATGGCTGATTGAATCGGGAAGTCCAACCAATGATTTGCAACCAGCAGCATTAAGCACCTCCAGCTTCTTCAAAGAACCTATAGATGGAGGAATTTCCACTTCTATAGCAGTCTTGCCTATGTAAAGTTCCTTCAGTTCTTGCAACTTACCCATTTCTTTGGGTAGCTCTTGGAGTTTATGACAATTTTGTAAGTCCAAAAAACGAGTTTCTTGGCTTTTCCAATAGAAGGATGAATTTGATTTAGACTCCCACATATCACAAGCTGAAATATCTCCAAATTTCGGAAGTCTGATAGATCAGGAGTAACTTTTAAATAATCACAATATCTAAGATCTAGAACTTTCAAGTGCTTTGCCACCTGCAAAACAAAATGATTGATAAATTTTCGTCAAGAATGAATCATTGGAAACAAAAGACAAAACAAGATGATCCCCTTCTGACCTTAAGATGACTCCAACCTTCCAAAACTCTGAAATGTTACTTATTGATAAATCGAGTATGACTAATTTCTCCAGATAAAAACTGGTGGGCACAAATGCAGACCATCCCCTCCACACAAGCCATCGTAACTGAGGAAGCAAGTTTCTGGAATCTCCAGTCAGTTTGGAATCATGCATTGCAAGGAACCTTAATTTCGGCAATGTCTCAAATTGTTCAGTTGTGAATTTCCTCCTCTGCCATTCCAAGGGAATATCATAAAATTCTCTCTCCGTGTCGTCTTTATCAAGACGGAGGATGTGGACTTCGTCAAGATAGAGGGCCTCAACGGGAAGCTCTTGATTTCCCTTCACCAATGTTACATCAAATCAGCAAAAAGTGGGCCCATATATATCACTTTGCCTTCATTCAATAGTGGTGACGTTGACACTCAAGTCGGACCACATTTTTATCATATATGTGATTATTTATTTTTCCATGATGAAATTATTCCCTTCTTTTGCTTATGCTATTTGCTCCTTTTTCTTCTTCCTTCTTTTATCCGATTGGAGGATTAGCGCAATAGATCAAATCAAGGGAAAAAACACAATACCGACACCAAGTGCACAAGTAACCACTAAATAGCAAGGAGTTTATTGTTTAAACCTTCAAGTTTTCTTATTCTTTTCCAACTCGATGGAAATGTCTACCATTATACAGATGCCAAGCACAACACTTCCTAATCATATCAAGGAAATAATATAAAGGGAGCAATTTCAGCTGTGAGGTCTTAACAATTCATTTGAATCAAGAAAATTCATGTCGAAAGAGAGTAAAAGAATGATAGAGGTAACAATTACCTTATTTCTCTCAAGTACTTCCAAGACTTCCTTAGGCACCCACAACCTCCTTCGATTCATAGGCTCATTGCAATGTTCTGCACGAACAATTTCCCTACCAAGATCTCTTAGTTGGTCATGCATTTGCACCTTTCCATCATCTCCAATTTTTATTAGTGACATAGAACTCAATATTTGAATCTCCACCTGTGGAAAAAAATCACAGGCATCCCACATGTAGGATGCATATGTTAAATCCTTTCCTATGAAGAAACAAGCAATATCCAAAAATATCTCCTTTCCCCGCCATTCTAAAGCATTGTAACTTATCCTTAGCTTCTCTTGCACTTTCGAATGCGGTACTTTCTTCAACTTTTTTAACGCGCCTTGCCAACAATCTCTGCTTTGCCCACGCAAAAACGAACCTATAACCTCGAGAGCTAAGGGAAGCCCTCTGGTAGTGGATACGACGGCATCGGAGAGAGACTCAAATCCACACGGAGGAGAGTCACTCCTAAAGGCATGTCTACTAAACAATTTCAAAGATTTATCCTTAGCCATTTCCTTGAGTTCATACTTGCATTCCACCTCAGCTTCATCAAGAACAGACCTACTTCTTGTGGTGATTATTATCCTACTTCCCATCTCAAACCAGTCATAATTCCCAACCAAAGCTTTAACCTGATCAATATCATCCACATCATCTAGAAGAATTAGGACTTTCTTACTTTTAAATCTAGATCTCAAGATCCTGATTCCATCATCCATATTAGACACTCGTTCTACCACTTCCAGATCAACTATTAATTGTTTTTGCAAACATGGAATGCCCTTGCTTCGCGAGGATTCTCGAATATCTGCAATAAAACTATGATACCGAAATTGGTCTAAGAGCTTATTGTAGACGACCTTGGCCAAAGTTGTCTTACCAATGCCCCCCATTCCATAAATGCCAACAATTTGGGTACCATTAGGGTTACCATCCAGCTTTCTCAAAATATCCTCCACAGCATCATCGATTTCGACAAGTTGTTCGGTAACAACAAGCTGAAGGGCCTTCTTTAACTCGCTCAAAACTGTTGTGACAACCTTTCTCACCAATTCTCCTTCGTGGCTGTTTATAAAGCATTCCAGCCAAAATGCATTAGAAGAACAATCATATTTGTAATATCTCATCATTACAACACTACAACACTACAACATATAAGAAAGGAAAAAAAAGCAAGCACAAGTTGAGAAGCACACGAATGAATAGCCTCCTCTACAAGCAAGATCATGTCGCAAGAAAGCAAACGAGGCTTCAAAAGATAAAGAAATACCCGTCAGCAGTTTTCGCCGGTTCCCATCCCTTTATAGAAGCCACTTCTTCGAGTGCTTTTTTCCATCTCGCAACATCTTCCTCCGAATGATGCGTACTTAAACGGTAGAAAGTCTCTCCAAAGCTCCCTTCTTGTTTTCGCACGTGGGTCGGTTCAACATGGTAAAATATGGGCAAGACAAAGTGCCCGCTTTTGATGCACTCTGTCATCTCAACGAGCTCTTGAAGGCACCATTTGCTCAAAGCGTAGTTCGGAGAGAGAATCGGTATCGAGATTTTACTATTTTTAATGGCCTGGAGAAGCTCGGTGCCGATCTTCTTACCTTCGCGAAGCTCATTTTCGTCTCTGAACACGCGGATTCTGGCATCGACGAGGCTGTTGTAGAGGTGATCCGTGAAGGTCAAGCGAGTATCTTGGCCGCTGAAACTCAAGAACACATCGTAGCTGTCACTGCCCGTCGAAGCGGCGGAGGAGCTAGACGCACTGGCATCATCAGCTTTTCGACGTGCGCTCTTCTCGTTGCTTTGGCCAGAATCGTGTGCGAGCGCTAGATCACGTTTCATTCTTACTCCTTCGATGATTCTTGACCCGATCTCTCTGTTAATATCAAAGAACGAAATGCCTCTAATCGGGTTGCCCAACAAGACGACCGTGCACAGAGGGTTTTGTTTTCGGTGCTTTACACTACAAGATGATGATGCACATGGATCGGGAGGGAACGAGTAGACAGATCAATAGAGAAAGACTGGATTTAGTCGTTGCGTGTGAAGTGGGCGTCCTCGCGAACCACCCATGCCCTTTCTCCTGGGAAAGTGGGATTTAGTTGTCGGTGGGGCCCACCGATTTGCATCGACTGTTGCGTCTCCTTTGCAAAGTGCGTTCCAGCTGTTCTTGTTATACATGGCGGAGCTTACATTTTTGAACTAGACGTTCATGCCTTGAATGAATGATCCGTGTTAAAGCGATGATGCTTGATATAGCGATGGCATAAAATATTGAGCTCGTGATTATGATCATTGATAAATGCAAATGACAGATTATTGTTTGGGGGCGAGCCGCTCTAATTGGCTCTTTGCACTAGTAGGTCCCCAAAAAATTATCGGACGTTGCTCAGTCAGTTGACAAATTTGCACTTGTAGGCATCTCAAAAATGACTGGCATCTTGCCTTTTCTCCGACGGATGACTTTTAGAATCAGCCCTATGAACGCAAACATTTTCAATTTTGTATTTTTGGGGCTAAATCAGAAGAGTAAGATCAGCAGAGTAAGCAATATGGGTGGGCTCTCATTTAGTGTTATGGTAGAGATAACAAGCATTGATCTTCTTGTTTCTATGGAATGAGAGGCTTTTAAGCAAATTGGCACTTGTAGTGTTTATTAAGTTGCCGATTTTGCACGAATCCAAGCTCTGTGAATGGACTGAGACGGAAATTACCTCCGTAAATTACAGTCCTTATTTGCCCTGACATTAATATTTACATCTAAAAATAAAGAAAAAGAAAGAAATGAATTTAATAGATGACATTATACTAGCATATAGACCCGTGCTATGCATGAGAAAAGTACTTGTAAAATTAGATTACAGTAAATAATTATTCTACAAGTGTACTTAAAGTTATATGAAAAGTGACCATACGCCCCTTGGACCAAAAGGAAAAGAATTAAATTGGATTAAAGCGAGCTTAATCATCACGACGTGTTCTCTTCTTGTTGCTCTTCACAGAATTGCGTTACGAGCACAGAGAGAAGAATCGACCCAACCAACACTGCAAAAGAACGCCCAGGCACTAGGTCACGTTTCATTTTTTCTCCTTCAATGACTCACCGACCGAGTCACTCTATCAATATGCAAGCGCAGAAAGCCTCTCTACCTTCGGGTCGTCCAGTATTCAAATTGTGACCCTTGAACAGAAAAAGCGAAAAAAAAAACAAGAAATTGAAGAAAAAAGTCGCGATTAAAAGTGGGGTCCCTTGCTGCTGTCGTTACTTTCTCTCCTCTCGCCTCCATTTTCCTTCCTCTTAGCTGTAAACCTCGTGGTCACGGGGAAGGGTTCGACCGGACGAAATGTCCGCTCCACGGTGCGGAGTGAATAAGACACGACTGCCTTCAGAATTCACCTATGTTTTAAGCAAACGCAACAAACGTCCTTTCCCAAATGAACGTTTGAACGATTTCAATCCGCACGCATGAGACAGAACCTCAATTTCATGGCAGAGTCAGCAACTTCACGGTGCCGCTAGGCTAACTGTCAATAACAGTAAACTTTTCCAGCCATGTATCCCAAATTCAGCGTGAGAATCCACTGAAAGGTCAAGTTTGGTCTTTTTGTCTTACTTTAACCGATTTTTTTCTGCTTAAAAATTTTAGTTTAAGTTCTGCACAATCATTTTGCAACACTCATTTTAAACCGAAAAATAAAGAAATTCAAACACACTTTAAAAGTGTCGAAATAGGACATAAATCCACTTTTGACTCACATATTTGGGAGTGGGCTATAAATGAATTGTTCGACATTTTCGACGTGTGCTCTTCTGGTTGCTTTCGACAAAATTGTGTTGGAGCGCTAGATCACGTTTCATTTTTACTCCTCCGGTGATTCTTGAACCGATCTCTCTGTTAATATCAAAGGATGAAATGCCTCTATTCGGGTTGCCCGACTAGATGACCTTGCAAAGGGTTTTGTTTTTGGTACTTTACAATCCAAGATGAAGATGCACATGGATCGGGAGGGAAAAAGTAGACAAATTAATAGAAAATGACCGGATTTAGTCGTCGCGTGGAGTGGGCGTCCTCGCGAACCGCCCAAGCCCTTTCTTTTGGGTACGTGGGATTGAGCTGTCGATGGGGGCCAACTGTTTTTGCACGAAGTTTTTTTACTCATAACTGTCAGTTCATGACCCTGAAAATCCGGGACTGGTGCGTCTCCTTTGCAAAGTGCGTTCCAGCGGTTCTTGTTATACATGGTGGTGCTTACATATTTAAACTAGACGTTCATGCCTTAAATAAATGATCCATGATAAAGTGGTGATACTTGATATAGTGATGGCATAAAGTATTGAGCTCATAATTATGGTCATTATTCAATTTGTCAGTACTTTTGATATATAATATATGGTTGTCATTTTATCCATATGACTTTTATTTAGAGTGAAAACTTTTTGTAATCATGTAGCACCAAGTTTTTCGCAGTTAATACTTTAAGACGGGAGGAAAGTATAATAATTTCTTTGTAAACTAAGAAGATTACTCAATTATTTTGGTTAGTTTTGACCTCGGAACAATCACTACCTCTACGCCATATTCACAGCGTCACTAATAAAGAGGAAAGAGGGAAAGCTGGAGGCGAGATGGGAGGATGAAGTGCAAGATTGAGCTTGACTGATATTTAAAAAAATCTCACAAAATATCCACATTTCATATGTCCACATTGAGAACCTAGAGACGTCTTCAATTTTCAGGCGACTACCTAAGGCGATTATGCTCCCTGGCGGTTCCACCTCAATGTTCTAATTCAAAAGCTATTGGTAGTTGAGAGGGTTCAACTCCCTCATTGTTCAATTTGTCTATGCTTTTTTTTTTTTAAATGATATATAATACATAGTGTTCGTTTTGTCTTATGACATTTATGTGGAGTGTAGACTTTTTGTGACTATGTAAAGCCAAGTTTTTCGCAATTTACACTTCAAGGCAAAGGGAAACTTTAGTGATTTCCTTGTAAACCAAGAAGATTACTCGATTATTTGAATGGTTTTGAGCTAGAAACGATCACTTGATTATCTCTACGCCATATTTATAGTGTCATTGTTAAAGAGGAATGAGGGAAGGCAGGAGGCGAGATGGGAGGACGAAGTACGAGATAGAGCTTGGCCGATAAGGGCTGTTTGGTAACCATCCAAATGCAGTCGATTCCCGATTTTTGTTGTCCTCGGTTTGGGACGAGAATCGCGTTTGGTAAAATTTTTGTTCCGGGATCAAATTTGTTCCGAAACAGTTGGGAAGAGAATCAAAAATAAAAAAAAAGTTGATTCTTGTTCCGGAAACAAAATTGAGAATCAAAACTCTTCTTCTTCTCTTTTCTTTTTCTTCATCGACCGCCATCCCGCGACCGCCGCCTGCCGCCGGTCCGCCGCCGCCGGTCGCCGGCAATTGGTCCGGCGAGCTCGCGCAGGCTCTCATCTCGGCCCGAAAAAAAAAAAATAAAAAAAATAAAATAAGAGTAGAAGAAAAAAAAGAATAAAAAAATAAAAAAGAAGAATAGGAGAAAAAAAATTAAAAATTTAAAAATTTAAAAATTTAAAAAAAAAGGAAAAAGGAAAAAAAAATAAAAAAAAAATTAAAAGAAAAAGGAAAAAAAAAAAAAAAAAAAAAAAAAAAAAAAAAAAAAAAAAAAAAAGAAAAGGAAAGGAAAAATAAAAAAAAAATAAAAAAAGAAGAATAAGAGAAAAAAATTAAAAAATTAAAAATTAAAAAAATTAAAAAAAAAAAAAAAAAAAAAAAAAGGAAAAAAAAAGAAAAAAAGAAAAAAAAAAAAAAAAAAAGGAAAAAGAAAAGAAAAAAAAAAAAAAAAAAAAAGAAAAAAGAAAAGAAAAGAAAAGAAAAGAAAAGAAAAGAAAAGGAAAAATAAAAAAAGAAAAGAAAAAAAGGAAAAAGTATTTAAAAATTAAAATAAATTGATTTGGAAATAATCAATGAACACGGTGCCAAACGCAATTCTATTCCGTAATCAGAAATTTTATACGATTCTGCAAACGCGTTTTTTACTCGGGAATCGGTTAGGAACGAATAAAAATAATCATTTCTCGATTAGAATTTATTCCCTAATAAATCGTTACCAAACGCGCCCTAATTCAAAGAATCTTTCAAAATATCATACGGTTAATACGTCAATGTTGGGAATCTACGATGCCTTCAAATTTCAAGTATATACATTCGGTGGTGGTTGTAATTCTAAATTTACTCTCTATATAATAAAGAAAAGAACATGAGGAAGCCTTCTCGATAGCTCGAGGAGAAAAAATAATCAAGTTAAACTAGACTTAGGCTCCTTTTATTTTGTGAAAAATGAAAAATTTGGAAAATATTTTCTTAAAAAGATTGTTTGTGTCGCTTGAAATAATTGGTCAATTAAAAACGTTTTTATTATTGACAACAATTTATGTATAAATAATTTCGTGAACAATGAAAATATTTTTCATTATTTCATTTTAGCAAGTGATAAGAGCGAAATAAATGGAGCCTTACCATAGGGTAGCTTTTTGAACGAGTTTGGACACATGTGAACATGTTGATTACTTACTCCAGCATCTAACATGAACACATGATTGAATTGAATTAGACATTAATGGCCAAATTGCTCAGGAATGAGTTTGGGCGCTTTTGCAAAAGTAAAGCAAGTTTTTTGCTAGAATGGAAAAGTCAAAGCGGCATCTTCCTTTTTCCCCCATTAAAATAGAAAATTGCAAGCGATATAGCGAAATAAATGGAGCCTTACTATAGGATAGCTTTTTGAATGAGTTTGGACGCATGTGAACATGTTGATTACTTACTCCAGCATCTAATGCGAACACATGATTAAATTAGACTTTAATGGCCAAATTGCATAGCTTTTTGAATGAGTTTGGGCACTTTTGAAAAGCAAAGCAAGTTTTTTACTAGAATAGAAAAAGTAAAGCAAGTTGAACTAGACTTTCCATTAAAATAAAAAAGTTAAAGCGGCATCTTGCTTTTTCCCCCATTAAAATAGAAAATTGCAAGCGATATAGCGAAATAAATGGAGCCTTACTATAGGATAGCTTTTTGAATGAGTTTGGACGCGTGTGAATATGTTGATTACTTACTCCAACATCTAATGCGAACACATGATTAAATTAGACTTTAATGGCCAAATTGCATAGCTTTTTGAATGAGTTTGGGCTTTTGAAAAAGCAAAGCAAGTTTTTTACTAGTATAGAAAAAGTAAAGCAAGTTGAACTAGACTTTCCATTAAAATAGAAAAGTTAAAGCGGCCTCACTCATGTTTTGGGGGCCAGCAAACGTTAAGAATCAATTAGTTGGGCCACTCTAATTGACTCTTTGCACTTGTAAGCCCCCAAAGAATGACCGGCATCTTCCTTTTTCCCCAATGGATTGCTTATGGAATAAGTGCTACGAATGCAAACGTCTCTTATTGGGTGTCAGGCAAAGATACCAAGCATTGATCGTTTTGTTTCTATGGAATGAGAAGCTTATTAAGTAAACTATCATTTGCATTGTTTCTTCCTAAAATGAGGTACGTTGTCAAGTTGTTGAGCCCGCGCGATGTCGCGACCTACCCCTGAGAAGCTTAATTGATTTGGTATGATATTAAGGAACGGAAAGTCAAAATCATCAAAACTGAAGGTACTTTTTTTTTTTTTTTTTGGTCGAATAACTGAAGGTACTTTATAAGAGCAGAAAGTAGAAGTTCCATCGAAAGAGTAATTTCACGATTACAAAATATGCCATACTCTCCTACAACCGGGTTGGAGGAGATTCCCTCTGCTTATACCATTGATTGGTGGGTTATAGCTACGGACATCACCAATATTCAATTTTGATTAAATTTATATGTAATCGATATCCATAACTTATAATCCATTAATCAGAGATATGATTGAAAAAATTTCCGTCCTCATAAAATTGGCTCATCGAGTGGTGTCTCAAATGGTGCATTGGTCTTTGATGGGCGGGCTTAAACGACCGGCATAAATTTTATAAACACAAACTTTGCAAATCAGTTTTGCTAACTACTCTTTGAGATCAATAATCGTTACATCATCCCTTTCACGTAGGCGAACTTAGAAACGACAGCATGGCGAACAAGCTATTGCTATCTAAGAATGCTGTACAATTTTGTGTAGACCAAAAGACAACTTCGCGCGCATAAACCTTATAAGCAGCCGTTACTGCTGTCCAATACGTTGAGTATAGTCGATGGATTCAGTTTTGGAGTTCGTGGCGGTGGTATTGCAACCTGATGACGGTGGCCGTGGAGGAGCGACGCGGCAAAAGTGAGCAGCTATGGAGTGAAGAAGAAGAAAGACAAAAGGGCAGAAAGGAACAAATCTATGACAGGCTGAGTTGAAAAGAATGATGCGACATTTTCACCTAGCCAGACTGTACGCATCGCTAATAATTCTGTGACATGATGCATAAGTCTCTCTTTGAGAGAAATTTAGAATGTTGCGATACTTATTAGGCAAAGATAGTTTGCCTATCGTAACGAATAAAAGTCCAAGCACTTGCAATGTCATTATCTAAAACATGACCGGCAAGTGAATATGTCATCCATTGTGAATGAAATCAAGCTCACGAGGTTAACTATTCTATTTCCTACATATCAAAAATCAAGCTCATGAAATTTTTCGAAGAATGGATCTTAAGACCTCTATCTCATGAGCCTTCACACCCTAAGGAGAGAAAGTGGCCAAAAATCCTACGTGGTAATTTTTTAATAATATAACTCGCCTACGTGGCACGCTGAAAAGCTAAGTTAGCAACAAAGAACCAAAATGACGTCATTTTGTTTCTGTTTTTATTTTTTTAATTTTAATATAAATATTAATTAGATTAAAATATTTATATTTTAAGAAAAAAAGGAGGAAGAGGAGGCGAAAGGTAAGGGCTCAGTTGTCCTCGCTTACGATCTTCATTTTTTAAAATTTAATTTAATTAACATTTATATTAAAATTTTAGCTATGTCAACAAAATGATGTCGCTTTTATACTCGTCTAGCCACGTCAGCGTGCAAAATGATGTTGTTTTACACTTGTCTCACCGAAAAATTGCTACGTCAACATTTTGGCAAGATTTTCTCGCCATTAGCACAAAATTGATCCATTTTACTACGATTTTAGCACTTAGGCATCACTTTTCTAACTTTTGACACTGTCCCCTCATGCTAAGTTTTGGCACTCAAGAGGTCCAGGTGTTCATCCTCGAGGTTGTCCAAAAATTGAAGAGAGAGCTTGCCTTACTCTTCCAACTCCTGAAGACCACTAAAGCCAGCAATGTACGTCTTGGCACGATAGTTGAAGAAACTAGGAGCTTTGACGGTAGATGCCGTTGGAGTTGGAGGAAAAGAGAGAACTACGGTTGAAATCTGGAATTTGAAACGAGAAAAATTTGGGAGAAGAGGTTGAAGGCGATGGAGCATGCAAAAGATGAAGATGGAAAGGTAAAAGTCAAGGATGCTGTCGAAGTCCTCTCTTTGTCATGGAAGCTGCTTTGCTTGCCGGAAGATACCTCCACAAGCCCTGAATCTGTGTCTGCGTTCAATGGATTTATTAACTCGGATCCCGTCACTCACTTCATGATCACTCCTGTCTGTTCTTGTTCTGTTGCAACAAATGGGAAAAAGAAAACAGAATACCGTAAAGTGCCCGTTTTCCTTTCCTGCAGAATTGGAAGAGTAATGGACACTATATTGGCCATGGAGGTCAAAACTCAAGATCCGCCTACAAGTTCAGAATGCCAAATAATGCAAATCGAACACACTACAGTGTATTTCTGTACTTGATTAACTAGTGCTAACAATCTCATGATCAAGGCGAAGGAATTTGATTTTACTCTAAGGGTGACCAGAAAAGAATTTGAATCGTCGACAACCAGTTTTTTGGCATCTAGTCATATCCCTCCTAGCTATCAAAAAACTCTCTCTGGAACAAAAGAATTTCGAATGGAAATTATTGAATATCAACATATTTCATGCCAAATCCTGAAACTCCGCATGTACGCTCTCCATTTCAAATGTTAGGATGTCCATAAGGAAGTTGCCGTCAAGAGTCAATCCTCCAACAAATCAGGAGTTGGAGGATATAATTCCAGAGTCTTGAGCTGCAGAACTGTCAAGAACAACAATTGCTAACCGCATCCTTCATAAACCGCACCAACTCAAATAGATGCTTCAAAAACTGAAAAGTTATCCCTAAGAAAGGCATTAACAGCTCCCGCAAATGGTGCAACATCATGAGATCAACTTGTTATCCCCTGAATCGATTATTATCAAATCATGCCGCAAGGTGCCAGTGAGGAATCTCCATCTTTCAGAATAGTCTTGACAGCAAAACTCTCACAAAGCAAGAACAACGTCTAGCTCTGCTCTCATTCTAGTGCCAAAACAAACAGTCCATCTACACAATCACTTAATCATTAATCTCCCACCGGAACAACCTTCTCATAAGGTTCTCTTCGGTTCACATGTCCCAGATTGAAATCACATCGGTTGTTTTATCGTATATAGCATCCTATATTGTATCTTGCTATTTTGAAGGTCTAGAATGGGCATCAGTGGAACAAATCCACCTTACATAGCGTAAAATTTCTAATGCTCGAACAAATAAAAAATAAAATCAGAATATGATTTTTCTAGACGGGATGAATTTGAATGAAATTCTGCCCTCGGTCAAATGTAACAGGTAGATTTCATCAAGAATCCAATATGGCCTAGCAATCTTGCGAAGAAAGTATAGCAGTGTATCAAAAACACGTTAACGAGTTACCACGAAAAGAATTGTTAAGGGACTAAGCTAACAAAAGTTGAAGAGTTTCCTAAAGAGTACATATGTTCATCTAAAGCAACTGTTCTCCCATTTGAGCATCCTCACCGATAAAATGAAATTGAAAATATCAGCGTAGGCAAATAAACATAACCAAATAGATGTCAAGTGAGGAAGCAAATAATTTTCAAAGTCAATACTTCCAGAAAACTATCACTCAGATTTGCTTGTGATAGTAGGTTATCCAAGATCATCAACCTTACTTGATGGCTATGACATCGGATGTACTTCGAAGGCATTCTGATGACTGGTGGCATTATCAAGAGAGTGATTACTCCGAAGCATCATCGTGTGATACTCCTTCATTAGCTTCCCTGTTCCTTGAATCACGTAAGAGAAGGAAAACAATACCCCGTTATCATGGAAAATGATTAAATTCGACCGAATCATATTATGTAAAAGGAAATGTGACAAAAAGAAAGTAATCCATCTTTTTATTCGGTGATTAAATATCAAACCTCCTCATTCATACGTTGCTAATATCAAATGGTTAATACATTAATTACAGAAAATTTCTTGTCGGTGAAATATCTAATAGTGACGAAAATTCGTAACTTACTAATTTATTGAAATATTTGCAGATCTATTGACGGATTACTCTAGTACAATTTAGAAAACAAAAATCGATCACTAACTAATCTAAGGGCCATTGGTAAAAGCATTTTCGAGCTAATATTTTACTAATCGCACCTATAAAATTTGGAAAAGGTCGTTAATTTACCGATTGATTTAATCTTCGGTAAATCCTTCTACTTTTCCTTGTATATTTGTCATTCACTCCTCACACGATCCAGAGCCCGATACCCCTGAAGCATTGTGTCAACTGCTACGACCAGCGTCCCCATTCCTTGAACTACTTAAAAGACCAAAAAGTAGAATAGCAGGCTATCAAGAAAAATGTTGTTATAGAGTAGGAAATGCTGATGAAATTTGGCAATGCAGCTCGACCATGAACAGTGTGACCCGCTCTATTTACCTTTCAAAGCCAAAACGTGAATTGTTCCTGAAATTGAGGCCGTACTGCTCGACTCATCGGAGTATTCTTCTCATGGACCAATTGTTTCTCTCTGCTGCAGTAGTGCAATGAACGTATAAAATTCCGAGAAGTTGCATTGCTGAACGCCTTTTAGAGTTTAGCCGCCTCGATTCCTGGAGCTATGTGATCTCCACAAGTGCATGCGAGATTGACCCCCATCATTTCATTAAATCTTCGAATTTCAACAGATGTGGACGATTTGCTGAGGCTCAGAGTCAAATCCCTCATTTGTACACTTATGCGACTTTGTTGAGTCCCTGAACATCACCAAGCTTCAAGCACTCAGAGGGCGAACTTCTAAAGGAAGCAAATGCTAAGTCGAGGACGTTGTGACGTCCTCTCTCTTGTCAAGGAAGCTGCTTTGCTTGCTGGAAGATACCTCCACAAGCCCTGAATCTCTGTCCTCGTTCAATGGATATATCAACTCGGATCCCTTCATCTCACTTCATGATCATCTCTTTCTTCTTTAACTTTTTTTTTCCTTCCTGCTGTTTGTCTGTCTGTATGTTCTCGTTCTGTAGCAACAAATGGGAAAACGAGAAGAGAGTATTGAGAAGTGACTCTGTTTTCCTTTCGTGTGGAATTGGAAGAGTAATGAAGACCGACAATGAACTTCAATTATAATTGCAGAAACAAGAACATAAAGTGGCCAGAAAGTTCCAAACCCGAGATCTGCTTACAAATTTAAAACGCTAAATGATGCGAATCGAACATAATACTCTATGCTTCTATACTTAGTTAGCTCTTAACATATCATGATCAGGGGGAACGAACTTCATTTTACCCTTAGGGCGACCCAGACATGCATTTGAATAGTTGACAAACAGATTTTTAGCAACTGTCCTAGCTATTAAAATAAGTTCTCTCTAGAACAAAAGAATTTTGAACGGCAACCTCTGTTTCGAATGTCAAGATCTTCAATCTTCGGTGTTTGGAACCACATAATTGCGGTTGATATTTTCCTCAAGTTCATAAGAAATTGCTGTCAAGTGGCCAACTGTCCTAGCTATTAAAATAAGTTCTCTCTAGAACAAAAGAATTTTGAACGGCAACCTCTGTTTCGAATGTCAAGATCTTCAATCTTCGGTGTTTGGAACCACATAATTGCGGTTGATATTTTCCTCAAGTTCATAAGAAATTGCTGTCAAGTGGCCCAAACGTTCTCAGTTCTATTGGATTTGAAATCTTTTAAATTTAGACAACTTATTGTAATGACGAACAGTTTAATTTTTGAGACCCCATGTTCTACTTGTCTTTAATTTTTCTTGAGCCGCTTCGCATTTTCTTGAAAGGAAGCAAACAACACACAAATTATGACATGGTTTAGAAATTAAAGCAATGCAGGGCCTGTATCAACTATTCCCGTGAGTTGCTAGAAGTCGAGGCACATGTTTTGGTGATGAAAATCGACATTTTGATGATTTATGGAAATTAACACGATGACAGGGGAAGTTCTACTGCAGATCCATAATTGTACACTTGTAATTTTCTTGGTTTTGTTGGAAATAGATTTGCTGCTTGATAAAAATCTTCGCTTTGAGAATAGAAATGATCGTGTCACTTGACAATAATATTGCTTTTACACTGTCGTCCATTTCTTCTTAAACTTTTCCCCCATTTCTTTTACATCGAACTTTTCTCTCTCTTTTTGAAAAGGTTTAAAATCATTTGTGTTATCTTCCCAAAGAGTTTCTAATTTCTCTCTTCATTATTAATTTGATCTCCTCCTTTGAACCTACCTCCCTTTACCAGTCTTAGCAAACCAAATCAATCACAACCCTTCGTATTCTAGTGCATTGTACTGGATCTTCCATGCAAAATAGCGTTCATCACAAAGATTTTCAAGGTTTCCAATGAATAGTTTGAGTTTTTTTTTCCCCTTTTGCAATCTAACGCTTGTTGATCTTCTGGGATGATTAGCTTTTTACTCCTTTTACATAGACCAAGAACATATACTAAATGAAATTTGGATTATTGAAATCGACAAGACTCGTATAACACCTATATATGGGTCTCATGGTATCCAACGGTTGGCATTCAAGCGAAGGTGCATGTCTGAATGCTGGGTTCATTGAAAACTCTCGGTGGAAAAACAACTAGGGAATGAACAGCACGTCACTCGGCAGCCGCCACATAAGTGGGCTGGGGTGACCACAATCGAGCATGAGGCCCACTAAGAAGGAAAGTGGGTCTGTGGGCCGACCCCATAACCTCCAAAATCGTGGGCCCAGTGCTTACTGGGTCCGGCCCACCTTTTAGATGGAAATCTGATCTAAGTGGGCCCTTAATAGCCAGTGGGGCCCCGCAGATGTTTATATCGACCTTCCAACTCCTCGGGCCATCAGATTGCGCCGGAGGAATTGTAGGATCTATATAAATCATGAAGACCAAACCCCATTTGGACCGTTAATAATGTGGCCCTCGTGAGGAGAATTAAATATCCACATAAATAAAACTGCTTGGTGGATTCAAACATAAAAAATTGCTCGTATGAAATCATCGATGGGGGGCTATAAATATTTGCGTAGATTTATTTTTTCAGAACTAAATGTTCTTTGCAAATTTTTCTCAACCTTTAAAATTTGAATAAATTTATCTTTTCTGCAATTTGATTTCCAGCCATTTATTTTCCAATCCAAGATCAACAAACGACCATATTATAATCTTCATTGATTCAATTCAATTCATATTTAAAGATATTTCACTTTTCCGGTGGAGCGCATTCGTAAAGTTTGACGACTCTGTTTCCTTCCGTTCATAAAATATCATTCATTTTTGCATAAGGCTGAATAGAAACGAGATTTTCTGATCTTTGCGTCTATGGTGAGTCGGTGACATAGGAAGTGAGGCCTATTGATTTTCTCAATGTAATGCACAGGTTAACAAAACTCATTGATTAATGTACATAGGCATTTTCTCTAGAAATGTGACTCTTCGTATATTTATTTCTTTTTCAATGCACGATTTTTATGTAATCCAAGCAATCTCTTTTTGTTTCTTAAAAAAACAGATAAAACGCAACTAATCAATAAAAGAGTAATTGAGAAACACTTTTATATTTAAAAAAAAAAAAAGGTTATCAATAAAATAAACACAGCACAGAAGAAAAAAAAACACACACACACATATTACTAATGCACAAAAGCCTCTATAAGCACCGTTAATTCAGTACATTAATAATGTGCATGTGTATTATCCGGATTGGACCTAGGTCGGTAATATTCAAGCTCCATCAAAGAACAAACTAACAATGCTGAGATTATTACAGAGGATTCGTCAATAATCAATTACTCACAACGAGACCTCAAAAGAGGTTTCGTAAAGAAGGAGAATTATAAGAACCTCGCGCTAATTAAGGCGTGAAATTAACTCACAAAATTCCAGTCATGTTATCAGTCGGCCAAAAATATTTAATCTCGGAACTAGACATGAGGGAGGCAGTGTTGTGGCCGGGGGGGGAAGAAGCTGTGCCAACTCGGTAGAAGAAAAATGAAACTATCCAATCCGACCGAAGGATAAATTAATGTTTCTTGCAAGAAATAAATAATCCGGCAGATCAAATAATGCTGCGAAAAATGCGAATCCGACTTCGGCTCTGGTATCTAGTGGTGCTTTCTTTTCTCTAGAAAATATTCACTTTTTTTTTTTTAAATACATAATGCGATGAAGGATTCTCGATTCATTTGCGGCTTTTTTCGTGGTTGATTAATTACTATTGAACATAAAAAAGATCGTTATTGAAAATGACACAGCTCCTCCATCTCTTGGGGTACAGCCAGTATCGTGGGCTTCTCTATGATGGATGTGCGGCAAGGGAAAATTATCCAATTAGTCTTAAATATATTATACGGATGCAATATTAGTCATGAACTTTTCGCTTTTTCAATTTAATCCTAAATTTATATGTAAGATTTCAATATAGTCATTCCGATCAGTTTTCAATAAAAATCATTACATGGCAGTCTAGTTGTCACTAAACATACTACGCCACACATCATCATCACCCCAGCAATTTTCGACAAAAATTAATTAGAAAGATTACATTAGAATTTCATATAAAGGTATATATTCAAATTGGTAAAGAAAAATATATAATTAAATTGACATTAATACAATGTATTAAAAATTGATTAGACAATTTTCCTTTCGAGGAAAAGATGCCACGACCACCTCGATGCTTGCTGTATGGAGCATGACGCTAGGGCTCAAGCCAAAAACAATGAGCTTCCACGATTTATTCAGCTTGTTCTTCGTTAAATCGATTGATATGACTCGTCGCTGGCCCCCGCGCTTGGACGGACGTTTTATGAGGATGAATGTGGAAAATGTCTTGCATCGGTAAATGATAGCTTTACACGTCTCTACATGCACGGATCCCCCTTCATGAAAAAGTACATTGCGGAGAAGATGGCGTAAGGGATTGATGTGTCAAATGAAAGAAGAGACCCCAAGTGAGGTGATAAAATCTGAGTAAAAATAACTCTGCTGTTCCCCAATTTCACTAAACCATCTCTTCATTCACAAGCCAACTTCAATTACCGTTCAGGGGTTTCGGGGGACAAGACTGGGGGAGCAAATGCACTCATGTTGGTCTATAGTATCAACATTTGCTTTTATAACAAAAAGTGCATACCTAGATCGTCTCCTTCTCATAAACCGTGCTGGGACAATAACTTCACAAATATTTTGGCTCGTCGAATGTACAAGGCGACGGCAATGATGAAGAAATCATATCGTGTGATCCTTTAATTTGATCTATCATTCATAGATGGGGGACCTGGCAGGTGTTGTGCATATGACAATTTGAGCCAGGAGTGCAGCCAAAACTTACTGAGCTGCATGGCCAACTTGAAGAACTCCGGAGGGCCAACGTTTACATGAAGCAAATGCTAAGTTGAGGATGTCGGCGACATCCTCTCTCTTGTCAAGGAAGCTGCTTTGCCGGCCGGAAGATACCTTCACAAGCCCTGAATCTCTGTCCTTGTTCAATGGATATATCGACTCGGATCCCTTCACCTCACTTCTTGGTGACCCCTTTCTTCTTTTTCTTCTTCCTACCGTTTGTCTTTCTCTGTTCTCTTTCTGCTGCAACAAATGGGAAAAAGAAAAGGGAGTATTGTGAAGTGCCTCTGTTTTCCTTTCCTGCTAGAATTGGAGGAGGAATGGAAACTGACAATGGACTTCAATTATAATTGCAGAAACAAGAACATAAAGTGACCAGAGAGTTCAAAACCCAAGATCTGCATACAAATTTAGAATACCAAATAATGCGAATTGAGCATACAACTAACAATATCATGATCAGGAGGAATGATCTTGATTTTAACATAAGGGTGACCAAGAAAGACATTAGAATAATTGACAAACGGCTTTTTAGCAACTGTCCTAGCTATCAAAATACGTTCTCTCTTAGAACAAAAGAATTTCAAATGGAAAGGAGATTCTGCATATTGAGAAGAAAAGGAAGATAGAACATGACCTGTGTATGAAAGAATTGTAGATCCTGAACAATCAATGGAAAAACCTCAGCTCTGATATTCTTCTTCAAAACTTCTGGTTCATCTTTTACATCACTTTCAACTATCATCGAATACAGAAGTAGAAGAGAGAAATCTTAAAGATGAATCGAGTAAAATAGAAGTAGAAAACAATGAACTAACTTGACTCTTCTCTCCTTCGCTTATCCTTTTATACTCAACACTTGTTTAACAATTTTCTGTTATAGAACCGTTACAACGAGAATAGCTAATATGAGAAACACGTGCATTTCCTCTGGTTGTGCAGCTCCTTCGGTTAGCTTGATCAGCTTCGTGTTCCGGTTTTGATGTCATGGATCGCCGACTCATCGGTTCAGCTCGGGATCGCCAGCTCATCTTCTTTTCTACTTTGAGCTTCGTTTAGAAGTTTGCGACCTTCCTCTCGCTTCAGCTTCCTCTCGCCTCGGTAACTTCCTCGGGTTCAGCTTTTCTACTATCACCGACTTCTTCATTCATCCGTACTTTTAATGTCTATTTTATTTCTTTAACATCCCCCCTCAAATTGGGAATAGATAGAGCACAGATTCCCAATTTGATTCGCATAAAAGAATGTGCTCTCCTTGACAGTGGTTTTTGTTGGATAAATTCTGAGGAGAATTTATCCAACAATCTCCCCCTTTTTGATGGTGACAAAACTTTCCTGCGTACAGGACATCTTATACTATTCTTATTCTAATGATATCTTTGCAAGCTTAAAAGTTGTTTTGCGGGGCAATAGTATTCAAATCTGCGAAAGTTTTGTCACCATCAAAAAGGGGGAGATTGTTGGATAAATTCTCCTCGGAAGTTTTGAAGTTGACAAAACATTTCTTTCGATCTCAGTGACTTGCAGGACTCTACCGGCAAAGTCGAAGATCAAAGTCTGACGCTAACAAGACTCAAGTTTCAAAGTCTACTCTCATGGACAGTTTCCAGACCGACAAGATAAATGAACTTCTATTCTGATTCTATATAGTTTTTATCTCAATGGCTAAGGAATATCTTTCGACTAGATTCAGCACTACAAGATCTTACATTCGTATCCGAATTGATATAGATTCTCTAAGATTCGCAACTTATTTGGAAAGTTCTACTTATGGAAACCAAGATCCTGATTGTATGGGCGAACAGGATTGATGGGCTATCTACACTTACCTTAAAGAGCTCGAAATCTCTCCAAATTGATTCTGTCCAACGGGTTGATTGGAAGAACTTCTTTGGAAGGTGCCAACGGAAATGAAGGCATGAAGAAGCGTATAAAGAGAGACGCTCGAGTTGTTGAAGGGTGCTGGATAGAAGAATTCCAAAGTCTGAATCTCCATATTTCGTTTGTGATCTTATTCTTCGAGCAATACATGTAATCAAAAGAGTGATCATAGAGTGGTGAGACCTTGAGGAAGTGTAGTAGAAGTTCTACATTGTGGACTCAAGAACGTGAGACTGTAAACACTCTTATTGATTCTTAGTGAAATCCAGCCAGAAGGGCTGGGTCGTCAGTGCGGGAGAGTGGACGTAGGCTTGATATAAGCCGAACCACTATAAATCTGGAGTCTTGATTCTCTCTCCCTAATCCTTTTATCTTTCATTACTTTCATTTGCTGCGATTGCTATTTTTAATTCATTAATCTCATATTCGGATTCGATTGTTAAAATCGCTTTAATCACCTATTCACCCCCCTCTAGGTGCTAATTCTAGTCCTATCAGTTTTGTAAAGATATCAGCTAATTGGCAAGAGCTGGGAATGTATCTGACATGTAATGATCCTGAGGATACCTTTTCTCGAACGAAGTGGAAGTCCACTTCAATATGTTTGGTTCGAGCGTGTAGGACAGGATTCAGAGTAAGAGATATTGCTGATTTATTGTCACAAAGATGAGATGAATAGGAGGAGTAAGGGAACAACCTATATCACGTAATACAAAACTGATTCAAGTGAGATCAGCAGTGGTTGATGCAAGAGCACAGTATTCAGCTTCAGTGGATGATATGCTCACTGTGGGCTGTTTCTTTGCTGCCCAGGATATAAGATTGGATCCAAGATATGTGCGAGAAACCGGTTGTTGATCTTCCGGTTTCTGCACACCCCGCCCGATCTGCATCGAGTAACCATAGAGATGCATGGTACTTTGAGAATGAATGAATAAGCCGAGCTTTATAGTACCTTTTATATATCGCAAGACCCTTTTTAACTTTGTTGAAGTCTGCAATTGTGGGTTGCTGCATTTTACGGCGAGTATATTTGTGGCATAAGCAATGTCTGGTCTGGTTAATGTGAGGTATTGCAGACCTCCAACTAGGCTTCTGTACTCAGTAGGATTGTTCAAAGGTATAGAATCATTAATAAGAATAGGTGGTTTTAATGAAAGAGGAGTTGAAATTGGTTTGGATTCTAGCATATGAGCTCGGGTGAGGAGGTCTAAGGCATATTTAGTTTGGCAAAGAAATAGAGAATCAGAGGTTCGTTTAGCTTCAATGCCAAGGAAATAGTGTAAGAAGCCTAGATCCTTCATATGAAAATGAATACTCAGAGAAGTAATGAGACTAGAAAGCATTTGAGAGCAGCTTCCAATTAGAATAATATCATCTACATACAGTAATAAGAGAATAGTTTCTGTTTCAGTATGTAGGATGAATAGGGAAGGATCAGTGGAGCTGCAGAAGAATCCATATTCGAGCAGAAAGCTGCTAAACCTATCAAACCAGGCTCGAGGAGCTTGTCGAAGTCCATAAAGTGACTTTCGAAGAAGACAAATATGGTGAGGCTTTTGTGATTCTTTAAACCCTGGAGGCTGCTCCATATACACTGTTTCACTTAAAGTTCCATGTAAGAAGGCATTTTTGACATCTAATTGATGAATTTTCCACTGTTTCATCATAGCTACCGATAGGATTATTCGAATTGTTGCATGCTTCACTACAGGGCTGAAGGTTTCTGTGAAATCAAGACATTCTTCTTGATGGAAGCCTTTAGCTACAAGTCTAGCTTTGAGTCTATCTAAGCTCCCATCAGGTGCAAGTTTTGTCTTAAACACCCATTTGCAACCAATTACATTCATGTGATCATTTCTAGGAACCAATTCCCAGGTTTTGTTTTGATATAAGGCATCCATTTCTTCTTTCATTGCTTGGTGCCATCCTCTGTCTGCTAATGCAGACTTTACTGATTTTGGTTCAACAGGAATCTAATACTCAACTAGACATGCCTATTTAGGATTTGCTTTAACAATTCCAGACCGAAGTCTAGTCTGCATAGGATGAGTTGGAGAAGTACCTTGTATATTTCTGTTTCGAACCGATTTGTATTTGTCCTGCATTAGCATTTGATGTTGAAACAGCTCTTGATTTGTAGGCATTTGTTCCTCAATGCTTGGAGATCTCTGATGAGATTCAATATCACTGGGAGCATTATTAACATCAATCTGCATCTCAGCATCAGGTACTATATGCATTTGTGATATATCTGTAGGATTAACTGTACTGATCTCATTGTCCTGTATTTCTGGAGTTATTGGAGTTAATCTGGTATGCTGCAAATATTCCCTTGATATATTGTCTTGTGGACCGAGCTCACGCTTAGTAGAGTTAGAGTTGGAAATAGAAGATAGTACTCCTCTTATCCACTGTTTGTATAGTTCAGATCCCTGTTGATACTCAGTATTTACTATATGAGCAAAAGGGAAGACTTTCTCATCAAATATTACATGTCGATTATGTAGACTCTCCCATTAGTAGGCAAGAGACACCTGTATCCTTTATGTTTCTCACCATATCCAAGAAAGATACATGTAAGAGATCTTGGATCAAATTTATGCTGTGTGTAGTGCCTGAGACATGGATAACAGGCTAATCCAAAAACTCGAAGATGAGAATAATTTGGTGTCTTATTGTAGAGCTTATAATAGGGTGAATGCATATGCAGTTTTGTTATAGGAAGGAGATTGATAACATAAACTTGCTGTTTTGAAGGCATCTACCCAAGTATCTCGGTGGTACTTTAGCATGATACATCATTGCTAGTCCCAATTCAATCACATGTCGATGTTTCCTCTCAGAGACACCATTTTGCTCTAGTGTATGAGGACAAGAGATATTCTGCTTAATTCCACACTTTTGTAGATGGTTCTGAAATTTATTACTAGTGAACTCTCCTCCTCCATCACTCTGGAAGACTTTGATCTTGTGATCAAGCTGATTTTCTATAAATCTTTGAAACATAATGAACACATCATAAACTTCTGACTTTTGTCTCATTGGATATATCCAGCTAAATCGAGAAAAATCATCCACAAAAATGACATAGTAGGAGAATTTCGAACAGTTGAATTGGTGATGGTCCCCATACATCGCAATGTATTCTTTCTAATGGAACATTAGAAATATGGTCTGAGAAAGGAAAAACTAGAGCTGAGCTCTTAGCAATTTGACAGCTGCTACATATATTCTGAACTTTAGAATTATACTGAATGAGATGTTGTTTCTGTAAAATCTTCACTGTTTTTAGATTGGTATGAGTAAGTCTTTGATGCTAGACATCTTCTCCTACTTCCTGTTGAGTCTGGGTGAAGAAGACTTCTCCTACTTTAGGTTCCACCTAGTATAGCCCCTTGACCTTCCTTCCTAGCTTCACTGTTGTATGATTGTAATTGTCCTTCATATATACCCCATGTTTATCAAAAATAAAAGAGCAGGGATAATCATCTGTTAGTTTTGATACAGATAGAAGATTCTTTTTGATTGTAGGAACTATTAATACATCATTCAAAGGTAATTTGCTATTTTCTGTATTCAATATTCCATTACCAATGCATGAGATTGACAAATGAGATCCATCTCCTATCATGACAGTGTCATTACCACTATATGCATTGTAGTTTCAAATCATACCAGGTTCGAGGTAACATGTGAAGTAGCCCCATGTGTGCTGATACCATTCGAACCATAGGATTCTTCAATGTGCACAGACTGCCAATGCAGTTGGTATTTCATCTCGCCCGGTACGAGTTATCAAATCTATACCAACATCGAGTGCTTTGTATGACCCGATTTCTTACAGATCTGGCATTGCGAGAGGCCATTACTTATAGGCTTTGTAATCTGTGTTTGTCTATCACCATCGAACTTTGTGGTGGATAAGACCTAACACTTTGATATCTCTGTGAAGAGTTTGAATATGGTCTAAATCCTTGTCCATAGTTAGACCAGTTATCCTTATTAACCTGACCTTGCTGAGTTGAATTCAGGTTATTCATTTTATTTTGTTGATTCCTTCCCGCATCGTAAAATTATTTCCATATTCCCTTCTATTGAGAGAGACTGACCTCTCCGCCATAGCTAAATCCCCCTTGAATATTTTCTCTTTGATTTATGGGATTGAATTTCTGCAGACTTGTTCCAGTTCTTCTTTGGCCATAATAGGCCAGGTTAGCATTGTACTCGTTCACAGAATATGTTTGCAATCTGGTTTCAAATCTCTCAAGTTGTGAAATAACCTCATCATACTCTGGCTGGGGTTTAAGGCAATACATGGTTGTCCTGAAAGTTTCATATTCAGAACCTAACCCTTCAAGTATGCCAAACATTCTGGTTATATCATCAACAGGCTTTCCAATTGCATTTAATTGATCACAGATGGTTTTGAATTCTCGAAGATATTCACTTAATGATTTGTTTCTTTTCCTGCAAGCCTGTAATTTTCCTCTTAACTCAAATTCCTTTGCAATAGACTTCTGTGTAAATCTATTTATGAGAGCCTGCCATACTTCGAATGAGGTTTCTAAGCCAATTATCAGACTTAGAATATTTTCTGATACTGCACCACTTATCCAGGATGATATAAGCTGATCAGTTTTTATCCATTCGTGATCAGGATTCATCACTTCTCCTGTCTCAGTCTGTATCATTTGAGTAGGAGGTAATGTTTCACCATTAATAAAACCAATCAGATTTTGGCTTTTCAGAAATCTGTTAAATTGTGCTTGCCATAACAAGAAATTTTCTTCATTCAACTTGATGGTGATGAAGTTAGCTATATTCACATGGATAGGAAAAGGGTACTTCTGCACTCTAGTTGCCATTCTTATATGTTCAGAGACTTTGAAGATTCGAAGAAACAATCCAGTAAACTTTGAAAGAAGCTAACAAGATCTTTATAATATCTTGCAGTAAGAACACATTAGATCTATCATTCCCAGGTTTTATGGCTCTGATACCATGAGAAGAAAAGGAAGATAGAACATGACCTGTGTATGAAAGAATTGTAGATCCTGAACAATCAATGGAAAAACCTCAGCTCTGATATTCTTCTTCAAAACTTCTGGTTCATCTTTTACATCACTTTCAACTATCATCGAATACAGAAGTAGAAGAGAGAAATCTTAAAGATGAATCGAGAAAAACAGAAGTAGAAAACAATGAACTAACTTGACTCTTCTCTCCTTCGCTTATCCTTTTATACTCAACACTTGTTTAACAATTTTCTGTTATAGAACTGTTACAACAGAATAGCTAATATGAGAAACACGTGCATTTCCTCTGGTTGTGCAGCTCCTTCAGTTAGCTTGATCAGCTTCTGTGTTCCAGGTTTTGATGTCATGGATCGCCAGCTTATCAGTTCAGCTCAGGATCGCCAGCTCATCTTCTTTTCTACTTTGAGCTTCGTTTAAAAGTTTGCGACCTTCCTCTGCTTCAGCTTCCTCTGCCTCAGTAACTTCCTCAGGTTCAGCTTTTCTACTATCACCAGCTTCTTCATTCATCTGTACTTTTAATGTCTGTTTTATTTCTTTAACATATGTGTCCTTTGTTTCTGATGTCAAGATGTTCAATCTTTGGTGTCAAGAATCACATAATTATGGTTAAAATTTTCCTCAAGTTCATAAGGAAATTGTTGTCAAGTGTCAATCCTTCAACAAAACAAGAGTTGGATGGATATAATTCCAGAGTCTCAAGCTGCCTCAACTGTCAAGAACAATAATTATAAATTGCAGCATTCATAAACTGCATCAATTCAAGTAGCTGCTTTAGAAACTGAAAAACTATCCCTAACAAAGGCATTAACAACTCCCGCAAATTGGTACAATATCATGAGGTCAACTTGTTATCCACTACATCGATTACTACCAAATCTTTCAGAGTAGTCTTGACACTAAAACTCTCACAAAGCAAGAACAACGTCCAGTTCTGCCCTAATTCCGGTGCCAAAACAAACAGTCGATTTACAAGGTCACTTCATTCTTAATCTCAAAGTGAAACCACCTCCACATATGGTTCTCTTTGGTTTACATGTCCCAGATTAAAAAGACCGTTTTTTCGTTGTACAAAGCATGAATATCTTGCCATTTCAAAAGTCCAGAATGAGCATTGGCGGAACAAATCCACACTGCATAGCGTAAAAAATTATAATGCTTGAATTCGTAAAACATAAAATCTAAAGCTGATTTTTCCAGATGGGATGATCGATCCCATAAATCTCATCAATAATCCAAAATGGCCTGGGAATTTTGTGCGAACAGAATATAGCAGTGTATCAAAAATATGTTAATGACTTACCATGAAAAGAATTCTTAAGGGATTGAGATAACTGAAGTTAAGGGGTTTCCTTGAAGAGTACAACATGGCTTATTTGAGGCATATTGTTCTTCCATTTGAGCATCCTCATGGATAAAATGTAATCGATAGTATCTGTGTGGGCGAATAAACATAATCAAATAAATGTCAAGGGAGAAGCAAATCATCTTCAAACTCGATACTTCGAGAAAATTACAACTCGGATTTGCTAGTGATAGTCATTGACAGGTTATCTAGGATAAGCAATCTTACCTGATGGCTACGACATGTAATGTTCTTAGAAGGCATTCCGATGAATTTTTGCAGAGAGTGATTTTTCCCGAAGCATCATGGCATCCTCCTCCATTGGCTTCCCTGGTGCTTGAATCACGTTAGAGAAGGAAAAACAGTACACTTAACGATTAAATTCGACCTAATTATTTCATGCAAAAGGAAAGGAGACGAGGAAAATAATCCTGATTAGATATCAACCTCCTCCTTCCTACGTTGCTAATATCAAATGTTTAATGCATTAACTATAAACATTTTTAGTTGGGGAAAATCTTTAAAACAGAAGAAATTTGTAACTTACTAATTTTCTTGACATATTTGTAATTCTATTGTAGTGCACGCTTGTATAATTCTAAAATAAAAATAAAAATTGATCACTAACTAATTTATGGGTGCGTTGGTGAAATCATTTTTTAGTTGGTGTTTTACTAACCTCACCCGTATCATGACGTCCGCAGAAGAGATGGCTAAAAACCAATCCCCGTAGCCAGAGTCCTCGACTTGATCTTTTCCGGCGGGTGCTTCGGCCTCGCTCAAAATACCTTCCTCCATCCTCGGTGAAGAGCCTACCGTCGCCGGAGACTATTCCAGCAGCGACTCGACTGAGAGGGGAACTTCACGGCGTCACTCACTGTACCTCTTGGAGACAGCCCATGCACAGGGGGCTTCACCAGGTTCAAGTACTTGTGCAACCCGTCCTTCAAAAGCCCCTTTGAACAAGAATCGTGGATGAATAAGCTCCCAGCAATTTTACCACACAAAAAGACTCACGCGGTTTGTTCCTTCTTGTCGTGCTTCTTCGAAGCATCATCGGCCGCCGGAGGAGCTGGCTGGACTTTATCCGGATTTTACCGCGAAGAATGACATCGCTGCGGGTGCTGTTCTTGAACTCGGTCTCCTCTGTTTTCTCAACTTCGACGTTACGGGTGGCACGCACTTGGACCTCCTGAACATCAAGACACCAAGTTTGGCAGATGACTTTGAAAAGTGAGACTGGAGACTGAGGCCGTAAGGTGGTGCGAGATGCAGACAACGACAATGAATAGCGTGATTTGCTTTATTTACCTCTCTAGGGGAGCGGGACTCGTTCCGGACATTGTGGCCATATACCTCTAACGCGTCCGATAGGTTGCACCGCTGAATGCCTTTCGGAGTTCGGACGCCTCGATTCCCGGAGCTCTGAGATATCCGGAAGTTCATGCGAGATTGGCCCCCCCTTATTTCACTGAACCTTAAGTTCGACGGATGTGGAAAATTTACTAACGGTGCGAAAACGATGGTCCGCCCGTATGTCTGGCTTTCCTCACTCGCCCAACCTCAGGGATTTTCGAGTGCTCGTCAACAAACACCTCTTGCAGGTTATGGAAGCACGAGAAATCTGGTAATTTTCCAATGGATGGGCACCCCGCTAAACTTAACCTCCTCAAGTTTTTCAATTCCTCAAGGCCTTTAATTTCGAGTAGATTGTGGCATCCAACAAAATCTAATTTCGTTAGATGTGTCAATTGCGAAACGTCTACTCTTACAAGGGACTCACAGCAGTTTACTCCTAGCTCTTTCAAGTTTTTAAATTTTTCCAAGGCTGAAACTTGATCATCTTTCAATATTGTACTAGCTAACGCTAAATCCAAGCATCTCAAAGATTCTAGATGTTCAAGGCCGTCAAGGTTGGACAACTTATTGCATCTATGTACAACAAGTTTTGCTAAGGATTTTAATCTCTCTAGACCCCTGATCCCTGTCAGCTTTCTGCAAAATTTAAGTTCTAAGTTTGACAAGAATTTCAAACTCGACAAACTCGGTAACTCTTTCAACTGATGACAATTATCTAGAGAAAGTTCCAATAGCGCTGAGGGAAGCTCTGGCATGGATTTTAGCAATTGGCAAGAAATAACGAGCTTTTTTAGGTGGATTAAATGAGAAAGTTGAGGAAATGTGCGATGCCGATGAGTGACTGTCAAAACTGTTAAAGAGGCAAGAAGCTTCGGTAGAGATTGAAGCTCATCGCAGCAGTATAATTCAAGTATCTCAAGACGAGAAAGTTTATCGAATGTGCCGTGGAAGCCAGAAACTTCTGTAAAATCTAATCGAAGGATCCTCAGTGAAGACAACCCATCTATATGAATTTCCCCTCCCAGTCTGAAGCAACCTCCAGCATCTAATTCTTCAAGGTTGCCCAACTTGCCCAATTCTTGGGGTAGCTCTCGAAGTTCACGACAATTCCGCAAGTCCAAAAAAACAAGGCCCTTGGCTGCTCCCATAGAAGGGTGAATTTGCTTCAAATTCTCACATCTCGAAAGTTGAAATATCTCTAAATTTTGGAAGGTTGACGGTCGGGAGTAACTTCTAAATGATTGCAATCTTTAAGATTTAGAACTTTCAATTGCTTTGCCATCTGCAAAACAAAATGATCGATAAATTTCCGCTAAGAATAAGTAATTAGAAACAAAAGACGAAACAAGATGATCTCCTTCTGACCTTAAGATGACTCCAACCTTCCCAAAGCTCTGAAATGTCACTTCCCGATAAATCAAGTATGACTAATTTCTCCAAACAAAAATTGGTGGGTACGAATGCAGGACATCCCCTCCACACAAGCCATAGTAACTTACGAAGCAAGCTTCTGGAATCTCCAATTAGTTTTGCATCACGCGCTGAAAGGAACCTCAAGTTTGGCAGTGTCTCAAATTGTTTAGTTGTGAATTCATTCTTCAATTGTGACCGAAATGCAAAAGATCTCCTCTTTGTCAAGTCTTTGTCAAGATTGTCAAGACAGAGCGCCCGAACGCGATGTTTTTTAATTTCCTTCACAAATGTTGTTGCATCAAATAAGCTAATAGTGAACCCATACATATCACTTCGCCTTCATTCTATAGTGGTGACGTTGGCACTCAGGTCAGACCACATTTTTATCATATATGTGATTTTATATACTTCTATGATGAAATTGTTCCCTACTTTTGCTTATGCTATTTGCTCCTTTTTCTTTTTCCTTCTTTTATCTGATTAGAGTATCAGTGCAATAGATCAAATCAAGGGGAAAAACATGATATTGACACCAAGTGCACGAGTAACCACTAAGTAGTAGGGAGTTTATTGTTTAAACCTAAAGTTTTTTTCTTCTTTTTTTCTAACTCGATGGAAATGTTTACCATGTACAGATGCTTCCTAATCATATCAAGGAAATAATATAAAGAGAGTAATTTCGATTGTGAGGTTTAACAATTCATTCCAATCAAGAAAATTCATGTCAAAAGAGAGTAAAAAGAATGTAGAGGTAACAATTACCTCATTTCTCTCAAGTACTTCCAAGGCTTCCTCATGCAACCATAACCTACTCCGATTCATAGGCAAGTCATCATCTTCTTCACGAACAATGTGCCTACCAAGGTCTCTCAATTGGTCATGCATTTGCACCTTTCCATCATCTCCAATTTTTATTAGCGACCTAAAACTCAATGTTTCAATCACCATCGTCGGAGAAAAATTACAAGCATCCCACATGTAGGATGCATATCTTGAATCCGTTCCAATGAGGAAGCAAGCAATATCCAAAAATATCTGCTTCTCCTCATCCTCCAATGCATTGTAACTTATCATCAACTTCTCTCGCACTTTCTTATGTGGTACTTTCTGCCACTTCTTTATCGCGTCTTGCCAAAATGCAAGTCTTTTCCCACACAATAACGAACCTATAACCTCGAGAGCTAAGGGAAGCCCTCCGGTAAAGGACGCGACATCACGAGAGAGAGATTCAAATTCATGCGGAGGAGAGTCCGTCCTAAAGGCATGTCTACTAAACAAGGTCAAGGACTTATCGCTAGGAATTTCCTCTAGTTTGTACTTGCATTTGACCCCAACATCATCAAGAATAGACCTGCTTCTCGTGGTGATTATTATCCTACTTCCCATCTCAAACCAGTCATATTTCCCAATCAAAGCTCTGATATGTTTGATATCATCCACATCATCTAGAAGAATTAGGACTTTCTTCTGTTTAAATCTAGATCCCAAGAGGCTGATTCCTTCATCAGTATTAGACACTTGGTCTCTCTCTTTCGGATCACTCAGATCACGTATTAATTGATTCTGCAAATAAAAAATGCCATTGCGTCGTGAGGATTCTCGAATATCTGCAATAAAACTACGTTGCTGAAATTGGTCGGAGAGCTTATTGTGGACAACCTTGGCTAAAGTTGTCTTACCGATGCCCCCCATTCCATAAATACCAACAATTTGGGTAGCACTAGGGTTATCATTCAGCAATCTCAAAATACTCTCCACAGCATTATCGATTCCGACAAGATGTTCGGTCACATCCAGCCGAAAGGCCTTCTTTAACTCGTTCAAAACTTTTCTGACAACCATTTTCACCAAATCTCCTTCGCGGCTGTTTACAAAACATTCGAGTCGAAAAGGATTAGAAGAACAGTCATATTTTATTATCTCATTATCACAACACTACAGCATATAAGAGTGAAAGAAAGCAAGCACGAGTAGAGAAACACGCGAATGCATGGCCTCCTCTACAAGCAAGATCCTGATGAAAGAAAGTAAACAAGGCTTTGATGGAAAATGAAGTACCCGTCAGCAGTTTTCTCCGATTCCCATCCCTTTAGGGAAGCCACTTCTTGAAGTGCTACTTTCCATTTCTCAACATCTTCCGGATACTTCCTACTTAAACAGGAGAAAGCCTCTCCAAAGCTCCCTGTTTGGTTTCGCACATGGGTCGGTTCAACATGGTAAAATATGGGCAAAACAACGTGCCCACTTTTGATGCACTCTGTCATCTCAACGAGCTCTTGAAGGCACCATTTGCTCGAAGCGTAGTTCTGAGAGAGAATTGGGATCGAGATTTTACTATTTTTAATGGCCTGGAGAAGGTTGGTGCCGATCTTCTCACCTTCGCGAAGCTCATTGTTGTCTCTGAACACGCGGATGCTGGCATCGAAGAGGCCATTGTAGAGGTGATCCGCAAAGGTTCTGCGAGTATCTTGACCACTAAAGCTCAAGAACACATCGTAGTTGTCACTACCCGTCGAAGCGGCGGGGGAGCTAGACGCACTGGCATCATCAGCTTTTCGACGGGCGCTCTTCTCGTTGCTTTGGACAGAATCGTGTGCGAGCGCTAGATCACGTTTCATTTTTACTCCTTCGATGATTCTTGAACCGATCTCTCTGTTAATATCAAAGAACGAAATGTCTCTAATCGGGTTGCCCAACAGGACGACCGTGCAGAGGGTTCTTTTTCTGGTGCTTTACACTACAAGATGATGATGCATATGGATCGAGAGGGAACGAGTAGACAGACAATAGCGAAAGACTGGATTTAGTCGTTGCGTGTGAAGCGGGCGTCCTCGCGAACCACCCATGCCCTTTCTTCTGGGAAAGTGGGATTCAGTTGTCGGTGGGGCCCACCGATTTGCATCGACCGTTGCGTCTCCTTTGCAAAGTGCGTTCCAGCTGTTCTTGTTATACATGGCGGAGCTTACGTTTTTGAACTAGACGTTCATGCCTTGAATGAATGATCCGTGTTAAAGCGATGATGCTTGATATAGCGATGGCATAAGATATTGAGCTCGTAATTATTATTATTGATAAATGCAAAAGACAGATTATTGTTTGGGGCGAGCTGCTCTAATTGGCTCTCTGCATTCGTAGATTCCCAAAAAATTACCGGACGCTGCTCTAATTGACAAATTTACACTTGTAGGCATCCCAAAAATGACTGGCATCTTGCCTTTTCTCCTATGGATGACTTTTAGAATCAGCGCTATGGACTTAAACATTTTTAATTTTGTATTTTGGGGCTAAATCAGAAGACTAAGATTGGCAGAGTAAGCAATATGAGTAGGCCCTTATTTATTGTTATGGTAGAGATAACAAGCATTGATCTTTTTTGGTTTTATGGAATGAGAGGTCTTTAAGCAAATCGGCACTTGCAGTGTTTTATTAAGTTGCTGATTCTGCACGAATCCAAGGAAGCTCTGTGAATGGACTAAAACGAGGAATACCTCTGTAAATTACAGTCCTTTTTGGCCCCGACGTTAATATTTGCATCTGAAAAAAAAAAAAAAAGAAAGAAATGAATTTAATAGATGACATTATACTTGCCTATAGACCCATGCTATGCATGAGAAAAGAACTTGAGAAATAGATTATGGTAAACAATTATTCTAGAAGTGTACTTAAAGTTATATGAAAAGTGATTATACGCTCCTTGGACCAAAAGGGAAAAAAATTAAATTGGATTAAAGTGAACTTGATCATCGCTACGTGTGCTCTTCTTGTTGCTCTTGAGAGAATTGCGTGCGAGCACAAAGAGAAGAATCGACTCAACCGACACTGCAAAAGAACGCCCAAGCACTAGGTCGCGTTTCATTTTTACTCCTTCAATGACTCGCCAACCGAGTCTCTCCATCAATATGCAAGCACAAAAAGCCTCTCTAAATTCGGTTTGCCCAGCAAGATAGCAAGATGAACCAGTAGACAAATTATCAGAGCACGACAAGATGAGCTCTAAGTACAATTATTGGAGGGAACATATCAGTACAATTATTAGAGCAGACAGAGGCACCTTTTACTTACTGATGGACTCTCTTCACCGCTGTCAGTTTCAGACCGCAAGATATCTTTTTGACTAGCGCGTTTGCTTTGCAAAGTGAATTCCAGCTGTTCTTGTCCGATCCTTCCTGGCCCGGGCGGAGCAAATATGAGGTAGACCCGAGTTGTCATGTCAACATGGTCCGGCGCTATGCTGTAGTTACTCTCTCTTTCCTCTCACTTTCGTTCTGCGCTCTTGGTCATGGGGTAGGGGCTCAACCTGGACGAAATGTACATTCCGCGGCACAAGACTGAATAAATCACCGGTCGCCTTCCAAATTCACCCATATTTTGAGCAAATGCAACAAACATCCTTTCCCAAATTGACGTTTGAACGATTTTGATCCGCACCCATGAGACCAGAACCTCAATTTCATGCCAAAGCCAGCAATTTCGGGGTGCCGCTAGGCTAACGGTCGGTAACACCAAATTTTTCCAGCCATGTATCCCAAATTCAGTGTGAGGAGCGACCAAAAGGTCAAGTTTGGTCTTTTGTCTTATTTTAGCCCCTTTTTTCTGCTTAAAAATTTAATTTAGGTTCCGTGCAATCGTTTTGCAACACTCACGGTAAAAAATAAAACTCAGACACACTTCGGAAGTGTCAAAATAAGACACAGACCCAATTTTTTTACTCATACGTCTGGGGTTGACTCTTAATGAGTTGTTAGACATTTTAACGGTTTGGTGAAAATAGATTTAAAATATTAAAATCTAGTTGCGTGCATGACACGCCAGAGGGTGTGAAACGGCTATCACGGCTGTTAGAACGGTGGGCCCCATAATAAAATATCTCCGGAAGGCCCTCATAAAGTCGTATACTCACGGCCCTTATCTTCACTTTCATTAAATATAAAAAATTGCGAAAGTAAACTTTCGGATGACTTTAGACTTGACTACATATGTCCTCAAGTTTTTTTTTTTTCCCAAATAAAATGTCCTTAAGGTTTTCTGGCCACATTTCCATTATAAAAATTCTAAAAAAACACAACAAAAGTTGAGCTTGATAGATATAATTCACAGCTTTGTAATTCATACTAGACACTCCTTAATTGAATCTTCACCTCTATTCATTCAGCATATCAAATTGAGTAGCTAAAAGATGTTTAATGCTTAATTGTCATGTTATCCAGATATATTTGGACAAGATTAAGCTTTGCAAGCATCTACGAAATAAAAACCATACTTTAGTGGCGAGATATACATTTCAAACAAAATGTCTCAAATTGAAATGCAATTTATCAAGACCAATCTCAAAGTCGAAACTCATTTAATAATTTATGGATGGCCTACAACACTTTTATATTTAACCCAAAACCAAAGCTGAATTCGTTTAAATATAGAGCTTGATTGATAATTCAAAAAATCTATTAGAGTACCATACATTTCATATGTCCATATTGGGAATATAGAGATACCTTAAATTTTAGGCAACTACTTTAGGCAAATATACCCAGTAGCGGTTCTAACTCAGAAGGTGATGATAGTTGGACATTTTAACTCTAGTTGAACTAGACTTACCATAGCATGGCTCTCTGAATGAGTTTTTTTTTTTTTTTTTTTTTTGCCGAATGAGTTTGAATGCATGCGACATGTTGATAACTTGCTATAGCATATAATCTGAACACACGATTGAAGTAGACTTCCTGGGCAAAAATTGCATAACTTTCTGAATGAGTTTGGGCGCATTTGAAAAAGTTAAGCAAAGTTGAACTAGACTTTCCATTAAAAAGGAAAATTACAGTCGCTTTGCTCATTTTTTGGGGGCCAACGAACACAAAAGAGTCAATTAGAGTGGGCCGCTTTGATTGACTCTTTGCACTTGTAGGCCCCGAAGAATGACGGGCATCTTGTTTTTTCCCAACGGACACTTTTAGAATTAGTGCTCCAAACGCAAATTTTTTTTTATTTTATATGTTTGGGCTAAATCAAAAGACTAAGATCGGCAGAATTAAGCAATGCGGCAGGCTCTTATTGGGTCTTTGGTAGAGATATCAAGCATTGATCTTTTTGTATATGTGGAATGAGAAACTTATTCGACAAACTGGCACTTGCAGTGTTTGTTCCTTGAATGAGGTACGTTGCTAAGTTGCCGAGCCTACACAAATTGAAGGAATCTTCAAGTGGACCAAGATGGAGGTCCTCCGTTGCGTAAAGAATGGGTATGTAGGGCTAGTATAATGTGATCTATCACGCTTTACTCTTTCTTTCTTTCTCCTTGATTTTATAAGTCTATTCTCGTGCATAGTACGATAATAATTGTTTTTTTTTTTTTTTTTTAGAAACAAAAAGAAAAGGAAAGAGTATTTCCTTATGCAACGGAGGATCTACATCTTGGTCCACTTTAAGATCTTCCTTGGATCCGCGCAGGCTCTACAACTTAACAATGTACCCCATTCTAGGAACAAACGTTGCAAGCAAAAAGATCGATGCTTGGTATCTCTACCTAGCACCCAATAAAAACTTGCCGCATTGCTTACGCTACAGAAAAAGCAAGATGCTTGTCATTCTCTGGGGGCATACAAGTGCGAAGGGTCAATTAGAGCGGCCAACTCTAATTGACTCTGTGCGCTTGCTGGCCCCCAAAACATGAGCAGGGCCGCTTTAAATTTTCCTTTTTAAGGGAAAGTATAGTTCAAATTGCTCAACTTTTTTCAAATGGGCCTAAAGTCATTTAGAAAGTTGTGCAATTTGGCCTGTAAGTCTAGTTCAATAATATGTTTGCTTTAGATGCAAGTTATCAATATGTTCACATGTGTTCAAACTCATTCAGATAGCTACACTATCATATATCTAGTTCAACTTGCTTTCTTTTTCTTCTCGAGCAACGGGAAAGCTTCTTCATGTTCTTTCTTTATGAGAGAGAGAAGAGGAATTCTCGAACTACCAATAACTTCCGAGTTATAATGTAGAAGTAGAACTATCTAATTGTATTGCCTGCAATTTGAAGGCCTCTAGAGTTCTAATATGGACAATTGAAATGTATGATAATTTGAGAACTTTTTTGACTTATCAATCAAGCGAGTTGATAATTATGAACACGGAAAAACCAATTCGGACTTTCCTTCACTACAATGTTAATAATCCAACTGAAATTTCCACGAATGATATTTATCGTCTTTAAATTCCTACATATTATTAATTGATATTGGAACTTTCAGATGTGGCATGTGCAGGGTATATGTTAACGGAAAAGGTTATTGGGGTTAACTAGTGTATAATTATACAAGTTCAGGTTTAGGGGAGGGGGAATGCAAATTAATGAAGAACTTCAAAGTTATGAGGGTAAAATAACATTTTCCCTAAATGTAAGAATGAGGTTTCACATTCATGGAACCTTAAGAGTGTCATGATAATTTATCTAATTTAAAGTGATTTTCCTCATTTTTAAACGAGGTAGTTGCATTTAATCATGGTTAATATATTCTTCCTTACTTGGTTAGGAAAATTTACTCCAATCATATCTTTGATTGGTGTCTAAATTATGAACTGTAAACTTAATTAAATTTAAATGTGAGTGGCTTCATATTTGTAACCCACCAATCAGAGGCATAGCATGTGATAAGGAAAATATGGCCCATTAGATAGTAATCTATGATGTAAGTATTATGGTGCATGGAGAGAGAAATCAAAGTTTGTGACAAATTTTAGATTTCCAATACACTTGTCATATTATTTCATTAAAGTTCATAGAAAAGAAAATCAAATTGTTGATGTTCTAGCACAAGAAAAGGAAGTAATATTTTTGGAATTAAGCTCATAAAAATCTAATATGTCTGTTGTATAGATCTAAAATAGATATAGTGAATCTAATTTGTTAGATGAATGTTCAGTAATGCTCCAAAGCACTTTCAATGAGTGGCCACTATTTTAGATTCACCACATCTATTTTAGATCATACATTCGACACTATTTATTTTATAAGCTTAATTCTAAGCTCTAAAAAATAATGGTTTCTTTTCTGCGTGAGCACATCTGCGATTTGCTTTTCATTAACTTATTAATTTTAATAAAAATTAATATTTAGGACATCAAAAGTAATAAATTTGATTATCGGACACTAATGTTCTTACTTCTTCTTCTTTTTTCAACTTTTGGCCCAAATATTATCAATACTATTGGCTTTGCAGTTTTTTATTATTATAAATATTAGACAACTTATTATAATGATAAATAGTTTAATTATGGCATCTCTTGTTATGCTTGTCTTTAATTTTTCTTGAGGCAATCTGCAATTTTTGAAAGGAAGCAAGCAACACAAAATATGGCATAGTTGGGAAATTAAGAAAAAGGAGAAAACAAAAAGCAAATTGAGTTTGGTGTCGATAAAGGCACATCAACTCCTCAAAGGCTCCCTCTCCATGCACCAAATACTTACATTATAGAATATTGTCTAATAGGCCATGTTTTCCTTATTCCACGTCATACTTCTAATTGATGGGTTACAAGTATGCAAAACACTCGTATTTAATTTTAGTTAAGTTTATAGTTCATAACTTGGACACCTATCAAAGGTATGGTTAAGAATCATAAATGAAGAACTAGAGATTTGTTTAAGTGACCATTAAAAGCAAATAGCTGTGTAAAATTTCTATGTGAATGTGCTATGTGACTCAGCCTCATGTGAGGTTTACCCACTTTATATGTTTGTGCGCTTGCGCTTTGATGGCGTTAACGGGTACTTCAAGCAATTACAAAGTTTTCTAGCCACAAATGCAGGCTTCTATAGCCTCGCATAGCTCCAGCACATGAGACTTAGCTAGAGTTATTTTCAGGCAATGCATTTTGCACATCTAGTCTGTCAGATGAGATCAATAACCTATGAGAAAATAACGAGATATTAATCCATTTCAGGAAGCGTGAGTAATTTGAGCTCTAGGGCGATTTTTGCACAACCTATAGATATATATATATATATATATATATATATATATGTATTATTTATTTATATATATATTTGCTAATAATATTTCTTATATGATTCTTGATGTATTTGATATTTGATATTTATACATTTATTGACTTACATACTAGAGAAGGAAGAAAAGCAAATAAGAAGAAGGGGCTGGTGCCATGAGACAAATTTGACCAACTTTGAGCAAATTAAATGGTCCTCTGTTGGAACGGTGGAGTTTGAACAGGTAATGCCGTGTCTCGGTCCAATTCTTCTATAATTTCCTGTTTCAATTTTGTTCAACTTGAATTTGTGACCTTTATTCCACGGCAAGTTTAACATAGTTATTGTCTCAAATGGATTACGTCTTCCCGAAGGCACAAATTCAAGACGTGGAAAAGCTCGAGAAATTCAATGCTTTCAACCACAGGACATGGAGCACGAAGATGTGCTGCCAATTGATTGTTGCACAGTTTGGCTATGCTCTAAGAACTACATGTACGAGATGAATCTTCCAATAGGGAACTCATCGAGGTCCAAAGAAGCGAATGGAAAATGACCGAAACAGCCTATTCATGATCCACGATGCAATGGACAACCCTCTTTTTAACATCCTCACATGAATCGACGGCTAATGATGTTTGGAAAGGCATCCGATAGAGGCACGTAAATGAGAACACTGGTAACATCTTTCTTGATTAACAAGTACCTCGATTATAAAATGATCATTCTATGCCTATCACCGATCAAGTCAACGAATTGAGAGATATTGTAACTGCGTATGCAGATGCGGATGAATCAATCTCCAAGACCTTTCTCGTTTCTATTATTGTTGGTAAACTTCCATCTCCATGGAAAGACTGCCAAAAGCTTTTAAGCATTAGAGAGGGGAGAATTATCAAAAAAATCCTAAACTTATTGTAATTGTGCCAATTCAATCTAAAATTTTTTTTTTTAGTCAATTTAGTCCTAAACCTTTTACAATTGTGCCGCTTTAGTTCATCCGGCTAAAATTGGCCAGCCGGCACCGATGTAGACACCCGGCCATCCGGCGAAAGTGACATGGCAATTTTTAAAAAATTTTTTTTTTCGAATTTTTAAATATTTTTAAATATTTTTGAATTTTTAATTCTTTTTTTTTTTTTTCAGCTTCTCCTTCCTCCGGCTGGCCAGCGCCGGCCAGGCGAGGGCCGGCGAGGCCAACCTCGCCGGCCAATGGCGAGGCCGGCCTCGCCCATGGACGGCGAGGTCGACCGTCGCCTTGGCCGGGCGAGGCCGACCCTCGCCTTGATCCGGCGAGGCTCGGCCTCGCCCGGCCCATGGCGAGGGTCGATCTCGCCGGTGCCGATGAGCTCGCCCTCGCCGGATCCGGCGAGGCCTCGCCCCGCCGATGACGAGGCCGGCCTCGCCGCCGACTTTCGTGAGCGCGACCGCGCCACGCCCGTTCGCCGCCTCCATTGTTGGAGCTTGCCAAGGACCCGAGGGTTTTTTGACGGGGTTTTTCGGCTCGTTTTGCGAGGGTGGATTGGAGAAGACGACGACCCAACTCGGCTTCCGCAGCAACGAACCGCGGAAGTCGGAGCCGCCGAAAACACGGAGCAGCGGGCGGGACCGTCGCCTTGGCTGGGCAAGGCCGACCCTCACCTTGGATCTAGCAAGGCTCGGCCCCGCCCAACCATGGCGAGGGTCGATCTCGCCAGTGCCAACGAGCTCGGCCCTCGCCATGGCCGGGCGAGGCCGCCGCCCGAACGGCGGCCTCGCCCGGGACAGCGAGGCCGACCTCACCATTGGCAGGCGAGGGTGGCCTCGCCGGCCAGAGGAAGGAGAAGCTGAAAAAAAAAAGAATTCAAAAATTCAAAAAAGAATTTAAAAATTCAAATAAAAAAATTTTAAAATAAAAAATTGCCATGTCAGCTTGACGGCCGGTGTCCATGTCAGCGCCAGCCAACCAATTTTGGCCGGATGGACTAAACTGGCACAATTGTAAAATGTTTAGGACTAAATTGGCTAAAAAAATGTTTAGGACTGAATTGACACAATTGCAATAGGTTTATGACTTTTTTGGTAATTCTCCCTATTAGAAAGAGTCTTTTGAGTTTGGATCGATCGCTTCAATGCATTTAAGTTGAAAGTTAGGCCAGAAATCATGATGTATTTGAAAACCAAGCAAAAAGTGAACAAAGTTCATGATGTTGAGGAACCGGCATCTTGTAATTTTAGGGAATTTTTGAACGAGACTTGCTTTCGGAGTGGCAAAATGGATCATGGGCCTCCCTTTTGCTATGACGAAAGAAGAATGAAGCCAATTTGCGGAGGACAATGACGTGGTTGCGATGATCATGGGGGTTCTCATGGCGAACGATGATGAAGGTTGGTGGATTATTTTTTTTTTTTTTTTTTTTTTTTTTTTTGGTCAGTAAGGTTGGTGGATTGACTCCAGCGAAACTTGCGATGTTATTCCCCACAAGACGAAAAATATTTACGCTCTCTCGGACAACCCTATCAATGAGTCGCCTGATCCGTCAATGTTAGGTTACCAAAAGTTAAGTTTCGTGCGAGTATTCTATCCCAAAGACAATGAAGGAATTCAAGAAGTTTGATACAAGATTACGTGTACGTGTATGCCCTGTGAAGAGATGACATGTTGTTTCCAGGAGCACATAATAGCACGAGGGCAGCAACTCTATCAATGATTTAGTGCATGGTACCGACTTAAATTGATATCTATTTGTAAGATTTAAGAGGATTTTGCTACTTGCAAATTGAGCTATTTGGTACTGGCAAAGTGAAAGATAGAAAAAGAAAAAAAAAAAAAGACAGTTCTATGATTTTCTTTGATACTTAACTTAATTTGATAAATTAGTAAATGTAGATTTTTGACATCCCAACATGTCTTTTATTCTGATTTCACTCAACATAACATCGTCAAATTAATAGGTATAAATTCCCTCTTGAATGTGAAGTAGAACTCATCCATTTCCAATGGAATCAAGTGAGAGAACGGAGAATTTTTTTTTTTTTTTTTTTTTTTGGTCAGTCCTATGCTAATCCTACTCTAACACTTACTCTTGGACTTTTTGCCTGCTCGCTTCCCCAAGACGTGGGAGTCAAAACCCACTCCCGAAATGAAATCTTCCCACCCCAATCCCCCCGAAGGTGGGGATTTGAACCCCCAACCTCCCCCTTCCAAGATGGAAGGGTGGCCACTGGGGCGAACCCCCAGTGGTTAGAGAACGGAGAATTGAACTTAATTGATTTGGTATGATATTAAGGAATGAAAAGTCGAATTCATGATAACTGAAGGTACTTTATTAGAGGAGAAAATAGTAATTCCATCAAAAGAGTAATTTTATGATTACAAAATATTTCCTACAACCCAGTCAGACAAAATTCCTTCCACTTATACTGTTGATTGGTGGGTTACAAGCACACAGATCTCAAATTCAATTTTGATTAAATTTATATGCAACTCATGTCCATAACTTATAACCCACCAATTAGAGATATGGTTGAAGAAAATTCTGCCTTTATAAAATTGGCTCGTTGAGTGTATCAAATGTTGCATTGGTCTTTGATGGGCAGGCTTAAACGACCAACAAAAATTTGATAAATGCAAACTTTGCAAATCAATTTTGCTGACTACCCTTTGAGATCAATAATCGTAACATCATCTCTTTCACCTAGACGAACTTAGAAACCACGGCATGGCAAAAATGCTGCTGCTATAAAGGAATGCTGTACAATATTGTGTAGACCAAAAGAGAACTTCCCACGCAGAAACCTTATAAGCAGCCGTTGCTGCCTGCTATCCATTATGTTGAGTACGGTCGACTGATTCGGTTTTGGAGTTTGTGGTGGTGCTGTTGCAACCTGATGACAGTGGCCGTGGAGGAGCGGAGCAAAGTCAGCTGCTATGGAGTGCGGAAGAAGAAGAAAGTCCAAAGGGCAAAAAGGATCAAATATCTGACAGGCTGAGTTTAAAAAGAATGATGCGACATTTTCACCTAGTTAGACTTGTACGCATTGCTAATAATTTTGTGACATGGTGCAGAAATCTCTCATAGAGCGAAATTTAATATGTTGAGATACTTATTAGGTAAAGATAAGTTTAGGTATCTAATGAATAAAAGTCCAAGCATTTGCAACATCATTATCTGAAAAATGACTGGCAAGCGTACATGTTGTCCATCATAAACGAAATCAAGCTCACGAAGTTACCTTTTCTATTTCCTACATATGAAATATCAAGCTCACCAAATTTTTCAATGAATGGATCATAAGAAAGTTCTTTTATTGGGGAGGGAGAAAAAAGCAGTTAGCAGAGGATGACCAGAAGGTAAAAGGAAAACCTTACAAGCCAGGTTCTGGGAGTAAGTCGGAGCAAGAAAATTTTGAAAGCTAAGTTATTTTGCGCTTGTTACCAGAGAGGTATCAAGTGATGTTTTAGCGTCAGGTACCACTGACATAGTTTAGTGTCCAAAACTGGAAAAAGTCCTAAATCTACGGCTTCTCTTTGACCAAACGTATACTAGAATGAAATCCTGGTGAATGAGAAGGATCTCTTGAGACTGACTGGGAAAGCACTGATCATAAGATGAGGAACATGAAGAGATTTGAAGTAAGGAAGAAGAATAACTGTTGGGAAAATACTGCTTCGAATTGGGTAAAACAATGAAGTCGGATCGAGTAATCAAGTCGGACTTTGAGGCGTGATATCACTTTCTTTAAGGATTTATTTGCCCCACAAAGTTGCTAATGGTCACCGGCAAATTTCCTCCAGATACAACAAAGTCTCAAAATGAGAATACTAGATAGCAATTCTAGTATTTCTCCAGGATCTCTCATAGGAAACAATTGGAAACAATGGCTGTAGTTTCTCTCTCATTGTAGACAAAAAGTGGAAGAAGATATATGTTTGATCTCAAAACAAACTTACTTATCTTTTTCTTTCGAATAGATGCAACCCTTCAAAAGGTTGCAAAAGAAAAAACAAATGCAACCTTTCATGAACAAGTACGTCTCAAAGGTTACGTTGAAAATAAATAAAGAATTCGGAATTAAATAAATAATAAATAATAAATAACCGTAACTTTTCGTGAACAGTCGCACTGTTTCAACAAGACTTTATAATTAATTTTTTATAGAAATAAATCCGAATTTTCAATAAATAAAATAATGATCGTTGGTTAGTGCCAAATCTCGTCCACGTGCGCACTCACATCTTTTCGATGTGGGACAAGGCATCTCTTCATTTGTTTTATAAACAAATTACCAACAATCCCCACTTTTGTTTATAAAACAAAAACAAAAAAAAAACGTTAGAAATATACAGCCAAAATTTCCGTGAGATTAATATACATACATAAAGGTCTCTTTCGAGTTAAACCTTTACTTAGTGCAAGTATCTCAAAGCTCCATCAAAGTGACAAGTAGCTCGGCTTTAAACTTGTACTTTTATATAATAGAACCGGACATACCGCACATACAATAACCTCTTGTCTCAGCGAGAAGCTCTATATTACTCCGCACTATTATGGCCTTGTGCTTAATCCTGTTTCATGAGCTCTCTAGAAAGCAACCCTAACTTTCGTAAGAAGCGGCACCACTTCTAAGCTCATATAGGTGAAGTATCTACCATGTGTTTCTGTTACTATCAACACATTACAAGTTTGTACTATACTTCATTAAGAATTCAATTCAACCTACTAAACGTAACAGACAATACGACTTCTCATATCGGGGCTACGTCGGTATCAAACAATCACATTCAATAACTTGTTCTTACCCATTAAACCTTGTAACTAGTGATGTTCTAGAAAAAGGTCGGGTTGCCATTATTGGTGATTTCAATTAAAGGGTTTCAGCCCTGTTTCTTATGAGGTCATTATTACCATGTCTCTTGGTAAAGCCTTTGTCAAGAGATCGACTAGATTATTACTTGACCTCACGTAGACAATTGTTATGGTACCATCTTTAATCAATTGTCTCACATATTCATGTCTTAGACTAATATGTCTAGACTTACCATTATAGGTGCTACTATAAGCTCTTACCAAAGTAGCATAGCTATCACAGTGGATAGAAATAAGAGGCATAGGATTAGGCCATAATTTGATATCCAACAACAAATTCCTAATCCATTCGACCTCTTTCCCAATTGCCGCTAAAGTAATAAATTCAGGTTCTATCATTGAGTAAATTATGTACATTTGTTTCTTGCTCGTCCAAGAAACAACACATTCACATAATGTGAAAATCCATCTGGAAGTTTCATCTCCCACACTTGTAATCCGACTAACATCGGTGTATAATTCCAATACAACCGAATAACTATTATAGAACAATAAGATAACTCTCCAATGTTCTATATTGGATTACTAGTATTTACTCAACTTACATATACAAAAAGTAATATCAGGTCTAGTATAATATATCGCATACATCAAAGACCAATATCACTCACATTAAAAACTCTCCACCAGGAATCAAATGGAGTACTCATATATTTGAAAACAAGATGTTTAAATCTATACAACATCTTCTCCATGTAATTACTTTAGCTCAAAGAATAACCCCCACTATTTTTTAATTTTAACACTTAAGATAGTATCTGCTTCTCCTAAATCATTCATTTTGAAAATGAAAGCTAGATACTTCTTAATCTCAATTATTCCAATCATATTATTTCCAAAGTCACCTTCGGACATACCCCCACTTCAAGAATATTCCAAGAGGCAATTAATCGATACTATGCATTGTCAAATTTCATGCTCAATGAAATACAAATATCAAAATAGAAGACCAATGCAATCATACTCTCTTGGCTCATTTATACTATTCCTTAGAATCAATTCTATGAGGAGCAATAACAGCAAATGGAACACATCAGAACCAAACGAGGAACACCCTTCACTGAACATTGGACATAAAGTTTAGAGTTTGCTCTAACATAACCAACCTAAATGTAGGATTGATATGCCCATTCATTGTAAGTCCACACCACTTTATCTCATTTCTATGAAAATTCCTCAGTCTCAAGCCACGCATCCACATTTTGCATTCATGTAGATCGATTATGGGCCAAAGATGGGATTATCCAAAAACTTGTCTCTATTTATTAAGTTATTGGCCTATCAGCCTAACTCCAGTGCTCCCAATTGTGCGCAAGCATTGTGTAACCCACCCATGACATAACTATCAAGGCATTTAGTTCACATAATTCACTAAGCACCAATTCATAAATCCGTATTCCTTTTAAGACTATGAAATGGTTTCAGCTGTAATTGAAAAATGCCTAAATAAATTGCAACAGACAATTTGCTTCATATCAATAAAATGCACCCTGCTTATATGCACCTCTAGGAAGTAACTTTGTACTAAATCATAGGTGACCCAAAGTTATGTAGCATACCAAAAAGAAGCAACATTGTCTCCATTGTACATGCAGACAACATCCAATCATAATCAATCGACAATCACTTTGAAAGAGACCCATTAAGAACATATTTAGGTCACATCACATAAACACATAGCTTTTGTCGATCTCGTAGTTCATTGAGATTGAACTCACCTTCCTTGGTTTGCCGCGTACAACGATCGACAGCCCAAGCATAGACATGTGGCATGCGTATCATTTTCTTTGTTATGGAAGTCTTAAATGGGGCATATATCGCATCTCTTCAATTCTATCATTATCCCACATATGAAATTGAACACCCATGCCAAAAGATGACTAAAGACTAAAAGCAAGTATGAAACCATGAATGACAAATAGTGTAATAGTTTACGTGCCAAACATGGAGATAAAAACATCGCATACCTTAGCATATGAGCCAATAAGCAATTTAGCACATTTCAGTTGCCCACATGCCATATCTTATTCCTTGATTACTCCACTGGTCGAGAAGTCCTTTCGAAGCATTGCCCCCAAAAATCATCAAGAACAACCATACGCTTCTTCACTTGACAGTTTCTTCCACTTCGGGCATTGTAAATGACCCATTCCTTGATGAATCAGTGTTTGCCCATCAAAGGATGAGATATCCTGTAAAAGGAGAGACTGGTATAGAGCGTCTCTCTCATTCGCTTGACAAGGATCATATTTGCAATGCTCGTGGACAAATTCGAGATGAGCCTCAGTGATCTCATGGATGTTCGTGAGGACCATGAATAAGATTTCCTCTGCAGCAAAATTGCTTCCCTTCACTCTTGTGATTGACAGCCCTTGTAAATGATGACAATCATGGGCTTGAGTCCAGGACCAGCAATGACCTTGGACGACCAGTCCACCTATCCCTCTGGAGTGAAGGGCCAGTGAATCTCCCCTTGATCAATTGCTTTGCATCAAAGACGGTGTTGGTGGGAGTCATCGCGACTCAATTCTTGGCGACCGCACCGATCAGCCTCTCATGCTAAATCCACAATTATTTCTCTTGTTTTTAATTAAAATGTCACCGTTTTCTGGCTTCGGTCGCCTGGAGCACCACCATTGTCCATTAACCGTCATGCATAAGCCGAGATTTGCAGAAAGACGCGGGATATGAGGGGAAGAACTGGACCTCATCCAGTGCGAGATTCACCAAGGAGGTGCGATTTTCAACCACGGCTGTTGAGTAAACTCGTCATAGAGGTTTAAGTAAGCGTCGATCAACCAACTTGAGATCGATACAAGGAGATTGAGCGGGACTTGACAGCTTCAGAGTTTTCGCCTACAAAACAAGGCAACACAACGCTTCTCCCAATACTTCACAGAAACAAGAGACCCACAGTGACGAGCAATAATTGAATGCCAGAACCGGGAGTCCAAGTACGCCGGCGACAGTGATCGGTGTCGATGGAAATGGCTTTGGGCAAAAGGCTCAACTCCCTCGGATGGATTGAATGTAAAAACAGAGGATAACTGAGTTTCTGGGCCATGGCAAGGGAATGGTCGCGAGTGATGACGGAGGACGTCTGACTGAGAAGGACGGAGTCCGAAAATCTCCCGGAGGGCTCTCAAAATTTGTTTTCATCCCCGCTCTGTGTTTTTACTTCTAGAGTAATTTCTATCTCACTTTCTTGCCTCACTCCCTTTCTCTCTGACATTTCCCCCAAAACACGATCCTCTGTCCCGTCTTGCTCAGAAAAAAGAAAACCGACATTCCCTCCTTTGCGTCGCGTCCTCTGTGCGAGCGGTTATGAAGAGAGAGAGGTGGATCCTCCGGACTTCCTTGATCCTCAGTAACTCCACTAGAAGATCCAATTGATTTTGTGAATGGACGAAGAACGTGCGGATCAGACGATGAAGGTCTAGTGGTATGATTCTCGCTTAGGGTGCGAGAGGTCCCGAGTTCAATTCTCGGAATGCCCCCTTCCTCTTTTAATCAAACACATAGCGTTCCGGGCAGGAATCCCAGACAAATTCTGCATGGCGAGCATGTAAATCACAGACTGCGACTCGGGTTCCCTCATAGCAAAGATGAAGTGCTTCGTATGTTCGGGAACCGGAAGTTTAATGACCAACTCATTTGAAACTTTCAGGTCATCGGATTTCGGCTTGGAGAAGGGCCGTAGAGTACGTAAACTCCAAAGGAAAGAACATGCCTTCAGGACCACATTGGCTCCCTTCCACTTCTATCTAAAACTTAAGAAAATTCGTGAAGTTCATCCTCCCAATTTCTTGCATGGTTCACTCACAAGCCCAAAACAGAACTTCCTCGAAAGGATTCAGGGAATATATTCAGAGCGAAACTAAGAACAACAATCAACGTAGTCTTGGCATGGGAATAGAGATGATAAAGGATTGGAACATAAGAAACATCAAATGATCAGCGCACACCACATTGCATCAAATCACACAAGCAAAATTGTTGCCATCAAAACCAGTTTAGTATCACCATGTCTTGAGTAATGACTTTGTTTGTCTCTGACTCCATTGTTGCACAAGTAAATCCTTAAAATTGTTGGGAAAATACTGCTTCGAATTGGGTAAAACAATGAAGTCGGATCGAGTAATCAAGTCGGACTTTGAGGCGTGATATCACTTTCTTTAAGGATTTATTTGCCCCACAAAGTTGCTAATGGTCACCGGCAAATTTCCTCCAGGATACAACAAAGTCTCAAAATGAGAATACTAGATAGCAATTCTAGTATTTCTCCAGGATCTCTCATAGGAAACAATTGGAAACAATGGCTGTAGTTTCTCTCTCAAAAGTAGACAAAAAGTGGAAGAAGATATATGTTTGATCTCAAAACAAACTTACTTATCTTTTTCTTTCGAATAGATGCAACCCTTCAAAAGGTTGCAAAGAAAAAAACAAATGCAACCTTTCGTGAACAAGACGTCCTCAAAGGTTACGTTGAAAATAAATAAAGAATTCGGAATTAAATAAATAATAAATAATAAATAACCGTAACTTTTCGTGAGCAGTCGCACTTGTTTCAACAAACTTTATAATTAATTTTTTATAGAAATAAATCCGAATTTTCAATAAATAAAATAATGATCGTTGGTTAGTCCAAATCTCGTCCACGTGCGCACTCACATCTTTTCGATGTGGGACAAGGCATCTCTTCATTTGTTTTATAAACAAATTACCAACAATAACTTGAGCAGAGCCATCCTCGGGGTCATCCCAAAATTGAAGAGAGAGATTGGCTTACTCTTCCAACTCCTGAAGACCATCGAAGCCAACAATGTACATCTCGGGACAACAGTTGAATAAACTGGGAGCTTTGACAGTAGGGACCGTTGGAGTTGGAGGAGAAAGAGAACTATGGTTGAAACCTGAAATTTGAAATGAGAAAAATTTTTTAGCATCGGTTGAAGAAGATGGAGTATGCAAAAGATGAATATACGAAGTCAAGGATGCCATGGACGTCGTCTCCCTTGTCATGGAAGCAGCTTTGCTTGCCAAACGATACCTCCACAGGCCTGAATCTCTGTCCACGTTCAGTGATTATATTAACTCCATCCCTTCACTCACTTCATGACCACCCCTTTCTTCTTTGATTATTTTTCTTTCTTTCTTTTGGCGGGTTAGTTTGGTGTGAAGCAAATTTTATCAGCCGTCGAGGGGGATTCTTATTGTTCGTGATTCTGTTCAAATAGTACGAGTGTAAAAGGGAAGTTTCAGTAGAAGTTCTCGAGCAGCAAGAGCTGAAGAAGCACCCTTAATTGGCTGGTCGTATAAATTTAGGCGTGCTTGTACTTTTATGTGCTTCTAGTATTTGTAATCCGCAAAATGCTTTACTGGGGCAGTTGCAAGTTCTTGGAGGCATAGGAGAACTGCTAAAGTTTCCCTCAGTGAGCTAGTTTGTATGTGGGTAATCTTAATTTTCGTCAGAAAGTGACTGCTTGCGCACAGTGGGGGGAGAGAGAATTCAACACGGAATCGAGAGAAATGTCATCAGTTTCCCAGCCCATCATTCAACAATTAAGTGCAATCTCAGTAACTATGACAAATCAATTTTTTTTTTTCCGATCCGGCTTGTTGATGAGAGTCATGACCATCATAGAAGTTTCAGCGTTATTGCTAAGTCTTGTCTACTTAGAAAGATGAATCGAGTGCCCACCATTACCAATTGACAACCTTAGGAAATGTCAAAAATATGATGTTTTTGACCGGCCACTTCTCCAATTGTATGGAAAGGTCTAGGCTTAAGCTGGGGGAAAATGGAGTATTTGCTAATCAAATTATATGCAAGTGAAAAGACTTCTTTTTCTGTTTTCAACTTGCACGAGAAACTTTTGGGGTAAGCATGTGGAAAGATATGTACCTAAACGTTCAAATAGACATTAGAAGGAAAATATTTAGAAGATGTTGTATTGGATCGAGTGAAATGGATTATTTTTACTTGAAAGCAAGTGCATAGTAGTACACAGGAAAGGACCAAATTCAAAGTTAAGTTTACTGAACTTCCACTTGGTATTTCGTTTTTCCCCCCTCTATAACATTTTTCAGCAGATCCCTCGTCAAAAGGTAACCAAGATTGAATTAGTACTATTAGGATGAATGACCTGACAAATGTTCCCATATGGTATTGTTTCTTTCTATGTCAATTCTGTGATTGGATGGGTCTTCGAAGTTGTATGAAAAAAGATGATCAATCATAACAGGGCCCATTGCATTCCTTTCATAAGTATTTATTTAGTGTTGATGCAGCCCGTTCCTGGGCATCCGGGTGAGGAGGACTTTGTCATTAATGATATTTCTATTGGAATTATCCTAGTTGGCTGATGTGTACGTGTCATATCCATAAGAAGGCTTAAGCCATCTTTCATTGCACTCCTTGTGAATGGGTTGCCATATATTTTGGTTCATATCATTGTGGGTCTTTATTGGGTGGTGGAAGCTTCAGTTTGGGAAGAAGGATTAGGGCGCATTTGGTAACGATTTTGTTTTTCGGAAACAAATTCGATTAGAAATGATTATTTTTTATTCGTTCTCGAGAACCGATTCTAAGTAAAAAACGTGTTTGCTAACGTACAAAATTTCGATTACGGAATAGAATTGCGTTTGGTATCGTATTCATTGATTACGTTCCAAATCAATTTATTTTAATTTTTAAATAATTTTTATAATTTTTATAATTTTTTCCTTTTTTCCTTTTTTTCCTTTTTTTTTTTTTTTTTTCTCCTATTCTAATTCTTCTTCGGGCCGGTTGCCGCCCTCGGCGAGGCCGGCCCTCGTCGGCTCGGCCTCCCGTGGGCGGGCGAGGCCCGCCCGGCCACCCGGCGGGGTTGGGCGAGCCTCGTTGGTGGCTAGGCTTGCCTCCGGCGAGCTCGCCGGACCTCGCCCTAGCCTAGCGAGCCTCTGGCGACTCATCGGACCGGTCGCCGGCGACTGGCGGCGTTGGACGGCGGCGGCCAGCGACGATCGGCGGTGGCGGGCAGCGGCGGCGGCGGTGGCGGCGGCGGCGGCGGCGGTCGCGAGATGGTGGTCGATGAAAAAAGAAAAAAAAAAAAAAGAAAAAGAGTTTTGATTCTCAATTTTGTTCCCGAAACAAAAATCAACTTTTTTTTTATTCTTGATTCTCATCCCAAATTGATTTTGGGAACAAATTTGTTCCCTAACAAAATTTTACCAAACGCGATTCTCATCCCAAATTGATTCTAAGAACAAAAAATCAGAATCTGGCACTGTTAGGATGATTACCAAACAGGCCCTTATTATATGTGCTGGAAGGAAAAACATTGTACAGAGAGGATAAGAAGCCATTTAATTAGTTCCATTGTCTTGTTATTGTACTTCTTTAAGGGGCATGGTTTGTCGAAGAGCACAACACACTATCTTTGGTAATTGATAACTCTATAAAAATAGAGTTATTTTACTTATTTTAGGCAACAATTAATGCAATATTTATGAAAAAGTATTTGGATTTTCTTCTGATTATTTGAATTTTCCTTATTTATGCAGAATAATAAGATATGGAGAATATAAGGAAAAAAAATAGTAAAAATAAGAAATTCAAATCAAAAAGCAGTGAAAGATGGATATTAAATCAGGAAATCATTGATTTTGTTCCCCAATGTTATAGGGAATGAACGGCAATTCACTCGGCGGCCGTCGGGTTAAAGTGATGGGTGAGGGGTAAAAGAACTCATGCAGTTGTCGCAACACCGCATGGGTGGATTGGGGTGCTCCACAATCGAGCAAGAGACCCAATAAGAAGGAAAGTGGGTCTGTGGGCCGACTGCATGACCGCCGAAATCGTGGGTCCCGCCCACATATTAGATGGAGTCTCATCTAGAGTGGGCCCATAATACCCAGTTGGTCCCAACAGATGCCCAGCAGACTATCTATATAGATCATGAAGACCAAACCCATTTGGACTGTTACTAATGTGGCCCTCGTGGTGAGAACTAAATATCCACATAAATAAATAAATAAATAAATAAACCCGGTGGATTCAAAATTCAAAGATTGCTTACATGAGGGTGGGCTATATATGCACATTGATTTATGGGAAATTTTAAAAAAAAGACCCGAAGTGCTCTAATTTTCTCAAAAGATAACTCGAAGTGGAGTCTATCTCAAATAATGACTTAAAGTAGTCATTTAGTCTCAAAAAATGACCTGACTCACTAGTCGGCGAACAGATGTATCTCCAATGCATATTCCAATGGCTTGGTTAGGGTATTTTCATCCAAAAAAAATTATTTTTTTTCATTTTCCTTTTCCCCCGTTCATCTTCTTCTTGATCCAACCCATGGTTGTTCCTATTCATCATCTTCTTTGTCAATGTTGAAGATAGGTATTGCCTAGATCAAGAACACCGGAATTGAGGAAGCTAGCATTGGGGAAGGGCCGATGAGGGCTCGATGGCCATCGCCGATAGTGGACAAAGACTGTTGAGCCCTCGCTAGCCACAAGTGAGGGCTTATAGGCCCTCATCGGCCCTTACTAGTGGCTAGCCACGTCAGCAAGACCTCGTTGGCTACGGGCAACGCCACCCTCCCCAAATCTGGCAAGTGTTAGCCTCGCTTGGGCTCAGTGAGGGGCAAACTCGCCAATGGCCGCAAGCAACGACCTCCCTTGCATTGGCCCGCCGCTCCATCGATGACCTCGTCTACTACCAGGATTAGGACTGGGACGCCCACGTTGCCTTCTTCGTTCCTTCCTCCCATTGTCGCTCCTAGATCAACGACTTCTCTGGCTGCCCCTATGCATTTGAGCACCTCCTTATAGGGCCTCAATTTGGACAACTTTACCCTAATGCCTAATGAAGAAGTTTTTTTTTTTTTTTTTTTTTTTTAAGCGAAGAAGATGAAATGAAAATAAATAAATAAATGCTTTTGGACAAAAATACCCCAAATCGGGCCATCGAGAATACATATTGGATATGCTTTTGTTTGTCGGCAGGTGAGTCAGGTCTTTCTTTAAGACTAAATGACTACTTTTGGTCATTATTTGAGATAAACTCCATTTCGAGTCCTCTTTTGAGGAAAAGATGAGCATTTCGGGTCTCTATTTGAGATTTTCCCTTGATTTATCTTTTTCAAAACTAAATGGTCTTTGCAAATTTATCTTAAACTTTAAATTATTGGTGAATTTGTCTCTCCTAAAATTTTAATTTGTGGCCATATGTTTTCCAGTCTAAGATCAACAAACAACCATTTTATAATATTTATTGATTCAATTCGATCCATATTTGAAAATATTTCACTTTGCCGGTGGAACATATCCGTAAGTTTGACAACTCTATTCCTCTATATTCATAAAATAGCATTCATATCATTCCTTTTGGTAGTAGGCTGAATAGAAACGAGATTTTCTGGTCGTTGTTTCTTTGACTAAGGAGGGAGTGAGGCCTATTGATCTTCTCGATGTAATGCACACAACCTAAAAAAAACTCACTGATTAATGTATATAGGCATTTTCTCTAGAATTGCAACTCTTGGTGTATTTATTTCTTTTTCAATGCACGATTTTCATGTAATCTAGAAGCCTCTTTTTGTTTCTAAAAAAGGCAAATTCAAATGCAACTAACTAATAAAAGAATAATTGAGAAAAAAAAACTCCCTTTTATAAAAATAGGTTATCAATAAAATAAACACATCACGGCAAAAAGAAACACACATTACTAATGCACAAAAGCCTATATAAATATGTTACCAAAATTTCACTATTCATCAAGCACATTAACGATGTGCATCTATATTATCCCGATTGGAGCAAGGTTGGTAATATTCGAGCTCCATCAAAGAGCAAACTAACAATGACAAGATCACAAGAGGTTAAGTAATGAAGGCGAATTATATGAACCTTGCGCTAATTAAGCCGTGAAATTAATTCACAAAATTCCAGTCATGTTATCAATCGGGCAAAAACATTTAATCTCAGAACTAGACATGAGGCAGGCAGTGTTGCGGCCCGGGGGGAAGAAGCTGTGGCTACTCTGAAGAAGAGAACTGAAACTATCCAATCCAGCCGAAGGATGGATTAATGTTGCTTGCAAGAATGAATAATCCGGCAGAGCAAAAAATGCTGCGGAAAAAGCGAATCCGAGTTCGGCTTTGGTATCTAGTGGTGCTTTCTCTTCTCTACAAAGACTTCACTTTCTTTCTTTTTTGATACATAATGCGATGAAGGATTCTCGATTCTTTTGCCGCTTTTTTAGTGGTTGATTAATTACTATGGAACATAAAAAAGATATTATTGAAAATGGCACAGCGTCTCCAGTTACGGCAAGTATCGTGGGCTTCTTTATGGTGGATGTGCGGCATAGGGCAAATTATTCAATTAGTCCTAAATATATTGTACAGATGCAATATTAGTCACAAACTTTACGCTTTTTTACAATTTTATCCTAAATCTATGCATGAAATTATAATATTGTCCTCCCAATCAATTTTTGTCAGAAATCACTCATGTGGTGGTCCAGTCGTCGTCAAACATCCTATGCCACACACCATCACCACACCAACAATTTTCGGCAAAAATTAGCTGGAATGACTACATAAAAGTTTATGTTCAAATTAACAAAGAAAAATTTAAAATTGAATTGACATCCATACAATGGGTTAAAAACTGATTGGACAATTTTCCTTCTCAGAAAGAGATGCTGCGACTGCCTCGATGCTTGCTGCATGGAGCATGACGCTAGGGCTCGAACCAAAAACAATGAGTTTCCGCGTCGACTTATCCAGCTCGTTCTTCGTTCAATCGATCGATATGACTTGTGGTTGGCCCTCGTGTTTGCATGGACGTTTTATGAGGATGAATGTGGAAAATGTCTTGCATCGGTGAATGATAGCTTTACACGTCTCTACGTGCATGGATTCCCATAAAATGGCTTAAGGGACTAATGGGTCAAATGAAAGAAGGGACTCCAAGCGAGGCGATAAAATCTCCGGGTAAAAATAACTCTGTTGTTCCCCAATTTCACTAAACCATCTCTTCATTCACAAGCAAACCTCAATTACTGTTCTGGGGTTTCGGGGGACAAGACTGGTGGGAGCAAATGCACTCATTTTGGTCTATAGTATCATCATTTGCTTTTATAACAAAAAGTGCATACCTAGGTCGTCTCTTTCTCATAAACCGTGCTGGGACAATAACTTCACAAATATTTTGGCTTGTCGAACGTACGAGGCTACGGCAATGATGAAGAAATCATATCGTGTGATCCATTAATTTGATCTATTATTCATAGATGGGGGACCTGGCAGGTGTTGTGCAGATGACAATTTGAGCCAGGAGTGCAACCAAAACTTACTGAGCTGCATGGTCAACTTGAAGAACCCCGGAGGGCGAACGTTTACATGAAGCAAATGCTAAGTCAAGGATGTTGCCAATGTCCTCTCTTGTCATCGAAGCTGCTTTGCCTGCCGGAAGATACCTCCACAAGCCCTGAATCTATGTTCTCGTGCGATGGATATATCATCTCGGATCCCTTCACCTTACTTCACGTCGACCCCTTTCTTCTGTAACTTTTTCTTCTTCCTGCTGTTTGTCTTTCTCTGTTCTCTTTCCATTGCAACATATGGGAGAAAGAAAAGGGAGTATTGTGAAGTGCCTCTGTTTTCCTTTCCTGCTAGAATTGGAAGAGTAATGGAAACTGACAATGGACTTCCATTATAATTGCAGAAACAAGAACATAAAGTGGCCAGATAGTTCAAAACCCAAGATCTGCATACAAATTTAGAATGCCAAATAATGCGAATCGAACATACAACTAACAATATCATGAACAGGGGAACGATCTTGATTTTAACATAAGGGCGACCAAGAAAGACATTTGAATAATTGACAAAGAGCTTTTTAGCAACTGTCCTAGCTATCAAAATACGTTCTCCCTAGAACAAAAGAATTTCAAATAGAAAGGAGACTCTGCATATGCGTCCCTTGTTTCTGATGTCAAGATGTTCAATCTTAGGCGTCAGGAATCACATAATTATGGTTGAAATTTTCCTCAAGTTCATAAAGAAATTGCTGTCAGAAGTCAATCCTTCAACAAAACAGGAGTTGGATGGATATAATTACAGAGTCTCAAGCTGCGTCAACTGTCAAGAACAATAATTATAAATTGCAGCATTCATAAACTGCATCAATTCAAATAGCTGCTTTAGAAACTGAAAAACTATCCCTAACAAAAGCATTAACAACACCTGCAAATTGGTGCAACATCCTGAGGTCAATTTGTTATCCACTAAATCGATTACTACCAAATCTTTCAGAGCAGTCTCGACACAAAAACTCTCACAAAGCAAGAACAACGTCCAGTTCTGCCCTCATTCCGATGCCAAAACAAACAGTCGGTTACTTCATTCTTGGTCTCACATCAAAACCACCTCCACATATGGTTCTCTTTGGTTTACATGTCCCAGATTAAAAAGACATTGTTTTTTTCCGTCGTACATAGCATGCTATAGCATATCTTGCTATTTTGAAGGTCCAGAATGAGCATTGGCGGAACAAATCCACATTGCATAACGTAAAAACTCCAATGCTTGAATGAATAAAACATAAAATCCGAAGCTGATTTTTTTCAGACGGGATTGATTTGATCCATATTCTGCCCTCGGTCAAATTCGACACGTAAGTCTCATCAAGCATCCAAAATAGCCAGGGAAACTTGTGAGCAGAATATAACAGTGTATCAAAAATATGTTACTGACTTACCATGAAAAGAATTCTTAATGGATTGAGATAACTGAGTACTGAAGTTGGGGGGTTTCCTTGAAGAGTACAGCATGGCTTATTTGAGAAAAACTGTTCTTCCATTTGAGCATCCTCGTGGATAAAATGTAATCAAAAGTATCTGCGTAGGCCAATAAACATAACCAAATAGATGTCAAGGGAGGAAGCAAATCATCTTCAAACTCAGTACTTGGAGAAAATTACAACTCAGATTTGCTAGTGATAGTCATTATCTAGGATCAGCAATCTTACTTGATGGCTACAACATGTAATGTTCTTAGAAGGCATTCCGATGACTTTGTCGCATTATCGAGATAGTAATTTTTCCGAAGCATTAAGCCATCCTCCTCCATTAGCTTCCCCTAGTGCTTAAATCACGCAAGAGAAGGAAAACAATACGCTGTTGTCATGGAAAACGATTAAATTCGACCTAATTATTTTATGCGAAGGGAAAGTAGACAAAAGGGAAGATAATCATGTTTAACTATAAACATTTCCATCGGGGAAAATTTTTAATGATAGAAGAAATTTGTAATTTACTAATTTTATTGACATATTTGTATTTCTATTGTGGTGCACGCTTCTATATTTTCAAAAAATAAAATAAAATCGATCACTAACTAATTTGTGGGTGCGTTGGAAAAATCATTTTTTAGTTGGAAAAATCACCTGTATCATGATGTCCGCAGAAGAGATGGCTAAAAAACAATCGCCGTAGCCAGAGTCCTCGACTTGATCTTTTCCGGCGGGTGCTTCGGCCTCGCTCGAAGCCCAAACCCCTTCCCCATCCTCGTTGAAGAGCGTGCCGTCGCCGGAGACAGACTCCAGCAGCGACTCGACCGAGAGAGGAACTTCAGGGTGTCGCTCACTGTACCTCTTGGAGACAGCCCATGTCCAGGGGGCTTTACCAGATTCAAGTACTTTGTGCAACTCGTCCTTCAAAAGCTCCTTTGAACAAGAATTCAAGTTTCTGGGCTTCTTTTCATTTCCCCAGCTTCCACAGATTCCTCATAACTCAAGTTGTTTGCGGTCATGTCTTCTACGTTTGGCCAAAAGCACAAGGCAAGAGACCTACTGATTTTTTACCCACGTTGCTCTATAAACTTCTCCAAATGTCACATCCTTTGGCTAAAAAGACAAGCCGAGAGAGCCACTGCCCCTTCCTTGTCTCAAAGATTTTTCCCCAGATTTTTTTTCTCAAGAGACTTCTATTTTTTCCAGATTTTTGGCCATTTGCTCAGGCCAAAAACGGGTAAAGATGACCACAAAGACAATGGAGATGGAGGACTCCTTCCGGTGAAGACGAAGCAAACAAGGACGATAGAGGGGTGGTCTGGTTTGGACGCGCAGCGTTGGCTTGGACAGGCGTCGGCGGTGGATGCGCGGAGGTGACTGGCCGGAGGAGGACAGAGAGAAAAAGGATTGATGGGCAGATTTTCAATTTTTTTATGATTCCACGTCGGAATACACATGTCAAGTAGTGATTGGCTAAACTTAAAAAAAAGCACTCCACATGGGATCTTGAATTGGTGAGAACCAACCACTGAGGTTCGAGCTGTGAACCTGCACAGATTGCAAATTATTGAGGCACGAGAGGTCTGGTAATGCTTCAAAGGATGGGCTCCCCTCGATGTCTAGTCCTAACAAGTTTTTCAATCTCCTGAGGCCTTTAATTTCAAGTAGATTGAGGCATCCCCAAAAATCTAATGTCTTTAGATGTGTAAATTGCGAAACGTCTGGTCTCACAAGGGACTCACAGTCCTTTACACTTAGCTCTTCCAAGTTTTTCAATTTTTCAAGGCATGGAAATTGATCATCATTCAATATTGGACCATTTGACAGTAAACGCAAGCATCTCAAAGATTCTAGATGTTCAAGGCCGTCAAGGTTGGAAAAGTTCTAGCATTCAGCTACAATAAGTGTTGCTAAGGATTTTAATCCCTCTACACCCCTGATCTCTGTCAACTCTCTGCACGAAAAAAGATATAATCCCGACAAGAATTCCAATCTTGACAAACTCGGTAACTCTTTTAACTCATCACAATTGCGGACAGAAAGTTCTAGTAGTCCTAAGGGAAGCTCCGGCATGGATTCCAACAATGGGCAATCATCAACAGCGAGCTTTTTTAGGTGGATTAAATGAGAAAGTTGAGGAAATGTGCAATGCCGACCAGCGAGTTTCAAAACTGTTAAAGAAGTAGGAAGTTCTGGTAGCGATTGAAGCATTTGGCAGTTATATAATTCAAGTATCTCAAGACGAGAAAGCTTATCGAACGTGCCGTGGAAGCCAAAAACAGCTGTTCGACTTAATTGAAGGATCTTCAATGAAGACAACCCATCTATATGAATTTCCCCTTCCAAATTCTCGCATCCTTTAGCATCTAATACTTCAAGGTTGCCCAACTTGCTAATGGTACTAGGTAAATTACTCAATTTTTTACAATAAGCAATATGCAAAAATTTCAAAATTTTCAAATCCCCAATGGATTCAGGTAATTGGCAAATGCCTGCATCTGACAAACTTGATTCAATCATCCATTGTGACCGTGGCAAATGTGGCAATTGCTCAAGTTTGCTTGTACAATTGAGAGAACAACCAAATCCACATGACAAGCATTGCAACTTCTTGAGTGATCCAATACTCCTCGGTAATTTACTTAACTTGGGGCAAAAACTCAAGTCAAGGGTCCGCAAATTTGCCAGATGGCTAATTGAATCGGGAAGTCCAACCAATGATTTGCATCTAGAGGCATGAAGCACCTCCAGCTTCTTCAAAAAACCTATACATGGAGGAATTTCCACTATAGCAGTATTGTCTATGGAAAGTTCCTTCAATTCTTCCAACTTGCCCATTTCTTGGGGTAGCTCTTGGAGTTTATAACATTTATGCAAGTCCAAAAAAATGAGGCCCTTGGCTACTCCTATAGAAGGGTGAATTTGCTCTAGATTCTGACATTCATTAAGCTGAAATATCTCTAACTTTCGAAAGGCTGACAAATCGAGAGTTATCTTTAAACGATCGCAACCTGAAAGATCTAAAACTTTTAACTGCTGCGCCATCTGCTAAACAAAATGATCAATAAATTATCTCTAAGAATAAGTCATTAGAAACAAAAGACAAAACAAGATGATCTCCTTCTGACCTTAAGATGACTCCACCCTTCCCAAAGCTCTGAAATGTCACTTCTTGATAAATTGAGTATGGCTAATTTATCCAGACAAAAACTAGTGGCCACAAATGCGGGACATCCCCTCCACATGAGCCATCTTAACTTAGGAAGCAAGCTTCTGGAATCTCCAATTAGTTTTGCACCATGCACTACAAAGAACCTTAAGTTCGACAGTGTCTCAAATTGTTCAGTTGTGAATTCCCTCTTCGATTCCGGACAAAAATAAATAAATTCCCTGTTCGTCCAGTGTTCGTCAAGACAGAGGGCTCGAATGTGATCTTTTTGAACTCCCTTCAAAAAATGTTGCATCAAATTAGCCAACAGTGGACCCGTATATATCACTTTGCCTCATTCTGTAGTGGTGACATTGATAGTCAAATCGGACCACATTTTTATCATATATGTGATTATTTATTTTTCTATGATGAAATTATTCCCTTCTTTTGCTTATGCTATTTGCGCCTTTTTTTTTTTTTTTTCTTTTTCCTTCTTTTATTCGATTAAAGGATCAACCCAATAGATCAAATCAAGGGAAAAAACACAATACCAACACCAAGTGCACAAGTAACCACTAAGTAGTAGGGAGTTTATTGTTTACACCTAATTTTTTTTTTTTACAACTCAATGGAAATGTCTACCATGTACAAATGCTACCTAATCATATCAAGTAAAAAATATAAAGAGAGTAATTTCGGTTGTGAGGTCTAACAAGTCATTCCAATCAAGAAAATTCATGTCAAAAGAGAGTAAAAGGACGATAGAGGTAACAATTACCTTATTTCTCTCAAGTACTTCCAAGGCTTCCTTATGCACCCAAAACCTACTTCGATTCATAGGATCATCGTAATCTTCTTCACGAACAATTTCCCTAGCAAGGTCTCTCAGTTGGTCATGCATTTGCACCTTTCTATCATCTCCAATTTTTATTAGTGACATAAAACTCAATACTTCAATCCCCATCTTCGGAAAAAAATTACAAGCATCCCACATGTAGGATGCATATCTTAAATCCTCTCCAATGAAGAAGCAAGCAATATCCAAAAATATCTGCTTCTCCTCTATTTCTAATGCATTGTAACTTATCATCAACTTCTCTCGCACTTTCTTATGTGGTACTTTCTGCAACTTCTTTAAGGCATCTTGCCAAAATTCTTGGTTCCGCCCACATAGAAATGAACCTATAACCTCGAGAGCTAAGGGTAGCCCTCCGGTAGTGGACACGACATCACGAGAGAGAGATTCAAATTCACACGAAGGAAAGTCTCTCCTAAAGGCATGTCTACTAAACAAGGTCAAGGACTTTTCCTTATCAATCTCCTCAAGTTTGTACTTGCAATTCACCCCAGCATCATCAAGAACAGACCTTATCCTTGTGGTGATTATTATCCTACTTCCCATCTCAAACCAGTCATGTTTCCCAACCAAAGCTTTGATCTGATCGATATCATCCACATCATCTAGAAGAATTAGGACCTTCTTACGTTTAAATCTAGATTCCAAGACTCCAATTCCCTCATCCATATTAGACGCTCGGTCTCTCTCTTTCAAATCAAATATTAATTGATTTTGCAAGTTAAAAATGCCATTGCATCGCGAGGATTCTCGAATATCTGCAATAAAACTATGATACTGAAATTGGTCGGAGAGCTTATTGTGGACGACCTTGGCTAAAGTAGTCTTACCGATGCCCCCCATTCCATAAATACCAACAATTTGGGTAGCACCAAGGTTATCATCTAGCAATCTCAAAACATCCTCCACAGCATTATCGATTCCGACAAGTTGTTCAGTAACAACCAATCGAAAGGCCTTCTTTAACTCACTCAAAACTTTTCTGATGATAATTTTCACCATATCTCCTTCGTACCTATTTACAAAGCATTCAAGTCAAAAAGGATTAGAAGAACAATCATATTTTGTTATCTCATTATTACGACACTACAGCATGTAAGAGTGAAAAAAGCAAGCACAAGTGGAGAGACACACGAATCGGGAGAAGTGCCAAAAAAGTCCTAAACCTTTTGCCTTTGTGCCAAAAAAGTCCTAAACCTTTTTTTGGTGCCGATTCAGTCCTAAACCTTTTTATGTGGTGCCGATTCAGTCCTAAACCTTTTTATGTTGTGCCAATTCAGTCCTTTCCGGCCAATTTTGGCCGGATTTTGCTTGACGGGCGCCGGCCGGCTGGCGTGGACAACTTTTAATAATATTTTAATATTTTAATATTTTTTTATTTTTTTATTTTAATATTTTAATATTTTTTTTATTTTTTTATTTTTATTTTTATTTTTTTTTGTCTTTTTCCTCCGGCCGGTCACCGAGGTCCGGCGACCGGCCGAGAGCCGAAGGCCGGCGAGGCGAGCCGACCTCGCCGGCCACCTCGCGGGCAAGGCCGACCTCGCCGGCCATGGGCGAGGGCCTCGCTCGCCCATGGCCGGCGAGGGCAAGCCTCGCCCATGGCCGGGATGCGGCGAGTCGAGCCTCGCCGGCCATGGGCGAGGCTCGCCTCGTCGAGATCCGGCGGGGGAGCCTCGCCCATGGCCGGCGAGGCTCGACCTCGCCGAGGATCGGCCATGGGCAAGGCTTGCCCTCGCCGGATGCTGGCGAGTCGCCTCGCCCGGCCATGGGCGAGCTCCCCCTCGCCGGATCCGGACGGGCGAGCCTCGCACATGGCGGCGAGGCTCGACCTCGCCGGATCCGGCCATGGGCGAGGCTTGCCCTCGCCGGATCTGGCGAGGTCGAGCCTCGCCGGCCATGTGCGAGCTCGCCTCGCCGGCCATGGGCGAGGCTCCCCCTCGCCGGATCCGGCGGGCGAGCCTCGCACATGGCCGGCGAGCTCGACCTCGCCCGGATCCGGCGAGGGCAAGCCTCGCCCATGGCCGGATCTGGCGAGGTCGAGCCTCGCCCGGCCATGGGCGAGGCTTGCCCTCGCCGGCCATGGGCGGCGAGGCCCTCGCCCATGGCCGGCGGGTCGGCCTTGCCGCGAGGTGGCCGGCGAGGTCGGCCTCGCCCTCGCCGGCCTTCGGCTCGGCCGGTCGCCGGACCTCGGTGACCGGCGGAGGAAAAAGACAAAAATAAAAATAAAAATAAAAATAAAAAAAAAATATTAAAATATTATTAAAAGTTGTCCACGTCGGCGCCGATCGGGCCACGTCGGCCCGGCCGGCGTCCGGTCGGCAAAATCCGGCGAAATTGGCCGGAAAGGGCTGAATCGGCACCACATAAAAGGTTTAGGGAAATCGGCACCAAAAAGGTTTATGACTTTTTTTGGCACAAAGGCAAAAGGTTTAGGACTTTTTTGGCACTTCTCCCCACACGAATCTATAGCTTCCTCTACAAGTAAGATCCTGTCGCAAGAAAGTAAACAAGGCTTCGATAGAAAATGAAATACCCATAAGCAGTTGTCTCCGATTCCCATCCCTTTAGAGAAGCCACTTCTTGGAGCGCTTGTTTCCATTTCTCAACATCTTCTTCCAAATACTTCTCACTTAAATGGGAGAACTTCTCTCCAAACCTCCCTATTTGGTACCGCACATGGGCCGGTTCAACCCTGTAAAATATGGGCAAGACAATGTGCCCCACGCTCTTCATGTGCTCTGTCATCTCAACAAGCTCCTGAAGGCACCACTTGCTCGAAGCGTAATTCTGAGAGAGAATTGGGATCGAGATCTTACTATTCTTTATGGCTTGGAGAAGGTTGGTGCTGATCGCCTCACCTTCACGAAGCTCATTATCATCTCTAAACACGCGGATTCCAGCATCGACAAGGCCATTGTAGAGGTGATCCGCGAAAGTCTTGCGAATATCCTTGCCGCTAAAGCTCAAAAACACATCATAGTTTTCACTGTCCGCCAAAGCGGCGGAAGAACTAGACGCACCGATATCATCAACTTTTCGAAGTGTGCTCTTCTTGTTGCTTTGGACAAAATTGTGTTCGAGCACTAGATCACGTTTCATTTTTACTCCTTCGATGATTCTCGAACCGATCTCTCTGTGAATGCAAAGAATGAAATGCCTCTACTCGGGTTGCCCAACAAGATGACCGTGCAGAGCTTGAGTTATTGGTACTTTATACTACAATATGAAGATGCACATGGATCCGCAGGGAAAAGGTAGACAAATAAATAGAAAATGAACGGATTTAGTCCTCGCGTGAAGTGGGCGTCCTCGCGGGCCAGCCATGCCCCTTCTTTTGGTTACGTAGGATTGAGCTGTCGATGGGGCCCACCGATTTTCACGCACTGGTACAATTTTTTTACTCGTACCCATCGGTTCAAGACCCCAAAAATCCGGGACTGGTGCGTCTCCTGTGCAAAGTGCGTTCCAGTGGTTCTTGTTATACACGGTGGAGCTTACATTTTTAAACTAGACGTTCATGCCTTAAATGAACGATCCCTGTTAAAGTGGTGATACTTGATATTGTGATGGTATAAAGTGTCGAGTTCATAATTATGGTCATCGTTCAATTTGTCTGTACTTTTCATGATATATAATGCACGGTTGTCATTTTATGTATATGACTTTTATTTAGAGTGAAGACTTTTTGTGATCACGTAGTGCCAATTTTTTCACAATTTATACTTCAAGACGGGGGGAAGTACAGTGGTTTCCTTGTAAACTAAGAAGATTACTAGTAGGGGTGATCGGGTCCAGGGTGGGTAGGGTCTGACACGGGCCATGTCTCCCACCTCCATGTATAACCTTAGTTCCCATTTTGGACCCATATCCGACCCTGTTTGTATTGGACCCTATACCCGACCCACCCCTGTTTTTCCGATCCGGTTCGGGGTCAACCCCTTTTCCATTGGAACTGTTTTGCAATCTCTTGATATCCTATACAATTTCAATTTTATATTAATAAGCGAGAAAATAACGTAATCTTCTAATTTATATTGAAACATTAAACACGATAATAAATTAATACATGAACTTTTTACTAAACAGAAAATTAATGATCCATATGGCTAATTATAATAAATAAAATCATAAGGCAAAGAATTAGCAACAAACATGGGTTTAATATTAGTTTTATTCCCACAACTATTATATTAAGCTACTCGTTTACGCAAACATAACTTCTTATAAAAAAGAGAAATTAGGCAAACCAATCCATGTGATACACAAGAATTTGGCGGCGATGAACACCGTTCGTCCATCAAATTGTGTGAGAGGAAGCCAGTGAGGAAGGGAAGCAAGTGAGGAAGAGGAATGACAAAGGAGGAGTGCCGTGCGTGTTTGAGTGAGCCAAGAGGAAAAATATCGTGTAATTGCGAGAGTAAGAATAGATATTGAGAGGAAAAAAAAAGTTTTGTACCTCTACTTATAAAACCGGTCCAGGGAGCCGGTCCAGAACCCGGGTTTCGGGTGGGTAATCACTTGGACCCTGTTCCCGGATCGGTTTAAACCGGTTCAATTTTGGGAACTTGTTCCCGAACCGTTTCAATGGGAACCGGTTCCCGACCTGTTTTCGGGGTGGGCGGTCGAGGAGCAGGGGTATACCGGTCCGGTTGCACACCCATAATTACTAGACTATTTTGGATAGTTTTGACCTTAAAACGATTGCTACCTCTGCATCATATTCACAACATCACTAATAAAGAGGAAAGAGGGAAAGCTAGAGGCGAGGCTGGAGGATGAAGTGCAAGTTAGAGCTCGACTGATAATTCAAAAATATCTCACAAAATATCTACATTTCATACGTCCACATTGAGAATCTAGAGACGTCTTCAATTTTCAGGCGACTACCTGAGGCAAGTACGCCCGGTGGCGGTTCTACCTCCATATTCTAATTCAAAAGCTATTGGTAGTTGAGAGTTCAACTCTCTCTTTGTTTAATAAAGAAAGAACATGGAAAGCCTTCCCCTTGCCCGAGGAGGAAAAAAAATAAACAATTTGAACTAAACTTCTTGGCGAAACCGTGTAGCTAAGTTTGAAAGCAAGTGAACATGTTGATAAATAACTTATACCATTTAACACGAACACATGATTGAACTAGACATACTGGCCAAATTGCATAGCTTTCTAATGATCTTGGGCGCATTTGAATGCACTTTACATATAGAATGATTACGCTAAAAATCCTAAACTTATCACGAAAATACAATTGAATCTTAAAAATTTTAAAAAGTATATTTGAGTTCTAAAACTTATCACAAAATGCAATAGGGTTCTAAAACTTTTAAAAAGTACAATTAACGAAAAAACTTGATTGAACTAATTTGACAAGTTTTAGGACTTGATTGCACTTTTTAAAAGTTTTAGGACTCAATTGCACTTTTGCAGTAAGTTTTAGGACTTGATTGTACTTTTTCAAAATTTTAAAACTCATTTGCACTTTCATAACAAGTTTTAGGATTTCACTTACATCAAATGTGTTAAGGTCCACTTGTGAGAGTGTTAAACAAAAAACATAAAAATAAAAATCACATTGAGAATGTGATGCATAAATTATTTGTTTAAACTTTTAAGTAAATATGAGTGCAACCAAATATGTTAATAAGCTCTCAATTGGTGATCTCATCAAATTGGCCCTCTATTGTGTGTCCTTAATGGATTGTATTAGGATTAAATCAAATTGTGACAATCTTTTACCTGACGAAGAATTATAAGAAAGTACAAGGTAGTGTAGTACTTGGAACCTGTGAAACGGACCGTTCCGGGTACCATGGTAGTTTCAAGAGCCTATAGGAGGTAGGTGTCAAGATGGCGCTAGCACACAATGCGCATGAAACCATGTGCACCCCTAATGAATAGTGTCTAAGGGGAGCAGATGATGTGTGCTAGAAAAAGCTCGACAAGCTTGGACAGTATGTCGATGCCTAGGATATTGGGGTTATCTCTATTTTACAGGACAATGTGAAGATGGCTTCCTCAAAAGAAAACTAAGATAAACTTGACGTAAGCTCATGTTATTGGGCAAAATGCAGGGTTATCGGAATGAGTCAGATGCATGCAAAATAAATTTATATTTGATTGATTACTACTTAATTATCAATTAACTAATACTTCATTGACTAAGAGCAATTATCACAAATTTAGTTGATGTCTTTCCTAATTTGAATTTGTTGTCTTCATCGAGAGAATTATTAATATTTCCCAAACCAAAATATTCCTAGGGACTTTGGGTATATGTAATTAATCAGGCAAATGGGAAATTATTCATTGTAGGTTAACGGAACAATGGGGATGGAATAGCTGTTGAGTGGTTGATCAAGCTTCTGATAAAATCCCCCATTTATCACAAATTTAGTTGATGCCTTTCCCGATTTGAATTGGTTGCCGTCATCAAGAGAATTAATAATTTTTCCCAAGCCAAATTATTCATTTGGACTTTGGATATATGTTTATTGATCGGGCAAATGGGGGATTATTCAAAGCAAGCTGACGGAACAATGAGGTTGGAATAACTGTTGAGTGGTTGACCAAGCTTCTAATAAAACCCCCCATTTATCAAAAACTTAATTGATGCCTTTCTTGGTTTGAATTGGATGCCTTCAAGTTTCATGCGACTACTTCAAGCAAATATGCCCGGTGGTGGTTGTACCTCTATGCTCTAATTCGAAAGCCATTGTAGTTGGGAGAGTTCAACTCTCTATATGTTTGATAAAGAAAAAACATGTAGAAGGCTTCCGTTTGCCCCAAGAAAAAAAAAAGCAAGTTAAACTCAATCTATTGGCGAAACCGCGTAGCTGAGTTTGGATGCATATGATCGTATTAATAACTTACTACTACCATTTAATGCGAACACGTGATTGAACTGGACTTACAGGCCAAATTGGATAGCATTCTGAATGAGTTTGGACGCATCTCTGAAAGATAAGCAGTGGCAAGCGTGAATAATAATTGATGGGGTGAACATTCTAAAACATTATGTATTCTCGTTGCCATGGGAGAAAAAATATAAGCAAGTTGAACTAGACTTTGTATTGGCACACCCTAATAATAGTTCAGATATTGGGGGCCAAATTGAAAAATCGGTTTGATGACATGTAACGCATCTGCGTGATTCTTGCAGGAAGTTTTCATGAAATTTAAATCTCACTCAAACTAACTGGGTAATTTGGATAATCCCATCTCCAGGATTATTATGGGACAACTCATGTTCTTACTTCTTCTTCTTTTTTAAACTTTGGCCCAAATGTTCTCAGTGCTAGTGGTTTTGAAATTTGTTTTAAATTAGAAAAACTTATTTTAATGATGAACAGTTTAATTATGGACCTCATGTTCCGTTGCCTTTGATTTTTCTTGAGCCAATTGGCAATTTTTGAAGGAAGCAAGCAAATACAAAGTACGACATGGTTTAGAAATCAAGGAAAAAGGGCGAAAACAAAAAGCAAAGTGAGTTAGGTGTTAATAAAGCGGAGGGCCGCATGTCAACTCCTTCGAGGCTGCCTCCATGAACCAAAATACTTACATTATAAATTAAACAAAAGATGGGCCATGTTTCCCTCATTCCATGCTATGTCTCTGATTAGTGGATTTATAAATATGAAAATCATTTTCCTAAAAAACCTAAGACTTTAAATCCAATCTTAATTATGTACCGAACTTTTACTTTCACTCTAGTCCCATATTTGCCTACACATCCAAAAGTTGCGACTAATTTTTTAAAATTATCAATATCAGGAAATTGTTATAGTTTCATATGAAAGTGGGGTTGTTGATGAAAAGACAAATAGTGATGATGAACTTTTAATTGGCCTTGATGTTAATAATTTTAAAGAAACCAGTGATAGTTTTGGACATATGGGTAGACTTGGGACTAGTGTGAAACTTGGGATATTTTTTAGACAAAAAAGTTCAGAGCAAAATTAGGATTGAATTTAAAGTTGGGGTTTTTTTTAGAGAATTGGACCCATTGAATTTAGTTAAGTTTGCAGTCCATAACTTGGACACCATATGGAAATTTTCTCGAATGAAGTACAGAGATAATATTGCCCATAGTTAATGCAATGACATTGCTTAAAAATGAGGCAATTTACTTCAAGTTAGATGTATTATTGCGACACTCTTGATTTTCATGCATTTAAAAGAAAAATGCGAAACATCATCCTTACGGTGAAGGGAAAACTTCATTTTACCCTCCATAACTTGTAGTTGGTGCATGTCAGACCCCAAACTTCAATAAGTTTCATCCCCACTTCCCCAAACCTGAATTGTCATTTCAATATGCTTACTCACCCCGTTAACCTTTTTCTGTTAACATGTAGCGGGCACATGCTTTTAAGGGGGAAAACAAGTTATATATCCATAGTCTAAAACCTTTTTGCCGAATTATACACACCCTATATTGAAAGATAGACTCTTTATGGTGAGCATCTATTGTCTACATCATGATGGATTACTCATAAGATTATGTTGTTTTGTTGCATTTTTGTTGCCATAAAAGTGTTCAATTTTATGAACATAAGTGGGGTTCAGGATAAGATGCGAAACTCATGATGAAACTGACATAATCAAGTAAGTTCCACAATACATATTAGGGGTGACAGTGCGATTTGTAGGCACCGAAAGTTCAGAAATGGTAAGTAAATAGTGGTTCCCAGGACTGGGGGTGCTACTAATCCTATGCACATCATGTAACCTATATAATTTTATAAAGTAATTAATTAAATGTATCCTGTAGATAGGTACATAATATAAAATATATTAGTCAAATGATCAATAGCTAACTAATTTATCTTAACCTTTAGATTTTAAGGTTTAAATTCGTAGAAACCCTAACTAATCACCAATCCCTAGCTCCGCTTTACTCCCCCCTTCCTTCCCTCAATGAAGCTCTCCGTCTGATACATTTATTTCTTTACTATTCTAGTTTTGCAATTATGTATGACTATGAAATTGTTGATAGAATGTACTTTGTCATATAACGTAGTTAATTTTATGTCATATTTGTTGAAGTCCACTTGTGATGGTGTTCGACAAAAGAAGTTTCACTTCCGAATATGGTGCATAAATTATTTGCTTAAACTTTCAAGTAAATATGAATTCAATTGAATATGTTAATAGCCTTTCAGTTGGTGATCTCATCAAATTGGCCCTTTGCTATGTGCCCTTAACAAGTTGTGTTAGGATTAGATCATATTGTGGCAATCTTTTGCCTGACGAAGAATTATAAGAAAGTAGAAGGTATTATAGTACTTGGAACCTTGAAACGGACCATTCCAAGAACCGTGGTAGCTTCAAGAGCCTATAGGAGGTAGGTGTCAAGATAGCACTAGCATGCTATGTGCATGAAATCATGTACACCCCTAATGAACAGTGTCTATGGTAAGAGGAGAAAGATGGTGTGTGCTAGAAAAAGCTTGACAAGCTTGGGCAATGTGCTGATGCCTGAGATACCGGGGTTATCTTTATTATATAAGAAAATGTAAAGATGGTTTTCATAGAAGAAAACTAATTTAAACTTGACGTAAGCACATGTTACTGCGCAAATTGCAGGATTATCAAAATGAGTCGACTGCATGCGAGTAAGAAATTTATTGTTGATTGACTAATACTTAATTATCAATTAACTAATATTTCATTGACTAAGAGCAATTATCACAAGTTTAGTTGATTCCTTCCCTGGTTTGAATTGGTTGTCTTCATTGAGAGAATTATTAATCTTTTCCAAGCCAAATTATTCATTTGGACTTTGGATATATGTATATTAATCAAGCAAATGGGGATTATTCAAAGAAGGCTGACAAAACAATGAGGATGGAATAACTATTGAGTGGTTGACCAAGCTTCTGATAAAATCCCCTGGTTATGACAAGTTTAGTTTATGCCTTTCCTGGATTGAATTGGTTACCTTCATTGAGAGAATTATTAATTTTTCCCAAGCCAAATTATTCCTTTGGACTTTGGTATATGTATATTAATTGAGCAAATTGGAGATTATTCAAAGTAGATTGCTAAAATAATGGGGATGGAATAGCTGTTGAGTGGTTGAACAAGCTTCTGATAAAATTTCTCATTTATCACAAGTTCAGTTGATGTCTCCCCTAGTTTGAATTAGTTGCCTTCATCATTGAGAGAATTATTAATCTTTCCCAAGCGAAATTATTCCTTTGGACTTTGGGTATATGTATATTAATCGAGCAAATGGGAGATTATTCAAAGTAGGCTGACACAACAATAGGGATGGAATAGCTAGTGAGTGGTTGAACAAGTTTCTGATAAAATATCTCATTTATCACAAGTGTAGTTGATGTCTTTCCTAGTTTGAATTGATTGCCTTCATCATTGAGAGAATTACTAATATTTCCCAAACCAAATTATTCCTCTGGACTTTGGGTATATGTATATTAATCAAACAAATCGAAGATTATTCAAAGTAGACTAACAAAACAATGGGGATGGAATAGCTGTTAAGTGGTTGAATAAGCTTCTGATAAAATCTCCTATTTATCACAAGTTTAGTTGATGTATTTCCTAGTTTGAATTGGTTGCCTTCACCATCGAGAGAATTATTAATCTTTTCCAAGCCAAATTATTCCTTTAGACTTTGGGTATATGTATATTAATCGGGCAAATGGGAGATTATTCAAAGCAAGATGATTGAATAATGGAGATGGAATAATTGTCGAAAGGTTGAATAAGCCTTTAATAAAATCCTCCATTTATCACAAGTTTAATTGATGCTTTTCCTAGTTTGAATTGGTTGCCTTTATCATCGAGAGAATTATTAATATTTCCCAAGCCAAATTATTCCTTTGCACTTTGGGTATATGTATATTAATTGGGCAAATGGGAGATTATTCAAAGCAAACTAACTTAACAATGGGAATAAAATAGCTATTGAGTAGTCAAATAAACTTATGATAAAATCCCTCATTTATCACAAGTTTAGTTGATGCCTTTCTTGGTTTGAATTGGTTGCCTTCATCGAGAGGATTATCAATCTTTCCCAAGCCAAATTATTCATTTGGACTTTGGGTATATTTATATTAATCAGGCAAGTGGAAGATCATTCAAAGCAGCCTAAGGGGACAATGGGAATGGAATAGCTGTTGAGTGGTTGAACAGGCTTTTGATAAATTTTGATTTTTTAATGGGTTGGCATCATATTTTATATAGACATACAAAATGAAGGCATTGCATGGATCTAGAACCATTTTTATTTTATTATTTTAAATGTTGGTGTTGATCTAGACTTTTCTATAATCGCGAAAGCGCATCCCAAGATCTCTATAACTAGATATAAGAACACATATATAATCAAGTAAAGAGGCTTGTGCACCTGATATGGATCATGGTTCTTGATGCGGAATAGCGACGATCCAAACTCAAGAACTTCTCCTCTATTACCCTCAATATCACTAGCTCAATGAGACTGCCCCTCACCTTTAGCGTTTTGATAAACGTTTCTTATGTGAGGATAATTGTATGTTAAGGTTAGAGAAGAGACTTGAATACTTTTTATAAAACTTTCACCCAAGCCTTCTCATTACGGGTCGTGCTCAACTCGGTCCATACTAGCTAGCTCTATATTAGACTAATTAAGAAACCTTATATCTCATCTTATAAAATCAATCATATAAAACGATAAATTACAATATCAATTAATGTAGCGTATATCAAGAAAACTCTTACATTTTCGCAAAAAAAGAAAAATAATATGCAAAAAATCTATATGAAAAAAGTTTACACCAATCAAATTCTCCGCTAGAACTGACCAAAAAATAATTCTCCGCTAGAGCTTAAGTGCAGTTTTTTTGAAAGTGCATCTGAAATCCATCATTAATACATCCTCCGACTAAAAGAAAACATAAGACATAAATTTGCAATGTTTGTTGAATCACAATATAAGTTATGCAATATTTGAGCACGTTATATAATATGAACCGATAATAAACGGTGGAATCTAAAGAAAATGCAGTTGAGTACGACTCGACGACGTTAAAACGCCGTAATCACAGAACAATATCATGGCTGAACAAGTTTATGAAAGGAATAGTAATAACACCTAGAGGGGGTGAATAGGTGTTTAAATGAAACATTGGCAAATATATGCAGAATAAAATAAAGTTTAGGGAAGAGAATAAGAACACATAATTTATAGTGGTTCGGCTTAAACCAAGCCTACGTCCACTCTCCCACGCTAACAGCCTTCTGCTGGATTCCACTATGCAATCAACAAGAGATTACAATTTTGAGTGCAAACACTTAGTAGTAGATCACATTATCTCACTAAGTTACTCTTTTGATATTTCTCTCAAGATCACAAATGTTTAAGCTCACGGAGACAAGTGTATAATCGAAGTTGCTTAGACTTTGGAATTATAAATTCTACGCTCTATCTCTTACTTGCTCATCGGTCCTTGATCTCCTTAAATGCTCCTCCACTTCCAAACTAGCCATTGGACAGCATCTAGAGGATCGTCTTCCAATCTACCCATTGGACAGATTTGTATATAGAAGATTTAGTAGCCGTTGAGTGACAAAAGTATAATCCCAAATTGATTCCGATCGCCCATACAAACAGAATATTGGTTTCCATAAGTAAAGCTTTTTCATATAGAAAGTTCTTGTCTTCAAGATTTAATTGTCAATCAATTAGATTGAGTCAATCAAATCAATTTTGATGTAGAATCCAAACCAGATCACTAGCTGTTATACATTTGGGCTTGTGTTACGTTCTATCGAATTCTGGATGTAAAGTCTGAGAACAATAGACTTTTTACAATCTCCCGTCTACGAGTGCGATAGACTTTACAATCTGAGTCGAACATATTACTCGCTACGAACAGATTTAGTTTTAAGATACGGACACGATCCGAATAAGTTCAACTTCAGCATAGAGTCCGTTCGTCTTACTGGTTCTTCCAAGTATAGACTTTGATAATATCATTTACATGTTCTATCATCTGCATAGTCTATTACTCAACCATCAAACACGTTAATAACTTTTGATTTATTTTGTCATCTTCAAAACATCATAAGGGATTTCCCTAACAGTTTAATCTCTTTGGGTTTGTGTTTTAAGCAACTTTTCAAGTTTAAATTGCAAAGATGCATCTCTTCCGAATCAACCCATTTCTTCATTAGTCGAGTCTATACATAGATCCAAAAGAATATAGAAAAAGTGTCAGAGAAAATTTCCCTTGTCACTATTCTTCTCTACTCTAATATTACATTTTTTTTCATAGGTTGTTCTTTGGGTTGAAGTTCAAAGTTGAGGAACATGTTGAACTGAATCGTCGTACTCTCGTGTGGCATTGTGCCTCAGAGATAGTATTGTCGCTGAAGCCATTTGTGCCGCACTAGAGGAATAACTACCTTAAATATATCTTCTCGGAAGTGCATTGTCTCAGTCAAATTCTTCTATAGTTTCCTGTTTCAATTTTGATCCAACTTGAATTTGTGACCTTTATTCCATAGCAAGTTTAAGGGAAAATTACCAAAAAAAAGTCCTAAACCTATTACAATTGTGACAATTCAATCATAAACTTTTTTTTAGCCAATTTAGTCTTAAACCTTTTATAATTGTGCTAGTTTAGTCCATCCGGCCAAAATTGGCCGGCCGGCGCGTACGTGGACGCCGGCCGTTCGGCGAAAGCTAACAAGGCAATTATTTTTTATTTTATTTTTGAATTTTTATTTCTTTATTTCTTCTTTTTTTCCACCTTCTCCGGCCGGTTAGAGCGAGGACCGGCGGAGTCGGCTTCGGCTAGTGGCGAGGCTAGTCCCCGCCAGCCACTGGCGAAGGTCGAGCCTCGCCCAGCCATGGCGAGGGCCGAGCTCACTGGCACTAGCGAGGTCGACCCTCGCCATGGATGGGCGGGACCGAGCCTCACTAGATCCAAGGCGAGGGTCAACCTAGCCGGCGAGGCCGCTGTCGCCAAATCTGGCGAGGCTCGGCCTCGCCCGGCCATGGCGAGGTCGACCTTTGCCTTGGATGCGGCGAGGCCGGCCTCGTCGGCCCTCTCCTCTAGTCGGCGCCCGTCGACCCGGAGAAAGAAGAAGGTGAAAAAAAAAAAAGAATTAAAAATATCAAAAAATATTTAAAAATAATATATATATATATATATATATATATATATATATTAAAAATTTGCCATGTCGGCTTTTATTTGGACGGCCGATGTCCACATTAGCGCCCGGCGCGTGTTTTGGCCAAATGGACTAAATTAGCACAATTATAAAATGTTTAAAACTAAATTGGCCAAAAAAAAAATAGTTTATGACTGAATTGGCACAATTGCAATAAGTTTAAAATTTTTTTGGTAATTCTCCCGCACTGGTTTAACATAGTTATTGTCTCAAATGGATTACGTCTTGGTGAAGGCGATGGAGCACGAAGATGGGCTACCAATTGATCATTGCTCAGGTTGGCAATGCTCTAAGCAGGGCATATACGAGATGAATCTTCCAACGAGGTGGATGGAAAAATGACAAAAATTGCCAATTCAATGATCCGCAATGCCATGGACAACTCTCTTTTCGACATCGTCCACATGGACTCGATGACTCATGATGTTTGGAAAGGCATCCGACAAAGTTACGTAAATGAGAATGCCGGTAACATCTTTCTTTGTTAACAAGCACCTCGATTATAAAATGATGATTCTATGCCTGTCACCGATCAAGTCAATGAATTGAATGATGGATATTGCCACCGAGCGTTCAGACGCGAGTGATCCATTCTCCGAGACTTTCCACGTTTCTAATGCCAAAAACTTTTAATGCACTAAAAAAATGGTGAAAACCAACCAAAAAATGGACAAGTTCCTAGTCCTAGCCCTTTCAGAAGTTCTCTAAGGGCAAGAAAGCCCCTTTCGATGAAAACAGGAAACGAGATGAGTAGGAATTCTTCAACAAGGAAAAGAGAGGTCCTTACGGGTCGTGTGGCTCCCTTTCGCACGTTTTCACAAAGGACGAGAAGAAGAGTGAAGCCTATCTGGTGGAGGATGACGTCGTGGTGGTGGCGATGCTCAACGAGGTTCTCGTGGCGAACGACGATGAACGTTGGTGGATCGACTCCGGCGGAACTCTCCATTTCGCTCCCCAACAAGAACCGTTTTGTAGACCTCTTACTCTGAGGCAAGAAGCAGGAGAATGGGAGGACTGTTACCACCATTCTCGTGCGTTGCTAGAAGTTGAGGGAGGCTGCTCCGGCGATGAGAATCGACATTTTGATGATTTATGTAAATTAACACGATACCAGGCAAAGCTCTGCTGCGAATCTACAGCTGTATACATGGGCTGTAACTTTCTTGGTTTCATAGGAAATTAACTTGATCTATCCTCTCCGGCCGTCTCCCTTTAGCGGTCTTGACAGAGCAGATCAATCGCACCGCCTCAACTGATAGGGTTCCGTGATCTCTTAGGTTAATGATGCACCATCCTAAAAATATTATGTCCAAGTGTATCTATACAAAATGCCATACCTCACTGACATTTTCGAAAGTTTTGAACATATGATTGAGATTCTTTCTTTTGCGTTATAACACTCACCGATCTTTGGAGATTTGTAGAGCTGCCTAAAGGTGACAATTCTCTTTTAACTCCTTTAACACATGCCAAGTACACATACTGGACTAATTCTAAACTACCGATAATGACAAGATTCATTTAAGTCTTATATAGGTCGCACATGCCAAGGACACGGAGTTAAAAGGCTGTGTGTCCGGACCTTGGATTCACTCGACACACCTGTAGAAGAGCTGCTAGGGAATTGATGACGTGTCACTCGGCCATTGGTCAAAGTAATAGGTAAAGAGGGGAAAAAGGTTTATGATGCTGCCGTACCAGTTTACCACCACATGCAGGGGTGTCTCGCAAATCGAGCATGAGGCCCACTGAGAAGGCACGTGGGCTGTGGGCCGACCGCATGCCCCCGAATCGTGGCCCACTAGCGCAACTCCTTCTGGTGGGTTCCATTTTATTGAATGGAGTCTGACCAAGAGTGGGCCAACCCAGCTGGGCCCAGAAGATGTCCATATTGAACACCCAATTGTTGGGGCCAGGCCGTCAGATTGTGCGAGGGGGAAAAGAAATGCTTGGTCCATAGACCATGCAGATCAAATTCCTCTGGAGCGTTCATAGTTGGGCCTACAAAATCAATGGCTTAGATGATATCAATCTACATGATATGTAGGCCATGCGATAACTTTTTGAGCAGGAGATGGCCGAAGAGACGATATATGTTTATAAATCATGTTGGGGAGACCAAACCCATTTGGGCCGTTGATGACGCAAGCCTCCTGGTGAGGCCTACAAAATCAATGGTTCAAATGATATCGATCCACATGACCTATACATCATGTGATAACTTCTAGTGCAAGATGTGGTAAGAGCACGAGAGATATTTACCCTCTCTCGGTAAGTCATGTGATCCATCGGCGTCGGTCACCAAATGGTAAGGGTGGTGTAGGTATGCTATATCCCAAAGAGAACGAAGGAACTCAATAGGCTTGACATGAGATTATGGGTGGGGGTTACAACCTGAGAATGCATGACATGTTGCTCTGGTAGCACGTAATAGCATGAGGGCAAGAACTCTATTGATGATTTATTGCATGGTACCACCTTAAACTGACATTTGCTTGTAGGATTTAAGAGGATTTCGACAGTTGCAAATCGAGTTCTGTGGTACTAGCAAAGGAACAATTATCAATGTAGATATCTAGACATTCCCAACACGTAATTTATTTTGAACCCACTCAAGTTAATATTGCCAAATTAGTAGGTGTAAATTCCCCCTCGAATGCGACGTGGAACTCATCCATTTCAAATAAAATTAAGTGAGAGAAGGGAGAATATACTCAATTGATTCGGTAGTGGCCTACAAAGGCTCTACAAAATTGGGTCCACCACGTGAAAAGTCAACATCATTGTAAGCGAAGGTTATTTTATTAGAGAAGAAAATAAACTTCTCATCAATGAGTAATTTCATGATTACTAAATACGCCGTGTTTTCTTACAACTCTATTGGAGGAATTTTCATCTGACCGCACATCTGATTAGTAAGTTATAAAGTATATACATTGCTCGGTATGATTAAGATGTGGGTAATGCCCTCAGATTATAACTTACCAATTGAAAGTATAGTTGGAGAAAAAACTGGCCTTGCAAAATTGATTTATAGAATGGCGTCTCATCTTGTGCATTGGTCCTTGAAGAAGGGGCTTGAACGACGGATAAAGACGTGATCGCACAACTTTGCAAATCTAATTTTGCTAACTACTCTTTGAGATTAATAATTCCAAAGGCGTCCCTTTCGTGTTTGACAAACTTAGAGACGACAACATGGCGACCAAGTTGTTGCTATTTTGCGTATGCTGCTCGACTTTGTGCGGACAAAAAGGCAACGTCCCACCACATCAAACCTTATAAGAAGGAGAGATATCACATGAATTTTCCATTTTTCTTTTGTTCTTTTCCAGATCATGCAAATTTCAGAGCAAATTGTCCCACATGCAGCATCGTTTTCCATGGGGACCTATTTAGGTTTAGAATGCATCTGTGTTGAAAATTGGAATACCGTAGGTTAGTGTTGAATATTTGAAACATTCGACCCAAATTAAAATTTATGGCGATCCAACTTGAGTGAAAAAAAAATGGATACTTAGTGTCGGCAGTAGTGAAGGGTTTGGGCCTAGTGCAACACTAATCCTCGGCGAGAGTGCAAGGGCGCAGCCCCTGCTACATGAAGCAGTATAAATATTATTTTTCTCTAATTATTGGATTTTAAGAAAAGACAAAAGGAATTTTAAGTTATTTTGAGCCATTTTTTGTAATTCTTGAATTTTCATAGGATTTTTCTTTTCCTCTCCCCGTAATTATTCCTGCGAAAGTTTTCCACGTAAATTTGTGTGTGGTTTTTTTCACTATTCTCAGTTTAAATTTCATTATAGCTTTCACATTTACCGTAACAATTAAATCATTTGGAATTTTCATGGTTCTAAACAGCCAAGTTTTTTAAGTTAATTATCCTTTGCTGTATTTACTTCCTCAAGGGCATTACCTCAAACTTTATCAAGATCCATCACCTTCATAATCTTTAGACCACTCATGCCACCGAGAAGGTGCCTTTGCCGCCTCCAAACTAAGCGCTGATACCACTCTGTCATCCCCTCCTCCATACTGAGATTATTACATGCTAAGATTCATTTCTTTTTTCCTTTTGCATACATGTTGGAATTCAAATTAATGCACACAAGGATAAACCAGATTGTGAAATTTTATGAAACCACTGCCAAGTATGCTGAAAACTTAAGCTGATAGATATAGGCGTGGTTTAATAGCTAAATATTCTAATATCCCCCTCACGCATGAACTAGTCTTTTGCCTAAGTCAAAAAAAGTGGGAGTATGATCTAAAAACATTTAAACTCATAACCTACTATTATGATATTATATGATATTATGTGGGATTATTAGTAATTGTTCTAAAAATTTAAACTGGTAAATGAATGAGTGATTTAATATTTAAATATTCTACCCACTCTCCCTTGCAACGTGAGCTTATAAAATGGGTTGAAATAAAATTTACAAAAGCAAAGTTAAGATGCGAATCGTTTATGGAAGAGGAACTCTTCTTTCATTTTTGGCCCATTCTCACGTAAGACGGAGAATTAATGAAATAAATCTATTATGAAAGTTGAAAGAATTCCCTGATTAAAGAGGTGATCTCATTCCCTGATTAAAGAGGTCTACAACCGAGGAAGCCCAAAAGTTTTTTTCTCTCTCCTCTCTTTCTTTTCCCATTGTCCTTTTAAATCTTCAGCCATGGGAGAGGGTTTGAGCTAGTCTCACCCTCCCCTTTCTCTTTTGTTGATTTTGTTTGGGTGTTCTTATTTTTTTCTTACTTTTTCTTCACTCTCGATTTAGATTCAGGAGCTTTCTCTCCCAATCTAGCTCTTGATATGAGAGTTTAAATTCTCTCGATCTAGTTCTGGATTTGGATGCTATCCTCTCTTAATCTTGATCTGGGAACTTAATAAATACGCTTTTGAGGATTCGATGCCCCTCTATTATGTTCGTGTATAGGTTTTCTGCTTCCAGCCTCAATGGTGATCACGAGTTTTGGCATTTCGTTGAATTACGAAGATTTGCTCATCAACATATTAGATCGGTGTTTATTTAACCTATTCTGGTTGTATCCGTGCGATAATGGTGTAGAGAAAGCTGAATCTTAAGTGCACACCGTCATTTGGCAACGTCGTAATTATTGGAGAAGGAATCTCTTATGTGTGCTCATCACCAAAAAAAAAAAAAACATGAGATCCAATGATCGGCCACCAATTTGCTTTGACAAATTTGTTTTTGTGGAACGAGTTTGTGCTAAACTTTGCCAATGCTCTAATGATCTTCCTTGTTTTCTAGGTTTTACTTTATTTTTCAGTATTCATACTCTGTTTCGATTGGCTTTATCATGAAAGTTAGGTACATCTGTATCATTTTGAATAATGAATAAAATTCTTTTTTGACCAAAAAAACAAAGAGATGTATAATAATAATAATAGAGCTCGGTGTCCGGTGACGGCAACGGCAACAATAATCATCATGCGGTGGTCATCGTAAGTTGGGAATTGTAAGGTGGTAGCCCTTTTCCTCGGACGAGGAATTTTATCGAAGAGCAAGAGAGAAAGGGAGAGAGGCCTCAGACCACACTTCGCGATTGTCGCCGAGGACTGCAACCGCCTCACAAGGCGGTTGCCTACGGCGGAGCTTCCCACCTCGCGGTGGTCACCGATGACACCAATCGCTATATTCGTTGTCTTAAAAACATTTTGAGAGAACCTCAGAAGACTGCCTCGTGGTGGTTACAATCCTCAACGACTATCGAGAGAGAGAGAGAGACCGTTAGGCCATGCTTGGCGATGGTCGACGAGGATTGTGACCACCACAAGTTTTTCGCCATTTCCAGATACCTCCATGACATTATCGATCGTTGCCGGGCCATTAGGCCAAGCATAGCCATGGTCGACGGGGATTGCAACCACCACGAGTGTTCCAGCATTTCCGGTCCCCATAGCCTCCAAAAAAACAGATGGTAATTGCTTTTTGCTTTTTGTTTTTCGTGTTTTAGAACTTCCAAATTTATTGTAAGATTTGCTAAATTTCTTTTTTAATTTTGCTAAAAAATTTATACGAAATATTTTCCTCAATTTGCTAAATTATTAGGTTGATTTGTTCCTAAGATGGATAAGGAAACTATCTGGTTGGAATCGCTTCTCGTTTATAAAATGAGGAACTGAATCTATTCCCAGTGAAACCGAGCACGACGGTTATTGAAAGTAGCTACTTTTTCTTTTGCTTCAATTTATTTTTTGTGGATCAAGCATATTTTTTTTAGTACTTGTAATCTAATAATTGCCCATAAAACAAATAAACATAAAATCAAATAAGAAAGTGAGAAGAAAGTTTTTAAGAGACTCAATTTAGAGTTCAATTCAAAACAAGCCTTGAAAGACTAGTTTTACACGAGAACCGGCCTTAGTAGGCTTGTTCTCGGTAGACCCAACATTTCTGGATTTCAACCCAACGGGTCCTTATATGAACCAGCCAGGAATCAATTGGATAACGATGGTTCGATTCGATTTCCAAGTTTTTTTTTTTTTTTTTTTTTTTTTGGTCAAAAGATCTCCTTCTATTAATATTATGAAGGAAGGTTACAACTAGGAAAATCAAAGCATAATATAGAATAGAGTTCTGACGGGGGATGAGCAAGCCAATTACTAGGAAGAACATCGGTGTAATGGGATTTTGCAAGCCAATCAGCCGCTTGGTTGGATTCTCGTGGTTCAAATTTGAGGATAACATTCTTCATTTGGGCCAGCATCATTCTGCAGTCGAGGACAAAAGGCCGCGAAGCCCAGGGGATATCGTTTCGGCCCAGGATGGATTCGACAGCAACGAAGCAGTCGCTGGAGATGTGGACAGTCAGTGGAGTTCGTGCGGGCGAAGTTGGGTTCAGTTCATCTTCTTTCTCTCTCCACCACACGAGTGCCTGTAGAATAGCTAGGGTTTCAGCCATGTGAGCCGATTGGGCACAAATCTTCTGCGCAAATCCACCAACGCACACACCATTAGCTCCTCTGCATAAACCAGCAATGGATCCCTCTGATCTGGTCTCATGCCATGAACAGTCGACGTTTATCTTCCAATCTCCCGGATCTGGAGGTATCCATGAGCGCGGGTCTGAGGTGAGTACTTTGCTTCTTGGTTGCCATCGTTCGAATAGATGCTGAGACAGGGCAGCGTCACTAATTAGCCGATGTTTTGGAATTCCAAGTTGAATCGCTTGATTGTGCACCCCAAACGGTAATGAAATAGAACCATTGGGCCATTTGCCACGTACCATAAAAAATCCTCTTATAGCGATGACGTAGAAAATACGAGCTCCATATGCACCATGTATATGCAAACCCACTCCATTTGACGGTTGGGATGCAATGCATTCGGTACATGCAAGCCCGTTTCATCACAACCATCGGATCATATAAGGAGTCCATATTATTTGAAGCTGAGATAGAGCAGACGCAGTTCTCCAAAAGTGAATGTAATATTCTCTGGAAAAAAAATTATGTAATAGCACCGTTATTTTTCTCTTAAATAAAGGGATGCTTTGCACCACAAATTTTAAATGTGCTAGCAGGACGACTGCTTTGGTCGGTACTGGGGCAAGAAATCTGATTTATTCGTCCACGGTACACTTAGGTTTATACGTATGGGAAACATATATGGCAAATTATATTGCATAAAGTGTAGTTTACCTCAGAAAAATAAGAAAAGAACGGTGCCGTTAATCTTAAAAAGTGACGGATCGATTTTAGCCACAAAAGTTATTCCTCAAAATCAGATGACCTTTTTATCCGGTTGCAAAGAAAACAGGGGCCCGTGCGGCTACGGCTTCCAAGGAAACGCATATTAACACAGAAGAAATGATCAGAGATCAAAAAGAAGAAAGGAAAAAAAATGCTAAATAACCTTAAATGAAGAGCAATCGGTTTTCTTTCTAAAAAGGGCTTGAATTGGGTTGTGACCTCTCCTCCAAAAAAAAAAAAAAAAAAACAACAACAACAACCAAAAAAATCCGCTATAACATGAATAATTTGTCGATTGAAAAATAATCAATTGTAATGAGTATTTTATGGGAAACTTATTTTCCGTTGTCCAAATTGTGATTACCGAGTTTGTCAAATTTGGACTTTTGCAATTTAGTGGACGATATTTTCGACTCGAGTTGAATATATTTTTATGTGGGAGACTAATGGTAATCCCCATAGAAGGTACTCACATTCGTCTCTGTTCCCATCCTTTTATTCATAAAAAGAAATCAAATAAGTATCTTTTCTAAGGCACATGTTATTTCTTTAGTACAATGAGCATATATTTTGGGGTTCAAATTTAATTTAACATTCTATCCCATTTCGTGCCATTTACATAAGGTCTAAATAAAATAAAAAGCAAAAGAGATGGGAAATCAAAGATTGGCTTGCATTTTAATTTGCCATGCCAAAGAGAGATAATGAAGATGAACTTATGTGAATCACGAGGCCGTCACTCTATGCACAAGTAAGGAATAATTATTGACCTTAAAAAGGTCGCTTGGAACCTTATGATCTGCTTGTCGGGTTCCTATAATATTGCCTTCTAGTTTCAGATACAATCCAAGAAACAAGATCAAGAAAATTGTGAAATAACAGTAATAACAAAAATTAAATTTCTAGATAAAATTTTTCTATTTATAGTTTCTACTTATAACTTAGATAATCCATATTTTCACGTTCTCACCCTTTCATCTCTAAAAGAAATTAAATGGGTTTCTTTTTCCAAGAAACATGTTATTTCTTTAATGCGATAAGCATATGTTATTAGGTTAAAATTAATTTACAATTTGTGTCAATTATGTAAGTTCAAATCAAAAGAAATAAAGGGTAAAAAAAAAGATAGGAATTCAAAAATTAGCTTGTATTTCAATCCGTCATAATAGATAAATACTGACACGTATATTGATCTAATTATTTCATAAACTCTTGAAATTCCAACAGCATTTTCTTATTTCACGAAAGACTGAAAAAAAAAAAAAATTCTTTGACTTTTGATAAATGTATGCGATCAGCCCCTAATTCAAATCAACACATAAGTTAACTCATGCAATTTAAATTTTAATATGAACTGCATCATGCATGGTTTCTTATCTAGCTTCCATTATTGAATTAATTAAGGTAAGCAGGTTTTATAGAATATGCATATTCTTGCTGAAGGAATTTGTGGTCAACAGGTCCCCGTTCTTATAAGCAAAAGCTCCCTCCTCTCCTTTTTCATCTTCCACTTTTCCGTTTTCTTTTCTTCACCACTTTCTCAGCTCCAGACATGGAAACGACCCGGAAGCACCAGATGGACGAGCGCGAGGAAGACGACGTCCACGACGGCGCGACGACCCTCGAATTGAGAATCGACGGTGGAGGCCATTTCGCTGCCGATGATCACGACTCACCCGCTGCCGCCGTCCCCTCGACTCTTACGCTCAAAGAAGAGCCCGGGAAAGAAGAAACCCCTCAGCAACTGCGCGTGATGCCGCCGGCGGCGGCGGCGGCGGCGGCGTTGCCCTCGAAGCGGTCGACCAAGGACCGCCACACGAAGGTGGAGGGCCGGGGACGGAGGGTCCGGATGCCGGCCGCCTGCGCCGCCCGGATCTTCCAGCTGACCCGGGAGCTTGGCCACAGGTCCGACGGCGAGACCATCCGGTGGCTGCTCGAGCGCGCCGAGCCCGCCATCATCGCCGCTACCGGCACCGGCACCGTCCCCGCCATCGCCATGTCCGTCGACGGCGCTTTCAAGATTCCCACCTCCGCCGCGGCCGCCAAAGACCCGGAACCCGGAGACCCGCCCGGGAAGAAGAAGCCAAAGCGATCCGGGAACGGCGACTACGTCGACGTAGGCGAGCACATGACCTCGCCGAGCTCAACGATCCTCGCACCATCAACGCAAAATCATCAGCAAAACCACCCCCACCACTACCACCACCACCTATTCCCTCAAGGTTTAGTCCCCATGTGGGCCATACCCTCGAGCGCCGTCGCTTCCGGAGCCTATTTCGTGATCCCGCACGTGGCCTCCGTCCCAGCGCCGGCGGCGAGCCCGGTATCGTCGTTCGCGGCCGCCCTCCAGCAGTATGAGGCGACCGCGGCCACGAAGCGCGCCGAAGCCCAAGGGAGCGATTCGGCATCCCCGGAGATGTGCGGCGCCAACATGAGGTCGGACGCCTCGGGGCCGAAACCGGCGAGGGCGGCGTCGGTGATGGCGCCGAGCTCGGTGGCGACGGCGAGCGCGCCTCACGTGCTCCGGGATTTCTCTCTGGAGATCCACGACGGACGAGAGCTCAAGGAGTCGGACCGCAGCAGCGACGACGCGCGGGGGAGATGAGGGAGAGAAGGTCGGGCTAGTTTGGGGGCGGCGCCGCCGTTGACGACCTCGCCGGAGCATCGGGGGAGCGACCGCATTGACCGGGCGCGACGTCGGAAGGGGGCGCTCGCCCGCGCTCTTTCTCATTGGGCTTCGGGAAAGGAGCACGTGGTCACGTGAAGGGCGCTACGAAAGGGGTTCGCACGTGTAAGTTCTGTGTGGGGCCCCCTACATCCTAGTGGGTCAACTTTGATATTTACTTTCATGGCGGGCCGCGATACTCGCGCGAAATTGGTCAATGAAAGTTTAAATTCCACAATTTTTTTTCTTGCGATCGATGCATATTTTCTCGTGAATTGCCTACGTGGCGGATATGCGAGTGGTTTTCCGAATGCCACGTCATCGCCATCGCCATCGGATTCGATGTTAGCATTTTATTTCCCCGAATAGAAAATAAGAAATAGTCGGGCAAGAAAATCTCGTTAATTTGGCGATTATATTAAAATTTTTATATCAACTTATATTATAAATCTGGCTAAAGTTTAGTGGCCACTAACCGACCTTATCCAACAATATCACTTTCGATGATGATGGGGTAGATTGACCCCATAACATTACAATAGAATATAGATAGTTCCGCACGACATATCTCTGTCGTACATATCAAATAAAGTAACAAATAGCTCAGCTAAGTTATTTTCTGAGTCAAAATTATTAAGAATTTTGCGATTAAAATATTTCAAATATAAAAGTACAAGAAAATCAGGTCGTGATCAGGTTTCTCGAGCAAATGAGTCGCATAAGCTCTTAAAAGAATTGAATTAATATATTTGGATACTTTCCAATTATTTCTTTTCGGGGTTAGATTGAATTGGAAAAAAAAGAAGAAGAAAGGAATAAGGCAGCATAAGAATAAAACAATTTTTTTTATTATTACAATCTTTTTCTGAAAAGTGGTGCAGGAAGGGGGGCCACCTAGAAAAAATCTGGTGCTCATGTCATGTGATGGTGGGCGGGGGCCCCAAGAGGACGTCGCAGGTGGGGCCCCCAGGAGGGCCCGCCTTGCACCGTTCACGAGGCCAGCGGCGTGGTCCCCTTCCCGCCCCCCGCGTGGGGCCCGCTTCTTGGGGGGTGGGGTTGATGGTCCGACCCGGATTACCAAAATTATATTATTAAAGAAAATTCATATAAAAATAAGTTTTATGACGATGCTTAGCTTAACCAAATTATATGTATAAATATCTCAAAGTAAATGCATGATAAATCAATCACCTCGATTTTGCGAACGCGAGGAGTTTCTTTTTGAAAAAAAAAAATCACGCATTAAATCTCGAAATGTAAGTTTAATAATTATAAAAGTAACAAATTTAGCAAACCTAAAATGAGAGTTGGGCTTAAGAGGCGGCTGTTATTAAAGATGCTTGATTTATTGATTAGTTTTTCTTTGGGAGTTCAAGGTAGCAATGTTTATTTGATGAATTAAATAAGCACTGTAAATGAATTTTAGGTCTTTTTAATAATTAACGTGCATTGGATTCGGGAATCGGGTTTTCGAGCTATAATGCCTTAGAATTCATAGGTTTTTGAGCAATCGATTCCAAATTCGCCATAACCAAAATCAGAAACTCATTCACGTCCCAATAGGGTATGAGAGGGTCACGAACGCAATCATAGCCATCTCATTACGTCCCTTTAAAATTGTCTCTCCACCATTTTCTTCTCGAAATGATTCTTCTACTTATTAAAGAGGATCACTATAGTCCCTCTGTTAATTTGGTCGAGACACTCAGTTGGGCGTCGAGATGCAAAGTGTTGGATGAATATTCACACATTTCTTGTATGGCATCCAAGTATGTGATACATAATTGATACATACTTTAAAGTGGTAGTCATTTTTTTAGTGTATAATAAGTAGATGAATTCTATATTTGTCACCTATTCCAATCAAGATAGTGGAGAACTAAACTCTTGTATTTATTCAAGCGAACTTTCCATAAATGAATTGTTAATCATTAGGACATGAACAAATGAATGTACTACATATCCATAATTTCCTTTCCTTTCGTGTATCTTCTTCTCCGCACGCCGTTTTTCAGTCCATCCCGAGTCGATCCGGTTCGCCAACGAACCGGATCCCGTTAATCACGATCGGACTCCTCACGACGCGATGCGAGCCTTTCCACCCGAGCGAACCGGACACGACCTGGTTGTCCAGCGTCGGCTCCGCCTCCACGATGACCTTGAAGCTTCTCTTCTGCATCGCACGTGTGAAGGACAGGCTCATGGGCTTGACCGCGATCTTCACGCCCTTTGGAGCTCTGACCGTGGCGTTGTACACGGACCGAGCGGGACCGACGTTCGTGACCGTCCTTACAAAGACTCCGACCGTCGGTTGTCGGGCGTTTCTTAGCGTGAGCTGCATGGTGGGGTAGTTGAGCGAATCGTATCCGACTCCAGGAACCAATGAGGAGCAGTTCACAGGCCGGTCCGGGCCGAGCAGGACCCGCAATGAGGACCCGGGATAGCCCTCGCTGCAGAGGAACTGAATATAGGACATCTCCCCCATGTCGTACACTAAGCCCGGGTTGAGAGCTCGGGTTGGGTTGAGCTGGCCGGCGCCGTATGCAAACTCGCCGTCGGGGTTCGTCCTCCGGCTCATCGGTTTCGCTTATCGATGAGGGAAATGGAAACAGACAGCAAGCGTGAGCCATGACGGAATAAAGTGGCAGACAGACAGAAAAACCTATAATTTTCAACATTTAAGCTCATTGTACTTTGCTTTATACGTTGTAATCGGCATAATCCTCCATTTGATTTATTCATTTCCAAGATGATTGTTTTAAATTCAACTATATGCAGGTCATCATCTAAGCCAGCGCTCGTCGAAACAAATAATTTTGCCAATCTGTGTATCGAATAAAAAGTCGGGTAAGATACAAATCCGTCGCATATACCTGTGGTCATGATGGCAGATTTGATGGCAGCAGGGGTCCAGGACGGGTGGAAAGACTTGACATAAGCGGCTACGCCGGCGACATGAGGGCATGCCATGGATGTCCCGGACATGAGGTTGAACTTCGAGTACTGGGTGTCGCCTGCCAGCCCGGTCAGCGACCTCATTGGCGTGTACGACGCCAATATGTTGACCCCCGGTGCTGCAATATCAGGCTGCGTTTCCACAGCTCATGTCAATTGCATTCAGAAGTCAAGTCACATCAAGCTTCACAGGATCCGAATTCGGCATTCATTGCTATTCTTTTCCAGGGAAATAAAAAGGAAGAAGTTCAAAGGTTGAACAGATCGGACCTTGAGAATGTGCTGAGACCCCGGATTTGGACCCCGAGAAGAGAACGACCCGACGAACGGCGCCGGTATTTTCGTTTCCTCTGTTCTGTGTATTACTGCTGATGGAGATCTGAACACCAGACCAGAAGCCATATGAATGTGATAAGCTAATCTTAGACAGATTTAGGTATGATTTATTAGAAAGTGCGAATCCAATGTGATCGCATGATCCGAAGCTTATACGATGTCAATGTTAGTGTGCGTATTCTTAATCAAATGATTCGCTTGAAAGCTACAGTACGATTACGGCATCGTCGCGATAATACAACTACAGCGGTGATCAGAAATTTGCTAAAGACTTCACCTAGAGCACTTTGTAAATCTGTTCAGGACTTGCCTGGTAGAGTGAATGTACTCGTCGATGGCCCCGCCAAGAGTACTATTCACCATGGTTGACGGGGCCATGTATATCTGGGCAGTGTCGAGGAACTGCGGGCTGTCGATGATGGCGCCGATCCCTCCGCTCCCTTTGACGACGGAGTCGGCGCCCCACATCAAAATTTGCAGTACACCAGCTTCCCTTTCACCTTGACCCGATCCAGCGAGTTGTCCGTGCAGTGACTCGCGCTCCAGTCGCTCGAGTTCGTCCCCGCGTCCGCCCCACTCACCAGCGGGTAGAGCTTCTCCTTCGGATCGAACATGTTCACTCCCACTCCCTGCAGTACGCCCGGAATAAGAGTTTGTTTTTTGTCAGAAATAAGAAAAGTTGGTTATTTGAACAAAAATCAAATAAACTCAAATAGAAGCTGGCAAGCAAAATAGTTTAGTAACCTGAACAATGAAAAGTTTTTATCGCTCCTTTTTTATTGAGTAAAACTCCCTATATATTTTGAATGAACTAATAAAATGTATTTGAGTGTGCAAACAATATATTCTCTACGTACAAGAATTCATATGCAAATGATGTAATGATAGGACATTATTACTATTGGAGAGCTTCTTTACTTTGCAAAAAGATAACAAGATATCGAGTGGAAAGTGTTAAGAGTTAGAAAGACTTTTGGATTTTGATGAATAAGTGAGAGGACTTGTGATCGTCAATGTGCTTAGACGGTTAAATAGAAAGAGAATGACTTTGATAATATCGAGTATATCAATATGCTTGGAACGATCTAAGTATAGAAGGGGAATAGATTTGGACGGGATGAAATCGTCAAATCTGAATAGATTACGTGATAGAAAAAATTCACGCTACAGATGCGCACATGAGTGCAAGAAACTATCTCTAATTTGATTTGACCCAAATGCAAATTGGGGCTTGGAGCGAACTTCAACCCCTGGGATTGATAGAGAGGGTTTCATAGAAATCAAAATTGGGTTTGCCAATTTTGGCTAAGCAGGGGTGGTGTCGAGTAGGAAGTATGGATAGTTTTATATATTTCAGGTGAAATCCATGAATTAGTTGCATTAAGACAGTTTTGAGCTATGGAATTTAATCCCTATTTGAATTCTACAACGTGCGGAGAAAGTTTCCAACATTATATTTTCGTGTCAAAGTCGGAGTTGAATGTGACCGAGGAAATTATAATGCTCCGAAAGTTGTTTATACTTCGTGTACATATTCATTGAGAAAAATTTTGTAAAATCTGAGTGTCTTTTCTAGGAGAGTGATAGTGTACTTTACTCATTGTGAAAGAGTGCTTTGAGCATAAAGTGAATTGTGTGTAGAGTAAGTTACGGTCCCCCGCACCCGAGCGGTCGCCTTAAACTACTCACGGAAGGTAAAGGCAGGAGAACCGCCCAGGGGTGGGTGACCCTGTACTTGCCTTCCCCAGCCTTTCAGTTGGCTGGTAAAACATCGACTGGGAATTTGGGGGGCTCATGGTGGTGAGTGTAAACACCACGTCTGGAGCAATCCAGGCTACGACTAGGCTAGCATGGGGTAACCAATCCCTGTCCCTCGCCCGGTGTGAATGAGTGGGGGTGAAATACCCTCTGCTGGCTGAACATGCCTTACAGCACTGTTCCTTAACCAACAGGTTCAGTCAGTACCCCGGTTAAGGAACAGTGCCGTAATCTGAGTGTCTTTTCTAGGAGAGTGATAGTGTACTTTACTCATTGTGAAAGAGTGCTTTGAGCATAAAGTGAATTGTGTGTAGAGTAAGTTATGGTCCCTCGTATGGAGACAACTTCTTCTGTAGTGTTGTTAAAGGCATTACCTTATTATTAGGTTGTTAGAGTTGGAAGAGTAGAATAGGTCAAGTGAAAAGGTTGGACTATTTGTATAACTTATTTTGTCTGCAGACACCACTCCACTTATTTTGTCTGCAGACACCACTCCATCATCTACCCGATGTTTGCTACATGAAAATGTCAAATCCTACAACAACCGGTTCACCCCCTGCCTCCCAGGGTCATTAAGTTCACTTCATAATTGCGGTTGCTAATTTCTAAAAAGAGCTGGTTACTTAAAAAGTTGGTAAATAATGCTAATAAAAGTGGTATCTCACTAGAAAATTGGTGAAGTTGAAGAAAAAGAAATAACCATTGGCAAAGCAACTCAAATGACCAAATGATAACTTAATCAATGAATAGTTGGTAACTCACACATATAAAGGTTGCAAATTTCATCTAATAGTTGATAAATTTCAGTTATTGATAACAGAAGTAAATGAAAGTTGGTAAATAAAAAGAAAATGTATTTTTGTCAGAAATAAGATAAGTTGGTAAATTTACAAAACAACAAAGAAATATTGGCAGCTAATTTAAATAAAAGCTGTTTACTTATTTGGAGATAAATTGGTAAATCCCTGTAATTGAGAGAGGTAGTTTTCAAAAAGAGAGTTGGGAAACTTAAAAATTTAGTAAGTAAGGCAAATAAAAATATAACTCAATTGTTAACTCGGTGACATTTTAAAAAATTAACAAATAAATGTGGCTAAGCATATCAAATTGGAGTTTGTAACTAGAACTAATTAGCGTTAGTCAGAGAAAAATTAGTAATTACTCTTGGTGAGTTTAGAAAATTGGTAAGTAGGACAAATAAAAGTGAAAATTCATTAAGGAAAATTTGGCAAATTTAAGAACATTCAAATAAAAGTTGTTAAACAACTCAAATAGGAATTGGTAACTGAATCGGAATAAAGTTGGTAAGGCATTCAAAGAGGACCGATAAATTCTATAAAAGTTGATGCAAGATATTAGTAAATTCCAAAATGTTAAAAAGTGTCGATAAGCTATCAATAATGACTTTAGTTTCTTTTACCTAAGTTATTTTTCGAAACTTACAATATATATATTTTTTTATTTTTTTTTGCAGAAATCTACTGATATGGTCAGTGAAACTATTGATTATAAAGCTAAAGCACTCCAATGACCTAGAGATTGGCATGATTAACCTCCAAAGATGTTTAATGAGGCCCGAGTATGTCCATGGTAGGAGACATTCCCATGACTATAAAAACAAAAAACAATTAAAATTAGGGACTATTTACGAAATAAAAATGAAATCTTGATACTTACCCAAAGGGTCCTTCCATCCCCTAGCTGGACTTTGCTCCGGAACTGCCTGTCGATGCCACTGGCCGCCACCGTAAAGAGCCACGGCGCGTGGTTTGCGACGCTGGCCAAGTTTGGCCCGTCGTTCCCGGCGGAAGTCACGGTCAGGATCCCTCTCCTCATGGCATGGAACGCGCCGACCGCTATGCTGTCCGTGGTGTAGTTGGGCATCGTGCCGCCGATGGAGATGGAGATGACGTCGACGCCCTCGTGAATAGCCGCGTCGAACGCCGCAAGCAAGTCCATGTCCGAGCAGCCGTCACCGACCCAGCACACCTTGTACATGGCCACCCGAGCCCACGGCACCGCGCCCCGTGCAGCCCCGCCGGCAAGGCCGAAGAGGTTCGCGTTAGGCACGACGTTGCCAGCCAGGGTGGACGCGGTGTGGGTCCCGTGGCCTTGCACGTCGACCGGAGATAGGATGTCGCTCGGGTTGTGCGTGCCGTCGAGCTTGAAGTACTTGGCTCCTATAAGTTTGCTGATAGAAAAAAGAACCAAATTAAACAAACACAGCCACCAAAATACGAAACTACATATTTGCATCGGTATGGATAAATGTCAAAAAAAGAAAATTTCATAATTTTTTTTTGGGTAAGAAGCATAGAGAAAATTAATTACTTGTTGCATCCTGAAAAATTAGCATAGTGACCACAACTTCCTTTCCATTTGGGCGGTGGAGGACCAAACCCTTTATCAGCAAAGCTCTCAGATTGAGGTGTGATCCCTGCAATGTCACGACGTAATTTTTTTATAAATTGAACGATGGAGCAAATTCGAAATATGAACTCGATTTGACAAAATTACAACCTGTGTCGAACAGGGCCACGACGATGTCGCTCTCCATCTTCGGGTTCCTTCTCGCCGTCTGAGGAAACCCGATGAAGTCCCACGATTTGGTCGTGTGGAGCTCGTGGTATCGGTTGGGGAAGACAGAGACCACCTCTTCTAGGCCTGTCAAGCATGCATACATGATAAATATTTTTTTTTTCCCTGAAATTAATGGAGTCCTAATATTGAGCACCATTTGAAAAGACGAGGTACTCAATTGAATGAAAACCGAAAATTTAAGTACTCGATTGAAAATTGAGACAAAATTCAGATTCTTGCAATGTCATTACCACTATAGTTTACAATGCGATTATGCAAACTGTTTCTACGAGTAGTATGAGGCTTACTTGATAACTCTTCAGCCTCATCTTGGGATAGCTTGGCAGCGAACGCGTTGAAGCTTTTGGTGTAGCTGTAGACCAACGACTCTTTTGCCTCACTGTCACTATGCAAAAAGAGATGTGGAGTCAGTATTAGAGGGTGTACAAAAAGTAACTTGTTCTTTTTTTCTCCTTAATCTCATGTATTATAGGAGCTGGTAAAGTTCTTTATGCAATCAATTGATGACTATAGTCCATAACCAGTCCAAATCCGGGGTTGTTCATAGAACCAGTAGCTTCATTTATCAAATTAGAACAATAAATAGTTCTCTTGGAGTGTTGTATTGGTTGTGAGAGAGAGAGAGAGAGAGAGAGAGAGACCTTCCCTTGAGAGATGAAAGGAGTTGCAGGTGTGACTGAGCTGCAAGATCTTCATTTTCGTGACTATCTCCCAAGTAAACGATGTAAAACTCCTGCACGCATGTATTGATTACCTGTCTTTGGATTGCAAGTAAAAATCAACGACAAAAGACAAATGGAAAAACCATAAGAAAGGGCAAGCACACCTTATTTTTGTTGCCATCAGCCGCAGCCGCAGAGCCTCTCAAAATTTGAAGAGAAACGAAAGAGCAGAGAAGAAACCAGACACCAGCCTTTCCTCTTGACATCTCTCTCTCTCATGCAGGGACTCTTTCTCTGCACTTATAGATCACAACCCAAATAGGAGGAACCACGTTACAGGATGATGTTCACGTTCTTTTTCGGTGACGATTACGTACGCTTGTTTAGCCTTAAAGGAAAGGTCATACCAAAGCAAAACCGGTTGGGGTTTCACTAATGGTCACTGTCGTTTGCGACTGAGATTGCTTCTCTTGGAGAAACTTGTGATTATGAACGTTGCTGTTCGTTGCTTGCTTCTCTCCCTACTGTTCCGACGTCATTGCTTTGTTTGTGAGGGATAAAACTATTGAAGTAACAAATCAAAAGGGAAAAAAATCAGAAGGTTTGCAGTGCAGAATCTTCTATAAATCAGTATGAAAATAACAAATCAAGAAGAGTATCAACGAGAGAATCATTTGGAGATCATGCAAAATTTTCTATAAATAATAAAAAATTGAGTAGAGTATCGACAGTTGATCTTTTGAAGATCTTTCGTGATTCGTTTTATCCTAATCATCTTTTGTGATTCATTTTATCCTAACCATGTTTGCTTACTTCGACGTGCGCTCCATGGTCTCAAACAAGCTCCAAGGGCATGGTTCAACAAGTTCAGCAATTTTCTTTTCAAGTATGGATTAATCTGTAAACTGCTAATCCATCATTATTTGTTTATCGTCATCATGATCATACTATTATTCTATTTCTCTTCATGGATGATATAATCCTCATTGGTGATTCTCCGAAATTACTTAGCCATCTTTTGCAGCCCTTAGTCAAGCATTTTTCATGAAAAATCTCAGTGCTCTTCGCTATTTCTTGGGCATTGAAGTCAATCGCTCCACTGATTGAATCTTTCTTTCACAACATGAATATGCATTAGATCTTTTGAGTCGAGCATCAATGGCGCAATGTAAGCCAATTGCTACTCCAATAGCTACCAAGCAATCGCCCCTCAAAAATGGTGGTAAGCCTTACGATGATCCATCCCATTTTCGAAGCATTGTAGGTGCTCTTCAATACCTTACCCTCACTCATCCATATCTCTCACTTGCAATCAACATAGTTGACCAACATATGCATGCCCCAATTGTTGCTCACTTTCAAATAGTAAAAAATCAGAATGTTTGCAATGCAAAATCTTTTACGAATCAATATGAAAATAACAAATAAACAAGAGTATCAACGAGTTGATCATTTGGAGATCGTGCAGAATTTTCTAAAAATCACTATAAAGATAACAAATCGAGTAAAGTATTAATTAGTTGATCTTTTGGAGATCTTTTATGATTTGTCTTTTATTCAATTTCCTTATAGATAAATATGTTATCTTTTACCTTTAACTTTCACCTGTTAATGTCTCTAAATATATTGTACAATATATCAACGAAATGCAAAGCTTCATCTGACTCAATTTTTCAGTTTTGTCAAAAACTTCAGTCAATGACCATGATTAGCTTAGCTGGTCGGAGTCAGATATGCTTCGTCGGAGAAAGAGTACGTTGTGCATAGGAGATATATCACGCAGACATAGACAGAGAAGTATTTTCCTCATCGCTTCTCCCGATCGCATCGTTTATGATAGAAATGTCGTCCGCGTTCGTCCAAATCGGTTTCCATGAAATGTGGCGTGTTAGGCGCGTAGTGCTAGCATCATCATCCATTAAAGAGCTCAGAGGAAGGTACATAAATTTGATCACTTCACTTCATGTTCCTTCTATTGCTGTAAAAGCCCCATGAAGAAGGCATCGACCGGAACCCGAGGAGCTTCGAGTTTATTATCATTTTCTCTTATTCACTTCAAATTATTTGAGGAAGTTGCTTTGAAACAAAGACACCATGTTTGAAGGGAAGAAACAAAGAGCCCCTTTTTGATCAATCGCTTCCCTTTGCCTTAGATTTCAATTCAAGCAAACGAATTTTGAAAGCAGGATTGACCGTATCATTGTTTAAGTGCTGCTAACCAGGGTTAAATTTGATGCAAATCACTTTGCTTTTACTTTGCTTCCTCTTATCTCAAGAAACCCTTCCTTACAAGGAAGGTGCATGTCATGACGACATGACGCTCTGTACCGTTGTATAATCTTCATGTCGGTTATTCATGTTTTCATGAGTACAAAGTTTTTTCCCTTTAAAATGAGTGAAAACCACTCAATTCGTATCGGGTTCTTGCGAAATGTTGTGGATTATTATCCCCGGTCTCAAAAGATTCGAGTCAATATAACAACTATTACCTTACGACTCTTGGTAAAAAAAGTAATTTCAAGTAAGATTTTTTCTCAAGAATTCGTAATACAGAGAGTCGGTAATATATATATATATAACTGTGTGAGCGACTTTTTTATGTAACTGTGTGATTGATGTAAACGTGAGGCAATGTAACTTAGATTTACGAGGCTAATACTTCCTTTTTAGCCATGATTTTGCATAGAAGCATTTCGGCCCTAGAAAAATAGTTATTGCTGTACAGCCCGGCATGAAAGATGGTGGGATGAAACAGGCCCATGGATGAAGATGGGTTCAACTAATCCAATTTTTAATCCTATCCAGAGAGTCCACATGCTGTGCAAATTACACCTCAACAAGGTCTAAGGAAACCACAATTTGCATGATTTATTGCTGACCGGGGGAATTGTAAATTGAGTCCTAAATTTGAACATTTGTATCAGTTTACCACCTACACTTTTGCGGCCCGTGTCGGTTTACTGCTGGTGAATGATATGCATGGTTAATTGAATATTTATGCTATTGGTAAAGAAATATTTTCCTGTCAATTTCTACCTTCTTTTTCAGGTCACGTTCTTAATGAACAGATTTTGGAAAGAAAAAGAATAAGCGTAAGAATTTGAGGCAAATTACTGTATATTTTGGAAGTGTAGGGGACAAAGTGAAACAGAAATCAATTGCGAAACTAATTGAAATGGAGAACAAACTTTGGGGCTAAAGTTTAGGGCCTATTTGATTTGAATTTTAAGTATGAAAAGTTACTGATTCACATTAGCACCAAAAATGAAAAGATCGTCTTAGCCTTAAGATGTGCAAAAAAAAAAAAAAAAATTATTTGACTTTAATGATTTTAAATGTCCTCACATATATAATGTATAGTTTACTTTAAAAAAGTAAAAGTCATTCCAAACTCACCGTGTTTCTTTTTACAGCATAAATAATTTAATAATTTTGGAATTTGCAAAGATTGCACTTCACAGCTCTTTTGTTGGTACCATTATATGTTCTTTATATGGATGTGCAATTGCTACCCACGCCTATAAATTCTTAAACACATAAAGAGAGTTCTGTTCCGTAATAGAAATGTAAAGGGCCAAATGACATAATAATATCCCAAATCCTTTACCATCGTATTAGAGGTGAAAAATTGACCCCCAAAAAAAAAATAATAGAGGTGAAATATTCCGTTACAATTCCAAAACAATATATTGCAATTCACAGTTTTTGTAAATTTTATCTCATTTGCAATAGCATAACAATAACTTTCAAAAGCATAACTGCTTGCTTAGTTGAGGAATTGGGTAGATCAATGATAACATGTTAATCAAAAGGCCATGATGGACGACACTAACCCTGTTCTACTCAGAGATGTCAGAAGACTATTGAGTTTCAACCCTTTTTTTTTTCTCTTTTTTTTTGGGGGGAAGATTGAGTTTTAACTTTTAGTTCAAAGAGCAACATAATTTTTGGAGAGGAAATTGTCTTGCCGAGGGACTTGCCAATCTTTGATTAGAGAAGCATTTGGACATTATGTTCTGCTCATTGTTAGGATATGGTTCATATTCCCCATTGACAGGAAGACATAGGAATCTCGCTTCGCAATGAGCGAGGGTTTGGAGGACACCCTAACGAAGGTCGTGGGGACAGCGCCCCTAAATTATCAAAGGGTTTTTATAATTTGAGCCAATAATTTATTAGTAATTTGGGTTTGAATCTATAAACAACTATTGGGTATATATAATCTCTTTGTGTTGTAATCAAATGATGTAATAGAAAAGTGCGATGTGCTAATTATAGTGGAATCATCTATTAATTGTAACCCTAATTTATGGGTGAACCAAGAAAGAAGCTTGAGTCTCCGAATTATTTCTCTGGCTTTAACTCTTTATTTTCTTGCGATTCTACTCTAAATCCTAATGCTCATAGCCTCCTACAGAGTTATTTCATACTTTGTTTGGTGATATAATAAGGACATTTGATTTTAGGAAATAATTTGTATTTCATTTCCTTCTGTATACCAAAAGAAACAAAATGCTTCCGCTGCAATTGTTTTAACACTCTATTTCTTATGATTGTGCTCCCATTCCAAACAGTCACAGCCTCTTATGGAGTTATTTCATACTTTGTTTGGCGATATAATAGGGACGGTTGATTTAGGAAATAATTTGTATTTCATTGCCTTCTGTATAACAAAAACAAAATGCTTTCGCTGTAATCTCTTGTCCTGTCCATGTTTCATGTGTAAAAAAAAAGGTTTTCGTTGCATGGAAACATCATGTTTACATACGATGGGTACGTGCCCAAGATTCTCATTCAAAAGAGAGAAATAAAGTTAAATACGTAGATGCACGTACCCCAGGAAAACGACGTTTGGAAAGGAAAAGTAGACATTTATTCTCGCCGTCCTATAGCCGACCTTCAATTTTCTTTTTCTTTTCTTCTATGTTTAATAATTGAGATGTTACTGCTTGTAAGAACTTTGCACAATTCTTTTCATAATTAGAGTACTTGGAAATGATCTTACACACTTTTTTTTCAGTCAAATTATTGACAAAAAAAATTGAAAATGAGTAACATCATGCAAGAAAAGCGATGTAATTTATGTGAATGTTAATGATTTGAATCAGGATCTTTAGCATCCATATTCTTGTATTATAAGATAAACGAGCAAAATGATCTTATTAGAGAAGACTTTAATCATTAGAAATTGATGACCGTGAGTATGGAGAACTTAGATTTAAGCAAGAAGTAATGAAAGTAAGTTGTTGTACTAGTATTCCTTCATGTGATCGATTAACTTAAAACATGCCCCTGAGTGTAAAAAAAGGAAAAAAAGTGGAAAAGAAGTATATTTGATTACTAAGGATGCGTTTGTTTCACGACAAATCCAAAAGTTGGAAGATGTTTTATTGAAAAATGATTGGTTATATCATTTAGAAAAACTAGTCATTAGAAAATGATTTGCTTATCAACAACAGTTTATACACAACTATTTTCGTGAATAACAATAATATTTCGTATTCATTCATTTGTGTAGATGATTTAAATGATCATCTTTTAGAAAATGTTTTTCAAATCCTGAGTTTCATATAACAAATATACCCTAAACTTATTTAGGACCATCATAGAATTAAAAGAGATTTTACTAGGTTTCGTAATAACAACATCGACATCGATATGACACTTACTATTTATAGGAACTATACTCAAATAATCTCCCTTCGTGGAATTTTCCTACAAAAGATTAAGGTTGGAAGAGGTGGGTCTTTTCTCATAAAAGAAAGGGAGGGGAAAATGTTGGAATTTAAGTGGAATTTAAGGTTCACCAAATCCAAGGGAATCTTTTTCTTTTTTGCCCTACAAAAATGTCCTATGAGCGACCCACCCCATTAAGGGAAGATCCTCTCGTCACATGATCAATCCAATTCCTGCCGCATCTCTCTTTCTCTGGACCACTTTTGCAACTTGGACCTCATTTACCAAGTGGTCCAAAGTTTGGTATTCCTCATTTGTCATCCCCCTTATTTAAACCGAAAGCACTTTAAAAAATAAAAATAAATTAAGTACGCATCCCACCTCCCCCGAAAACCCCCTTCCAATAAACCCTCTTTTCGATAATTTATGCAAAGCGATAGATCATGTATCGATTTACAACGAATATCTCGTCTCGTTCCGCATGTCGATACGTCAGAGTCAAGCGACCAGTCACAGAAAAGGAACGTTCGATTTACGAATCTTGCCCTTTATCGACATCTCCTTTTCCTTTTTCCCATCAAACCCGTGATTTGCGATAACTTAATTTACCACCCTAAAGCTTTAAAAAAAAAAAAATCCAAAATTTCTTTTCCAAAGAAATAACAAAAGGAGAAATACACAAACAAGCCGGAGGGCAAAATAGAAATGCTGATGGCAGCAGAACAAGTTTCTTGGGAGTGACGTGGGGCCAGGAGATGCATATAATTATTTTTTTCTGGAGATAAAGCCTGCAAATTCCGAGATTTAACGTGGGTCGTAGGATCTGAACCCGATGAACAGATGTCGAGAGGGAGCAGGCGCACGCGCTGTGGTCCCCGGTTGTACCGGAACGTGGCCCCTTCGCTTCTCCAACCGCCTCGGGGGACCAAAACCTTAGCCAATGTACATAAACGGCATGGACTTCACAAGCTTGCCGACAGGTGTCGCGACAAAAGCCTTGTTGAAAGCGGAGCTTAAAGGAATAAAAAATTAAAGAAAGGATGGCCCTCTTCTTTATTGGGAAAGGTTTTTACGTCTCGTTCGAAGAGTATTTACCCATGATTTTTGAAATTGCCCTATTTCAGAAAAAAAAAATAATTGTTTAAATGCTTGCAAAAATAAAATCGACGTATCCATAAAACTATCTTTTCGATCTTTTTCTGATTAATTTTTATAAGCAATATGGGTATTCTTTTCATGGTATTTGCTTTTTAAGTCATTGGTTTGAGAATATGTCAGTTCTCGTCAAAGTGGGAATTACCATGATGTGGACACAGCTGGCTTGTTAAAAATGCAAGATATCCCTCATTAGTTGATTAAAAGGTGCTGGGAATATGATTTTTATCAAAATCCATACCAATGACTTTCATCCAAAGCACCTGTTCCATGGAAATTTAATTTATAAATATTCTAAACTAGGCATTGATTTTTGTTTTTCGACTTTTTTGTTTTGCTCTTCTCACGTGATTAGCTATATCTATACTTTTCCTCCCAAATAAGTGAAGATAATATAACGATTTCGTTTTAGTAAAAAGAGCCACGAAACACCTTTCGGGCAATTATAGAAGAAAATATTATAATTTTCAATGACTTTTCTTGCTGTATAAGTATTCATACTTTCACTTTTTTGGTAAGAAATTTTAATAAATGCCCAAATGATATTAGGTAAGGTAACCTCTAATAAGCCATCAAACATATAGCCCAACGGTAGAAGCGTCGCGTAGTTTTACAATGTAAAAAGTCTAGCCATCTCGTGATTGGAACTACGATCATCAGACGGCTTGGGCCTTAGGCACCATGTTACTTTTTGTGCATCAATGTCTTCACTACAGTGACCTTCACATTTCCAATAGACTTTATTAATAGCCATAGCTCTAATCAAATTTTTCTCTAATAACAAGTACAATACACTTTTATGGTAGCACTGCATTAATTGTCCTTTCCATCACTTTTACTTACATTAAAACACCACCTAATTTTGAATTTGAATGGACTTGTTTCTAAGAACGTTGCCAAAAAAAAAAAAAAAACTAAACCTTTCAAAATAGATTGGAGAGAGAGCCTACAGGTGTGCATTGAAAGGGGGATTTTATGTCATATGCCGCTCGAAAGCGAAAAAAAAGTTTCATCGAATGCTCCTTGTCTTGAATGTGCTTTGCCAAAAAAAATGTCCACTCCTTTTGGGAAAAAGAAATGCTATTCTTGAGAATCCTCACCTCAGTATGTACTGGCCACACCGCTCTATGGATAGTACAAAAGAATGCGAAAATTCCTAATTTAATAAATAGAGGCAGGTGAGATTGCATTTAATTTATGCTAATCATATTTATGTCAATGGTTCATGTAATTATCTCAACAGTTAAAATTTCCATCCTAAGTGATAAAAAGCCTCGTTTTAATTGTAAAAAGAAAGTTAAAATACGTCAAGTCGTGTAATTGTTCTCGATATGAGTCACGTCTCGACTGATTAAGAGATACTTCATCAATATTAGTCAGAGAAGAAACCTTTTGCTTTCGGTAGTATAGTAGCTAAAGTTTAAATTAGTTTTGATAAGACGGTTAATTCATTTTTTAACAAGAGAAAAATTTATGCTTCGATGATATATTTAGCTAACCAAATAAACAAAAAAGACATGAGCTAAAATTAATGCATGGATGAAGTCGAGCGTACTTTCATTAAGGAATTCGCGCTTCTAATTTGCAGAAAAGCATTTGTCCACGACCATTTAATCAAATTCATCGAGGATTTAACATCGTGAATCCTATGCTCATGAAATATCATCACATCATTGTTAAAGAGAAACAAGTATAGTTTCTGATGTCAATAATTTTCTAGATCCAGAGAAATGTGGATGAAGCGGCCACATGGAAATGACATGGCATTTAAAATTGGTGCCCATCGAGTCAACATCTGTCAAAGAATACTAGTTGAGTTCCAATTCAAGCATGTCGATAACGTGAAAATTGAAAATTTGGTTATGAAAATAAAAGTTTCAGTGAACTAATTAAAGATCCACTAAATTCAATGGCCACGGATGAAATTATCCGAAGAACGAAAAAAGAAGCACTATATGTCACGTCAATAGATAGCATGATGTATAGCTTAGCTATCGATAACAAGTAGAAATATTTACTAGTTGTCTCGACTAAGCTTATTCTATTGATTCCCGCACATGTGGATCTAGGGCTCTAACTAGTCCACCCATTCCAACGTCCTAATTCCAAAATGTATATATGCGATATCACTCTAATTATAACCATTTATCCATCTTGATGTGACTACATACAACAAGAAAGGTTGACCAAAAGAGATGGCATTCTCACGAGATAAACTGGGCAAGCCTCTCTTAGATACATTCTCCTTCTAAATTGTCTCAAGTAACCATTAAAATATTTTACAAGTCGCCTGTAAATTTCCAATCATGTAAGCTTCACATGTACAAATTTTAAATAAATTCCAACTATGACATAACCTTGCAAGATGTGCGCTCGAGCATAATATGGCTCTAATACCGCTCTTAATTGCTTTGATGAAATTTTTTGTGAATAAATCTAAAAAAGAAATTACTTAAGACGTGATAAAATAATGGTATAATTTGATTGATATTCTTTCTAAAAAGTCTTCGTCAAGGCATCGATAGACGAGAATGCATACTTCTAATTGTAGAAATATAACTCCAAACTTCTTGCGACGGTAACCGGTCATGACTAATGTGAACACCAACTTGATCTTTTGTTTATGCATTTGATATTTCTTTTTTTGGCAACGAGCATGATCATTATTCTTTTAAAAAAAAAGTCAAATCAAAAGAAGTCATTCTCGTCCACCCAAACAATTTCATTGGTTGCAAAGTCTACGATTGAACCTCATTAATTAGAGTAAGGACATGGTCAGTCGATTCAACCAACTAACTCTTTTTTTCCTAAATGGGATAGTTTCCTGAAATTACAGAAGGTGAAAATTGCATAAATGTACTGCAAAATCAAGAAGAGAGGGTAGAAAAAGAAAGTAAAGAATAATGGGTGGATGCATTTTTGGTGGGAAGTGCTCTCTTTGGAATGTTGGAGTAACCTCAATTTCTTATTTTTACTTCTCCAAATTGGAAAATATGATGAAAAATACTACAACAATTCTAAATTATGTCCATCGTGATGCCAATATCATAAATATTCGCTACTTCATCAAAACCTCTAAACTGATATCGATTTGGCAAAAATAAGGCAAATTTTATCCACCCGGCATCCTAATCCTTTTTCATATCATTAATACCTAAAAAAGTTTTGGGGTGCTGGTAACCGGTAGATAATAAATGTGGGGTATTGAATTTTTTTTTTCTTTTGGGTCAAAAGGGTATTATTGATTTCGCAAGTGGGATATTTTTAAGGTTTTTCCGGCATTAAATCGGGAATATGATGAAAACTTAAAAAGGGGGAGAAGGAGAAGCAGAAGAAGAAAGAAAAGGGCAGTTTGGCAGGCCGAGGAGGGTAGGCCCCGCCGTGTGTTTTCGACTCCTGATTTGCTCGCCCACGTACGGAAATGTACGGACGATGTGGACATGTTTCAACATTGTCCTGTTTCTTGCCATTTCCATCTCGCCCCATTGGCCACCTTTTCCATCTCTCTCTCTCTTTCTCTCTCTCTCTTCCACATTAGAAATTGGAAAAGCAAGCCAGCGCCCCGCCCCCCCTCTCACTAGACTCTCTCTCTCTCTCTCTCTGGACTTTCTCTCTCTTCATTATCAGGGGAAGACTTTTCCTTTATGTATGATGGATGCTTTTGGGGTTTTGCATCGTGAGTTTTTACCAAAACAAGCAAAAAGGCGAGGTGGGGAGTCCTCATTTACAAACCCTTTTGCAATGCCAACCAAAACATAATTTGATTTCTTCTTTTAGTGAGAGAGAGAGAGAGGAGAGGGGCAATATGAAAATGGAAAGGTGGGTGCGCGAGACTGTGCGTGCTTCCCCATTTGGTGACTGTCAATGAACTGAGAGAATCCATCAATCGCCCACCTAACAACCCCCCCTCCAAAAAGAAACTTTTTTTTTTTGCCCCCATAAATTAGCTCCAGCTTTTATCCTTAATTATCCTGGGGGGGGGCTCCTTCATCGTTTCTTTGGGTGATACTGATCACACAATCCTCCGGGACTTTCCCCCATACTTTTCCTTCTTCTTCCTCCCCTCTCCTTTCTTTCGCTTTCCCATTTCCGGCCTCTTTCCGTGCCCTCCATGTTCGTCCGAAAGCATTCTTGGTTTTTGCCTCTTTGGTGAAAACGAGTCTGGGGTCGATTCTTTCTCGACTTTTATCCGCTTCTGGGTTACCCTTTTGTCTTGTTCTTCTTTCGAGGAGCATTTCAGCTGGAGAGAAAAGCTTCTTCTTGAATCGAATCGAATCAAAGCCCACACCTCGAGCTCACCTGGGTCCGTTGCTCGCTTCTTGAACCCTTCTTTGTCCCTCGATCTCTGTCGGGAAATCCTTAATTCGCTGCATCAAATATCAGGTAAATAGTTTCCCTCCAAGTTTCTTGGCCAATTTGCTGTTAGCAAGAGCTCACTCTTTTTGATCTTTGAAGATTTCGGATTTCGCCCTGTTCTTTCCGCGAACCAGCGCTCAAATTTGAGCATTTCAGTTCGAATGGCGTTCTGTGTGTCTGGTCTTTTTGGTCTCTCTCCCTTCTTTCTTCAGTCCAGGATCGGTCAGTTTCCCACAGCCGCCTGTGTAGATTTTTCAGTCAGTCAATTTTGGCCCCTTTTCACAGATACCCTTTTTTTCGGTACTCACGTTCTTGCCATTCCTCTCTGAGAAATCACATCCATTAGGGAAATGAGAACAAGAAGCTGTTTTTTGGGTCATGTCCTTATCGGTGCCCTCATCATTTTTTGCCTTGCCTAATTGATGCGTTTGTGCGTCGTTTCTTTTGTGAATTAGTGAGGGCGATTGTTGTGTAAAGATGGTGAGAGGGAAGACCCTGATGAGGCGCATAGAGAATGCGACGAGCCGGCAAGTGACCTTCTCGAAGAGGCGGAATGGGCTGCTCAAGAAGGCCTTTGAGCTCTCCGTGCTTTGCGACGCCGAGGTCGCCCTAATCATCTTCTCCCCGCGAGGGAAGCTGTATGAGTTCGCAAGTTCCAGGCATGGAAAAACTCTCACCCTTCTTTTTTCTCTTAATAATAGTCTAAATAATTATTACGTATTCATGTAGTATTTGCTCATATTGCTTTTGCTTTCTTCGCCTATCATCACCACCTAATTTAAGTATGGTTAGCATTTAGTAGTGCGTGTTCCTCCAATTGCATAATGTGTGTGATGATTCTCTTTCTGCTTGCTTAGGGTTACCGTGCTCTCTCTCTCTCTCTCTCTCTCTCCCCCTCCCTCCCTCCTTCCCTCCCTCTCATATTAAGTCTATGATGTCCTTTTGGGAAAGGAAAGACATAAAGATATGTTTATCCAGCTTATTGGGGATGACAATCCACAAAACAAGCCTGAGAACGCAGTTTCCTGTGTTTGTTTAGCTCATCTTCTTGGTGTGAATTTCACTACCTTGAGTTTTGGTCGTCATAATCGAACATTATTGAACTGGAAATGTTATTGACCAACTTACCAACATAGAGTCATTCCTCTTATCAGCACATTGACAATAGTACACGCTTTTGTGTCCTCTTTGTTGGTAAAATTGAAACGGAAGCGTCTTGTACATTTTCTATTTATAGCGGAACAGAGAAATCGTACCAAGTCGTGTACTACGATGGGCATTAGTTTATGGGAAAAAATGGGTTGATACAGTTCTCGTGGCCAAGTGCTTTATGTCTTGGGTGGGGTGAGTTGGGAGTACCTACTTGTATTCTTACGATCTTTGCAGTGAATAACATGTCAAATTTATTCAAAAGGACACATAATTAAAAGGGTTACAAGTGTATCCAAGTAAAAAACAAGACGCAAAATCCAAATCCACTCAAACTGACCCAACTTTAGCAGACTACTAGGGTTACCATAACGAGGGCAATACATGCAAAGTACTTATTGATAAAATCCATTTCCACTCATACTGACCCAACTTTAGCAGACTGCTAGGGTTAGCATCACGAGTGCAATACATGCAAAGCACTCATTGATTCCTGACAACCTAAAGCGAGATTGGACCGTTTGTATCATGGCTTTTCAACTCCTTTTTTCTAGGTGGGTATTATCGAAAAGCCTTGTGTGGCTGTAACTTAAATCAATGGTCTTTATCAGTACTATAAAGTTCTATATTTTCCTAAAATTCTTTGAGGAGATTAAGATTGGTAGCCACCGCCAAAGCACCAGTGGTTTCATCACTCGACTGATGCCTTTAATGATTTCTCTCTTTTCTTAATTATATACTAATTAATCCTTTTTTCTTCCTTATAATGCCATACTCCTTTGTCGTTTGCACAAAACACCGAAAGAACTTAACAGCCATAACTCTCTTTTTGCTCGTTACTCCTTCATTTCTCGCTTCTTCGTTGGTCATATATTATCTCTTGGCCGTAACAGTTACTCCAGAGATCATATTGCGTAAAGCGCTGGACTTTGATTGACATTGAGATGATTTCATATTTCACTTGAGTTTCACTCATGTCCTTTGACCATTCATGGCTGATCTGTTCAAAATAGTCCACTGTGATTAGCGAGACAATGTCAAGCAAATTTTTCTTTGAGTTCACTAGCATATATGGATCTCATCCATGTTCTCTTCTCTCCACTTTTATGATCTCCATATCTTTTCTCTACTTTTCTGATAATGGCTTACCATGTTAATTAATAACCGGAATTGTGGAAAATGATTGATATTACGAAAATAAGAGTGACGGGTCCAGATATGATTCAGTACAAAGACGCTCCTCATGTTTGTTTGTGTTTATTACAAACATGCGATCATGTCTTATTTGGGGGATTTCAGACCGCCCTTTCCAGAATCTGTAATGATGCTTATAACAATGTTTGTGTCTATAGAATTATTAGTTTTGGTTAGACACAATAATATTCCTCAGGTAATCAAGTCAATGACCTAACGTCCGTATTTGCATCATTGACATGATGCTAAGAAAGTAAACTTTCTCTTTGGGAAAGTGTCATGTTGGCTTAGCCATCTTAACTCTTCTAATTGAGCACCTTTCTTAGTCAAAGAATTAACCTAGACTCAATAAATATTGCTATGGTTCAATATCTCGAGTTTGAGCCACAGACAACTTAATCATATACTTTGATCCATAAGTTTAAACTATTAGATGAATCCAAGGTGGCGTCTAGTGATGAATTAGAACAAGTAGTGCCAACAAAATTGGAGAGTTGCGCTACCTTTACATGTCAGTGTAATCCTATCGAGTGGTATTTCACAGCTTGAGTGAAGGCAACTCAGGCGTTTGATGCTTTGCTTGGAGCTTCAGCCTTTTTAAACCTTAGTTTTTCCTCTAGGTAAGCATTCTTCTGGTAAGGCCCACAACGGCTAGTCGTTTCTGTATTGGGTTTGCCAAGTCGTCCTATGTTCAACTCTCAAATCCTTCATTCCTCTCCGAGCCTAGAAATTGATTTAGTATATACATATTTTATGCGTTTGATGAATGTCGCAGCAAACATGTTCCCATCTTCACTTAGCTGTTTAGGCTTTTAGTGTGGAGTCATTTAACATGGATCCACTTAAGCCTTCATTTAATGACAGTTACATTGTTCTTTCAGTCAACCATCCCAAGTAGGATTCATAGCTATCATCTTCCTTGTCCTATTAGCATTCCTTAATAGTCTTTAACTCTTTTTTCTTCTTTAACTCTTTTTTCTATCTTCTTTCTTTAACTCGTTTTCTTTTCTTCTCCCTTGGGAAATATTAAGCTCTTGCACCAACGACAATGTAGCATGTTCGTTAGATATTTGACAGTGTTTGGATGATATTCACACCAAGAAAGAAGAGCCTATCAATGTTCAGATACAGAGAAAGAAAAAGTTGAAACTTAATCCCCTCCTTCAACTTATTTCTGAAATTTGGTTGCTTTTGTTTCAAATCTTCTTATGAAGGAACACTGAAATTCATTTGTCAGTGGAGTTGAGAGAAATAGCTTTTAGCTCTTGTTCTCTCCTATTCCGAAAATTTCTCATTGTACTTGTAGTTTCTCTATGCGCCAATTTAGCCAATAATCATAGTAATTGTCCTCTCAAAATCCTCCTTTTCCCTTCAATCCTTTGCCTAGCATAGTGTAGGTCTTGCATGGACATTGAGTAAACAAGTTGTGATGACTTCCAATAGCTATGGCATAAACTTCTTTTCCAAGGTGTGATTCATATGATTTTGGATAGAGTCGTAACAGTATGTCTTTCTTTAAAAGGTAAGATATTGTTTTAATGGCAGTCCTTAGATGCGGAAAAAGTATATTAAGTGACTCCTACATAGCATGGTATCAATTGATTCTTGATTTTGTATTGTATCATATGATTTAAATCAACTCAAGATTGAAATTTTATGAAATTTATAGATGAATCTATCCATTCATCAATTCACCATTGAATCTATCGATTACTACACTGTTTATTACATTCATTCTTGATTATGTTAAATTTTACCGACGATATAATTCCCTGGGGTTTATAGTGTTTTGCAACGATAAATGTTTTATAAAAAGTAAAAATAACTCCAAACAGAATGTAAGTTTATAAAGTTTCCAATGCCTTTTTCGGCTTATTAGTTTAGAATGCCCTTCCCTTTGTATCTCTAGCTAACTACGGAATGTCCTTCCTTTGTTGGTAGGACCAAGTCAACTAACAAATATTAGGAAGTGTACATTCCATGAGAATTTTTATGGAAACCAACTGGTGGAGGAAAATTAAAAAATGTCAGGAAGGAATTGTTAGAAATCGAATGTAGGATATTATTTAACTATGAAACCATATTTAATTGAGCATGAAATCATTTATTAATGGATTATTATATCATGTATTTCATGATTTTCTATATTATGTTTTGCAGCCTCTATCATAAATATTTATAGACACAAAAAAAAGTTGGTTTTTGATATTGTTACAAAATAAAATTGCATTGACTTATATTTATAATGTCCATAGAAAATGCAAAAGTCATGTCTCTCCCAATTTTTATTTTTATTTTATTCGTATAGTTTTAGCTTGGAGTACAGGAAGACTTAGGTTCATTTTTCTTTCGAATCTTTTATGTAATTATTTATAACATGCTGGACCATTTGATATATTGAATTAATAGGAAATTTACTTTTTGCAGTACTTCCTTTTTTTTTTTTTTTTTTTTTTTTTTTTTTGTAATAGCTTCATTTTCTTTTTGGTAGGGGGAGGGTGCTTAGCTATGTAAGGTAAATACACTATAACGGTATCTCCCAAGCCTTGGACCCAACTGAATTGAAGTCTTCATTTTATCAATTTGATTTGAAAGACACTAAGACTGGTAAACTCGGTTTGGTTTTACCTCGACATTTTTTTAAACCAAATTACTAAGATAATGTTTCAATATATATATATATATATATATATATATATATTTATATATATATATTTGTTTGGGGGGTTATAGAAGGAAGTTACCAACATTTTCCTTTGTTTCTAAACTACAAACAAAATTTTACTTAATATTAAGTTTAAACTACATAATCATTTTTTCTTGTGTAGGTTTGAAATATTTGTTTGACGATACAAAAGAAGAACCGATTAATTAGACTTTACCCCATATTTTGGCCATTTTATCTTTTTTCCTGACCTTATTACGGATGATTAGACCAATTTGAATGTTTGTATTGTGAATGTTTTCTTTTTAATGGTTTAGAATGAATAATGAGCTTCTTATTTGTGTATGGACTTGGTATACATTACATATATGTACATATATATGTGTGTGTATGTAAACCAAACTGAAAACAAGGGGAGTTATTGATTTTATTGTGGTTTTTTTTTTATTTCCTTTTTTTAGTTTTTGTTTCAATTGTCCCCAAATAAATCATTTTGGTTTTGAGTTATATCATAGCCCAAGAAGAATCTTGAAAACTTCTTGCGTTGTGCTCAAAACTCGAAAACGGTTTTAAGAACTTGACCTTTCTTTTCTTTTCTTAATTCAACTGGATTGACAATATGAATTCAGTCTTTCCACATAGGGCTAATAATGATAATGACATGTTGATGTCACCAAAATGAAGTGCATCTTATCCGCATTTAGAAATGATGAAATACATGGTAATGACAAATGTCACATTAGAACGAAACATACGATTCGAATAACCTTGCAACCACCCCATCGAATCATCTTGTATTCATCGTATTTGTGGGTGTCATCAACTTTAATGTCAGAAAGGCAATTTCTAATGGAAATAGACAGATGACGTCAGTCCATCAGATATTTTGCAATCCAGAGTCTGAGAATCAGAAGAGATTTGTGAATGCAGAGTTCTGAAGCCTAAGAATACTTTGTTTGTTGCTTGTCCTCATCAAATGTCATTTTTTTTTCCATCTGAATCAACTGAAAATGGTTGATGCGGCAAAGAATTGAGAAACTGTTGATCGTGTAGGAAACCCCACTTCAGATAGCTAAACTTTAGGCCGAGAAACACAGCAATTATCTATCAGAGATCTGGTGTGCGCAAGAGTTCGAGTAGATGATCCAAACATGAGATTGTATTTGAAAGGGGAGAATTCTAAATTTTGTTCTAAACCTTTTAATAAATCAATATAGTCCTAAACTAAATCTTGAGGGGAGATGCAATCAAGTCCTCTCGGCCAAGTCTCGCCTGAAACTGATAATGTGGCAATCCAATCATTGCTACCGTTCTATGTGTCACAACCGGCAATCTAATGTGGACATTTTTAGACAAAATGACACCATTTTGTTTATTTTTGAAAAAAAAATTATTGTTTTTGCTTTTTCCTTTTCTTTCGTTCTTTTCTGGTTATTGTCAGTCTTCTTGTTTTCCTTCTTTGGTGTTCATTGTCTTTGTTATAGCTCATCATCTTTGGTACTAGTCAACCCCTACTCTATCAAATCTGATCACAAGGTCAGTCTGTGATCTCGGATTCACGGTTGTGGACCTCCAAATCGGCGAAAATGGAGGTCTGTGACCTCAGATCCAAAGTTGTGGACCTCCTTCAGCTGAGACTTGAAAATAGATCTTAGTTTGAGGCGATGATCTCTTTGGAGACTAATAGAGGTGAGGGGTCGTGAGGGTGTTGTAGTGCTGTTCTCTGCCACCGACGAGCTATTCCAATTGAGGAATGCCGTCAGAAAATTCGGGTGATGCTTGACTGGAAGGACTTGATCGCATTTTTACACTAAGGTTTATGACTGCATTGGTTCAATTAAAAGGTTTATAACCGAACTTGAATCTTTACAATAAGTTTAAGACTGAATTTGCAATTCTCCCTATTTGAAACTATAGAATACAAACGTTTGCCTTGCACATAATCTACACGAACGTCCATTTCTCAACCGTTAAGTCAATCTCTTTGGTTGATTTAAGCTCTTTATTGCCATTGATCCATGACTCGCAATGTGAATTTGGCTAAGCAACCCACTTATAACCAAGTCCTTCGCTATGTAAAAGAAAGCTTCAAATCTGACTTCATTGGGGGGGCGCCAAACTCAAGGACCTGGTGATTTATTAAGACTATAGAGGAAGAGATCTGATCAGGATTTCGATATGCAGCTTTCAAATTTTCCGAAGCAAAATGAGACTGACAAAGCAAATAAAAGAAGAGAAAGAAATGCAACTGGCTATTATAGCGAGTTACAATATGGAGATGTTCTTAGTCAAACTTGTGAGATTAAATTAAAGATTCCCTCATGCAATGTAATTAAGTTTCCTTCTGAAAAGAAGATGTAACTTATGACTAGAAATACCTTGATGAAGCTAACTTTAGGATTACCATAGACATCGAAACTGGTCCCTTAAATATGTCTGCAGTTCCAGTATCTCCTGGTCTGGTACATGTCATGCTCAATCTGAATTCTGATGCGTGCCATAATCCCACTTGAGCTGTAAGTCCAAAGCTTTTCCGTGAGAATATAAAAAGACTTGGCCATGGACGAGCTAATTTTGGTAGAATTGCGCCCATCTTGCATAATTTTGAGACTTTGCCTTACCTGTATTAACATGGTTATGACCAATGTACATACTGATCTTGTATGTATTTGCCTGATGACATCACATTAGACTCTCATCAGTACAATTATCTAAGATTTTTATCCCATTTTTATGTAGGCTCGCTTAGTGTTTGAGTTGTTTGATACTAGGAGTCAAATTAGGGTTTGTCAATTATTGGCTTCTTCCCTCTTTTACTCGGTCTGGCTCTTTTTCATCTCTCATTTCTTGCATAATGGAGAGATGCACTTTTCAAAACCAAAAAATGTAGTGACTGAAGTTCAGTTTCACCCCCCAATTTGAGGAATCTATTAACTGCCGATTGAGAGATTGTTTTAACTCCATTCACTTGTCAATTTTTCCAGTAGAACTCGGTTAAGGTGAAGTTGCTGGTGTATGTACAGATTCCCAGTCCTCAATGATGAACCTACGACTTCATAATTCACCAAAGTCTCTGTGAGTGCTAGGAACAAACAAGTGTCTAACAGGATCCACCTGTTTCCAAATGATAGGAGTCATGTCCAGTGGAGAGATAATGCAAATCTACTTGTTACTAATTGTCAGCTAAGAAATCTTACTATAAACATCCATACCTCGCTGTATTCAGCTCTTAAAATTAGATCATAGAATAAACGAGTGGGAAGACAAACCCTAGAATCCCAACAGGATGTAGGATGTACATCATCAAAGCCTTCCACTTACCTTCACCAATAACAAGCTGCATACAATGCAGCTTGATATTGGGCTTTATACTCGAGAAATATCTTGAAGATACTTTTTGACTTCTGTTACTTGCTTGTGAAGTGCCTACCAACCCATTCCTTATACCAGTTCTCTTAGATCAGCAACCTAACGAGTGGGAAGAAACCCTAGAATCTCAACAGGATATAGGATGTACATCATCAAAGCCTTCCACTTACCATCACCGCATGCAGCTTGATATCGGGTTTTTATGCCTGAGAAATATCTTGAAGATACTTGTTGACTTCTGTTGCTTGTGAAATGCCTACCGACCCATTCCTTATATCAGTTCTCTTAAATCAGCAACCTAATTGTTCCTTGTTCTTGTCTGTGCATAGCCAAGCTTGTTTGATATTTTACACCCTCTCTTGTTAGCTAGTATGAACTGCAAGGAGTTCCACATAGGAAATAAAGAGAGTTTAAAATATATATTAAAACTTTCATCTGTAAAACTAAGAACCCCATATTTTGGTATTTGATTAAGCTAATTACCTTCATTTAAGGTAAGGGAATACCCTAAACTAATAAGAGAAGTTATCTTTAAATCTGCACTTTTAGGGATTATTGATTCTTTCCTGGTCATGTTAATTGTGACTTGGATTTTTGAGAGTCTACCTCATTTGTTAACCCTGCCCAACGAACTTTGATGTGACCAGAGGGGGGATTTTTTAAGTTAAATTACTTTTTTTCTGGAGGCTCATGGTGGAAGCGGAGTGCTTGTGATTAGGTGTGAGGGGCATGAACCATTTGCGATTTCAAAAAGTTCCCTAGTAGGGTTTTGTGTGTGTCTTCTTTGTACTTGGGGCTCTATTTTAAGAGAGTTTTCTTCTAATTTTGTTTGGACGATTCACTTGACTTCTGTCTAGTTTGTTACTTTCCGTTCATTATGCTGTTCTTGCTCAACAGTTTGTAGTGCCCTAACAATGTTTTTCTGGCACAAATTTGGAGCATGTGGGAATCTTCCATGCAGAATTTTGGATGTGCCATAAGAAGTTCAGCTAACATTTTGAGTTTAAGGACCAAACTAAGGAGGATTTCCTCCATTGTGCAGTAATATAAGTTGGAGGGTTCTATCTAAGTGTTACAGTTGATTCTTTGATGGGGTGTGGCGTAAGAAAATATTATTAGGCTTCTCCCATCACCTGTTAGTCTCCTGTTAAGTTTCTGCTGCTATTCCTTGAATTCTGTCCAGCATACAGCCATTCTCACTGGAAACTTGGAAACATCGGTCTCAAATCTTGCTCATCCATGTCTGTAGTTAAGCTGTCGACTGAGTGACCCCGATTCGAGGTTCCTTGTCCCCTAAGTACACTCATCTCCCTCACCAACATGATTATTTAGTGAATTTGCAAACTCACAGTACTTGAGCAGCTAAGTATATTTACCAATATGGCTTTTTAACAGAACCTTATGAGGCACAATCCAACAAAAAGTACTCTTATGGAGGTCATGTACTGTCGCTTCCTTGCACCAACATGGTGTGTTTAGACTGCATGAGCAATGTAGGATTAGGGTTTTACATAGAACTTAGAAGAATATGTACAATAATTAATGGAAACTATACCAAGCACCTTGCAGATAGCATGCAAAGGACAACTGTGATAGTGTCCCGAAAACCATCCCAATAATGAAGTGAAAATTAAGTACAAAAGAAATGCAATGATTCCATTAAGTAATCTACTATAAAATATAGTTGGCCGTTTCTTAACAGTTTAAACTTGCAGGGAAGTATGTTTCTCTAATATTGCATTAGAGCATAGGTTAAGGATTCCATTTTCCTGTCTTGTTGTTTCTGCTTGTTTTCCTGTTTTGTCCATAATTTTGTTAATGTGGTTCTGTCCACAATTCGACTTGCACTTGTAAGATCTACTTTAATGTGAGGGGGTTGCTAAGTAATGTACTATGGATACACAATCAATTTGTTTCCTAACAACTTAAGCTTTTTTTAAGGAAAAAGTAGTTTGTCTAACAGGTTCCAATTTAAAATATTTTCCTTCTAATACTATCACAAACTTGAGTATGCTGCGACAATCTCTGAAAGCTTAAGCTATTGGATATATTGATGTGAAATATACTTACGCTTTAAATATAACTCCAGAAAATTTGGAAGGATGAAAGACTCAAAGCTTCATTCCGTTACATTTTTTAGTAGTCAGTTTAGGATGCCAAATCTCTAATGGAGGCTTTTCCAGCATCGTCTTGTGTGAGGTGACGAACACATCAACCAAGCTTGCCCTAGGTCTCTCCCGCCAAATCAAACCATGGAAGGCTAAGGCTGCAACAAAGTCATGTTGATCATGGGGTTCCTTCGTTCATATCCACCGGACACCGCACATATTTGATCAATTGTTGACTCTGATATCAGTGAAACATGCACAGCAGAAGCCTCATAGTTGCACTTGGAGAGAATGCTAAGAGAGAGTTCCAACCTAAACACAAAATTTTATGAACCAATTAAGATATATATTGATTGTTACCACACACCAAATTTCGGACACGGGATTTTACAAACATTCATCAGCCACTCACCTTAACACCTTTTCTCAACTAAAAATACCATTGAAGCCTCTTTTTTGAGAATTTTAGTGAAAGCCATTAGGTGGAGGGCTATGTAGAAATTGGAAGAAGAACGTATTAGAAATTCAAGTATGATTCCAGATATTGAGTGTGCAGCTTTATTTAAGAGATTCAAATTATCAAAGAGTCACTCGCATTATGTTGTATGCTAATGTTCGCTTTAATATGCTTCAAATTCCTATTTCAGAAATACAAACACAATACAATACAAGTAGGTTCAAGAAAAATTCATGATTAATACAATTGAATAGAATTGGACCAAATTGAGTTGGAGTCTTTGATCATCAATTTGATTTGAAAGTCATTGAGACAAATAAATTTGGTTTTGTTTTGCTTCGAGATTATGTAAACTGAATTACTGGATAATTTTTCATGTTTTTTTATTGCCACAAATAATTTCACTAACATGTTCCTCCTTTTATGATTTTCTTTAATGTTTTACACGTGCTTCGACATTTTCTTCACCATACTTCCTAAGAAATACAGCTAAATCACATAACTGTATCAATTTTTGCAAAGCTCAATTAGAGACTTGTAAAAGCAAAATATTGAAGACTAAGACTATGTCTGTTGTTTATCATCAAACAAAATGCCATCAAAGAATTTGTCAGAATCATCAAAAGATTATTGATGCAACACCCCATCCGAACCAAGCTAGCTTGAACAATTTTTTTTAGCAATTATGCCCTTCAAGCATCTCCTAGCTCGCAAAGATTCATCTTCCTAGCCTTTGACATGATGAGAAACATGACAGAGCTCAAGAGCTCTACTCCATATGAATAGGGAAGATTGCTTCTAGTTTTTGTAAGATTTTGTGGGACTATTGCTAACTGTTTTAAAAGTTTAAACTATTAGTTGAAGGTGTGATTTGATATTTAAATATTCTAGTAGTCTTCCACTGTTAGACTAAAGTTTGGCCTAGTGCTAAGTGTAGAGATATATAATGGGGAGGTAAATAACGGATTTATAAAGATTTGAATTATATGTAAGATTTAATGAGATCACTACTAACTATTCTAAAAGATTAAGCTATTAGATAAAAATATGGTTTGATAGTTAATATTTTAATAATTTCATTAAAGAAAGATTCCGTGTATGATTAATTAAATCTTCCACTTAGAATAACCTCACCGGTCACTTCCACTAGGCTAGGAGTAGAGCCTTACTTGATGTTGGTAGAAAGGCCGGTTTGCATATACTGATGGAGATCAGTTTAGCTAGGATTTTGAGTATTACTACTACAGAAGAGAAAACAGAAAGAATCCACACTGAACACTCACTGAAGCTACCTTTCTTGGGTAGGAAGCTCACTAAGAATGATTAACCATGTGATAAAGCCATGGCAAGTAATTTTTGAATGGGGCTCTATTAGAGCTCGTCTGTTACAGCTACAAAAAATTGCCATGAGATGTCGTAACTTGTATTTTGGATATGCATGTTTTGAAACTGCAGCACCTATAAGCTAGGTGAGCCACCTTAAGAAATATTGTAAGCTACTGCAATTCTGGTGGTATTGCAACTATGATCTGATTTGAGCAGAATTTCGAGTAGGTAATCTAAACATGAGATTGCTGGTATTTTGAAGAGATGAAATCTAACGTTTGCCTTTAGCATAATCTACAGTGTCTATTTCTCACATATCAAGTCAATATCATATAATTGATTTAAACTCTTTTATGTTCGTGGCTGGAATATGAATTTGGCTAAGGCACATAGTTATAATCAAGGCATCCACTGTGTAAAAGAAAGCCATTGATCTAACTTCATTGAGGAGACAACAAATTTATGGACCTGGTGACATTCTCAGTCAAAATGACAAGATCTAGTTAGAGATTCCTGATGCAATGTAATTGAGTTTCCTTTTGGACAGCAAATGCACCTTATGACTAGAAATATATTGATGAAGCTACCTATATTAGTACCGAACCTAATCATCCAAAACCTGTCCCTATGTCTTCTGCAGTACCAGTATCTCCTGAATCAGTGCTTGTCACGCTTAATCTGAAGCGTAATGCACCATTATCCCATTCGAGCTGTAAATATGGAGCTTTTGCATGAGGATAATATTCTCTGTCGATGAGCTAATTTTGGTGGCCAAAACACCCATATTCCACAATTTGGGAGTTTCCCATACCCATATGCACATGTTCATATAGGATCTACATATTGTAGATATGCGTCCGATCACTTCACATTAGACTCTTATCAGCAGAGTCATCTAAGATTTTAACCTTGTGTATGGGTAGGTTATACAGTTATTTTAGAGTTGCTTGATACAAGAAGTCTAATTAGGGTTTGTCAATCATTGTCATCTTCCCTCTTCTCCTTGTCTTGACTCTTATTCCCATCTCCTTCCCTGCTATCCCATTTTGTTTGTCAATCTGATGAGGGTTTTTCTAAGCCCAACAGTCCTCAATCAAGAACCAAAGTTCTGGATTTTGGTGTTACTATTTGGTTTAGATTTTACTAGAAAGAGTGTGTATGTGAGGACTTTTCAGCAAAGGAGCAACAATGGAACAACATAAATGGAATTTTTATTGAATAGTTTATCTAATACAAGTGGTAGAGTGCATGAGCTTTTTCAGCTGGTCTGTACCCCTCAAGACCTAAGAAGTCTTGCTGCTCATTTTAACCAGACATACTCATGTAACAATGGTACAAACATAAGCTATGCGTATCCAAGTTAACCTTAGACTTATTGACCTTATCCAAGCTTTACTTGTTTCCTAAGTAGAGAAAGATCTGTGTGCTTTTAGAGGTTTACATAGTCTTGAAAATTGAAAAATGGATCACCAATTTTAACACAAAGTAATAGGTTGCATACAAGGAGAGATGCATCTTTTGAAACCAAAGTATATGGTTATTTGGTTTTGCCCCCAAGTTGAAGAATCTAGTAACTGCTCTCACAAAATCCTAAAGAACTTAAGACCTCTCCCAATATACCATCCCCTCCACATATTCAAATCTATCATTAGAAAAATACTTTGTTATCATCAAACTTCCTCTTCCAGAAAGGCCTCAAAAGCATTGAATAAGCTATAAATCCTTGTTTCTTGAAGATGTGTTGTTTGTCTGAAAAATTGGAAGTGGTGATGGTGAAAATCAATGTCTAGGTTGGTATTTGAGAGATTTTTCTAACTCCATTGAATTGTCATTAGAAATTGGTTAAGATGAAGTTGCTTGTGCAAGTACAGATTGCCTCCTCGGTGATAAACCTGCAGCTTCATATAGTGCATCAAGTGTCTGTGAGTGCTAGAAACAAACAAGTACCTGACAGGATCCACATGTTTCCAAATGACGTGAACTATGCCCACTGTGAGAGATAATGCCCATTTAGTTGTTAAAAAATGTCAGCTAAAATATGTTTCCTCCAGACATTCACACCCTTACTTATTCAGCTCTTAAAATCACATCATAAAATTAAAGAGTAGGAAGAAAAACCCTTATACCCCGACTGGGTGTAGGATTTACATCATCATATCCTTCCACTTACCCAATAGTGAGCTGCATATGCGCTTGATATTCAGTTCTATACTCAAGAAATATGAACAAATGCATCTCGAGATACTTGTAGACTTCTGTTACTTTTTTGTGATGCCTACGAACATATTCTAATGTTAATACTATTAAATCACCAACCCAGTTGTTTCTTGTTTTTGACGATGCTGAGTGCGAAGTGGAAACAAACAATATCTTTCTTTTGCAAACACAAAATCTTACTTGTACACTTGTCTCCAATAAACAAGCCCAGATTTCTCGGAGCCCTATCTCTCCATTTCTATCAAATGTACTCATTCTGACATTGGTGCTCTCTGTCGCCAATACACAATCTCTCAGATGCATTTTTTCCCTCTAGACTTAGGGTACAAAGCATACAAATGGTCCGTCTTAGAAATCTCCTCAACTGACTCAAATGCCCAAGAAATCTGCTGCCAAAGTGCTTTTCCATCTTGCCGAATTGCTCAACTTTCCTTCATTATTAAGTATTTATTTCTCAGTCAATTTGTCTCTATCTAATGTTACTTCTGTTGGCACCTCCAGCTTACACTAATCGGAGTCATCTTGGACTTTGCTTCCTTTTTAACCTTATGCACAAATTCTCCACCTCCATGCAGATGTTCTTTCCTTTGTACTTAGTAATTAAGTAACCCACAAAACTGATCAATCTCTAACAGTCTATGCAAAGATACCTTCCGCCCTTATGTATCAAAGGACCACTCTCTTCTTCCCAGGAAACTAATATTGGATTGTTATGCTGTATATGTTAGCTAGTATGGACTGTAAGGAGTAACACATAAATAGGACATAAAGAGGGTTTTACTGTATCAAGATCTCTTGAAGGTCTACATGTTTGACACTTGGACTGAAAAACTTTCATCCATAATACTGAGAACCCTCTACTTTGGTATTTGAGCAGTTTTAATCTGATGACGTCATTCAAGGATAGGGACTATTCAAAATAATAACAGAAATTCTCTTCAACCTGCACTTACAGGATTACAAATTTTTCTCCTGGTTTAAGTTAATTGTGACTTTGATTTTTGCAAGTCTACCTTTGATTGTTAACCCTGCCCAATGGACTTTGAGGTGACCAGAATGGGGATTTTTTAAGATCAATTCTTTTTCTGGATGTCCATTTGTGATTTTGAAAGTTCCCTAGTAAGGTTTTGTATGTATCTTCTTTGTCTTCGACTGGCTGAAATTGAGGAAAAGTAGTACTTAAGGGTGTGTTTAACTGAGTTTTCTTCTGATTTTGTTTGGATGATTCCTGTAAATTCTGTGTGGTTTCTTACTGTTTGTAGCACCATTCTTGCTCAACAGCTTGTAGTGCTTTAAGTGTGTTTTTGTGGCACAAATTTGGAGCATGTTTGAATTTTTTTAATTCGAAATTGTTACATTGCTATTAGAATTTCAGCTAACATTTTGAGTTTTAAAGACCAAATAAGGAGGATTTCCATTGTGGAATAATATAAGTTCGAGGGGTCTATCTAAGTGTTACAGTTGAAACTTTGATGGGCGTAGTCTAAGCTGTAAGTTTTCCAGAAAAGGTTTAGGTGTTCTCAATGTACTTTAAACTGAATATACAGTGACAAAGACTTAATGACATGAACGTCTAGTGCACTCATAACTCAATGAGTGAATGGAATGACTATTGTAAGGAGAAATATTAGTAGGCTGCCTATGATCTCCTATCATGACCTATTAGGTTTCTCCTGCAATTCCTTGAATTCTGTCCAGTAGACAGCCACTCTCATCAGATCCTTAGAAACATCGGTCTCACACCTTGCATATTTATGTCTGTAGTTAAAGTGCTGTCAACCGAGTGAACTCATATTCAAGTTTCCTTGTCTTCCAAGTGTACTTATCTCCACCAATTGATCATCATTAGCTTGAAATTAATTAAAACACTCACGGTACTAGAGCAGCTAAGTATATTTACCAATCAGAAGGATTTTAACCATAACCTAATGAGGCACAATGCAACAAAAGTTCTCTAAGAGGTCATGTACTGTCACTTTCTTGCACTGGCAATATGTGTTTAGACTACATGAGCACTGTAGGACTAGGATTGAAGAGACTAGGTCTGTTGAAGTTTGCCTCTCTTTCCCATAATAGGCTAAGAAGAATCTCATGAATTGAATAAAAGTAAATTTGTCGGCTTGTGAGGTTCTCTGTGTACCATAGGACCTTGCTATAATTACTTAATCTGATGTCCATAAAAAATAATTGACGATTTTACAAAGTGAATTTACTTCTTTCTAGGACCTTAATGGACGAAAATGCTTTCTACTTTCCCTTATATACTTTCATCAAAATGACTAGCACTGCTTTGTTTGTTTTGCACCTTAATGATACTGATCTTACAATTGTCGCCACTGTAATCTTATGACAATGATTTGCCTCCAAGCAACAGAAAAGTTAAACCTGAATGCTTAAAGAGTGCAAAAATGGCCTGAACCCCCTCCAATCATCCAAATTTACCAAAATTAATAACCCAAAACTTCGTTCCAAAGTAACACGTTTTTCGTTTCAATCTCCACAGGATAAGTAATTAATGGTATGATCTGTATAATCTCAAATGAAAGCTTGATATTATTACAAGTGTTGGCGGCATCGAGACTGTTGGAGAGTTGTTTGTCCTAAAAGGTCAGCTGTAAGAAGCTTAAGTAAAACATAGTTTAGATCAACCGCACTATGGGACACTCTTTGTCATGTACGGACATGAGATGTGCATGCAATCAAAGAGAACCAACAATCCAAGAGTAAATAGCAGAGCAATACTTAAAAAGAAGATGGACCGTGAGGGTTTGAGCTCTTAGAATAAACATCCAACCATGTTGCCTTCTTTCCAATTCCATAAGTATTTGTTTTTTCCAATTCAAGACTGCAATAACTGTCCAGGGTAAATGATCATGATAGGAATTGTCTTAAACTAAGTATCACTACACTGAGCTAAAGTTAAACAAGCCCCATAAGGGTTTCTTGGTTATCATCGTTGATAACTTCCCCAGTACTGAAGGTTTCTTCTTCTTTTTCAAATCCTGTGCAAATTTCAGTAACGTGAAGGTGACTTTCAAAGCCTTATAAAATCTCGTGCCAAGAAGAGTGGAAAACAATGAATATGCACAGAAGAAGCTTCTAATTGTCACAATAATGGCGAAATTAGTGAAAAATCATGGGGATTGACTGAGATTGATCAATGAGATATGATCCCCACAAGTCAAAGTTACCAACTCAATCTATAAAACGTGAAGGTCAAGCAAAGTCAGTCAATACAAGTGAATAAGAAGAGCACAAGTCCTCTTCAAGGAGATCTGATTAACTCCACATCCATAGAACATAACAGTTGCTTCATAGTTTCATCAACCACCTGATAGCCTGCTTTCTTGGGTAGTCATAGGCTAATTGAGCCGATTTCATCCACAGTTTTGGACTTCTCTCTTTGCATTATCAACTGAAGAACATAGATTACTGTGCTTTTGTCGGAGAAGAAATTAATTGGGTTTTACTAATGATGGTATTTGACAATCATGCAGCATGAACGAAACCATAGAGCGGTACCACAGGCACACAAAGGACACAAGAACAGGCAACAAATCAGTGGAAGAAAATATGCAGGTTCTTTCCTTTTTCTATGCATATGATCATATTATTAATCCTGTAAGATTTATCCATGTTTCATCTCAACTTTACAATTATTGTGTCTATTAAGGTGGTTTAGGTTTTCATATTATCTCACAATGTTCAACAAATTAAGGAGGAAGACTGATAACTTAGTTTGGCTAATCTAGTTCTATATTTAACAGTTGTAGTTGCATGATGATGAAAGAGTTCAAGAACAAATTACGAAAACTTCAGACGAGGGAACAATAGATAAGTTAGCTTATGCTAAGGCACTTTAATCACTCTGGTTATATTGAGGAGATGGCGTTTTTGTTGTTTTTTTCCTTTTGCATTTGTAATTATCATCTTAAAAGTGATCCTACTTTGCACATGTTTCATTTCAAGGATTGGCGTTCACAATGTTATTGTCGATGATGATACCAATGATTTTCCGGCTAAAACCATGAATTAGTTTGACAGTATCTTCTTTAAATTGAGTTTCTCATGGTGATCAAATCATTTTTCCATAATTTACAGTCCATTTGATATATCTGTGGTTGTGGCTGAGTTGTGTTGCAACTATGTTGCTTAGTGTTTTAATTGCATGTTTGGTAATACATGTTTTGAAGCTGCATCACGTCAAAACTGGGTGAGACAGCTCCTTAAAAGCTGCCATAGGGTACTGTGGCTTTGGAGGTGCTGCAACTGTCGAGATATTTGCCAAATACCTTTATAAACGACAACATTTGTTTTCGCAGATGAAACTATTGCAGAAAAGCTGCACTAAACAACCTCTAAATTTTATGTCCAGGCCACAATGTAGTCAACTTAATTTGAAACGCACTGTACTCGTCTCCATCCTGGTTTTTTATTGGTGGATGCACTTTAAATCATACACCTAGGCAATTGGGAGGCAAGTTTTTCAAAAGACAAAAAACCCTAGTCATCCCTCTCCTCTTAGTTCTCTCAGCCTGGCCTCACTGGCACCGGCATAGCCCTGCTGTCAAAGGCTCTTCCTCTGACCAACGACATCAGTGAAACAAAGTCGACCCCCACAAAGATCAGTCTCATGAAACCTTGGCATTGACCACAGAAGTTGTGAATTAAGGCTAGGGTTTCTTGTGTTTGATTTTTAAGCTAATGCCAGGGTCCTCATAAATGACTGATACGTGCTGAATTGAAGGCATAATTGGAAGTAATGAAAAAGAAAAGAGTTACCATTCACCCTTCGTAAAAGATTTTCTGATGGCAATATAAGACTGCATGTTAAGTACATGATAAGTATTTTGCGTATTTCAGAGATTGATTCATAAAGTCAGTATACTAAGTGAAGGGAGAGTGTAAGCAGGAGTATTAAAAATTCAAACAAGAGTCAGCTATATCATTTAGAAAATCAATTCTGTAGTTTGGTCTTACTATAGCTAGCATTTCTCTAGGTGTATTTACCGTAGTAATGTTGTATCATTAGAAAGAGTCTTGTATATAAATACATATTTTCTGATATAGAGAAACATTTTGTCTGCTTCAACATTTGAAGCAATTGATTGAGCATTTCAATCTGACTTGGGTTAAAACAAAATGTTCTTGGATATAGTACCTTGCTTGGCTATTCCCATTACACTATCTAGATATTGTAAAAGTCGCATGTGCTACACTTTTTTCATATTATCAATCTGCACTTGCAAGCTCTCGATTATCTGATAAACTGTCATACTCCAATAACGTGACCTTGCAAAGAGATTGCTTGCACAATCTTTAACAAGGTGCGAAACTATCCAGCTCATGCAAACCCTAATTAGGAACTTTTAAACCAAAAGACAGGAGTGTGAACACAAAGAACCTTTGCAGATATTGATGTTCAAATAGCAATGAGAACTACAATCCCTACTGCAAGAATGATTAAGATTCAAGTCTTGGACAAAGTTGATAGTTATGCAGATTTGTCTGGGACATATCTGCATGTCATTCAGTGCCCAAGCCTTCTAAAGGCAAAGAGCAATTAATAATGCGATGCCCCTAGCTTAACCTAGTTCTTGAATTGATGTATATTGACCGGTTGAATTGTATGTGGATTTCTCCGTAGCCCTCACGAAAACAACCCACCATCGTTTCTTACGTGCAACTGTGCATAACTTGAAACACAGCATTTGAAGGACGAAGCTGCGAACATGATGAAGAAGATCGAGCTCCTGGAAGATTCAAGAAGGTCAAACGATATTAAAAATAGTGTACATTGTACCTTCTACATTTTGTAAGGAGTACTGTTCTCATGAGTGTCTACATTACCTCCTCAGGAAGCTCCTTGGTGAAGGTCTAGGATCATGCTCGATAGAGGAACTGCAACAGATAGAACAGCAGCTAGAACGGAGTGTTATCAGCATTCGTGCTAGAAAGGTTTGCCCAAAAACAAAAAGATTCTGTTTTAGCATGTAAACCTCAACTACAATTCAATCATGTTTGTTGTGCTTCAGACTCAGGTCTTCAAGGAGCAGATTGACAAGCTTAAAGAGAAGGTATTATACTGTCGTATCATTGGACATTCAATTAGTTGATTCGCCCCTCTTTCTTTTTTTTTTTTTTTTTTTTTTTTGGTGGCGGGGAATAGAGAATTCAAGTAATGATATGATTTCCTGGGAAAGAATGTAGTGAATTCATCAACGTCATCGTCAAGCAGCATAAAATTTGCTAATCAGTTGATTTCTCATCTTCCGTTAACTTGTTTGTGCTTAAATGTGACTCAGGAGAAGATGTTGACAGCTGAGAATGCAATCTTAACTGAGAAGGTAAATCTCCTATTTCATCCCGTAGGTTATGCCAGGTCTTCTCTGTTTCTTCTTTTTATCTTTTGTTCAATTATTGGCTATAGAAAATCATGGAATTAAACAGCTATATAGCCTTTTCCATAGTCTGATGAAGGTGACATCTAATTCTGTATTCAAACTATCAATGATCCTTGCCGAGTTTCACATGCATCACCAATACGTCATGCATAAGCGGGACTACTGGTGAACATTATAGCAGCATAACTCGATGTGTGACCATGAGATCCAATCTTAAAAAATCCATCGTTTGATAGAGAAAATCAAGTGGGACACCTTGTTGTCGCTTGAGTACCAGCCATCATCATGAAGTTGTGATTCTTTTCTTATTTTAATCAAAGAAGGGGGAAGAAAAAATACTGTCGTATCTTCATTGGAGAATCTCCTTTCTGCTGATAACTTTTTCGTTTCCATTTTGCTACTAATTGATTAGGGGAAGCAATCTCTCGGATATTGTTTTCCAGTGGTTTTTTTTATTTTCTCATCAACAGACTACTCACTGAATGATCTGTCTTGACAGTGTGGAATCAAGCCCCCACAAAGAGCAAATGAGTGCAGGGATAGTCCACTGCTCAGAGAGAGCAGCCCGAGTTCGGAGGTGGAGACCGGTCTGTTCATCGGACCACCGGAGACCAGATCGAGGCGCCTGCCGTTTCAGAATTAAAAATATAGCCCTAGCCTCTCAAAGTTTCAAAATGTCGCAAGGCAGGCGGGCTTTCTCTCTTCTCTCCATCCCTCCCTCCCATCTTTTTCTCAAAAAATTTCAACTGCCACTGAAGCGCTATCCTAGTGCAAGCAATAAATTAGAGCAATATCAATATGACCATGTATCGATTCTGTTTCATCAACCTGCGATGAAAGGATGACAGAGAATTCGATGTTTAAAGTATTCAGATATCACGAATTTGTATGCATTTTTGTGCCAAGAAAGACTGAAGAATCAAAATATAAGAACGCACAATGATAAGTGACGATGTTAGGTGCTTCTTAGTATCGCAGTATCTTTGATCTTCATAATAACTACAAATAATGTAATCTGAAGCAAATATTTTGTCTTATAGGAAGCTTAGAGAGTTTGGGCATGGCTTGTTCATTCCACCGTGAAGCGTGCAATTTAATTTACCCCAGCGGGAGTTACACAGATAATTTTCGCTTGTCAAGTAATAATTTCCCTAGCTTCAATACGAGTCAAAATACAGACTGCAATGGATTGTCGTTAAACACAAAATAGCGCGGTGTGGCAACAGAATACTATCATAGAATCAAAATACATTGTGCCAGCAGAAGAGGGATGGGTGCTGTGACAAACGGTGCCTCACATGTAGAATTTAACAATTGAGCTAATTGAAATTTTACACACTTGACATCTGAATCATACACTTACATGAGGAATTTCTACAGAGAAAACTAGTGGGAATATACAGCGAACACCCGAAATGAGTACACAAGAGTGAGATGTAAGACTCGAATATGTTAGGAACGTACTTAAAGGGTAACATGACACAACTCAAACTAAATTCTTCATCATTCATCAATGACTGGTGTAATTAAAGGTTCATTCGAGAAGAAGGCTTCCAAATTTGCAATCATAAGTTCAGCCAAATCCTGGAAAGATTCCTTGGTGAAGACAGCTACATGCGGCGATAGGACGACATTATCCAGCGAGAGCAGTTCTTCAGGAACATTGGGCTCATTCTCAAACACATCTAAACCAGCACCTCTGATTTCTCCCTGAACCAAACTCTGAACCAATTCTTTCTCATCAATAATGACACCACGGCCAACATTGATGAGAATTCCATCTTTCCCAAGAGCCAAAAGGACCGATTTATCAATCATATGGCGAGTCTGCTCAGTTAGGGCACAGCAGATAATGAAAATATCACTGTTTGCTGCGAGTTCATAAACATTTGCATAAAAGGGATATGAAACAGATGACTTCTTTGTCCTAGAGTTGTATGATATAGGACATCCAAAAGCCTCAAGCCTTTTTGCAACTCGTAACCCGATACTGCCAAGTCCAACAATACCAACTCGCTTGCCTGCCAACTGATGCCACAATTAATCGAAGTTAAACGAGAATCCTTAAAATATACGGTTCTGTGATTTGAGTAAACAACAAACATATGAAATATAAACTCTTTTTTTAATCTTTTTTTCCATCCCGAGAAGGTATCAAGTGACGATAAATCCAAAAATAGATCCAATCCATAATTCACATAACATATATATGCAATTTAGTCCATCAACAGTTCTTTTGTTAGCGGCAAAGAGAGAAGCAAAAAAGAAGTGGGATCCTGGTCCAGAAAACAATTCTGTGCTCTCACATTTCTTTTGTTCCTCGGCATTCAAGTCTTTTAATTTAAGAACCCACACTAATCTCATCAAGTGACGGAAGTCCTCCATCTCACCGAAACCAGCCAATTACCAGGGCAGAAGTAGAGGTAACTACATCCCTATAGAGATGTTTTTGCCAGAACTGGAGTCTATGATACGCACAAGGTCTAATCTATCAAGCATTGACCAACCCGGCCAATTAACCTTACCTGGATTCTAAACCTTACAAATTACTTTTCCGAAAACCACACAATGAAAGCACTACATTCTGCAAAAATGGCATCAAAAAATGTGAAAACCATACGAATTACATTACCTACTCTTCACAGTCAAAGCGAATCTTTTCATTCTGAATTCTTTAATTCGAAATAACTTTAATCCAAATGAATCAAATCTCCCAAGTAGGATTTGAACAGACGATCAGTCAGTTTCTTAATGAAGCGGCTTTTTTTTTCTTCCATTTTTCAAGAAAGATGAGTTTTGGTTTTGTCCCCTTTCCCTCCACAAAAAATCCATTAAACTTATGAAATAAACTTCTCATTGATGTATTGTTTCATCGAGATCTAATCCAAATCACGATGTCATTTTCTTGTTCCTGAATGGGCCTTTTTTCAATTCTTTTAGGTTTATGCTCTACTCCGAGTAAAAAAAATCTGCCCGATTTTTATTTGCACATATAGGATTGATCCAATTTCTAGAAACTTCAAGATCGATGATAGCTAGAAAAGACAAGAAAAATGCTTAAAAAAAGAAGAAGATCTATCTTAGATGGCAAAGAAAAATGTAGAAACACGTGTAGAATTCTCTAGAAGAAGAGAGGATAAACTACAAACTAGAATCTCCTAGAAGAAGCCTAAGTGGACAACATTCCACATAAATCTAGAATGTTGTATTTGGTCCCTATAAATAGGAAAGAAGGGGGAACATAGCAAACCAACAAATGTAAGCAAGCTTCTTCCCTTCCCTTTGTACTATAATCAATAATAATAATAAAAAAAGTTCTTTTTTGTTTCATTGTACTCTCTTCTAACACTCCCTTGCACACACATCAAACACACGCTCCCGCAATCACCAATAATGGTATCAAAGCCACGTTTTTGGTTGATATTGGGCGTTTGTCCTACCTACCCACTCCTAAAACTACCCTTTCCAAATACTCACTAACTAAACCATGGTCAACTCTACCTCATCCTCATTTCCCATCCCCATTTTTTATGGGAACTATGACTTTTGGAGCATAAAAATGACTACATTCTTGATGGCCCAAGACTTATGGGACATCGTGGAAAAAGGTTGCGAGGCTCCGCCAGAAGGTACAAGTGTTTCAAAGGATCAACTACAAAAAGATGCAATGGCGCTATATTTTATCCAGCAAGTATTCTCAGAAACCGTATTTCCAAGAATTATTGGAGCGAGGACTGCAAAAGAGGCTTGGGATATACTACGAGAAGAATTTCAAGGATCGGAAAAGGTACGCACTATTCACCTTCAAACTCTGAGAAGAGATTTTGAGAATTCTAAAATGAAAAATTATGAGACCGTACAAGAATATTGTGGAAAATTAAAGGAACTCGTTAATCAAATAAGAGCCTATGGAGATGGGATAACTAATCAAAGGGTTGTTGAGAAAATATTGGTGTCACTTACCAAAAAATACAACTCTATAGTTACAACTATAGAAGAAACTAAAGATTTGACGACCCTATCAATAAGTGAATTAATTGGTTCTCTAGAAGCACATGAGAAAAGACTAATGGCACAAGATGAAGATTCAATTGAAAGTGCCTTTCAATCTAAAGTAAATATACGGTCTCATCAAACTAAAAATGGTGGAAGGAGCTCATGGAAAAACAAAAGAGGAGAAGAAACTATAAAAAAAAAAAAAAAAAAAGGAAAATTATCCACCTTCTAGTATTTGCAAAAAAATAAATCATTTGGAGAAGGATTGTTGGTTTAAAAATAAAAAACAATGCCGCTTTTGTAAAAGATATAGCCACATAGAAAAAGATTGTCGCTCGAAAACAAATAATCGAGCAAACTATGTAGAAAAAAAAGAAAGTGAAGAGAATACATTCTACGCAAACCAAGCGGCAAATAATAATAAAAGTGAAACATGGTACATCGATAGAGGGTGTAGCAATCACATGACGGGGGACGAATCTATATTCACTGATATTGATAAGTCGGTGAAATCCCAAGTAAAGTTAGGCAATGGTGCATTAGTAGATGTCAAAGGAAAAGGCACAATCGCTGTGGAAATGAATAAAGGCCCAAAATATATACATAATGTATATCTAGTCCCTCGTCTTGCACAAAATCTCTTAAGTGTGGGCCAAATGATACAAAGTGGGTATTCTCTATATTTTAATAGAGATGCTTGCATTATCTATGATAAATATAAAAATATCATTACCTCTGTTAAGATGAAAAATAACAATTTTCCTATTCAATGGAAATATGTCAAAGATATAGCCATGAAAGCTCAACTTGATGATTCATGGCTATGGCATTGAAGATTTGACCACTTCAATTTTGTTGGGCTAAAAATTCTCCATTAGAAAAATATGATGAGAGATTTTCCAATCATCACAGAAATTTTAGATGTTTGTGAAGGCTGTCTTTTTGGAAAACAACAGAGACAGTCGTTCCCATCTGGAGGTGCATGGAAAGCTAAGAAGCCATTAGAACTTGTCCACACGAATGTGTGCGGTCCGATGAGGACACCTACACCTAGTCAAAATAAATATTTCATTCTATTCATTGATGATTACACAAGAATGACGTGGGTATACTTTCTTCGAGAAAAATCTGAGGTTTTCTCTATCTTCAGAAAATTCAAGAACCGCGTCGAGAATCAAAGTGGCCAAAGAATCAAAGTCCTAAAGAGTGACAAAGGCACATAATACAATTCAAAGGAGTTTAATAAATTTTGTGAAGATGAAGGAGTCCATCATTATCTAACTGTTGGCTACACCCCAGAATAAAATGGAGTAGCTAAAAGAAAAAATAGAACCGTCATGGAGATGGCAAGGTCTATGCTAAAGGAGAAAGGCTTTACCAACACTTTTTGGGCAGAAGCAGTTTATACTACAGTATATCTGTTAAACAGGTGTCCAACTAAAGTTGTTCAAAATAAAACACCAGTCGAAGCATGAAGTGGACGGAAGCCTTCAGCAAAGCATCTCAAAGTGTTTGGATGCATATGCTACGTCCACATCTCTGCTCAAAAAAGGAGTAAGCTAGATGAAAAGACAGAAAAGGGAATATTCCTCGGCTACAATGACCAATAAAAAGGATATCGAATTTACAACCTAAGAACTAAAAAGCTTATGATTAATCGAGACGTCAAGTTCGACGAGAATGTTGCCTAGAATTGGGAGGACGAAAAGATCGAGAAGAAGTACATCACCTTGTCAGACATACCACCTGCTCAAGAGGAGTCAACGTCACAAGAAGAATGAGAAGTACCGGATTCCACCACTCATGACATAACTCCACCAAGCTCTCCAAGAGTGACGCAAGAAGAATCTACTCGAGTCTCCGATACTAAGGGTAAAAGCCCTTAGAAGAATTTACGACACATGCAACTTTGTTATTTTGGAACCAGAAAACTACAAACAAGCATCCAAAGATGAAGTCTGGATAAAAGCCATGGAGGAAGAGATCAAGATGATCGAGAAAATGAAACTTGGGAGCTTGTTGATCGACCCGAAGACAGAGAGATCATTGGCGTCAAGTGGGTCTACAAGACGAAGCTAAACGCGGATGGATCAATTCAGAAGCATAAAGCAAGGCTTGTGGCGAAAGGATACTTGCAACAACCAGGTATTGACTATACTAAAACTTTCGCTCCTGTTGCTCACCTTGATACTATTCGGGCTTTCATAGCTCTAGCATCACAAAAAGAATGGAAGACCCATCAACTAGATGTAAAATCAACATTCCTAAATGGATATCTTCAAAAAGAAATTTATGTAGCTCAACCAAAAGGCTTTACTGTCAAAGGCAATGAAAAAAAAGTCTTAAAGCTTAAGAAGGCCCTATACGGCTTAAAACAAGCACCACGTGCGTGGTATAGTAGAATTGATGAGTACTTCATCAAGCAAAGATTCAGGAGGAGTATGAGTGAGCCGACACTCTACGTCAAGACCCAAGGTAAGTACGACACTCTCATTGTCTCTCTATATGTAGATGATCTTATATATATAGGAAACAATGAGATAATGATCCGAGAATTTAAAGAAGAAATGATGAAGACATTTGAAATGACGGACTTGGGCTTGATGAACTATTTCCTGAGTATTGAAGTCAATCAAGATGAAGGAATTTTCATCTCGCAAAAGAAATATGCAGAAAAGCTCCTTGAAAAATTTAAAATGAGTAATTGTAAAACAGTGGCAACACCGCTTGTGATGAATGAGAAACTATTGAAAAAGGATAGAGCTGAAAAAGCATATGCTTCACTTTACAGAAATCTGATTGGCAGTCTGCTATATCTCATTGCCACACGACCGGATATTATGTATGCAACAAGTCTACTATCACGATTCATGTAAAGTCCGAGTCAAATTCACTTTGGAGTTGCCAAGCAGATTCTCAGATATTTACGAGGAACTATAGATTATGGCATTTGGTATCGGCCAAGTGCAAATGCCAAGCTCATTGGCTACACTGATAGCAACTGGGTAGGTTCAGCTGATGATAGGAAAAGTACTACTGGCTACGCCTTCACATTGGGCTCCGGAATATTCTCATGGGCATCCAAAAACCAAGACTCAGTGGCACAGTCTACTGCAGAAGCTAAATACATTGCAGCTACAATGACCACCAGTTAAGTAATATGGCTTCGAAGAATTCTAGAAGACATTGGAGAAGCACAGATAGAACCGACTTCGTTACAGTGTGACAATAAGTCCACAATCGCTCTATCAAAAAATCCAGTATTTCATGGAAGAACCAAACATATAGATATCAAATATCACTTCATACAAGAGGCGCAAAATAACAAAGAGATTGAGTTGAAATATTGCAAAACCGAGGAACAAGTAGCGGACATCTTCACTAAAGCACTACCGCTAGCCAAGTTCGAGACATTGCGGGAAATGCTTGGAGCAACACAAAATTGGATCAAGGAGGAGTGTTGAATTGTTGATCCAATTTCTAGAAACTTCAAGATCGATGATAGCTAGAAAAGACAAGAAAAATCCTTAAAAAAGAAGAAGATCTATCTTAGATAGCAAAGAAAAATGTAGAAACACGTGTAGAACTCTCTAGAAGAAGAGAGGATAAACTACAAACTAGAATCTCCTAGAAGAAGCCTTAAGTGGACAACATTCCACATAAATCTAAAATGTTGTATTTAGTCCCTATAAATAGGAAAAAAAGGGGGAGCATAGCAAACCAACAAATATAAGCAAGCTCATTCCCTTCCCTTTGTACTATAATTAATAAAAAAAAAGTTATTTTTTTCCATTGTACTCTCTTCTAACACTCCCTTGCACACACATCAAACACACGCTTCCGCAATCACCAACACGACCGCTCTACCACTGACCTAATGAGGAACAATGGGAGATTAGATCTGAGTTCCAAGTCCATAAATAAGGATAAATTGCCATCAATGCACTTACTTCCCAATTCTGGTCTAGCTCACCACTTCAAGGCTATGATTCCTCTTTGCTGAACATTAAAAGATGTATCTCACTTATGGTTTTTCTATTATCAGAAGCCTACCCCAGGCTATGAAAGAAGTGGAAGGAACACAGCTGATTTGGAAATATTATCCAATTCATCAGAAACCAACTGAGCAACAACAACAACAAGCGGTCGGACTAGATTCTACTTCTAGAGTCGATTACCCATACCCTTTGTAGACATCAACAAGAGACCTCCTCCGAAGTTGTCACCTATGTACAGATCACAAAAACCCCACAACGAAAGCACTGCGATTCTGCAAAGATGGCATCTTGAAACGTGATTGGTTGCGTCTATCACGTCAGGGATTGATTTGCTCCCACAACCTCTGATGCTGTCACCTCTTTATAGAATAGAAAACCACACAACGAAAGCACTGCATTCTGCAAAAATGGCATCTTAAAACGTGATTGGTTCCGTTTACTGCGATTGATTTGTTCCCAGTGCTTACTCCTACACTCTTTTTAGTCATTTTCAAGAACTAATGATTCTCCAAATCTTCCTGTTACCTCATCTCTATCGCCCAATTTCCTACCAAAACAAGAGAGGACAAGCATACGAAAGCAACGGAGAAGGATAAAATTCGACCTTCGACTCGAGAGCGAAGTCCCCCTCCTCAGCCCAGAGCCCCCGCCGCACGAACCGATCGGCGGCCGAGACCCTCCGGAGCACGGCGAGCGCCAGCCCGACGGCCGCGTCGGCGACGTCGTCGGAGAAGACCTCGCCGGCGTTGGCGACCGCGATCCCGCGGCGGCGGCACTCGGGGAGGTCGATGTGGTTGAGGCCGGCGCTGGTGGTGACAACGACGCGGAGGGAGGGGAGGAGGTCGAGGAGGGCGGCGGTGACGCCGGTGGCGGCGGAGCAGAGGAGGGCCCGGGCGGACGAGGCGTGGGCGGAGAGGAAGCCGGGGAGCGGGAGCGGGGACTCCTAGGCCCGGAGTGTGGGTAATTTGTTTATAAAACAAATGAAGAGGTGCCTTGTCCCACATCGAAAAGATGTGAGTGCGCACGTGGACGAGATTTGGCACTAACCAACGATCATTATTTTATTTATTAAAAATTCGGATTTATTTCTATAAAAATTAATTATAAAATCTTGTTGAAACAGTGCGACTGTTCACGAAAAGTTATGGTTATTTATTATTTATTATTTATTTAATTCCGAATTCTTTATTTCTTTTCAACGTAACCTTTGAGACGCACTGTTCACGAAAGGTTGCCTTTGTTCTTTTGCAATCTTTTGAAGAGTTGCCTCTATTCGAAAGACGAAGACAAGTACGTATATTTTGAGATCAAACACATATCTTCTTCCATCTTTTCGTTTTTCTTTGGAGAGAAACTACAGCCATTGTTTCCAATTGTTTCCCATGAGAGACCCTGGAGAAATACTAGAATTGCTATATAGTATTCTTGTTTGAGACTTTGTTGTATCTTGGAGGAAATTTGCCGGTGACCATTAGCAACTTTGTGGGGCAAATAAATCCTTAAAGAAAGTGATATCACGCCTCAAAGTCCGGCTCGAGTACTCTAAAGATCCGACTTCATTGTTCTACCCAATTCGAAGCAGTATTTTCCCAACAATTTTAAGGATTTATTTGTGCAACAATGGAATCAGAGTTTATCGTCGGAAGTAGAAGGTGCTGGTGAGGCTTAAGGTCTTGCCGTATATTGCCCGGTTGTGTGTCTCGGCCGCTCATGAGCATGCTTGGCGGACAATCTGTTGCTGTTGTGAGCATTCCACGATAGATTGGTTTACTTCGAGCCTGTCTTGGTCTAGTTGGCTGAGATTGTGGGTTTGTGCGTGGAAGAAGGGCGAGAGAGAAAATTCGCTGGAAGGAGAGTCGACACAAAGTAAGAGAGAAGAAAAGAGGAAGGACGGAAAATAAAAAAATAAAAAATAAAAAATAAAAAATTTGCCCTCACGGTCTAGGGTTTGCGACGCGCACGCACGACTTTCTTCTCCCTCTCGTTTGATGGCCATTGAAGATTCCGGGCGCATTTCAGTGTTTGCGACGAGCATAGCCGTGCCGCGATTGACCGCCGGTTTTCCCCCCTTTTGCTCTCTGTTTACGCCGGTCGGCGGGGGACGCTTAAGCTCGCGTTCAGTTGCCGGCGACCCGTTATCCGGAACGTCCGGTCTCCCCGCGCGCGCGGGGTGGGGGCGGTGCGGTATCGGTGATGCGGCGAGGCCTCCGCGTATGACGTGGCAGTCCCGGTAGCGGCATGGGGATGAGGCGAGAGGCGATTGTACGGATTCGGTCATTTGTGTCGTTGCAGGGAAGGACGCGGACGCGGGCTTTGCGGACGACGGTTTGACCGGCGCGGGTGCCGATTCGGGTGGCGGTTTGTCGGTTTCACAGGGCGGTGGAAGCGGTGTCGGTTCGTTTCGTGAAGCTATGGTGACCGGTTGTTCTTACGTAGAAAACAGAGAGAGACTGAAACTTCGATTGAGACTTAGAGAGAGGGTGGCGACTCCGATCGGCGATCTTCCGTTTCCGCCTTGGTTTTCGGGCTGCTCGCTCGGCGCATTTCTCGCGATCGTCGTCGCCATTTCTCGGTCGGTGGATAGACGAAGAAATGGCCGCCGCGTCGACGGGGAGGGACCAAGCGGAGCGAGGAAGGGCGGCGAGGAGAAATGCAAGCCGAAGCTTCTCGTTGGCGAGAAAGTGGAGGTAGCAAGCGACGAAGACGGTTTCCAAGGCTCGTGGCACTGGAGTCGTCATTTCTCGTGGCATTCGAACGCGGCGTGTCGAATATGATCACATTCTCGTCGACGATGGCTCAGCAAACTCGTGGACTCGTACGTGTACCACCTGCCGTGGATGGATTAGTCTCTTGCACGGTGGACCAAAGACGATTACCGTGCTTCTATAAGGCCGGTGCCGCCTATTTACGTAATCGGTCCATGTGACTTCTCATATGGAATGTGTGTGGATGCGTTTCACATGGACGCTTGGTGGGAAGGAGTGGTTTTTATCATAGTGTTGGCGCGGAGAAGAGAAATGTTTTTTATCCGGAATTGGGTGATCAAATGTTGACTCAACTCACTAATATTAGAGTTACTCGGGATTGGGACGAGATTACGAGAAATGGCAAAGTCGAGGGACTTGGTTGTTCCTTGACTTAATTCATGTGTATGAGCAGAATGGCCTATTCCCGTTTCCTTGAAGCAGATATGGTATGATTTGCGGGAAAAAGAAGCCTTTCAAAGGAACTTTCCAAGATCGAGAAACTCAATGGAAGAAACCTGTACGTTGTTGGAGTTACCTGAACTGTCTTCTAAATTTAATCACAGTGGCATAGCGGCTTGGGATGATCCTCATGCTACAGTGCCATTGGATGGGATGCAAAGCATGGACAAGACTTATTGCAGTGATAAGTAGGCGAGCTCTGAATATCGTGTTGTGGATGGTGTTTTGAAACTTTCCAGATCTAGTGATGTGGGATATGAGTGCCCCTTTTCAAATGGCACTGTCGTGCGACCTGTTGAACATTTGCATGATCTGGATGCAGTCACTTTTAAGATAAAAAAATGGGTTGTCTCGTACAAGTGGTGATGTTTTGTCAAATATAACCTGCCAAACACCACAGGCTTCACGAATTTCAGCTGAAAATTTTCAACAGAGTTTTTCAGTCACCTGTCAAGGATGTTGGCTTGGCAAAATTGTTTCATGGCCAAATTGTTAAAGTTGGTTTAGAAATGATGTCATTGTAGAAGGAGCTGTGGTTGATTCTTACTCAAAACTGGGATTCCTGGACGATGCTTTGGGAATATTTCAAAATCTAGAAGAGAAAGATAATGTTATCGGTCAGTCCCAGGGGTATTAGCCAAAGTTAGCCATTTGACGGTGCTCAACTCGAGTTGTTCCAATTGCATTTGTAACACAACGGTACTGTCAGCGGGGTCCATGAGAGCTTCCAGAAATTTAATATCATGAAGAAATGAGGTATGGCTCCGATTATACCTTTTAGAAGGTTTCGGATTATACGATGTTGTTGATTCCATTCCTAGAATTGCCGGTATCTTCTTTTCGCCTCTCTCAATTCTAGTTTATGCACTTTTGATACCTTGATACTCGATTCGCTCGCATTTACTGAATTGTTAGAGAATATTGTTACATGCATGGGCTAATATGTAGTGCTTTATTTATGGAGGCTATATGGAGATACCAAATGGGTTTTTTTCGAGTGTCCCGTTTGGTCCTAATGTGTTATATTTGTTGTCCTTGCCCCTCACAGATTTGATTCTATGGAATAGCATAAATGAGCCAAGAGAGTAGAATTGCATTGGTTTTCTATTTTGATGTGTGTATTCATCAAGGATGAAAATTTGATGATGCATAATTTCGATTAATTACCTCTTGGAATATTCTTGAAGTGGGGTTATGTCCGAAGGGACTTTGGAGCTAATATGACTGAAATCATTGAGATTAAGAAGTATTTGACTTTCATTTTCAAAATGAAAGATTTGGGTGAAACAGATACTATCTTAAAAAATAGTGGGGGTTATTTTTTGAGCTAAAGTGATTACATGGAGAAGATGTTGTATAGATTTAAACATCTTGTTTTCAAATTTTGATTCCTGGTGGAGAGTTTTTAATGTGAGTGATATTGGTCTTCGATGTATGCGATATATTATACTAGACCTGATATTACTTTTTGTATATGTAAGTTGAGTAAATACTAGTAATCCAATATAGAACATTGGAGAGTTATCTTATTGTTCTATAATAGTTATTCGGTTGTATTGGAATTATATACCGATGTTAGTCGGATTACAAGTGCGGGAGATGAAACTTCCAAATGGATTTTCACATTATGTGAATATGTTGTTTCTTGGACGAGCAAGAAACAAATGTACATAATTTACTCAATGATAGAACCTGAATTTATTACTTTAGCGGCAATTGGGAAAGAGGTCGAATGGATTAGGAATTTGTTGTTGGATATCAAATTATGGCCTAATCCTATGCCTCTTATTTCTATCCACTGTGATAGTTATGCTACTTTGGTAAGAGCTTATAGTAGCACCTATAATGGTAAGTCTAGACATATTAGTCTAAGACATGAATATGTGAGACAATTGATTAAAGATGGTACCATAACAATTGTCTATGTGAGGTCAAGTAATAATCTAATCGATCCATTGACAAAGACTTTACCAAGAGACATGGTAATAATGACCTCATAAGAAACAGGGCTGAAACCCTTTAATTGAAATCATCAATAATGGTAACCCGACCTTTTTCTAGAACATCACTAGTTACAAGGTTTAATGGGTAAGAATAAGTTATTGAATGTGATTGTTTGATACTGACGTAGCCTTGATATGAGAAGTCAGTATCGTCTGTTACGTTTAGTAGGTTGAATTGAATTCTTAATGAAGTATAGTACAAACTTGTAATGTGTTGATAGTAACAGAAACACATGATAGATACTTCACCTATATGAGCTTAAAAGTGATGCCGCTTCTTACGAAAGTTAGGGTTGCTTTCTAGAGAGCTCATGAAACAGGATCAAGCACAAGGCCATAATAGTGCGGAGTAATATAGAACTTCTCGTTGAGACAAGAGGTTAGTGTATGTGCGGTATGTCCGGTTCTATTATATAAAAGTACAAGTTTAAAGCCGAGCTACTTGTCACTTTGATAGAACTTTGAGATACTTGCACTAAGTAAATGTTTAACTCGAAAGAGACCTTTATGTATGTACATTAATCTCACGGAAATTTTGGCTGTATATTTCTAACGTTTTATTTCTTGTTTTTGTTTTATAAACAAAAGTGGGGGATTGTTGGTAATTTGTTTATAAAACAAATGAAGAGGTGCCTTGTCCCACATCGAAAAGATGTGAGTGCGCACGTGGACGAGATTTGGCACTAACCAATGATCATTATTTTATTTATTAAAAATTCGGATTTATTTCTATAAAAAATTAATTATAAAGTCTTGTTGAAACAAATGCGACTGTTCACGAAAAGTTATGGTTATTTATTATTTATTATTTATTTAATTCCGAATTCTTTATTTCTTTTCAACGTAACCTTTGAGACGTGCACTGTTCACGAAAGGTTGCCTTTGTTCTTTTTGCAATCTTTTGAAGAGTTGCCTCTATTCGAAAGACGAAGACAAGTACGTATGTTTTGAGATCAAACACATATCTTCTTCCATCTTTTCGTTTTTCTTTGGAGAGAAACTACAGCCATTGTTTCCAATTGTTTCCCATGAGAGACCCTGGAGAAATACTAGAATTGCTATTTAGTATTCTTGTTTGAGACTTTGTTGTATCCTGGAGGAAATTTGCCGGTGACCATTAGCAACTTTGTGGGGCAAATAAATCCTTAAAAAAAGTGATATCACGCCTCAAAGTCCGACTCGAGTACTCTAAAGATCCGACTTCATTGTTCTACCCAATTCGAAGTAGTATTTTCCCAACACGGAGGACGGCGAACTTGGCGGCGAACAGGTCGCCGTAGTTGAAGAGCGCCGGCGGTTTGATGACGAGGAGCTGAGGGAGGTTGCGGCGGGGCGGCTCCATCGCCGTCGATTGTCGGGTGCGCGCGGGGGAGGAGTTCGGACAGTGATGACGACAGCGATGACGACAGCGATGATTTCGAAACTGTACCGACTACCGACCGTTCCCGTTTTACTCTCTGTCGGAATTACTTTCGATCTGGCCGTTAATAAATGTTCCGATGTTTTGTCGGGTTTGGGGGCGGGGTCGGTTAACATGGCAAGACCCGATGGATGTCGAATGAAACGACCAAATTGGGATGAATTGCAGTGGAAACTAGAAAGAGAAATTGGGATAGCGGCATCGATTTGGGAAATTTTATGACGTGTAAAGTGGACAATGGTTTTTGGTAATTATATTGGATGATACTTGTTTAGGATTTTTCTAGCTATTAATTTGTTTTTTTCAGAAAGAATGAGGTGACGCTACGCTTCTAATCTATATCTATATATACTTTGAATATGAGCCTAGCTAATTTTGAAAGAGAATCATGCAGCTGAACAGGGACCATTCTTCTACTTTTTTATTGGGCTAAGAGTAGTCATTATTTTTCGTGACATTCTTCTATGCATCTAAAATAAAGGATGGAGAATAGCCCTCCCATCACCACTAACTCGGGCTATTCCTTTTAACGTGGCTAAAATGGATTTTCAGGTGATAGATGTCTCATATGTGGGCTTTGCTTTGAAAGGGCTATTGGATGGGAAATATTCGGCCTTTATGACTTGACACCACAAAAAGTCTAGTCGTGTCATAAAATGTTGAAAGTAGGTATATCGGATCTATTGATTAGACAATTCTTAATTTTACACCTCTTGACCCGGACTCCCTAGTGACGGAACCCACTACCCTTGAAGAATTACAATCGAAGTTTCTTCATCCATCTTGACTCCCTTGACAAGCTACAAGGTGGATAAAGTGGGAACACCGGTCTTCACATTAGGACTTGGAATTATGCTTGGTCTTTCTTCATCCATGATGCCTAAGGTGCCTAAGTATGGCGTAGGGACGGCTTGGTTTGGTATCTAAAAACTCTATCCCTAAGACGACCTTGATATCGTCTAGGGATGCCACAGTGAAATTAGTCGTATCTTTCCATCCTCCTATTTGTGGCTCCATTTGGAAAACTGGAGCTTCTATGGGTGCTTTAGGTAAACTAAATTAACTGAAACTCCAATCGGCTGAAGAAGAAATCGTAATAAAGCACTTATTCATTTTTTTTTTCTAAATTCACTACGTGAATTCTACTACTCGGATTTAGTCTCATATATATTCTTATCGAGGAAGGGTCCCTAAGGCCATTTATTAGCGTAAGAAGGTGGTTCAGGCGATTTTGAAAAGACACTATCTCCGGTAGTAGGTTGTAATTAATTTCAACTTTCATTGAGAAGAGGATGACTTTCGCTCTCTTGTTTTCTAGCGCCTCTCACTCGCAAGTAGAGGCTGTCACTCCACTCTCTTTTTCTGAATTGGTTTAAAAAGCTGGCTAACGGTCTACTTTTTAGATGATTTGACAACTCTCAATTTATCTCGAATGAATATAAAGTAAGATTAGATATCAATAATAATTAAAATTGGATATTACCTAACAAATAATAACATATTTTTAATTTTATGGACCATATGTCCTTAAATTGGGAATTCATTTTCACATTTTTTGCTGAAAAAATCATGCAAATGCATTTCCAATTAGGCCCGTATGACCTTTTTTTTTTTTCCTAAAATCACTTGACAATTGATTTTCTCCTTGTAATCCAACCGTCCAGTAGACGTACGGGACCCGTCCCATAAATTGCCAGACCAGATTATATAAGTTCCCCAAAAGAAATCGGTCTGAGCACAAAATTATGTTAAAAAAACTTTTAGTTTCTTTGGAAAAAAAAAAAAAGAGAGAGTTAATTTTCAGACAGAGTGCACCCCATGAATTCTCTACAGAAAGAAAACCGTAGCTTAACGTGACGTTTTCCGTGAAAAACATAAAACTGTCCAAAAAATTCTAAATATATTATATTTTTCTTATTTAGCTTTGAAATTTTCAATTTTGCTAATTAAATCATAAATATTTTCACGTTTTGCAAATTAGATCCATCCGATCAATTTTTTCCAGAAATTGCTAACTTGGATGACTACGTGATACAGCCAACGTCGAAATTTTTAATAATATTTTTATATTTTTTTTAGAATTTTATCAATCTTTTTTCCTTTTTTTCTTCTTACTTTTTCCCTTTATCCCTCTATCCGCCATCGCCGAGCCTCATCAATGGCCAACGGAGGTCACTAGCTTCAGGCGAGGGCTGCCCTGGCTTGGGCAAGTGTGGGCCACCATCACCCTATTTGGTGAGGGTGGCCCTTGACAACTTAGGTAAAGGTAGCCCTCATTGGTCCAGGCTTGGCAATGGCTTGTAGAGAAAAAAAAAAAAAAAGAGAAAAGGGGGAAAAAGGAAAAAGAAAAGAAGGAAAAGAGGAGAAAAGAAAAAAAAAAAGGAAAAAATTAACAAAATATTAAAATTTTACAAAAATTGTCCATGTTAGAGATAATCGTGCCACATAGAATGACTGTAATTCACGTCGGCAATTTTCAATCAAAATTAATCGAATGGAAAATGGGGAAAAAGGAAAAAGAAAAGAAGGGAAAGAGGAGAAAAGAAAAAAAAAAAGAAAAAATTAACAAAATATTAAAATTTTACAAAAATTGTCCATGTTAGAGATAATCGTGCCACATAGAATGACTGTAATTCACGTCGGCAATTTTCAATCAAAATTAATCAAATGGAAAATGTTTAAAATTCAATTGATAAAATTGAAAGATTTATAATTGAATTGACAAAAAGGTATAATAGGTTTACGGTTTTTTGGATAATTTTCTGGAAGATTTGGCAACCCTATTTTGACTATTAGCATTTGATAATTTCTTTACCAAAGGTTTCTAGTGAATAGTTAGAAAATGCATATAGACACCTCTTTAATAGGTGTTGGTGGGCATCTCTAATGATATATCACTATCATGTTGGCATACTCCCGTGTGGGAAAATTGTCTAAAAAGTTTTAAACCTATTACACTTTTGCTAATTCAATCCTAAACTTTTTAATTTTGTCAATTTAATTCTAAATTTTTTCACTTCTTACCAATTGAGTCCGTTCGGTCAATTTTGACCGAAATTTACTAACATGAATGACGGCCATCTTACATAGCACAACCAACTAACGTGGACAAAATTTATTTATTTTTAAATATTTTTCGAATTTTTTAAAATATATTTTTAATTTTTTTTTCTCTCGATTGCCTAGCCTTTAACGATTGGCCATAGCTTGCAATTGGGGAGGGTCAGTCTCAAAACTGGCGAGGGCGACCTCGCTCGCCTCGGCCTCGGGCGAGGCTCCTCTTTCGTTGGTATATAGTGAGGGACAACCTCACGGGCCTTGGGCGAGGTTGCCCCCGTTTGCTTCAAGCGAGGGTGAGGGTTGGCCTCGCCCAATTTGGCGAGGCCAAGCCTTGCCTAATGCCAGTGAGGTCATCCCTCGCAGATCCCGATGAGGGCGACCTCGCATGAGGTCAACAAGGCCAACTCTCTAGTGAGCTTCTCTCGAGGCCGATGAGGTCGTCTCTCGCCAGATCTCGACAAGGGTAACCTTGCGTGAGACCAGTGAGGCTGATCCTTGCCACTCGTAGCCTCTGGCCAGTTGCCAAAGGCTGAGTGATTGGCAAAGGAACAAGAGAGAGAAAAAAAAAGAAAAAGAATTAAAATATACTTTAAAAAATTCAAAAAATAATAAATTTTGCTCACATTATCATCAGCAAAATTAGTCGAATGAACTCAATTGATAAGAAGTGAAAATGTTTAATACTCAATTTTAAATTTAAAAAATTTAGAACCGAATTAGTAAAAGTACAATGGCTTTAGAACTTTTTGGACAATTTTTCCCGATAACATGGAGAAAATTGAGATAAAAATAACTTTTATTTGCCATAGAAAATATATAAGATGACGATAAAGATCATTCTAAAGGGCTTTTTATGTAGACAAGTCTTATGAATATTACAATTGACTCACAACCCATAAAACCTTGATGTAGAAGTCCACGAGCAAAAACTAAAAAGGCAATCATACTTTGAACACAGACTATGAACAAAGGCAAGGTCCCAATCAAAATCTAAAAAGAGAGGGCTTTTTACAGGTTAGATAAGATGCATGAGATTTACAACTCAACCTGGCTTATAAATTAAGCATCGCGTTTATGAGGCAATGTATGGTTTGAACAGCGTCACGCAGGGGTTCGGATCGTACTGCATGATCTCAGCAGCACGTTCAAACTCTTCCCTCAGTACTTTAATGCTGAACTTGTCCACCACTCTTCCCAGGTCATGCGACACGTCAAACGGATCTTCTATGCAGATCAGATGCCGATCATTCCCGATTCTCCTTGTCCAGTCCTTAGTCCGCTTGCTGCACAAATTAGGCATGATACATGATAATTCCGCTAACTGTGACCAGATTCATCAGAACCCAAGGATCTAAATCTCACCTGAGCAAGCTTCCGGTGCGAACGGATATGACGGTATTTGTGTAATCGTGACAATATGCCCAATAGTGAAAAAATGCCCACACCAACTGCGCAATGGTTTCCCTGTTACGTGATCCAAAGTCACGGAGCTTCTCCACTTTATCAAAGAAAGCGCATTCTATATTATCAACAGTGACGGCATAGGTTGCCTCCATCTCCTGCATTAGCAGAAAGACATGACATCATGAAATCCAACTGCACAACTAAGATGTTTAACAATGGAATTGTTCTTCATTCACACAGGTAGAATAAGCTGATAAATATGTAATCCAGTACCATCTCCCAAATAAAAACAATCAACTCTCCATCTACAAGGCAAAAATTCAAAAGTTCGGACAGCAAAACATTGCGAAGAAGGTAGAAGGACTCGAGAAAGGATGATTGAACAAAACAGAATTTATTGAAGAGAACACGAATGAGTGGTCAAGGAACACTGCATTCCCTTCATAAAGAAAACTGCTGCCTAGCAACATTACATCAACCCTACATCAGAATTGAGTAAAAATCAGTGTGCTATTTCAGCTATTTCACCATCTCATCCACTGTCAATGTGCCATTCACATATAAGGAAAACGGTTGGATAGGATTCAACAGCTTACAACATTAAACATAAGGGATAAACAAAATGTTGACAGTAAAAGTGATGACACCGAACAAGGAAGAAGTTTGTCCATTTATATCACTTCAATATGCCACAAACTCCTCATTAATAAATGAGTCAGAGATATTTCGAGATTTGGGAAACATGGGACAGCATTAGTAGAACAATTCTAGAAAGGAGAACTTATGAAGAGAGACAGAAGATATAAGTCAAGCAAGAAAGTTCTAAGAAACAACATCCGCCATAACACAAGGAGAGAGAATCATATTCATCAAAGCGTGGAAACAAAAACAGTCCATACCTGTAAGCATGGAAGAATAGTGGGTCTACGCAGTTGCAAGAAGTGAATGCACATCAGCACATACCTGCATGAGTAACATGTCAATTGGCTAGCAAAAAACATAAGTGAGGAAATATAATCTAAAGCTCGTTCTCATTAGTTGCTAAACCATAGAGTTTCCTCGGATTCTACTCAAAAAGCCCTGTTCTTCAAAACACATGGCAAGGCTGACTGAGTCTCATAACAGCCATAGCCTAGATGTTTTCGTAATTGTCGTATTAGTAGATTGAAACAAGAAAAAAAACACAAACTGCTGACTCACGCATAGCTGGATAATGTGCCTTGATAAGTTTCATTTACTCCTCTGGATTTCGCCCAATGTTTCACAATAAATGCCAACTGCCGCAATCTCACATCTATTTGGGCATAATCTCGCAGAAGCTTTGTATTAACAACCGCCAAGACATTGTTAATGCATATATCACAAGATATTCCTGTAGCTGGATCCATAAGCTTTACTATGGGGACCCTAGCACGGGTTAGTGCCTGTAAGAAATTACAAGTTGAGGAATTAAAATGTGTCAGCAAGTAGACCTGAAAGCAAGTCAAACATATCACTGTACCATGTCTAAAATGATAAAATTAATCTGAGTGATATGTACACTGAAGCATGCTGGCGGTAGAACTAGTAATCATTTAGGATGCCTGAGGGAATTAATGTTTAGGTGTCATCTTCCAGCTAATTAAACCTAGCGTGGGTGTAAAGTTTCACTCCAGCCTAACAAGACAAGGTAGTGTGTCAGATGGCAAGACCTTTACTGTCCATGCAGACAACTTCTATCCAGAAGTGCTACTGCTAAAAAACAACAGAAAACTGTATCACCCATCCGCTGGCCACCAAAAGAAAACCGTATCAACCAATCACATTTAAGAAGAACAAAGAGGCAAGAGAGAGTATGAGAATATTCTTCAGGTCCATTTAACAGGTCCACAGACACAACAAAACATAAGATAAGCAAAAGGGGGGATATATGAGATACCAAGCACAAAAAGAAAATGCAAACCAATGTTGGCATATGTAATAAAATTGGTTAAGGGACTCCATATTCTTCCCTAAGCAAACACTCGAGCATCTTTTTGAACAAATTACTTAACATGACAACTTTAAAGTCATTTTCGCATAAAATACTCTCTTGTGAAAGAATCAAAATTTTCTCCAGCAATTTGAAATATCTGAAAGGCAGATATTCCATTTTCCCCTAGCATCACAAAAATGGGGACATTACAATACAAGGAAGCAATTTAATTCACCTGTACATCTTGTAAATTATCTGATTCCAATATGTCTGCTAATTTCAGTATAACCTCTGATTTATCAATGTTGGCATCCTGAATAGCAAGGCACACATCAATATCACTCTTGCAAACTCCAAAAGAGTTGGCACATGATCCATACAGGTATAACCGAGCTTCTGGCCACTCTTTGTTGACTAACTTCTCCAACATTGTCAACAACTGCTTCTGCTTAGCCTTTTCTTCTTCAGGTGGTATCAAGGAATCATAAATTGCAAGAAAGGGAACATTCAGCCTGTCTATGTCCCAGCGACACTCCATTGAACTTTTAAAGTTCCTCATTCGCTGTGTAAGTAGCCTTTGTCCTCTGGAGTCTGACCTGAAATCCTGGTAATAGCATGTGCAAATTTAAGTGAACCCAAAATTCTTCCTGATATATATTCGAGAGAAGTATGTAGCCTGTATGATGGATGAATAAAAGCTACCTCATCAATTCACAAAGCCTACAGTGTGCCATCCTATATAATTGTTTAATACACTTTTGAGTTCTATGAATAAAAAAACCATTCCAATGCCTAACGCAGTGATTCAAAATGCATGTGTTATTTTATTAAATATGCATTTAAAAACATAAAAATTGAGAGAAAACCCTGATAGGGAGAAAATATATACTAATCAGGGGAAAAGGAAGAACTGGGATTTCAATAAAATTCAGTCTGTATCCTGCATAAAGGAAATTATATCAGAAGCAAAGACCGAATTACACCAAAATACAAGGTACATAGAAAAATCCTTCTTCAAAACAGGAAGGTATGATAAAGAATGAGAAAAGTCGGAAAAAAACAAGGACCTCCCCTAACCACTGTTAATAAAATACGTGGACTTTTACAAAAGATATACTTACATGTATGATTTCAGAACTTATGAAAAACACAGGTTCTTGTCTCACAAAACGGCTTACACCCATATAAGTCACAAAATCATGTAAGATGTCAATTTTTACTTATATATGGAAAATTTAATAATATCATAACTAAATTTGTAAAAATCAACTGAATATATAAAATGCCCTTGATTTCTCACTAGATATAAAAGCCCCAAACAGCATTACTAGATATTCATTTTTCACAAGATTATTTACTTCAAGAATCATAATTCAATTTGCAAGTTTCTCAATCAAAACGTATTTGAGGTAAACTCATGATGACATCAACTGTAGATCCTATCACAATCATGCCAAGTTTTCACATGTACTTATTGAAACAAACGATGACCTATACTGATCAACATCCGACACCACTCTTCCCACTTATAAGAATATCAAAATTCCTTATCTAATTTCTCTAAATAGTAAAGCCACTGATGTAATTAAAACCATCATTCCACTTGAGAACTCGTGATGATGTCATTTTTCAATCCTATCACAATCATGCCAGTTATTCACATTAAATTTCCAGCTGACGTAATCTACCTCTGGCATCATGCTCTTCCCTTTCCATATAACTATCAAACCCCCCAATCTTTTTTCTTGTTTTTTGGAACAGTAAAGGCCCCCCACCAAAAAATCCACCATTCTGCCTGAGCAGTAATCACATGACCTTTTCTTTACTTTTTAAGCACATAAAATCATTCCAATTCATCAGAAGAACAATTTAATTTATTTAAATATCTTCACCAGAAGTAATATAAATGAAGTGGCACCAAATAGGCGTAATGACGCACTCTACTGCTCACCCACAACGGCAAGGCCCATAAGAAATTTGAATCATGCCCCGTATGGACAAAATTAATTCTAGGTATGCCATTAAAGCATACGTAAAGGAAGCGGAAAAAGAAACATGCCTCAGATTTTCCAGTTATAAAAGCTTCCTCAACTAAAATCACAGCTGTTGACTGAATACAAGTTCAGCACACATTATTTAGGAAAGAATCACAAAACCTCTTCACTCAAGTTAACTTTATTTACAGAAATTAAAAAAATTAAATTAAATGCTTCGATTTCAGTTTAAATACAAGATTGATCTGCACCACATTCAACTCAGAAACCCTCCCCACACACTAAAACATACACCACCAGAAACACACTAAAACATATTAAATGGGAATTACAAAGAGTGTCACCTTTTCTCGTTGACTTCGTTGCTGCCTTCTCTCATTTTTCTCATCAAGTTCGTCCTCAAGCAAATCATCAGGTTCATTAGCACCTAACTTACCAGCTCTCTTCACCGCAGCCCCCTCTCCCTCCTCTTCTCCTTTACTGTCGTTCTCAACAACCTCATGATGCAGAGCAGCAGACTCCTCTATGTCCGAGGCAGAAACTGAATAAAGGTTACTCCCAGTCGGTGGACCAGGGCGATCAAGCTGCTCGCTCAGCTGCATCACCCCTGAATTTCTGCTAGGCATTCTACGATCATCGAAGTGAAATTTCCTCCCTATCACATCCCCATCATTAGAACTCGCGTTCTTATGATTCCACTCGTTCCGATTATTCCTTTCCCCATCCACATTACGCTCAAAATCCATCCTCCTGTTACCAAAACCCGAATTCCCTCTTCCAGCCGGCTTCGCTGGAAACCCTGGCGGCATATGCCTATCATTCCCAACGTGGTTCTGCTTTCCCCGCCCGACTGCTCGCCTCTCCTGCTCACCAAGCTCGTTATTCCCACGCCAAGCAGCATTGACACCGGCGCCCGAATTCCCCCACGGACTAAATTGCCGATTTTTCTCAAACCTATCGCTGCCTCTACTGCCGGACGCCATGTTAGGCTCTCTTGCAGAGTCAAAAACTGAATTTTCAACCGAAACAACCTCGGAAGGTATGACTTTAGGAGGAAAAGAGCCAAACCGCAGGCTTTGCTCTTGCTGCTGACGCTGCAGCTGCAGCTGCTGCTGGTGCTGCTGGTGCAGTTGCAGTTGCTTCAACTGTTGAGCGAGATTGTGAGGCGCCACCCCTCTCTCGTCAAACCCTCCGAGCACCAGCCTCCTCAAATCATCGGCCGGCGGCCCCTGATTGTGATGATTCGCGGGCAATTGGTTCCCTCCGGGAGCGACCCCGAACAAGCTGTGCGGGTAGACAGGGGAGGGGCGGCGGCGGCGGCGGCGTGGTGGTGGTGGTGGGGGGCCCACGGCGGGGCGGAGAAGTCGCGGCCGTTGGGCGGCGGGCCGGGAAGCCGATCGTGGGGCCCACGGCCGCGACGGCCGGGTCGAGGGTCAATGGCTGCGGCGGGTGGCGGCGCTGCTGCTGCTGCTGCGGCGGCGGCGGCTGGGGCTGGGGCTGGGGCTGGGGCTGGGGGGGGGGACGCCGGAGGAGGGAGAGGAGGAACTCGCCGCCGTTCGCGGAGCTCCCCGGAGGAGGCTCGTCGCCTCCGCCGCCGCCCATGGTGGTGGTGGGATGGCCGGAGGTTTTCACCGTGACTTTTGGCTACTCTGTCCGCGCTGAAGTCCCAGATGCGAAACGAGCCAACCGGGGGGTGGCGCTGGGAAAAAGAGGAGAAATTAAAAGGACGGAAAGTTAGAAAAAAAAAAGAGATAAAAAAACATATTTTTTGTTTGTCTTTTTCCTCTCGTTTTTCCTTATTTTGAATAATTTAAAATCGAGAGATTGCGTAAGGGAGAAGGTGTTGCTGTGTTGCTGTTGCAAGCCGTACTCCTCCCTCTTTCTTTGTCGCCGGGGTGGGATTTTCGTCACTCAAGAAAAGTAAAGATCGAGATTCTAATTCCCTCTTAATTCTAATTCCTATTGAATTCTTGGAAAAATTAGATCATCTAAAAAGGAGGTAATGCGTTACGGAACTGATCACTCCAGTGATCAGTCCCTTAATGATCGGGTATGTAGCATTGACACGTGACTCGACATGACATGATACGATGATATGTCGTTTTTTAAAAGAATAAAAAATTTCGATATGCTAGGATACGTTACACATTAAATCTATATTTTAATATCATCATTTTTATGATTATTTTAATTAAATTAATTTAATTCAAATTCACAAATAAATAAATAATAACAAAAGAACCTATAATTAATTTATACTAAAAATATTAATCCACCATTTATTAATATCATTCATTATTTCAATTTTACAAATTTAATTTCGTTTCAATAATGAAAAAAAAAAAAAAAAAAACAGCACTTCACGTTTTGGAGGCATGTGTTAGAGCACGTCGGAAGAGAAGAAAAAAACAAACTTCGGGGTAAATTATGTGTCATGGGAAGTAAGAATCGGAATAAAAGGGAAAACTAGATTTTTTTTCTTAACCCTACATTTATTGAAAATTTTTAAAATTGACTTCGCTTGTATTGGAATTACTTGCTGGAATTCCAAACTCGCATATTGAAATTCCGGACTCGAGCATCAGAGAGCATAAGAAAGTGTCGAACACGTGTGAGAGTATCCGACATGACATGAATGCTCCAGGAGAGTATTGCCGTTTCATGGATGATCGGGTCTCGAAAAACAAGATGAGCGCAACTAGCTTTCTCAAGGTGGTACTCAATTGTGAAATTGCGACTCGTGGTTGCAATTTATTTACTTTCCTTTCTATGTAGTGTAGTAATCCGAGAAAAAGCTTAGTTTCATACGCTAATGTGTTATTTTTTTAGTTGAAAGAAAATTATATTTATTACTAAAATATATACATGAAAAGTACATAAACTTTTATGACAAAACAAATCGAAATAAATGATCAACAAGACATCGGCAGGTTTCCAAATATATTCATTCCATAAAAACTATATTCGTTCCATAAAAACAAATATGCCAAGTAAAATAATCGGCCCCTCAAAATAGTTTAAATCATCTTTAAGTCATCGAATCACGCATCATTGTTAGTGTAGCACACGCGGAAGGAAGGAAGAAAGAATCATCATTAGTGATGAGCACATGCTAGAAATTCCTTTTCCAATGCCTATGACATTGCTAATTGGTGGTGTGCACCTAAATTCAACTTCCTCTACACCATCACTCGACGGAGACAATTGGAATAGGTAGAATAAACACAAATCTAACTTTTGAAAGAGCAGATCTTTATAGTTCCTCTACACCATCACTAAACGATGGAGACAATTGGAAAATATTTTTAAACTCTTAGGTCTAAAACTAGATTAGAATAAACACAAATCGAAAAAGAAGATATAAACAGATTGAGAAAGAAGAAAGAAGAAGAAGAAAAAGATATAAACAAGAAAAATCAATTAAAAAATCAATTACGAATGGAGGGGAGAGTGAGCTTATAGCCAGATCTTCGTGTCTCGTAAACTAAAATATTAAAATCGTAATTTTCCCGACACCTATGAGACCAGACGACCGTCGGATACTTCTTTAGTTTTGCCATATCTCTTCAACGATAATTGAGTTATAAACTTAATTTCTACGAATTTCCGTGCTTCAAAGAACAGTGATGAGAACGTCTTCTTCTTCGTCAAACCGTCGTTCGATTTCTTTTCCTTCTTCCGGTAGATACTCACGAATGGAAAATTGCGAACATGGTGCAACTGAACTTTTTCGTTCTCCCTTTGACCCTCCGTAGGTTAGAGAGAAAGGAAAAGCAAAATTTGACAAGCCACCATAGCCTGACTAAACGGCAAGTTAATGGCGCTGGAGAAACCTAATTTTTTTACTGGGTTTTGCCCAAATTTTCCCAGAAAATTGACTTCGTCGAGATTTCGATGGAAGGGTACAATTGAACCATGCTCTATGTGAGCTTTTTGAAAATTAGTAGTGTCAATGGTTTGGTTCGGGTGTGCATTAGCTTTGAATCAATCCGCGCCCCTTGGTTCGGTTTATATTGGATTGGTTTTTCAATTTTCCTTTAGAAATATTAAAAAGAGATTGAGTAGAAAAAGGAGAGAGATTATATAAATTGTTGTATTAAGAATAAGTGGGAATTTTCAATTCGGTTTAATTAATTGAACCGAAATGAGACTATCTAACTAGAATAAAAAAATGGTTATTTTTTCTATATCCTAACCAAATCTCAAACCGAACAAAAAAATGTGCAAGAATTTGGACAGTTTGTGTCTATTTCGATTATTTCACGAAGAATTGCAATCCGGACAACTTTGTTTTTTTTTAAAACGGATCGTATCTTTTCGAAAAACAGGTGTCTATTTCGATCATCAAATGAGTTTGCTCAGCATTCATGTTTCTCTCTCATTCTTGCTTGGTGTTCCCCATGGAGGTGGCTACTTTGCTTCTAATAAATCTCGTGTTCTAACTCTTCATCCATGTTTATGTTAGAAAAACAAGAACCAACACCACCATTTCTTCATTACAAGCAGCAGGCCACCACCTTTAGTTTCCCTTAGTTGCAGCAGCAACCTTCGGAATCAGGATTGAAGAATTTCCATATGATTTTGGTCACTTAGAAACTCCACTCAAGGGCAGTCATGCATTGTTGTCTGGATGAGTTAGTGCTGTTACCTAATCTTCTTGTTCATCTCAGAGAAATACCAACGGGCCGCAACATTTCTTTTGTTCAAGTGCGCTTGTTTCATCCTTGACATATAATCGTTTCAGTGAAGATTCAAGATTATTCTCCCAGAAACTGGAATGGAATATTGAGCTATATATGCTTAGTTATATACTTTTGAAGTACATATAAGCCTGCTCTGCTGCATTGTTTTGTAGTCACTGTCGAAACTCATTGATAGTGTACCCAGCTTTATGTTATTTATTGTCCTTGGTTGTTTCCCAAGAAATAAATCGTTTATCTACTCAGAATCTATTCCTTTAACGAGCTTTTCATCGCTCCAATTCCTTGAAAGATACCGTTGTGAACCATGAACTTAGGAACGCATTCAACTCAGGAAGGAGTGAGACGTGGAGCGGCGTGTCTGTAGTTTGTCATGAAAAAGAAGAAGCTGGTATCCTAGCCTGAACTAGAGTGCAGCGTAACTGAAGTTCTGCTACCCATGAAAGGAAGAGGTATTTTTGTTGTTTTTTGTTTCCTTCGAGCTCAAAAAGATCGCAATACTGGTGTGGTGATAGAAACAAAACAAGAAGCGTGATTACCTTACTCGTCTCTCATACTATTTTCAAGTGCTGATCCTCAAGCCTTCGTTTATCGTTCGTCTTTTTCATGATCGTTGATTCCGACTTTAGATTACTTTTTTGGAGATTAAAATGAATTCTCATGGCATCAATTTTCAAAGTGCTTTGAATGGTGAAGGTAGCAGCATAGGCTCCTCTGGAACTGTAGGCGCTGTTGGTCCTTTGAAAGTTGCTGCTCATTATGGCACTACAAGCCCAACTTAGGCAGTCGAATGGTTTCACATGTCTAGATCACGGCTCTTTTGCTGAGTCTCGCTATAATGTGTTAATAATTTTCCTTTCTGATGTTGATGGACGAATGCAGCTTTAAGATCATTCCCTGATGGGATGTGTAGAGTCTAGTTTCTAACGCTTCAGAGTTCAGAGCACAACAAATTGTTGCTTGCTCTAGCCCGCTTCAGAGTTCAGAGCACAACAAATTGTTGCTTGCTCTAGCCCTCTCTCAGAAATAGTAAACAAAAATAACCAAAATAGCAGTAGCACTTGTGTCAGCTGTGCATACCACAGGGTGGTTTATTTATCACTATTGATTATCCTTATGGCGTTTATGCTTGAAATGACACGTGGATATTTCAAAAACTGTAAAATTTCTTGTGATGGTATTTTTCAAAAAAGAGCTAACAAGGTATGATGGAGAGAACAGAAGTTTCCATTTCAGTCTGCAGCTTGGAAATATGAAAATTCAGGTGACATATCGACTTATCAGAGCATACGAAGAAGACTTTCAGATAGCATGTGACATGTACTACTTAGAATACGCTTCCATCTGATTACTGGAAAAAAAGATATGCGCTGCCATCTGTTTCCCGGTCAATTGGCACCTCCTAATGCTAAGTCAGATCCGAAGCACAAAGCCATTCAATGATTTAGCTGTAGATGCAGAATCATTGGAGAGGGCATCGCTGGAGTGGTTCCAACTCTATGAACTTTATTTGCAAGGACACTTGGAAGTTGTCATCGATGATCGATGTTTGCTTGTCAGATTTTCCTTGGATATTGCTGAGCATTCACAATTTATTCAGATGTTCAAGTTGGAGTTTAAAAAAAAAAAAAACAAAAATAATAACATAAGCAATACCCTAAATAAACATGATATCTGCTGAGCCGTTTTCTCTATATTGACCCACCCTATGCAAGAGTCATTTGAGGAGTCAAATTACCAAGCTCACAGCATGATGATGGTCTGGTTTCATATTTAGAGAAAGTTACAAAAAATTTAAACCATAAGCAACTACACCAAACTTCTACATAAGTTTTTGGTATTTTCTAATCAAATTACTTCTACTCCATCACAACATAAACAAGACCAAGTAGAAGTCACTTCTTTTTAACCAAAACAAAGTACAGGGTACATGGACAACTACCTTATGCACAACAAGGATGATTCAATGCAAGTTGTTGTAACTAGATATATATATGAGCGTAAATCTATACAAACAGAACTTCATTTGATACACTGCTAGGCATTACTTCCAACAAGGAGGAAGATTGCTTCTCTTCTTGGCTGCCGTCTCGACTGATTTAACGTCCCAAGCACCATTTCTCCAGTAGCCATAACTGAGCTCTGGAATATGTGTGACTTTCCCGTATTCTTCATCTTGTTCTTCTGGTTTAAGTTTCTTAATTAGTTCATCAGGCATGTCGAAAAGCTCCAGCACTTTGAGCTTGCTGAGATACTCGATTCCTGACGGGATATTTTTCAAACACTTGCATCGCTGGATGCTCCACTTTTCAAGGCAAGGCATTGCTCCTTCCTCTACCTGTATGAATGTAACCTCCTCAAAAAAATCAAGACCTAATATCTTGAGCTTCTTAAACCCTTCAGCCTTGAAGCATAGTTTATGCCAATCATAGGCTTGAAGTAACTCAAGGTGTATGAGACTGGGCAAACTTTGGAGGATTAACATTGGATCTTCCTCGAGGTGGCTCCATTTCAGTTTAAGCTTGGCAAGATTATGGAGCTTGGCAATCCAAAGTGGCAACTTCTGCAATTTTCCCCTTAAGAACACTCTTTGGAGAAACTGTGGAGGAGGAAAAAGGTTTTGCAGATCAATTTCAGCATCTTCAAAAGAAGAAACTGATAGTGCTCGGAGATTTGTCAACTTGGCAATTGATAGGCATAGCTTCCTTCCATCTTCTTTCTTCAGCTTCAGAATGCACAACCTTCTCAGTTGGATCAACTTCCCGATCTCTCTGATCAAGATGCAGCTTTTTTGATCATCCAGTTCTACATAGCATAGCTTCTGTAAACATTGAAGGACCCCAATTTCTCCAAGGGTCTCAAAGCCATACTTACTGTGCGGATAAGCAATATTTTCATAACGATATACCAGTAAATGGCGAAGCCTGTGGAGCTTTGTGATTTCTGCTGGCAATACAGTAATAAATGTGTGTTTAAGATCCAGGGTCTCTAAGTTCTGAAGCATTCCTATTGAACTTGGAAGTGTGTGGAGTTTGGTGCACCTAAGATTTAGATAACGGAGAAGATGCAAGTCGATCACTTGTGTTGGAAACCTTTTCAAAGGGGTACCTTGCAAGTCTAGAATTCTGAGTAGTTTGAGACCAGAAGAGAACACTCTATTTAAGGATGATTTGTTTACCCCAAACATGAACAGAGAGCGAAGTTGCCATAGTGGCTCATTTTGCTGTGCAGATTGAAGTATTTTGTGAACTGAAAGGCGGCGAACTCTATCTGTCCATCCTGCATGGTGTTCATCAACTACAGTTGCAAAGTTTCGATCTTTAGACTTCATACTGCTAATTTCCCACAAGAGGTCATGAACTCGATACATCTTGACCCTTCCATCGCTAGTTAGCTCAGCCACTTGAATGAGGCTCCTGCTTAGGAGATCCTTAAGGTACTCTTCTGCAACTTCTTCTGGTGTCTTACCCTCTTTTGTTTCAACAAGTCCTTCTGCCACCCATAATCGGATTAAGCGCATATGCTCAATCTGTTTGTCCGTAGGGAATACACTCAAGTGCAAGAAACAAGGTTTTAGGTGGCAAGGCAAGGCGTTGAAACTAAGAGAAAGTACCTTCTTCAAGTTCTTCAGTTTATCATTGCCATCAATTTCAGAACGGATACTTCGATGTACTAGATGCCATTCATCTATTTTGTCGCTGTCCTTTGTGGCCAAGATGCCACTAATGGCAACAATTGCCAAGGGTAGCCCCTTACACTTCCGCAAGATGCTTTCACATATTTCCTTCAAATTTGGAGGACATGAGTCACCCTTGAATGTCTTCATGCAGAAAAGCTTCCATGATTGTTCAGCACGCAAAGGCTTCATGAAGTAGACCTCTCCAGCAAATTCCTTGCATGAAGATGATGCTATCTTGACATCCCTTGTTGTCATCATTATTCGACTACCATTTTTGTTGTTGGGAAATACATATTTGACAGCATCCCAATCATCAACACGCCACACATCATCGAGAATGATCAAGTACCTCGATCTTCCTTGCAGCAAGCTCCTGATCATCATTTTCAGTAGATCAGAACTTAAAGTGTCTGTTCCACTGGGGACAGATTCCATGATGCTGCTAGCGATTTGCTGAAGCATGTCCCTGAGGACTTCTTCTGTCCTTGAAGATGGAGAAAGAGTGACCCAAGCACAGATTGTGAAGTGTTTCTTCACGGCTGGATTGTCGAAGACTTGCTTTATGAGAGTAGTCTTTCCCGAACCTCCCATCCCCACGACTGGAATTATTTCTTTCTCAGAAGGACCCTTCACCAACCTCTTCACCAGTTGCTCTTGGGGCTCTTCAATACCTACTAGATCCGCTTTTTCCAATAGAAGGGCATCTCCACGCTGGTCGTGCCATGTGCTGGATGTAGAGGTGGAGCTTGAACCTTGTTCTGCACCTTGCTTGAACTGGTAACAAAACTTTTGATGTTCTTCACAGATACTTTTGACTTTGGAACTTATGTCTCTCATCCAAAGCATGATCCTTCTGCAGGCTTTCCAGTTCTTTACATAGCTATGTGACGACTGTAGAAATTCAAGGACTCCATGGCCTTGATGTTGTGCCTTCAGTAGCTTATACTCATCAAGAGCATCTTCGATGTCATCTGCAAGATTTCTTAGTTTCCTGATCGATTCTTTCATGAATTGGCCACCCTCTTCTAGTGAATCTACATCACGTAGGATGGCTTTAATGCGGTCAAAATCTTCTTTCACAGCATTCACTTCTTGCCAACCGTCTCTTACCTTCAGCACCTCATTCTCGATGAAGTTCATGGCCTTTGTAGCAAAATAGGTTAGGGAAACAAATGCCATTCTCAAGGTTGGCAGCCTCAATTTGTGGTTATTACACTGGTATGCTGATGCTTTACTGCCAAGCACCAGATTTTCTTGGTTTATTCTGTTGTTTTCTCGGGATACAGTATATTTCAATCTGTTAACAATTAGACTGGCTTTCTTGTCTAGATGCGCATGTTCTTGAACAGGTCATGAAAATGATACAACCTTTGAATATGCAAATCTATATACATCATCTTGAATTACTTTTTTGCGAATGGCCTCTTACTCAAATATCAGAAAGGAACAGAAAGGTAAAAAGAAACATGATTTAGAAGAGTTGGTCAACGGGGCAACATGCTTGTATGAGCGATTACAATGCCGTAGAATATGTAGTGCGATTATTCAAGATCAGAAGCAACATGTCGCATTCCAATGCTTTTCTGAGAAGATCATTGCACAAAATAGGCACCTTTCATTGATCAAGCAAATCATTTCTGATTATTTTAGCATCCGTCTTATTAGAGTGAGTTCATTTTATCAGCATGTCGCATTCCTGCACTTTTCCGAGAAGATCAATACATAAAATAGGTACCTTTCATTGATGTGGAAGCAACCCATTTCTGATTATTTTAGCTTCTTGTCTTATCCGAACAGTTCAATTTAATACCACGTCGCATTCTGGCACTTTTCTGGGAAGATCATGAAACAAAATAGGTACCTTTCCTTGACGTGGAAGTGACTCATTCCGGATTATTTTAACATGCATCTTAGCTAAGTGACTTCATTCTCTCGTGTTCAGAGTCGAGTTGTGTTTCAAAAGAAACTTCAGGACGAGACTAAAGTCGAAGCTAGTTTTCCTATTAACAACACGGTTTCAAGTTGACGACGGACGATCACGGAACATACCTCCTTCCTATTGCAACTATTTCTGCGCCACTCCAGTTTGTTTTTAATGTTCTTATTGGATAGATGACTCCATCAATTTCTAGTTTGATGTCTCTTGCCTGGACCTTAGCGCACATAATGAAACGTCGAACGCCTTCAGCTTTGCCTTTTAGCCATCGATTTACGGTCACTCCACTAATCTCTCGGGCTGATAGAGGATGCAAGTGCAGTCTCCAGCAAGAAAGGCCGACAGGTTTACCAGTTACTGCTCGAGCCTCGGTTTTTAAGGCGGCGAAAATTAGGATCGACTTGATGATGAGAGTTCTTGATCGGGCTAAAAGAAAGAGGATGGTGGTCAGCAGACGATGAATATTTACATGCAGGAGTGATGATTTATTACTGCGGATTCAGTTTGGTTAACCCTCTGTATTCTTCACATGTTGGGATAGTTCATTTTTCTATTCAATCTTATTGTACCTAACCGTAGTTTATATTTAGATTCCATTTATTTTGTGAAAAATAAATTATTTGAGAAATATTTTCATACAAATAAATGTTTATATCGCTTGAAATAGTCAATAAAAAATTTTTCATCATTGATAATAATTTATATCTAAATATTTTCTTTGTTGATGAAAATATTCTTCATTCATTCATTTTTGTATGAAATAAAATATAATTATTTTTAAGACTATTTTTCAAATTTTTCTTTTTTTATGAAATAAACGAAATCTAAGAATACAAAAAGCAAATTTTTCATCATTACGTTTGGTAATACTTGGCCAACTCCATCAATCTCATAAATTTAGGATAATTGCCAAATCAATCTCATACCAATTCAGTCTTAGAACTTTCTAACAATCGTGTTTGGTTCTAAACCTTTGCGCGGAATTTCAACTTTCCCCCGATTGCTTCTAGAAATTGCTAACATGGCATCACGTCCAATCATGTTCTAGTCATGGAACAAATGAAATTAATTAAAAAATGTACTTTTGTTAAAGAATGAAATTTTATGGAAATTGTGCATATCCAGTTCATCCTTCGAACCATATCACATCTTGGATTTGATGAAATAGGATGAATTGAGACGAAAATTTGTATCCATTTTTCACAATATTATGCATGGATCAAATATATCATGTCAAATTCTTATGTCCTCCACAATGGAATCTAATAAGTGAGATTTCGAGTAAGTGTTTACATAATTTTCTTCTGTCCGAAGAAATGATTCATTGAAATAATGAGTCACCATTGATATCAACCCATTTGAGATCTCCATATCTTACGTGCCACGTGTTCAACCTTTCTTGATTCTTCGTCTTATAAAATTAGCGATTCTTGACGACAATTGGCCAGGAAGATTACATTTGAATTTTGCAAGAAGATTTAGGATTCCATAATATTTGTCTTCCTTCTCTCCATTAATATAGATGAACACCTAACACATGATCTTAAAAAGATTGATAAGACCATTCCCAATAAGAATCCAAAATGGAGTTATTTTTTAAATAAGAGTCCGAAGTAGATATTGTTTCAAATAAAGACCCGAAGTAGCTAAATTAATCTCAAATAAGGGCCTGATCTTGCCAATTGGCCAAATGGGCTCTGGCCGGTGAGTAAGAGGCATTTCCGACAATCGAAACAGGGACATTTTTGTCAAAAAAAAAATTGTAAATTGGCAGTGATATAAAAAGCCACCGATTCTGACGACCAGCCACATTTTCGAGTTTTCGCAAGCTCAAATTAGCATGTTCCGATGAAAGCTTCATGCTTTAAGCACCACCACACAACGCAAATACGCACCGAGAAACTGTAATCCGCCATGGAAGGCAGAGGAGCTTCTTGCTATTGTAATGAGCAATAAGTCCGTCAAAGCACTAGACTGTTCGTCAACACTATCTTCTACTTTCTCCCTCCCCGCTTGAGAAATCAAAGATGCCTCTATACCGGCAATATCAATCTACTACCACCATCGACTGCCATTGATGATCGCACCGACTGTCTAAATTTGTCAAACGCCGGCTTGCTTCATTGATTGTCATCGAGATTTGGTGGAGCTTCGTTTGTTCTGTCCTAAGATCACATGTATGATATAATGAATTTGCTATATCCAAATTATAGTTATCAGTACACATTTTTGAAAAAGAAAAAGAAACCGGCAACACCAATTCGGTTTAGGAAAAAGGAATAACATATGCAATCTCACGAACCAAATTCATTGACTGTTTTCTTCTAATTAAGAGTCGATCATTCATCTTCTCTTGACCCAACGAAAGATTATCTACGCAACCTTGCTTTTAAAATGCAGGGACCTTGTTCGTATTCCACAATTTGGCGGAGAAAACAAACTCACGGTGATGCCGCCGCCTATAAATCCGGCCTGCCACATGCCGCTCCCCTCGTCGTTGGCCAGATCATAGCTCATGACGCTGTCCATCAACTTGAGCACTGTCTTCCAGCCACTGCAAATCAGAAACTCATTGTATAGGAGGCTATTGTAAGAGTACTATATTAATTAAGATTGTAATTTACAGTTTTACGAGTTTTGTAATAAGGTAAGATATAAGTTCCTTAATAATCGAATATGAGCCTGACTTGTTTAGGCCGAATTGAACTTAACCCGTAATGAGAGGGCATGGTTAAAATCTTTATAAATAGCGGTAAAGTCCCTCCTCTAACCCTTTTCTCCACGAACACACTATCACCTCACATAAGAAAAGTTACGAGGGACGTTCTCATCGAGCCAAGATCCAAGAGCAATAGAGGAGGAGAACTTGAGTGTTGGATCATCGTCATTTCGCAAAAAGAACGATAGATTCCAAATTAGGTACGCAAAACTCTTTCTTCTCATTCATTATGTTCGAGTATCTAGCTATGTTGATCCTCGAATACTGTTTCAACGGCTTACATTTAGTATTAGAGCCCTTCATCGCCAAGGACTCAAACATCAGGAATTTGGCCTGTTTTGAAAAATTTTATCCGATGAAAATTGATTTTGGACTCATCTTGGTGAGACGAGCGTTTTGGTGGCTGGCATGCCTATGGCGAAGGTCACATGAGCCTCCTTGAGCATTTCGAATTTGGCCCATTTTTGTACTATTTTTCCCATTTTTGCGATTTTTTGTCCAGTAAAAATCAATTTTGATTATATATTTGGACTCATCTTGTCTCAATGACAATTTTGGTGGGTAGTGTGCGAACATGCCCCCACATGCCTGCACACACCGCAGTGGCTTGATAGAAACTAATGAGGATAAATTTTCGCGAATATACCAATTTAAAGTTATTCATAATATTAACCCATAGATTTACAAGTTGACTTGTCACGTTAACTATCATGTGCCATCCAATTCAACAATATAATAATAAAATTTAATGGAAATTAATAAAGGATAAATTTATTACAAATGTACTAATTTAATGTTTTCGGTGATCCAAGTAGTTTTTGATAGTTTTTGATAAATTTCTTTTCTTTTAAAAAAAAAAAGAAATCAATAGTGCTTAGGCACGATCAATCCACAATTGCCACATGGCAATTGCCAATGCAACCTTAGGTAGTGTGGGCTAGGCCTTATACAAAGTCGATGGAGCCCTATGCAAGACGACCCACGCCATTTGAATGGGCCGCGTTACCCTTTTAGAGGGATTTCGTGCCCTGGGGTTTCCCTCAAATCATGAAAAATCCCTTATAAATAAGGAGTTCATTTCCCCCATTTTTCTTCAAGGTAAGGGTTTTTTTCTCAACTCATTCTTATAAAAGTTATCCAGAGCTTTTTGTTTTTCCTTCAAACCAAAAGGGTGTCTATACTTACCAAAAAAAAAAAAAGGTGTCTATCTTATGGAAAATTCATCAGTCGATCCATGTTAATCCATTCTACATAAGCCGTTAAAAACGAAAATTTTCCACCATTCAATCTTACTGAAAATATGCAATCTTTTCATGGCATGGTTTGGTAAGTTTACAGATAAAATCTTTTCAAAATTAATATCTACCATCACATGCACGCAACGAATGAAAACAGAGGGAGAGGGAGGGACAATGTCTTGTCCGGACTCAGGTCCACAGATTCAAGAGGATCATGGCCGTTGATAAAATGGATTTCGCATGTAGAGTTTACATAATCAACAGTCATGATGGGCTCGATCCATGTTGATCGCATCCAGGCAGGTAAGTGCTAAGGGAGAATTTGCGCTCTGGCAAAGGTCAGCAATCATCGCTTTAAGAATCATAATTAATGGAAAAAAATCCTTCCATAATGCCAAAACCCCACCATTCATCCATGATAATTTAAATTATAATTATCAATCACTCACGCGACAAATGGGGTAAACTAAAATTTTGCTAAAGACATTTGTACTACTTTATTCATCAAAGTCCAAATTGAAATTTAGAGTTTTGATGTCATTAAAAATGCAAATATCCTGACTAAAAAACCAACATTACTCCTTAGAATAATTGGTAAAAAACTCAGAAGTCAAATTACTTTAACACATAAATTTACAGTAAAATAATTTTAACTGTGAAGATGATTCTATGAAATCCCATTAATTTGATGACAGAAGAAATTCTTGCTTTTTTTTTTCCCTTTCCTAGAACACAGAAGCGAAAAAACAATATAAAAAGTTGATCCGATGGAAAATTTGCAGATATTTAAAACAATTCGAGGAAAATGCGTTAATTTTGTGGCATATTTGTGAAGTGAACATACTGTACTTAATACCTATAATCTGACTAATGGAAAGAATACGGTAAAGGTACAGATAAAACCCATCAAAGCGTGTTTAAAAATTTGTCGATGGCTATATTTTTCGTAGAAATAGCATTTCCCTCGAGAAAATCTACAAAAGAAAAGATAAGATGCTCATGGCATAAACATTTAGTCAAATGAAATTATCATTAAGGTGAAAAGACCGAAACAAATGCTCCAGATCAGTAATAAATATATCCTTAGATAAAAAAAACCATGAAAATCATTGCCAATCAATAAGTGACAAGCGGGTGCCATACTATATATGTACATATAACAATGAACATTATATTTGAAATCTACATATGTTAACTATGATAATGAACCAAATATTGAAACCGAGCTTGGTGTACTTCTCTTGTTCAAACCGGGTTTGAAACCAAATCTTTCCTCAAGAGGATAGATGTGATGATTCAAATAAGATCCAATATAAATCCAACTTTCTATTCACTCGTGAGATTTGGGTGTTTTGAGGGACCCCGCGCGGCTCCTCTCTTCTCCGTCGCAGTGGTGATGCACCTCAACTCTTGAATATGAGAACCGAAAGAAATAGCAACGTTTGAAAGGTTCACATGCACCGAGGGTATTAGTCGTGGAGCATCTAGAAAAACAACTCTCGTACACATGCCACGGCGAAAGTCAACTTCATCCAAAATTCCATCGAATGGTAAAGTTGTTGCTTGTAAAGCGCGCATCGGAGGATGCTGCTTATAAGGCGCGGATCTACGAACAAGTTATCATCTCAATGGGAAATTACCAAAACAATCCCAAACCGACTAGGGTTTTGTTTTGGGGCCCAACAATTAACCAATTTGGGAACAGTCCTAAACTTTTTGCATTTGTCTTGCACACCCCTAACATGCACCGAGGGTATTAGTCGTGACTCTTGGATTTAACATCCATTTCATCCGAAATTCCATCGAATTTTGATTGCTGCTTATAAGGCGCGGATCTACAAACAAGTTATCATCACAACAAAACAATCCCAAACCTATTACAATTGTTGCACTTGTTCCAATTTAATCCGTTAGATGCTTTGGTGGTGCTGACATGGCTGTCCGACCAATGCTAACATGGTAGTTTTTGAATATTTTTATCATTTTTATTTCTCTTTCTTTTTGTTTTTTCTTTCCATCTAATGAGGTCAAAAAAGGAAAAAAAATTAAAAAATTGCCACATTAGTGTTGACTAGACGACCAATGTTTATGTCAGTGCTAACCAGTCAAAATTGATCAGATTGACTGAATTGACATAAATATAAAAGGTTTAAGACTGAATTGACACAATTATAATAAGTTTAAGACTGTTTTGATAATTTTCCCTCAACTCAGCAATGTTGCACCTCAAAATTATTATCATTTACTATAATTTACTGCTCCTTGAAAGAATGAGTTTGTGTATGTAATTTCCGGAGGATTTGCTCCAGTGTTTATCTCCCTTTTGCTTCGAATATTTCTTAGATGATGACTACTTCGAGCATCTTCCTACATAGCTACCACCGTCTAGAGATATGGAAGACGTTCCCGAGGAAAGCTTCGACCCGTCCGGTTCGAGGAATCATACCACAGTTCAAGAAAGCGATGGACACTGTTCCTTGCTGTCGTTGTTCCGGTTGAACCACGCTGATAGGGAGATCTGTTACAGTCAATGCACCCAACGACCACCTCGGCCACGGCCATGATTAGTACAAGAAATTTGAATGACACCTCGCTGGCACGATTGGCCTTTGACATGAGAATAAATGATTAATAGGGACCATTAAGGACATTCGTATTTTATAATCAGAGGTGAAATCTTGAATTTTACTAAAGACGAGCAATTACAAAAGTGTTTTACCGATGGCGCCATTCGTATTTTATAATCAGAGGTGAAATTTTGAATTTTACTAAAGACGAGCAATTACAAAAGTGTTTTACCGATGGCGCCGACTAGGGGTTAGCGGATATTTGCTCATAAGGCTCGGATCGATGAGTTGTTTTTGCAACTTTACACTTGGAAAATTCATCATTTATCATAACTTAGTGCTCATTGATGAATCGGTTTGGGAGTGTATTTCCAGAATTATTCATAATAAATTAAATGAATCTATTTGAATATGATCATTTTTGACCCAATCCAACTCGATCCATTCGTTTGACGGACTTTGTCCAGAGGTAAATGAATTTGTTACCGTAGTCGCCTTCTCCTTGTCATCGCTGAAGTATTCCCACTGTCACGATCCCTCGTGATTCAAAGGATGAGAAAAATACTCATTCATGAGAAGGTGGCGTGGAGACTTCCCCAGGTTTTCATCTTTTTTTTTTTCTAAAGTTGGAATGGACCCACGTGGACCTCGAAAAGCATTAGCATAGAGAAAATGGAACTCCGTTTCGGAGGAAGGCTCGAACTAGCCCGGTCGATGCTGTTCCTAGTCGACATCCTTTCGGTCGAACGACGCAGACAGTCGATCCCCGTCATCCTTTTGTCAAACTCATGGGATGTCCCAATGTACCATGCAGCTGTATCTCTTCTTATAATCCCCAAAATAGGGTTATAAGAATTTAAAAATAAAGCACACTATGAGTGTCACAACTTTCATGCCATACTGTCATAAATTTTTTCTTAACCACTTAAGTGCCATAATTTTTAAAAAACATTCAATCGCAATATTTGCTTAAACAACGTTCATCCAAGCATTGAAAACTTGACGTAGCATGGCATTTACTGAACATTTTTAAAAAGTTATAATACTGAAGTGATCGGAGAATAAGTTATGACACTTAAGCGAGTGTCCTAAGAAATTATGACATTTGTGATATCATTTTCTTGATGATGTCGTCTTTCTTCTTCGTCAAACTATCTCTTCTGATAAAGACATTGGTGATTCATAAACAAGTCGTTTTCTTAATGGAAAATCATGAATCTTGCAAAGGACTTTCTATCTAACACGTTTCTATCTCTCTCGCCCTAGAGCAAAGTAAAATGAACTTTTTCCTCTCCTTAAATCATGGATTGGGTTGTAGCAAAGAAGGGAAAAAAAAAGCATAAGCTCAGCGAAAAAATAAAAATAAAATTTTAAAAACGACCATGACTGACTAAACAGCAAGTTAATGGGGTCGTAGACACCAATTTTTTTGTTATCAGGATTTTATCGAATCTTTCACCAAAAGTCAACTTCATCAAAATTTCCATCGAATAGAAAATTTAATAATGCTCTGTATAAGCTTCCCCACTGTGCCTAATTTGACCAAAATCCAACAGCCGGAGCATGAAAAATCGCAACTTTGACCATGTTATGTCATAAGTGTCGAAAGAATTAAAAATTTCACAAATCAGGTTTAAAAACATAAAGATCTGATTATAAACGTTCCAATATCTCAAGAATCACTTCTACCAAAATCTTTTTCATATCGACCCTCTGTTCTCCCATTAGTTTAATGATAGAAGAAATTCTTGTTTTTTTTTCATAGAATACAGATGTGGAAAAACAATATAAAAAGTTGATCCGATGGAAAATGTGCAGATATTTAAAATAATAGAGGAAAATGTGTAGCCATAATTACGAGAAAATTGTCTCAAAAGTCTTAAATTTATTATACTTTTTGTCAATTCAATCTCAAACATTTTAATTTTGTCAATTAAATTATAAACCTTGTCACGTTTTATCAATTCAAGACACGTGAACAATTTTAAATAATATTTTATTCATTTTTTTTTTCCCTTCTTCCTCCTTTATCTCAATCTTGCTTGCATTTTATGGAGTTCATTTTGAATGATTTCAACACCCCATAGGCTACTGGCGAGCCTCGCCTAGCCAGTGGCTGGCGCCCGGCGGAGGCAGTGGTAATGAACCATATATATAAATGACAGATGAACATTATATTGAAATCTGCATATGTAAACTATAGCAATCAACCAGATATTGAAATTGAAAATTTTATAGCATGGAGAGATGGCAATGCAACTTAACTCTCGGACCTAAAGACAACAAGAATTGGAAGATTCACATACACCTAGAGCATCCGTCGCCGGAGCACCTAAAAGTCGACCACCGTGCGTGCGCCGCGGCCGCCGCACGGTTCCTCGATTCACATTGTGGATTTAACCGAGTCGACGTTCGCGAAATCCCTTATGATCTCTACCAGTGCCTGGGCCTTGGCCGGGTCGAACAGCTCCACCCCGTGGCACCCGCCCTCGTCGAAACTGGTCGTTACCGGCGCCCCTCGCGCCTCCAGCATCTTCGCGAACGTCTTCTGCCGGTCCACGAGCGGGTCCCCGGCGTGCCCCCTCACCAGGCACCTCGGGAGCCGCCCGGCTTTCTCGCGCCCCGCCGCGCCGTCGGCCGTCGGGTCGCAGTACTCGTGGGACCGGTCCGCGCCCACGGGCAGCGCCAGGGACCACATGAGGTCGTTCGCCGGCAGGGGCAGAATCCGGTCGTTGTCCGACCGCAGCTCGGACTCGGTCCTCTGGACCCCGCCGAAGTAGGGCTGGTTGAATATCAGCCCTCGGATCTTGACCGGCGCCAGATCGACGTCCACCGACCGGAGGGCGGCGTGGTAGACGATGTTCGCCCCCGCGCTGCTGCCCATCAGGTAGCACCGCTCGAAGTCGGCGCGCTCCCTCAGCCACGGCTCCCCGCCGCCGCCGCCGGCGTCGAGCGCCTGCGACCGGAGCCACGCGAGGGCCGCCGCGGCGTCGTCGTAGGCGGCGGGGAGGCGGTGCTCGGGGGCGAGGCGGTACTCGACGGAGACGACGACGGCGCCGAGGGCGGACGCGGTGCGGCAGCAGGAGTCGTGGAACATGCGCGAGGTGGCGCTGAAGAGGACGAACCCGCCGCCGTGGAAGTAGAGGATGACGGGGAGCCGGGCGGGGGGGGGCGGCGGCGCGGGGAGGAAGATGCGGAGGAACGTGGAGCGGGCGGGGTCGAGGGGGACGTCCTTGGAGAGGGCCGGGTCGGGGGAGTCGGGGGCGGCGGAGGCGGGAGCGGTCGGTGGGGAGGAGAGGCGGGTGACGGAGCCGTCGGGGTTGGGGGAGAGCTTGAGGAACGCGTAAGGGTCCATGCCGACCGACGATCACCAAACGCAGATGAAGGAGAAGGTCGGAGAAGGAGGAGTATAATGAGTGAGGTTAGGTGGAGCGAGGAACTACTTTTTCTCGCGGGTTTAAATGACTTTTAAATTGATTACTTTTTGTTCTTTTTCTTCTTCTTTTTGGTGGGGATGGAGATTGGAAAATAGACGAATTTTTTTTAGGACTAATGAATTTAAAAGATATTGGGCTATGCTATTCCAATGGCAGTAATCGCGAGTTATTATATGAAATCAGAGGTCAACAAATTTGACAAGAAATTGTTTAAAAAATCCTGCAAGAGAGGCCCCCTTATATTTATTGACAATGAGCTTATAGCTCAATAACTTCTATCACGGGCGTTGCATGTTTATGCCGCACAGGGGCGTCGACGAGCCACGACTGGGTCTCGTTGGAGAAAGTATTGATGACGACGATGATGTCTCACCAACCGCATTAATCATGGTTTTAACAAGACTATGGGCCGAAAGAGGGGAAAAAGGAACACCGTGCGGAAAAAAGGAGAAGAAGAAAGTAGCTCAGAATCGGAAATGAAGAATAGGGTCGGGGTTGTTGAGGAAATATATATTCAGCGACGCGAAAAAGAATCGAATGTTCGAGCGAGGGCCCGCGATGATGAATTCGATGGCGTGATTCAATAGGACATGACAAGTCGAAAAGTGCGATGATCTTGAATAGATTATGCACGGAATGCTTGGCGATTTGCTTGGGGATGGGCGTTTGCTTGGCGTCGCTCTAAGTAGTGCACTGCTCCGTCTCCAGAGGGAGCGGAGGAAATATAACCACTAAATCGCGATTTGTCGAAGGACAATTTAACTCCCTGCCGTTGGAATTTAACGCCATAAGTAACGCCGATAGCCAGCGTGCACGGAGGAGGAGAAAAAAAACCGAAGCTTGCTCGCCCATGTGCACAGTTTAAAGCCCAGCGTGAATATTAAATTTAACACGAGGAATGATATTAAATCTGACAAGTGCTTTTCTTGAGCTTGAAGTTACTTACGACAGAAGCTACAAGACGGCAGGATGATACAGCTTAACTAGAATAAGCAACCGCAATTACTCTGCAACCAAATTCCAACAGAAGCAGATGGAACAGCAGAAAAGAGAAGATGAACGATCCTAATCGGCGGGAAGAGAAAAAGATGCCGTTAATTCACAAAGACAGCATGCATATAGACACTACCGTGGCTTTGCACCACCATTTTCTTGAGAGCTGTTAACTGGGGTAGAGGTGCCGCTCTTCTTGGAGTTGCCGGATTGTCCTGTGATGGTCCGTCCCATGAATTTCCCAGCTTTACTCAAGCCACTTCCCACAGCTCCGAAGCCGCTCCCGACCATCCCAGCTCCAGCACCGAGCCCGCTTCCAACGACCCCAACCCCCGCACCTATGCCGGTTCCGACGAGTCCAACCCCAGCACCTATACCTGTTCCCACCAATCCGACGCCAGAACCCACCAATCCAACGGCTCCATCAAGTGCGTCCATGGTACTGCCTATTACTCCTGCTTCCTTCAGTTTCTTTCTCTCCTCCAAGATCCTCTTCTCTTCTTCTAGGGCAGCTAACTGCTCCTCCTTGTTAAATTCGTAGTACAAAGCCTGAAAGTTGAAACATGACAAGAATATAATAAACGAGCTTTTGTAGAATTTTAAAAAAAAAAGAAAGAAAGAACACCGACAAGGTAGTTTCTAGCATTATGGGGAGAATCACTTTGATTTTAGGCTATCAAGAGAGTGCACTAAATATCAGGGTCCATGAATTAAAAGTCGCATTCCAAATGACCATGGCAAATCAGTCTACCTTGATGGTTACTGTTCCTCTGTCTTTCTTGTCCTTTATCTTCAGCATATCAAGTGATGGAAGCAACCTCAGCTCAACTTCCTTCTCTACACCAGGTTCCAGATTGATCAAAGGTAATTTGGCAATTCCCAGCCGCTTGTCTTGACCAATGTCTTTGTCAAAAACCTGTCCAGGAAGCACTCTAAGCAAACAGCATAGTGATAAACCAATAATTGGTGCATAAGAGTAGAAACGTGTGGATGTATAAGGAAGCATGCCCACACACACACAGAAGGGAGGAGGCTGGGGGCAGGGACAGATGGCAGAACCTAAACACAAAACAGCATGATCAAGATTGCCAAACAAGCAGACTATAATGAATTCTTAGTAGATAAAACTAATCCATTCATTGCAGTCACACCAAACCTCAGGGCACAGTCATCTGCCTTTCTTTACCAAGAAGAAGAAAACCACAAAAGAAAGAGAAGCATCTACAGGAAATATGGCCTGGATAACACATTTAGAAGCCTCACTTGTGAAGAATAATGTAGAATTGTAACTTACCACATGCTATTACTAACATTTTCATTTGCAGCAGCGATCTTAGATTAGTGAATAGCATCTTAAAATTGCTGTTAAATAACATGCTATACATATATAGTGGACTCATCATTTCCAGTCAGCTTAAATTTCCTCAAGAAAATGGTCATCCCACACGGTACCAGAGAGTACATGTCAATAATTCCCATATAGACAATCTCTTTTAATTACCCACCTCTTTCCTAAGTTATTCCATGTTTTTTAACGTCTGTTCCTGCCTTCTATAGTCCGTATGATGTAGTTACATCCCCGGGACATCCTGACGGATGACAACTTGAATTTTGGAAAGGATATTGGCCCAACAATACTAAGCTTTACACAGATATTGAATCCTTCAAGTAAAATGAAACGACAGGCAAAAATAATTCTGAAAGGGATCAATACAGAAACCAAAGATCTCGTCAAGCATCAAGACCATCTAAATCATGCAAAAGATAAGAGTTACTTTCAGAAAGAGTATCATATTATGTACTGAGATTCATTGCTCTGCAGCTAGTTCTTGATTTTGGGAAAAAAGAAATTCTACTTAGTTTGCATCCACCTAGTGAAACTTTCCCCATTTGGAACTGTAATGTATTGGACTCTGCCAGCCATGCAGCTAAACCTTCCAAAAATTAAAACTTCAAATTGATTTTCAGAGTTATGGACAATTGAAATTCATAAAATACAGGGAAATACCCTAAAGTCCTATTGAAGCTTAACATTTCAAGGAACTGGGGACAGATCTAGCTCATGAGGTTCCTCAACCTCTTAGCCAAAACTCTACTGTAGCTGAAAACTTGATCTCATTGATGTTCTTTCCATGTAGAAACAAACAATGGTGTTATATAGATAGCCACAGAAAGGAAGAAATCGTGCTGACAAAACAAAGAACCCATTGTGAGCTTCTGATTAGTTAATATTAACTAATATTCAAAGACTGACAAATGAAACCACACAGAAGCCCAACAACAAGGAAACTTTCCAGTACACGAGCTCTCGCACAGACACAAACAAAGAGAACAAGGACAACTGTGAAGATAAAATTTTAGCATAACTTACAATAACAAAGCGCTCCTACTCTAGAAGACACAGTATGCAATGAAGCAAGAAATACAATGATGCATAGTGAGGGGGAAAAAATAAAAGAGGAGAAGAGGATTTGATGCAGAACCTCAACAGTAAGAAACTGAGTCTCCTTGTCTTCTGCAATAAACTCAAATGGTTGGTTCCAAACAGGATTAAGGTTGTTATCTACAACCTTTGTTTTAACTTTAAACATAGGTCGTATATACACAACGGCATATGGATCGGACTTTCCAATCATTTCCATGTTCTTCAGATCATTTGCTTTAACCACCGTAACATTTATCTTTCCCTGTGGTTTAAGTTCTAAATCACTGCATAAACAGAGAGAGTGTCATATACAAACCAAGACCTAGAACCAAGAAAGAACCCAACAAGAGAGAATTAGAGCTTTTATGAGATGAATACTAAGAAGTAATAGAGTACCACCAGCATGAGATACATACTTGAAGATGCAATGCTGCCATAATGGATTATGAAAAAAACATTCACCACAATCAGTAACTACCGCCATTTATATACCACCATCGGCATGAGGCAACATAAATATAGGTAAAACTTGCTATCAATCAATTTACAAACTTAAGCTGACTGATGAGTACACTGGTAAAAAAGAAACAACATACTATCATAAGAAGAGAGAAATACCCTCCCTCACCAATGAGGAATATTAGTAACACCAGAGAAACCAACCTAGCAAATTCTTGCTTTAATAAGATTGAAACTTTCAATTGCATACATACCTTCCAAAAAAAAAAAAAAAAAAAAAACTTTCAATTGCACACATAATTTAAATTTCCAGTCAAACGCATGAGTCCAAATACTTTAAATTCTGCACACTGCCAACAATTAGGTTTCTCCTGAGTACATGGCAGAAAACATCACTTCTGATGAAGATTGACTTTGAGTGAATGAAGGGGAAAAGACCAAGAATTGTCTACTCACCTCGTGTCTACTGGAATACCCCCAATTGGAACAACAATTCTGTGAGGCCATTGAAGCATATCTGTGACAATCGAATTTACAGTATCCTGCCAAATTTAGAAATAAGCAAAAGAATGACTCAAACTCATTGCTCTTAATGAAATAATCAGTGAGAAGAAAGACAGTTTGGGCGATGAGTTAGTTAAAACTTACATCAATCATGTCAGAAAGTCCTGGAATGGCTGTTAAGCTTCCACCAACAGCTTTAAGAGTGTAATCAATCCTAGGCTTGGGCTATTGGCACGAAAGTATCAGTGATGTCATGGAAACTACCTCTTGTAAGTCCAACTAAATATATATAGCTGAATGAGATCTCATCTTTCCAGGGAACATATTGAACATAGGAATTCATAATGAACGCACCATAAATAGGATTGGCTTAATTAGTTATTAGAAAAATTAGTCATTCCCAGAACAACTATAGGAAACAATAATTGCCACAGAAATAGGCAACCTCCAGTCAGCTATATAAGGCACCAACACAAACACATCATGGGCAATGTCATAAACGGGACAAAAACAGGCTCACGATAGTTTTAACTTTCAGAAATTCATATGCTAAAAGAAAGAGGAAAGTTTAGGCCCTCTTTGTTTTAAGCGAATTCTCAAACATGTTTCAGCAAAACATATTCTTCTCTTTGCTGTGAACCTGGAGGAGTTTTTTGTTTGAACCTTCTATGAGGGTTCATGAAGCTTCCTTGAAATGTCATGTGGAAAAAAAGAAGAAGAAGAAGAAAAAGAAGAAGAAGAAGAAGAAAGGAGCAAAAGATGTCGCTCATGCAATTGAATTGACTAATGAGAGCTTTTTCTACATGTGTACCAACAATTGACATTATTAAATCTAACTTTATAACGTCAGTACTAAAAAAATAAAATGTAAAGACATAGCCAAACATGTTTTCCAATTTTCTTTTCTATAGACTATCCTCATATTCATTAACCAAATACCTTTTCAAGAAAACACAAAACTGAAAATTGAAGACTGTTTTCAACATCATTAAAACTGAAAAATACAGTTAGTTACGGCAAAGTCTAAGAACCGAGGTACAGAACCTAGCAGTCGGTTCTTAGACTTTGCCGTAAGGCAGCCAGGTTTGCAGCCAGGTTTGCACCTGCCCTCACTCATTTCAGGCGCGGGTGACTACTATATCAGCCTATCCAGCAGTAGCCAACACCAAAGTCCTGACATGGTGGTCTACTTTCACCACCATGAGCTCCCTAATTCCCCTCTCTATCTTTGTCTTCCCGAGGAGGAGGGAATAGGGGGTGACATTGCGGGGTCTCTCACCCAGGGCGGATATCCCGCCTGTTTCTTCCCCACGAGCCTTTTAAGGACTTGCTCAGGTCCCATTCCTTTTCAAACTTAACTGTCACAAATATGAAGTTCAGCTTTCAGTACTAAGTCAAGGGTCCAGGTATAAAAAATTTGTAAATAAAATTAATGAAAAAGGATCCTACAATCATGCACAAAAGGTGCATTCTGAAATACCAACAGTAATCCTATACTAACCTCAGAAAGCAATGCAACAACAACTGCTGAAATGCAGGGGATCTCTTCAGCCAAGTTGGAAGATGACACGAATGACAGTAAAAACTTGAAGGTCTTTCAACTGTCAAAAAGCAGAAACGGTGAGAAAGCATTATTAGAATTGCATGTCTCCGACCTATAAATTAGCTCGAATACACACAAGTCTAGAACTGATGGTACGATAAACTTCAATAAAATGCGCAGGCTGATACGCCACACCAACCTGAATGGGTATTGAAGCAACAAGTGCAGCTTCGACTCCTAGAATGATGCTTGGATCACCTCCCCATCGGAAATCAATGTCCATTGTGATCTGACCTTTCTTAAGACTCTGAACACGAATACCTAAATAATTACACAGCAGATATACTTCAAAAAGGACGTTCAAATTCCAATTAAAGAGGACGGTAGGCAAACATTACTGGTGAGAAACAAGGCTGAAAACATAAACATATAAAGGAATAACCAGTTAAAGGATAATAGACCATTAATTAGAAAGGCTTCAACCAACTGTATAACGACTTCACACCAGCAAAATGAACAATAAACATCAAAATTAGCCTCTCAGACCAAAAAATGCTTAACTCAGAGGACACGATTACAACAGCGATGAAGAAGAGTATGAAAGAGGGAAGTAATAATTATTTTAATACTTTTTTGGAAAAAAAAAAAAAACAACAAAAATTTGAGTTTTAAACGGAGCATCTTTCGGGAACTATAGTCTGACTCTTGTCAAAATCAGAAGAAAAAGAAAATACAATCCAGTAAAGCTCAAAACCCATTATCGGATTCAGCTTGATGATCGACACTAAAACTAACTACAAGTAAGCAAGGGAGACATATGGCACATTTACTGAGTACCTTCAATTTTCGGTGCCACAGTTCCTAGGGAAAGCTTGCTGAATTTTAATGAAGTAATTCCCGGAGGTCTGTAATCTTCCAACAATGGCTCCACAGACTCCTTAATTATCACCGTAGCTGCCTGAGGAAGAGAAAGCAAACGTTTTACTTGAGCTGAGATAAAGTAAACTTGCAGTATGAAAGACCAATAGCATATTTCATCTTTTGACAAACCATTCCTCTCTTTGTTCATTTCATTCAGTCAAAGATACGAACTACCATATATAAAGCAAAATTTTCAAGTTAAAAAAACAAAAAAGGTCAACGTAACAAAGAACAAAGTAATCCAAATCTGATACACTTTGAGGGTATCAAAACCAACTGCAAATCTCCAAACCATGTATGCCATGGATACTATATTTTAAGTCAATGTGTGTGCATGATAGCTTCAGAACCTAGTGCCTGTCAGCACGTTCTATTGCCAGAAAAGGTACTCCATCAAAATTCATAAGTAAAAGATGGAGCTTAAAATGCAACAACTCATTTGTGCATATAGAAACATGGTTAAAGTACGTTACCTCAGCAATGAAGGGCCACAATTTGCTCAGTTGCTTGTTCAGCCATTTCACCTGTGAGACAGTAGGCACACAGAACAATGTCACAACAGAAGCATTACAAACCATATCCTGAGGAAATATAAAATCACAGGACAAGCCTTTCTAATCACTAGTCACAAAGTTGTCTTAAAACTCCACATAAGGATGTTCAAGGATTATCATTATCACTAAAGAAAATGCCATCTCGAATTTATCATACCAAATGATTTACAACTGTTAGGCAAAGGAAAGAATTATATCTTCATTGCTGAACCAAAAAAAAAAAAAAAGACAGAATAGGCCATGTAATACACATTCAAGATTATATCCAATCTTCAATATTCAAAGAGAAAATTCCCAGAAAAAGAAGTCAACCTGCTCAAAAACTGGAAAAGATATCCATTCTGGAAAGTTTTCACCACAAATCTTCTTCAAGTCATCTCGATTGAGGGACCCCAGTACTTTGATGTCGACAGCCTACAAGACAAATAAAAATTGCTACACTTTCCCGGAAACATTGATATAGTGTTGGAAAGCACCGTGCATTCATGTAACTAGAAGGCACAAAATGATACTCAAGAATATTCATATACTAACTGAAGATCTTATAGAAGCATCTTCCAGGGCAAGATCCACACTGTAAAATACGAATGCACTATAGAGGGGAGAGACCAGCTATGAAAGGATAGTTCAATATAGAACAAAAATCATTGAGACGAGATGAAAATGAGTAAAGAGCCTCAAGAAAGCTGTCCAAGCTTTCTAAGCTAGCTTATCTAAGCCACATATGACCCAATATCTAAAAGCTGATGTCTTCATTTGATAAGTGAAGTTGGTGTATCTTGTTCGTTGAAAATTTATCTCATTCATTAGGGCATCAAAAAGGACTTGCCATATCATCTATCAATTTTACATGTCATTTCAAACAGAAGACTTTGGTATTAGCAGAAGAAGATAGTACTCAACTTCAGCTTGAATTGAAGAATACTTTATGTGATTTCTCTAGAAACTATTCAATTCATTGACCCATATTTTACATAACTTCTGTGTTTTAGGTAACTTTCAAAGTAACTGTGTGCATCTCATCAACAAACAGAGTCCTTGTACTTTATGCATTGGTGGAAAGACTCATTGTCCAATTTCTGTAGGATTTTAGCAGAAATATTCGAATTCCTAAGCCGACCAAATCCAGTCGTAAAGCTTAACAGATGTTGGTAGAGCTATGTTGACCAAAATTTCTAGAGTCCTCCAATAGTACACACGCACGATCCAGGGCATTCAATAATCACAACCCCGGAACATCTTGTTTGTTTTGTCGCTATAAACGCATTTAGCCCGTCAAGAAATTTGTAGGAAATACGGTTCTATCGAAACAAAGATAGGCTAAAAGGGTCCACTTTTTGGATAGAAAGATGTGGAAGGGATCGGTTTTCCTAACAAACAACTCCGAACTTCAGTGCCACCAGATACCAACAAGTCTGGTTTCTATGTCCCTGAAAACTGCCGGAGATTCAAAAGAAACATTCACGATCCATATAATTCTCAGAGACAGATATGATAATTCAGTCATGAACTAAGCCAAAGCTGGTGATGAGTCTTCATAGCTCTCCTAGTACTGAAGAAGTCAGAAACTAAATCTCGGAAAAGGACGCCGCGATTTCAAACGGCTCACCTAACTTTCCACCCCGAAAAGGAAACTGAAAAGCGACAGAAGCAACTCCAGTCTACAGAGCTCGTCGTCATCATCATTTCCCCCCACCCCGCCTAACATTTCAACCAGTCAAACGACGAACGAAACGAACATTTCTCACCTTAGCGGTGCGCTTGGAGCTGCGGTACCTCATCATGTGGCGCCACCCGGCCATGATCGCGATGCCGACGATCGTCCCCATCAGAATCCCCGAAATCAGCCCCATTCCTTCCCAGCCTCCTAAAACCATTAAAAACAGAAAAAAACTCCGAAATCATCACCACCGCCGAGAAAAAATCAAACCGCCGCAGAATTCCCGCTCGGCGCGCGTCCGTCCAACGGAAGCCGAACCGAGCGCCGGAATCCCCCACCGCAGCCACGCAGAAACACGCGTCCCTCGAGCTCTAGAGAGAGAGAGAGAGGGACTCACAGTGAGAGAAACGCCGAGGAGTGGCGAATTCAGATCCGGAAGGAAGAGAAGGAAAACGGAAGCGATCGGCCGGCCAGCTAACGGAAACTCATCACCAGGCAATAACTCTCTCTCTCTCTCTCTCTACTCTCTCTAGAAGGAGGCGCAGTGAAGAAGAAGAAGATGGAGAAGGTGAAAGAGGAGGAAGCGTCGGTTTCACCGCGTGGGGTGATGGTGATGATGAGGCGAGAGGAGGAGGAGGAGGAGGAGCATCGGCCGAGTCGGGTTAAGATATTAATGGCGCTCCCATGAATGAACGAAACGAAACGAAATTCAGGGAGGAGAAAATTGGAAAGGTCTTCTTTGTCACGTCGGCCAGGGGCAGGAGTGGAAATGACTGGCTCTCCGCCTCCTCCTTTTCAATCTCTTGCTTTTGACATTTCCAATTTTTCTCCTCCTCCCCCTCCTGCTTCTTCCTCTTTTGCACGTTGGTCCTCCATCTATGGATTAATTACCAATAGCACTTCAGGCTTTATCTTCTTACGATATCAAAATTGGCTGTCCTTATAAGGAAACGGCACGAATGATCCTGAACTTTTGTCTAATGTGTTATGTAGTCCTTGAAAATTTTTAGTATATTACTATTAAATACATGTCCAGCTTAGTAGATGAATTCATTAATTTGAGTTTAAAGACTAAATTGCATATGTACGAAAAGGGTCCACAAAATGATAAAAGTGTAATGTCTGAACTTTTTATTTATTTAATGTGATTAATTGTAACTCAACATATAATGAATTAGAAATGTGATTAGAGAGAATTCATTTCGATAAGGAAATGGGTGAATTCACGAGCCCTACCAAGGTTTTGGCTCAACAAGTTCTATGTAATCACGTCACTTGCACATAATGGGAAAAGCTGTGCGAGAGGGTGACGGGCTCAACGCTTCTGGAAAATGCTACAATTCAACATTGGTGTTTTAGAATTTGATTCCTTGCCTTTTCTTGGAGCTGGGAGTGGGGATATTTAATTTCAGGTGTGGGGTCTATAAAGAGATAAGATAAAAGTCTGAAAATAAGTTAGAAAGTTAAGGTAAGACAAATAAGAAAAAATGATTACTTTAGTTTGCGAGGATTTATGTTATCTCATCAAAACCATCGGCCTTCCGAAGCGCACAAGATATTTCTTGCGAGCGAGGGGTACTTTTGTACTTTCACCCCGGGGAATTTATTCTTAACTTATATCAATTTCCCCCCTTTTATAGTTATTATTTATTTAATTATTTACTTTTTGGTAGAGTAGCTTCAATGATGAGGGCGGGGGGAGCTCGTGGGGGAGACGGGGTTTTAAATATTTGTCTTAATGCGTTACTTTTGCTCTGCTTTTCTCGTCCTTTTTATGTGGTTGTGGATAAGGAATCGTGTCCCGACAGCGAAATAACATGCAACCGTCGCGAGAGAATCGCCCCGGTTTAGGAAAGTCAAGATTACGAAACTCCCACTAATTAATTAATCAATCAATCAGTCACTCAGATAGTGAAATATCTCGAAAGAAGAGGATTAATAATTGCATGTACTGTTGTATTAGGAATAAACCTGAATTTGTTTTCCTCCTTTTCTTTTTCTATCATTTTTTCCTTACACATGAATAACTGCATTTAGTTCAGCATTTACAAGGCGGCGGTCGTCTAGATCGCGTGGCCCTTGGGTCGAGTGACCCTCGCCGAGGGTCGCCCGAGGTCGGGCGACCTCCGATGGCCCTTGGTTGGGTCGTGCGACCCTCGCCAGAGGTTGCCCGACCTTGGGCGACAGCCACCAACGCCAGATCTAGCTCACCGGCAGCCGTAGCCCTTCACCGGGCAAAATTGGAAATATGTAGAATTAGTGAGGGTAGTTTTGAAAAGGAAAAAATAATTTCAACATTCGGCAAAATGCTGAAAGCCCAAAGCTAATAGTCCTTACTAGCTTTTTAGGTTTTCAAAGATTTTCAAGCGCAAGTGAAAGTTTGGTTCCCTTCAAAGTTGAATCAAACTGGCCCAAAGATTTTCCCAAGGGATTTTCAGGCCCGAAAGTCCATTGGAGATGTTGAACCAAACGCAACCTTGAAGGCTCATGACAAATGTGAATGCCTCTCTTTCCTTCTTCTCCTTCTTCTTCTTCCGCCAATCTCTGGAAGAGCCAATTGGAGAAGAGCAAGAGCTCGTCTGGCATTGCCACTAGCCTTTCTTTAAGCCACATGACACCACCGCTCGCCTCGCCCTAACCCCAACCCCCCGTCTCTCTCCCCGATTTGGGTTTACAGTGTTGAATCTAAGGTTGCAAACAATATTGCTAGCCTCAAATCCAGATTCAATGCATGATTCCTAATCCGTCACTCACAGTAAATACAACCACACATATATCCACACCCACATGCGTGCGCATACATAGAGAGAGAGGATTAATATTTGGGTTTTGGTAATTTAGGTAAATTCCTAAAAGGAAAAAAAAAGTGAGATAATTTGGTCATGTTTTGGTAATTATACGTGGTGATGAAGTTAACCTATGATACTCGCTAGGCAGGCGGCCCAATAGTAACGAAATTAGAGGATGAAGGTACTAGTATTATAGGCGGAAGGTTCGACTCCTTTGCTAGGCAGAGAAAAGTCCGAGCGAAAAAGAAAGAGTTAGAGACCAATTCAAAAAAAAAAAAAAAAAAATCCATGTTTGCAAAGTGCCCATATCCTTTACAGTTGAGCCCATTATGATGATCCCACATCACATTTTAGAAACCGACCAACTTTATGAATCCATGTCCCTACTAAAATAACTATCACTAACGTACAATACTATCTCTCAACTTTATGTAGGTATTTGGGATTACTATTCCAGTTTTTCAAATTTGTCCCACTCCCAACTCCAAATTTAAGAAAACTTTCTTCAAATGAAAAATTAAGAGAAAAGGAAAAAAGAAAGTTATGAGAAAGCGAAAATTCACGTTTTTTGATATTACATATATGATCAATTAATGACCAAAATAAAAGGGCTGGGTCAATCACTTTGTACGGGGACAATATCGATGCACTTTCCTGTTCTTTCCTGTTCCTGCGGATGATGAACACGATCATCTCTCATTCGATTCTTGCGTGTGCTGATGTAGAACCCGCGTGAAGATAGACGTGAACAAATGCACGATCGACAAGACATGACAAGGCGTGATTTGGCTGTGAGACGTGCACAGCTTTGACCCATCACGATTGAAGTCGGCAGAAATCATTAGGACAATTGTCCAAAAAAGTCTTGAACCGATTATGCAGGTGTCAGATTCGATTTCAAACTCATCAATTTGATTAATTTAATCTTAAATTTTTCATTGAATTGGCCAACTTAAACTAGAAATCACTAACACGACGATTCAGTCAATATAGACCATCCCCCAAACAATGTTATTTCATGATTTTTTTAAAAAATTTTCTGGATTTTTTTTTCCAATTTTCCTCACTTGATTATGTCATGTAGGACAATCAATGTTGATTGGACCGCCACGTTAGTAATTTACAACCAAACTCAATTGGATGGACTAAGTTGAGAAATCGTCAAAAGATCTAAGACTAATCTAACTAAATTGAAAAGTTAAGGACTAAATTGAGGGTAGTATAATAGATTTAGAACTTTATGGACAATTATCCAAAAAGTTATTTGGTGCGATTAGTACATGCATTAAGGATCTATTTATTTCACGAAAAATGTACCAATTCTAGAATACATTTTCTAGAAAAATGGCTTTTATGTATTGGTGTTTGGCCAAAACCTGAAGATCTTAAAAGTATTTTCCATTGTTTGATAAAGAAAATCCGAGGGTGAAAATTAACAAAAATTTGTATCTATCATTTATTTTATACATTTACTGTTTTTATATATATTTTTTATTTTATTTTTTTTTTTCTTCTTCTTTGGTCGGTCGACGGCCACAATGACAACCAGTGAGCGCCTCGGCGACGGCCAATGAGTTTCGAGCAAGGCCTCTAGTCTCACAAGCATCCCAACATTCTTCATTCCAATTTACATGCAAAAGGGGGGTATTGAATACAATATTGCATCACTTACATACCGGGTTCCAATTCCCCTTTATATAATAAATAATAGTATTTCTAATGGGGATTTTAATTTTTACAATAGATTATAAATAGTCTCTTTTATTCTAATAACTTAGACTTTTTTATAAGACTTTCTAACGGGCATTTAAAAAAAAATCCATTATTTTCACAATTACTAAGGGGAATTTGATTGACGTTAGTACCTCGGGGCAATACTCATTCAAGTACATACCATGCACTTTTCTGGCAAGTATTATTCTATTGATTTCGTTTCACTGGTATGTTTATACCATGACCATGACTATGACTAGATAAAGCGAAATTTCTCCTCAAATTTTGCATATATCTCTCCTTCTATTCCCATTTCAAATGATTAACACATCACATGCATGAAAAAGCAAAATTCCCACCATCAAACCCCCAAATTTTACCAGTAAAATCGATTTGCCAATCGCGGTATTAAAATAAGAAAATTAAGAGAAGACGTTACTTTAGATGAAAAATTAAAAGAAAAGGAAAAGGGGGAAAGTCCTAAGAGAGAGAAAAATTCATTTTTATTTTAATTAAATATATGATCGATTAATGACAAAATCAAAGGGCTAGGTCAGGCCCTTGGCATGGCCACCATCCAGCAAAATTCGAATGGCGAAAGACAGATACTGATTGATGCGCCTTCCTGTTGCCGCGGATAATTAACGCGACCATCTCCTTCGATTCTCGGGTGTGTCCACCCATGTGGAACACGCGTGCTGATGTGAAAACACGGACAGTCGACAGGGCCAGGGCATGATTGGCTGTGGTAAACCTGGAAGGACGTGCACGGCTTTGACCAATTGCGATTGAAGTCGGCAGAAATCAGTTAGGAAAATTGTCCAATGGAGTCCTGATCCTATTGCTCGGGCCTCCATTGTACTCCTGACTTATCAATTTACTAATTTAATTATAAAATTTTCAACATTTTTCATTATAGTCCTTTTGGCCAGTTTCGATTAAAAATTATCGACGCGACAATCCAATTAATTTTCTAATTTTTTTATTTTAAATTTTCCTCTCTTTGCTTGGTCAGCATGTTACAAACGAAGGGAAGAGAGGAAAATAAGAAAAAAAGAAGAAAAAAAATCAATTTTTTTTAAATTTCAAAACAATGATGTCTCATCCACATTAGTTGCTGGTCGTGCCACATAGGATAACTGTCAAATACTGGACTACTACATTAAAGATTTCCAACCAAACTTGACTAGATTGACTAAATTGAGAAATTAGTAAAAGGCCTATGATTAAATTGATTAAATTGGAAAGTTAATGATTGAATTAGAGCAGTACAATAAATTTAAGACTTTCTCGACGATTCTTTATAAAGTTATTCAATGCTCCTAGTTCATTTATTAAGGATCCATTTGCTTTGTGGAAAATGTATCATTTCTAGAAAATGTTTTCTAGAAACATGACTTTATTTTTTGGTATTTGGCCAAAACTCAAAAAAGATCTAGAAAGTATTTTTTGTTGTTTGGTAAGGAAAATCTAATAGGGAAAATTATTTAAAAATTTTGTATTTTTTTCAATTACTTTTAATTATTATTTTTGTTTTTATATTTTCTATTATTATTATTTTCTTTTTCTTCTTCCTTGGCCAATTGCTTGCCACAACAATGGTTGGTGATCACCCATAGGCAAGCTTGAGGCCAACCAACAAGTTTCAAGTAAGGCCTTGAGTCTCACTGGATATGGCGAGGTTTGAGCTCACTAGCCCTGGACAAACTAGCTCGCTAACCATCAATGTTAAAAGAAAAAAAGAAAAATAAAAGAATATCTAAAATTAAAAAATAATCAAAAATTTGATTTTTTTAAATATTTTTGTAAGAACAAAGTTTCAATAATGAAGGACACGAGCCCAAGTATGGAGGACTTGCGCACGGCCTTTGTGGACCTAGGCCTAGGGGTGAGCATCGATCCAAGGTTAACCATGGACCAACCTTGAACAGATCCAACCCTGCCAATCTTGATCTGGTTCCCAAGGGGACTAGGTCGATCATTGGTCCTAGAGTCCCTAGACTAGACTGTGTGGGTTTGCCCTTGATCTTAAGAGTTTAGGGTTAGTCTAACCCGGATCAACCTTAACTGTATATATTATTATATATATGTAAAATATCATTTATAATTTTTTTTTTATATATTCTAAAGAGAAAATCCTAAGTCAAACGGCATCAACAACATTAAGAAGCTTCTCCTCACGGTGTCCAAAATAGCATAAACAATATTAAACGGTTCCCGACAAAGCCTCCTCTAGTACTCATTCTCCTCTCTTTTTTTTGTCCTCTTAGTCTTCAAATAAGAAACAACTTCTCCACTTACCGCTTGATACTCGTCCCACTTAACTTCCTTGCTCGTTGCTCAATTTTCCATCTTGTCCCATATCTCTATGAACGGTCTTGATTATTTTTATGGTTTCTTGCTTTTAGTAAGTATGAAATTTCTATTTTTACCTTACCTTAAATTTATTGAATATGTACTAGTATTTATAATTTGGTTGCACAATGCCGCATTATCGATGAATATGTAATTTGAAATGATAGGTTTACCTTTATAGGGAATACAAAGAGTGAAACAAAAAAATTATTAGTTGACCTAGGAACCGGACTGAACCCATTAGGTCGGTTGGTCCCACGCTCAATAGGGTCGATTTTCGGTCTCAAAAATTGAGGATCAATACCGCTGCAGGCCGGCCCTGTAGCTAAAAATGGACCGACCCAACCTGATCACGCCACCCCTACCTAAGCTAGGCCTAAGGGTTGGGACCAGAGTTTGAGCGGTAGGGACCAGAGTTTGAGCGGTAGGGACCCGAGCACGACCTTTATGGACTAGAGCTAGAGTGTTGGAGCATCAAGTATGGGCACCAAGAGTTCGGGCTTGGCCTCGATGGGCTAGGGTGTGGGTGTTGGGGGCCTAGGCCCGAGCACCAAGGTCCCAGGCCTGGTCGTCGAAGACCTAGTCTTGAATGCCAGAACTTGGGACTCAACATTGGGGTTTTCGTGTCCAAGTGTAGAGTTTTGGGTTTAAGGCTGATATTTAGTTATATTTTGAAAAACATTTTATGGTTCTTTCAAAGCGATAATCATTTTCATGATTTTAAGTTTCGGTATGAAAAATATTTCCGTTGACTTATTTTCATAAGCAAACCAAATGCCAGAAAACCGTGAAATAAACGAACCCTAAATCGAATTAAAATCGTCAAATTTGAAGGGAGCTACGTGGAGTCCATGTGAAACCTGACAGGTCGCGTTTGAATGTCCGGATTTGGATTGGGATAGAACAGAATAAGGAAGGATTAGAAATCCTCCGAACATCCTCCAAGTTATAAAAAATTCCATCATATGTTTGGTACAATCCAAGATATTATTAAAAAACTTTGAAAAATCTCATTTGCGTAGGGCAATCTCTCGTGATATACAGATCTCACCTCTTAAGCCTCCTCATCAGCTCATCAAAACCACTCTCCCTCTGATTTGTCTTCTTCGTTGTCAGCTTCGCCAAATCCACCGCTAGGCCATACTCCTCGCTCAACTTCACTACGTCGGAGGCCAATTGAATGCCAGCGAAGACGAGCCTCGAGTCGTCGAGGGCATCATAAAGCGACCAAGGGAGATGCTGGGCGACCAATTGGCAGACGAGGCAGAGTTGAAGGATGACAATGGGGTGGTATATGCCGCACGCGAAGCTCGGACGCCACTTGATGTGGGAGCTAATCTTGGGGTAGTGAGGGGCACCAAATATCTTGAAAAATTTTGATTATTGATCTGTAATTTACCAGTGTCAAATATCTTTGATTTGGTTTTAATGGACGGGTTTACATATTGGTATAAGATCGTTTTGACAATTTGGGTCTAGAGATAATGCAATTATGATGTGGTTATTCCTTGTCGAAGACAAAAAGTCACCACTGTTGCACCGCCATAGATTACCAACGGCAATGACAATATTTTGTTGTAATATGAGGCAACCAATCTATTTTCATTTTCAGAGCTAGATATTATTTTTGTCAAGTTTTATGGGAGGATGTGCATTGTGCACGATGATCGGCGATGTCTTCTCCTTTTCACCTTAGTCGTCGGAACAATATCGATTGACGAAGACGATTGGGATGTGCAACAAATGCTATTTGATTTAGATTAGTTCCTAAACAGTGCACATGTGATGATATGCCTACTTAATAATTTGTCACATGGAGGGGATCTCCCATCTCTACACTCTGCTTGCATTCATTTTTCCACATAGAGCAATAAAATAAAAAAATAAGAAAGAACGGTCGCGGTCGATTGTCTTACTTAACCATTTAAAAGTTAAGGAGAACTATCAAAATAAATACATCAAGTCACCAAGGAAAATATCAAAGACACGGACGTAATTTTTTTTTTTCCAAATTGAAGGTGTAAATTTGAGAAAAAAATTTCTCTTTGCCTTCAATATTATTGAGAGAAATAATAGCCTTACAATCCGATGTGGCAACGGTATTGACTTGTGGACGTCAATTAATTAAATGGTCACTCTCATATGTCGACCTTCTTAATAAATTCCATGGATTATGGATCTTGTCGGTTCCTTCCATCTGAATTTTCTCTAGAGCCTTTCTCTACCTTAGCGAAATAATGGCAAAAGAAGACATTATTAACGAGGTCGACATCAAGTTTCCATTTGCGACCTCGTATTTTGGTTTATGTAATTTGCCACAAAGCAAAAAAAGTTGCTAAATGTTAAAAATATTTCATCTTTATTTTTCAAATGAAAAGGAATATGGCATAATAAATTCATCACGCAATGTCGGAATATATGCAGCAACTCAACATTTTGAAAACATAAATTCGCCAATTTGCCGCATCTCATGTTCCCAAAAGTGTCTCCAGTTCTAGGTTTAGGCAATTTATTCGACAATAAGTTTCCAACTAATCAGTCTAGAGTTACAGGCTAACCTACTTGATCCTAAGTCGTTTGAGAACCTAATCTTAGGCATAGAGAGAAAGTGACCTAACCACCTAAATCGAGATGAAAGCAACCGGTGGTATTCATAAAAGCCTAGATCATTCAGATGTTCGATTGTGTGCAGGAAATATTAGTAATCCATAATGCTCTTTTCATACCATAGCTTTTTCATCAACTAAATATATTCGCCATTAACTTGCTAAGTGCGGATTAACATGTATAGTAGTAAATTTCCATTGTATTAAACACCAAAAAATTGTAAAGATATATATCTCGACGTCAGTTTAGTTTTTTCACAATATTTCAATATCTAAATATACTTTTTTTTTTTGGTGGTAAGATTATTATTATTTTGCTTGATTTAAATAGAACCAAAAGAACAAATATTTTATGAGTTTATCTATAATAATAACCTAAGAAAATATACTTAAGAGAATCATAAAAGTTATAGAGAACTATTTTTTTTTGGTACAATCGGCTTAGTAAAGCATGTGTTTTCTTTCTTTCTTTCCTTTTTTGGAGTTGGCCCTTCAATCAAAACTAAAATTGGAAATGCAAAGTGGACTAACTTGTAATTATCGAGTCAATGCTAACTGGATATATTATTTTTAGGTGTTGACTAGATAAAGTATTTGATTTTTTTAATAAAAAATAGACTTGGGAGGGGGGAAGGGGGACAAGGGAGGTGATTAGGTGCAATACTAATGTCAGTGACACCCACACATCGAAAGGACCATTGAGCTTAGAACTGATTGGTTTTCTGTCTGGTTCGGTTCCAAGATGGAATTGGGAACTCGACCGTGAGGACCGATTCCCAAATTCTAGGATCGGAAATCGGACCGATCGGTCCTAGAACTGGGAACCGAATCGATTGACCGGTTCGGTGGAATAGGTAATTTGTTGTTTGAGGGCAAAAATAATTTGTTGCTTGGGTACGATTCATATTTTCTTGTTCTCAGCCGTGCTCTCTTCCATATTGACTACTTAGAGGGCCTTGGGAATGTTTTGGAAGTTCTGATCTCTTCATTAGTTATAAACATGGAAGAAATTAATCCGCTAAACGCGACCCAGAACACGAGTGGCATCGTCGAGGTTCCTTGTTACAGAGGTGACACAAATCTGAACCGCAACAACCGTGCCATGAAGAAATGGAGACGGCGTGGTGGGTGCTGTCGATAATCTGGATGGAGGACTCGAGGTTGTGGAGGAGGCCACCGTCGGGAGGAGCCGGATGGGGTTGGACTTGAGGCAAAGCAGAAAGCAAAAAGGGAAGGTAAAGCATAAAACGAAAAGGGAGGGAGGGGAAAGCAAAACCTAAAATGGGCAAAGGGATTTTCTCAGTTTTTTTTTTTTAATATCAACCGATCCAGTTCGGTTGGTTCAGTTTCCATCTTGGAACCTGAACCGACCGACCGACCATTGGTTCCAAGAATGGAAACCGGGAACTGAACCACCCTTTCTGAGAATTGCCTAAAACCAATTAGTTCGGTTTGATTCTGGCGGTACCCGTTGCACACCCCTTATTGAGCCCTTGTTTTTTTTTTTTTTATTGGTCGGTTTATTGAGCCCCTTGTTGGCTATCAATAGTTAGAGGACCATAGGAGATAGTTGGCCAGGGTCGCTTGACCCCGGTGAATCGATGATGGCCAGATCTAGTCTAAGTCGCACTAGCTTGGGTCAAATTGGGCTGGGGTCATGCGAACCCGCAAAGCCCATCAGGGGGCTTTTTTTCTTTTTTCTTTTTTCCTTTTGAGTTTATTTTTTTCCTATTTTTTAACAAATACTTCTAATATTAATTTAAAGATCCAATTACATAGAAAAAAAATTCAGCAACCCGATTAAACTATTTGAAGAAGTTCGGCCACCTTTTATAAACATCATTCTTATTTCTGTTCCTCTCTTCTCGCCTTAATCAACGAACGAACATTCATTCACGTACATCATACCTAACACTGTATGACAACAACAATCCACTACATCATCTCATATATTGAAACGAGTTATTGGACAAAGTGTTTGACACGCACGATATTTGACCCCTATAGGGTTTGCAAGTCCTTAGCATTGCTGGGGACAGAAATGTAGCTGTTAGGCGGTCTCCGCTGCATCACATTCCTAGAACTTTCGTATGTCATTTTCGATACCATTATTCCAATAAGAGCAAACGCAATATAAAACCACATTGCCAACACCAAGTGAAGAGCAGAACGAATTTGAAAATCCTACCGACCACGCGAAAATTAAAATAAAAGAAAAGAAAAAAGAAGAAATCTGGTTGTTTTCGAGCTGTCTCTGTAGATTCAATCGAAACATATGACAAAATTCAACGATATTCAAGCCCCCCAAAAAAGAAAAATGCCCAAAATATTTCAAACTGAAAAGGACAGGGCCCCGCGATCGATGCGCATTCGAATTTCCATATAGGCCCTCCGACAACACCGAAATTACCACATGTGCCCCGCCCTTTTTGAAAAAGTCGGAAAAAGAAATATTCAGAAAAACAGCGTCGCCAGCAGCAGAGAGACGCCGCCCCACGCCGCCCCGCGCACGCCCGCGCCCCCGCCGGATCCGCTGCTCCCCGGCGCGTTCACCGCCGTGAGGGGCGGCGATTCCGCCGCGCCCGGGCCGGGCGGCGTGACGTACGGGGGCGGCGGCGGCTGGTTGAGGCTCGGCGGCAGGCCGGAGCCGTGCTGGACGTCGATCTGGAACCGCATCCCGCTCTGGCACTGGACGCCGTCGTCGGCGTCGGAGAAGAAGTAGTTCGTGCCCTCCTGGGTCAGCGGGACCGCGACGGTCAGCGCCTCGCCGAAGTGTTCGCTGCCCCCGCCGTACTGGAAGGTGTCGCTGTCGGAGGCGTCGTCGGTGATGCAGGCCTTGTAGGTCGTGAGGTTGTAGGTCTGGAACACGGTCTGGTTCGAGTTCGTGCTGAATACTGCGCGCACACGGATCACCAAGATCAGGGAGAGAAATCAGATTCGGAAATCGAACCAATCGTGCGAATCGCGACGAATCAGGGCGTCGAGATTAGCAATAGCAACAATCGAACGCGAGCTTTGCCCTAATCGTCACCATAATCAGCTGAACTCGAGCGAAAATGCATACATTCTCGGATCGATCGGTGCTGTGGATGCGTAAGATGGAGTTGAGAAATGGAGGGAGGTGCTTACGGAGGTAGTCGCCGAGGTTGAAGGTCTGGGAAGCGGCCCAGGCGGTGTAGTTGGCGGAGGTGGCGTTGGTGGTCTCGTTGAAGAACCAGCCGGAGCTGCCGCCGACGGTGTAGTTGGCGTACGCGGCGGAGGCGGAGGGGACGGAGTAGGCGGCGGCGAGCAAGAGGAAGAGCGCGAGGGCCGTCGGATTGGAAGCGGCGGCCATCGCGAGGCGTCTGATCTGGCGACTTTTTGGGCCGGTCTTTGTGTGGGTCTCTCTGATGTCGCTGATCTCCGCGAGAGGTTTTGAACTGATGATGCTTGATTTCGCTCCGAGTTGACTTTTTAAGGAGGAGGAGGAGCAGCTGTTGACTGGCATGATGGGCGCGTTTACACTTCCTTCAGATGTGAAATCCTATTGGCGACGCTGAAGAGGTTGTTAGCTAGCAGTTAGCACATTTTACTTATAAAAAGATATAGGCTTTTCTGTCTAGAGGATCGATCAGTTCGATTGTCGCTATCTTACTTTGTGAATCTCATATATGTCTTGGTGTCGATTTGACATATTATATGATTGTGATGAAATTGGTCTGCTGGACATGAAAGATGAGATCATTAGTTCAAGACCTTTAGTAGGAGCATTATGTATATGTGGTTTCTTGAGGATCGGTTTTGAATATCTAGCACCTTGATGCAACTATGGTTATGGATTCTCTATCCTTAAATTTCTGGGCCATGGGTGGTACCGAGTTGTTATGATCTATGAAGCATGGACATGTTGCCGGAACTTTTGTGACGTATCAGACATGTGTCGACGTGTCAGATATTCTTGGACATGCGATCAACACGTGTCGCATTTTTCGACACGTGATCAATTTTTCTCGATACGTTCCGACATGCGTGTCCAAGAGAGAGGATCATCGAAGAAGATCATGGAAGGTGGAGGCAAGGGTGAGGGACCGGAGGCTAGGCCGCAAGCGACAGCGAGGGAGTGCCACAAGAAGAGTAGAGACCAAGCCGTGACTACAATGCAAGGCCAGCGGCAGGCTACGGTTGCGAAGGAAGAAGGGCCAAAGGGCTTGAGGTGAGGCAACGAGTAATTGTAATGAGATGACCGAGAGAGAGAACAGAGATTGAGAGGGAGAGGGTCGCATGAGGAGGAGGAGGCAACGGCTAGGGTTTGTGAGGGAGGAAACTCAATAAATTAAAAATGGGATTTGATGGGACTTTGGCGTGATTCTTTCTTTCCTGGAGGGAGGGGAGGTGGGGTGGACAAGAGTGTTTAATTTTCAAGAAAAGTAATAGGTTGGGGAAGGGGAGAAGAAACGAGAGAAAGATCGAGAAACAAGGGAAGTGAAATAAATTTGGGGGTGGGCCGTTGGGGATGGATCCTGGGAGACTTTCTTTTATCAGAAAAATAAATAAGGAAGGCTATGAAATTATTTCGAAAATGAAAGTACTAAATGTTGAATAATTGTAAAAAAATCATAGATTTATATAGATAAGTTAATTCTAATTTCTTGTTAGTCATTAATTTCATCAATAATTTTTTTTTTAGAGTTAGAAACATGTCCCCAAATATGGATACGCATTAACTATGATTGTATTTCAAATTTCCTATAAATAGATTTATTAATATTATTAGTTTAATTCATTGTAGGCTTTTTTTTTTTATTTATTTAATGGTGAATTTGAATCAAATTAATTAAAAATAAAAATATCCATTTAATATACAACGTGTTTCAATATGTCATAATTCTCTATTTTTGAGAAATGACGTGTTGGCATGTGGTGTCGTGTCGTGTCGCATGTTTCTGTCGCGTATTCGTGCTACTTAGGTTATGATTTCTTTAGCAAGAGCATTATGCATACGTGGTTTTCTGAGGATCGGTTTTGAATATCTAGCATGAGCCGTTAAACGGGTGGGTCAGGTCGAGTTTGGGTCGGGTCATTAATGGTCCGATCCAAATCACCCATTAACCCATTTATGACCTATTTATACTTAATGTAAATTTTCCGACCCATACCCGACCCGACCCATACCCAATCTATACCTAACCCAACCCATATTAATAAAATATTTTCATATTTAACTAAATTTAGAAAAACTTATTCTTATGTTTTTTTTTTTTAAAGATTATATTACTAAAATACTTCCTAGCTTATTTCTAATATATATATATATTTCTTAAATGGTAATGCTAAAATAGTTTTATACAATACAAATTTAATGGACAATTTTATAATTTTTAAAATAATTATTTTAAAAAAATCGAATTTTAATTATTTTTTAAAATAAAATTTTAATTATCTTTATTTTATTTTTAAATATAATCTTTTTTTTTTTTAGTTCTTCTTCTTCTTTGGCCGGCCACAGGCGAGCCTCGAACTCGCTTGACGCCGGCGAGCTCGAGGCTTGCCCGACACCGGTGAGGCCTCCGCCTCGCCGATCCGGCGAGCGAGCTCGAGCTCGCCCCTCGGCGGGATCCGGCGAGGCTTGAGCCTCGCCGGACGTCGACAAGGCCTCCGCCTCACCAGATCCGGCGAGCTCGAGGCTCGCCGGCGTCGCGAGCTCGAGCTCGCCCCTCGCCGGGGCGAGGCTCGAGCCTCGCCGGACGTCGGCGAGGCCTCCTCCTCGCCCGATCTGGCGAGCTTGAGGCTCGCCGGCGTTGGGCGCTCGAGCTCGCCCCCTCGCCGGATCCGGCGAGGCTCGAGCCTCGCCCGACGTCGGCGACTTGAGTCTCGGCGGGCATCGGCGGCCTCGCCAGATCCGGCGGGGGCGAGCTCGAGGCTCCGCCCGGCCGGTCGCCGGCACAAGGAAGAAGAAAGACAAAAAGAAGAAGAAAGAAAATAAGAAAATAAGAAAAGAAAAGAAAAATAAAAAATAATTATAATTTCGATTTTTTTAAATATATTTTTGTAAAGTTAAAGAGAAAAAGAAATTGTGAGGTTTTGGGTGAAAATAAATGAGTTCATTCTTAATGAGTTAATAAATGGGTCTTAAATGAGTGCAGAAATGACTCATTTAAGACTCATGTATCTTACTCTCTTTATTTTTAAAACCCATTTATGGGTGTTTTAGTAAATAAGGCTTGACCCATTAATGACCCATTTAAACATAAATGGGTTCATAAATGGGTCAACGACCCATTTAACACCTCTAATCTAGCACCCTGATACAACTATGGTTATGGATTCTCTAGTCTTAAATTCCGGGCCACGGGTAATACCGAGTTGTTATGACTCAAAAGTCAAATTGGACATTCCATAACAAGTTTAGTACTTTGAAGGTAATAATGAAATTTCTAATTACGCGGATCACCTCTTTTTGCCCTTTTTTTTCCATACAAATTGTAAAATATCGTGTAGGCTAGTTCCATCAATGACATGTATAGAAATGGTCCTAGAACTCATGGGATTTTTATTTTTATTTTTGTGGGATTCGATTTGGGAGTGCACACATGCGAATGATTAGGCATTGGTAATGATTGATTTGGCTAGCCCCTAGGCAACTGACACGGCCCACGGACGAAGCATGTTCCAAGACCGTCCGGGCCGTGTCATGCACGAAGGGCTGCCCAAGAACAGCCCATGACTGACCCACAATCTGTGACATCCTGATTTTCGAGTTTGATTTCGATAAAATGAAATGAGCTTTTCATCGACGTATCTATAGCCTTTTTCTCTGAGTTGGCAACTCACGAGTTAACTAGCCTATTAGGTGAAGCCGTTAAGAAATCTAAACGCAATAGACATGAGAATTCGATCAGGAATCGACTGCTCGACCATGCTAATCCACAAGGGTCATTAAGGCACCGTCAAAATCGATCAGAGACTGGAGATAGGTTGATTTGATAGAGGTATGTGATTAGTGCGTGGGTGATTCCATCTAATTGCAAAATTTCTGTCGAACGGTACTAAATCGATTTTTCTATCATTTTCGTACTTTGTGTCCGTATTTGAAATCTTGAGATTTTCACGATAATCGAGAGTGGCCAATGTGTTGAAGATGTACGTTGTGACTCGAAAATAATCGATCATGGGTCAATTGCATTACAAATTACTAAAAGCTACCCGGTAGATTGGGATGCACTAAAATCACGTCAGATTGAAATTAATCACGAAATTGAACCCGATTTCAGAAATCAAAAGTTTTGTCCTGTCACGATCTATTTTAGGAACGTCGACTCATCCTCCGAAGAATTTTCGAAATTCCGAGATTATTACGGAAAATCGATTTGGACGGTTTGGAAAATAATGGTTTGGAAAATAATGGAAATTCAGATTGGCCAAATTAAATGGATTTTTGGCCTCCTTACCGAGCCTTTGAGTGTTGGGAACTTATAGAAAGTTTGTGGGACTTTTTCTTCGGAAAAATTAGACGTCGAATTGGAGAATTTTGGGAAGAAATTGAACCAAAGTTGTGAAATTCGGAATTTGGCATGGGGCTGCAATTTTTGGCTTCAAATTTGGTTTAATTGTGAAATTTACTTGTTAGAAAGTAAGTGGGGACATTAGATATTTGCATGAGGGCACTGGGGGACCAAGCTTTAAATGGAGGGGATTAAGCTTGTTGACTTTCTTGTCTTGGCTTCTCAAGCACGCTTGGCTGCCCTCCTTCTTCGAACGAGCCTCGGTCTTCTACTCTTGCTTGGCTTTCATTTTCTTCGTTCGAAACCACAGCTCCATCTTCTTTCGGTTTCCCTTTGAAGCAGCGCCATTTGTCGCGTCTTCTCTCCAGGGTCAGCCACCAACACAGTCAACCGAAGCCGCTCCATCTCTCCTCCATTTTAGCTTCGTCCACGTCTCTTCCTCCCACCGTCAGCCCACGATTGAGAAATCAGCAGCCCAGCATCTCCACCGAAATTTGCCGCCTCTTTCTTTTATTTGCATCTTGAAGCCCCATTGATTCTACAAGCTCTCGCCCGCATCATCATCATCCCCGACTAAACTTTGTTCCCCACGAGTCAAAGCTCCCCCAGCTGGTGTCATTTGTTGACCACCAACGCCCCACCTCCTCACTCGCCGTTCCCTTCAACGACCAGTCCACACGAAGCCTTCGACCGACAGCCCATCTTTAGCAATTTTGTGGCCTAATTCCACCGAGTACAGAAGCCTAGCCATGAGTTTTCAGCCCAGCAGCCCAAGAATTTAGCAGTTCGGCCCATCTTGGGCTTGCGAAGCAAGCCCAACCCAGCTACAGCCCAAGCCCAAGATCAAGCCCAGCACTTGCTGTGGGCTTGCAAGGCTTCTCGGCCCGGCCCGAGCTTCCATCGACGCCGCCGAAAATTCGATTTCGGCCGCCGTCATGCCGTCGTCGTGGTGAATCGGTTCTTGCAATAAACCGGTGAGTTCGTGTTCTAATCCCTAATTAGTGGGCTAATGACACTTAGAGGTGTGTTAGTTAGCTAATTGGTGGATTAATTAGGTTAATTAGGATTAGGATGGTTTAGTTAGATTAAGTATATAGTTAGTATTTAGTTAGTTTAATTAGTTTAGTTAGGTGGATTAGTTAGGAATTAGTTAGTTTATTTTAATTAGTGTACTTAGATTAAATTAAATAGAATGGTTAGATATAATTGTTAGTTAGAGTAATTAGCCTAGTTAGTTTAGGTTAATTTAATTAAATGCTTTAAATTTAATTATTTTGTAATTTATTTAATTTTTGGTAATTTATTTAATTATTAATTATTTTCTAGAAATTAGACGGGATAGCCGGTGATCGGAATTGCGTGCTGATTGCAATGGTGTGTTCAATTTCTACAATTGAGTGTTAAATTGTGCAAATTAAGTGCTGATTGGATTTTTGGTCATTTATTCCAAAATTTGTGAATTTCCAATATTTATTCAGAAAATCCTGGGTGTCGGATTTTAACACAAAAAATGGTTTTATATACTATATAAAACAGTGGGATTTTAAATTGGAGGTTATGAATTTTCTGGTTCAATCTGACCGTGTACCCATACATGACTATTTTACTATGTGTTTTTAATATGAAGAAAATATGCCAGGATCACTATCTTAATTGAGGCATTTGAGTGCAATGCACGGTGACCTGGGCCAAAATTAATTGGTCATGTGTTGGTTAAGAGAAACCATCTCGTGCAATTACGCCGGACGTTACTAAATCCCTTTTCGGGTTACCCATGTATTAAGGGTATCGGGTCGCAGTAGATTTTGGACTAACGCGCCTTCGGGAAAGCCGTCAATGAGACGTAGCCGTGCTCAATGGGGAAGAGACGATGCCTGGCTACGCCGGTAGACTGCCGAACATGGAAGTCAACAGTGCCTTGAGTGGCTTAATTAACAATTGGAACACATGATTGTTTGAGTTGATGTGCCTGATTATGAGACAAAACTTTGTGGCATGGTATGGGACGTGCCATAACGGTTTGGCCTTATAATCGGGATCCTTGTGATTAATTGAGTGGATGAGGTGTTTCAATTGTTATATGCATTGATTATATGCATTGTGATGTGAACTGTGTTGATGTGCAGGAAGGAACTGAGGCGAGGTAAGTCCCCTATGTTAATTGTGTGATTGTGTGGTTAGGACACTTCTAGGTGTATTTCCCTCATAATCGGGGCTTAGAGCGTGAACTCGTTGAGATTTATATCTCACCTTGTCGTGGGGTAAATTTTTAGGATCGTAGAATGGAGGGTCTAGAGCCGAGCTGAGGCGACCTGAAGAGTAGGTTAGATAGGATAGCCTCTTTTTGAGAACAAATCTTTTGGGTATAGACGTTTGTAAATGATTCAGTATGTTTATAAAATCATGTTTGTTTGTGAATGTAATCATGTTTGTTTGTGAATGTTTTTCAATCTCGAAATGGTTACTGTTAAGGGATTTATTATTCGCTTCCGTATGTGTAATAAAATAAAAGGGTTGGTGACTCGTCTTGAGAAGTCGCAAAATTTTATCGACCAGAGAGGGATGGGCACACGCTCGAGGATCGGGGCGTGACACGATCAATCCCCGATCCGCGCTCGGCCAGCCCACGTGCGATACGGACAAAGGCCCATGCGTGACCCATGAGCAACCCGTGAGCAAAGCCCGGCCAGCCCATGTGCAATTTGTGGCCATTCACCTTCTCCCGTGTCAGGTGTGTCAGGCGGCCTTGCAGCCTTGATCTTGCTTCTGACACACGCCCATGGGCTCCCCAAGGGCTACAGGCATTGAGTGGCTTGTTGTGTAGCCTTGTAATGATGATACGGATTCAAAATCCACCGTTGGATCGGAGGGACGATCAACGGCCAGGAATAGGTATAAATAGGGGTCCCTTCCCCTCATTGTAACTAGTTCGTTCACAAGTAAATATACACTCTATTTGCTCATTCGACTTTTGTGTTCGACGTGTGTGTGTAAGGCTGACTTGGGATCGAAAATCCTAAGGTCGCACGGAGTTTCAATCGATCGTAATCACACGCTTAGATTTTACTAAAAAGGTAAGGGGCTTTGTCGAATTCCTCAAGACCAGATCGTGCATCGATCAATATTGCCAAAGTTTTTGCTTGAGATGTAACAAAAAACCTTAAGGAGATTTTACTATTCCATTCTTAAGGCCCAAAAATAACGAAGAATGGAGCTATAAGGACGGATGCTGTTGCATGTAGCAAGCACTATCTAGGATTGAGCTGTAGATGATGAGCCATAAAAATGACGAATAAGTAAATCTCCCAAATGCCAATCACATGCCTAGTTCAATCACATTCGAATTCAAGACTAAAAGTCCGATCACCTGAACCTAAATGAAAAATAGAGGAACAACTTGATTGTAAAGATGCAAGGGTCACCAGACCACAACCAAAAAAAGAGATTATAAAAAATTACGAAATTTGTCCATGTTATCACCAATTGTGCCATGAAAGATGGCCGACATTCACGTCGGTGATTTTTGACTACATTAACAAATCATTAAAGCGTTTAGGACTCATGGATAAGAAAACGTGTCTCGAGGAGGTCTTCATTGGAGTCAAGCTTCCGAGAGGGCCATCTGGAAATAGCATATACTTCTTTTATTATGCCTGTGGGCGGAAATAGGAATGGACAAAACCAAGTACTCGTGGTGATTTGGGGGCCAAATGGCGTCCGGCGCCGGCCACCTATTCATTACTTGGTTACTTAACACTTTCCTGGCTTCTTTGGGGGATGAAATGACTACGGTGGTGATGCTCCCTAGCTCTAGGGTCATTATGGATCCATATGTTTTGAAGAGTTCAGGGAGGGCATTACGGTGATCTTCACCAAGCTCGAAGACGGTTCCGATGACCGGAGGAGGACGGGATCAGGAGGGAGGCAACGAAGATTATCACTCTTGAAGATGAATGGCTTCATGCGGTGGAAGAGGAATTGAATGCATTTCAACACAACAATAAGCAAAAGAATCTTCCTGAGGCAATTCATCCAAATTCGCTTTGACCAAAAAGGACTTGGAATCTTTACCAGCACAACATATAAAAGAACACACAGTAAAATGTTTGTCATTGGTACTTGAAGTTGAAAACTCTGTTCGCTTCCCAGGGTCCATCCAAGGAAAAGACGAGACAAAAACAAGACAATGAGATTGAAGCTTCTTGCCCTTTTCAGGTATGTTTGACATTTGGCCATAGGACATGTATTCTTCTGTTTTTATCCAATGAAGAGTGAAATTCGGTGAAGGCATTGAAGGCTGGAATTATTGCCCTTTTCAGGCATACTTGCCATTTGGCCAAGGGGACAAAGTGTTACTTTTACCCAGATAATATGGAGTCTTGGCATCTTCAACTTGACTTTCCTTTCTATGCACGCAAACCGCCTCGCCCCACATACAGATGGAGGGCATGGCCTCCAAGGTTATAAGACACCAATGTCCCAACATGAGATCTGTCGCATCTGGTTTAAGCGCTTGATCACTCAGTCAACACTCGGACGTCAATGGACAAAGTATTTCCCTTTAACCAAACCATTCGGTTGGAGTCATTGCACTTTTCGGGAATTTTTGACATTTGGATTAGTGGTGCAAGTGGCCCTTTGATCCACTCAAAAGGAGTTAAATGAACCTTTTGGCATGTTTTTCATTTGGTTTAGAAGGCAAGCATCTGCTTTTTTAAACAATTGTTGCTTCTCTGCATTATTTGTTGTTCTTGGTCATTTCATATTCTTGTTTGTATTGTGGTAGCTCAACTCACCTGGAAATATCAGGGGAGTTGTCCTCTGCAACACACTATCCAAAAGTGCAGTGTTTTGCCACTGAGTTACCGACGAATATACCAATCGATTCTTCCGTGAAGGGCTTACGCCTTCCCTTTTAACATCGAAGTCAGTATTCACCTGTGACTATGAGACAATAATGAAGTGAAAGACCCAGAAAATGGACAGAGACTACACAATTGATCGGTTGATCTCCATTTATATAGCTCAAACTGAATTCGTCACAAGCAACTGTCTATACATTAAAACTTCTTAAACAACCAAATTCAGGATGTCTTCAAGCAAGCATATACCGATAAGCATCCTAGGGATTCTTCAAACTTAAGCCAAAAATATTTAGATCAATAGATGGAAGGTACGTAACATTTTCGGCAATTACTCGAATCAGCTAGTAGGTACGGAGAACATTTTGTTCGAGGGAATATATTGCTTTTATGGGCAAGCATTGTCACTGAGAAAGAAGACTGCATAATTTAGTGGTACAAAAGGCCTGCATGATCTGATAATGATTTTTCATTTTTGTTTTGGGCTCTTCTACCACTTTATTAACACATACAGCATTAACAGATTGGTGAACTTAACTCTAGCATCTGCGGGTGACGGAAACATGGAGACCTCCATCGATGTGAAGAGTGATCATCGTTCTGTAGTTGACAGGTTTCTCTTCATCAGCCAATTTGAACGTAAAACAGCTCAGCAACACGGCAGAGAATATCTTCATCTGCCAATATGCGAATTCTTTACCGAGACAAATCCTCGGTCCAGCCTGCAAAGCAAAAATAGACAAAAAGATAAACAAAATTTTAAGGGGAAAAAAAGAACAACTGGGCTGCTACTTGCCATAGGTTGATATAAAAATAGTGTGTTTCCTTGATATAAGAGAACTTGAATGTAGGTATTCATATTGGAATGAAGACCGTATATGGAGAAGAAATGAACGAGATGATGCACGTAATCTTGTTCCCATTCAGATTACTTGACTCTGGCAATCCACCAGGTTACCAAACATAAAGGTCAAACTGAAGGTGCATGCAGCAAATGAAGGTCCGGCCCAGGTCAATGCCAATGAATTTAAGTGCATTCTTTTCTGACCTGAAAGGCTATAAACTTGAAAGGGCTTTTGGGCTGGAATACTCCATTCGAATCCAGCCATCTCTCTGGACGAAAATCTTCCGCATCATCACCCCGTATGAATTTCATCCTGCCCATCCCATATGGCTGAAAGGATACCAAATCTCCTTTCCTTACACTGAACCCATCTGGGAAAACATCATCAGAGAAGCAGATTTTCGGGTCCTGATTGAGCAACAATTTCAAAATTTATTGAAAAATCCAACAGCTAGGTCTAAATCGAAAAGCGGATTGATAGCAACCATAACAGAGTTAAAGAATAGGATCACAAGAGCTTAAGAAAAACTCTAACTGATCATCTTTGTTATCATTTTCTATGTGAAAAAAGGAGGTGTTTGTATGCATTTTGTGCAAGCTAAGATGAGGGAAGGGTTGAGGCTTGAGCATGGGTCTACTTCCCGAAGAGAAGTGGCCTTTACCCAGTGGGCCAACCCTTAAAAGTTCAAAGCTAACGTGACTAACCAGTGAGAATCAAATAACTCAATAATGCAAACTCATATATCTTTTACGAATAAATTTAGGATCACAAGCTTTCCATGGACTGTGGATGAAGAAAAAATCGAGATACTCCTCACCAATGGAACTGCAGGATAGAGCCGAAGAGTTTATGTTATCGTTGCATGGAGGTAGTGCATCTTTTCTAGAGACTCTTCACCCATACTCGCAGCAAAACTGGAAAAATCTGAAATCTCTTTGACATTGCCCATTTGTTTTACTTCTTGTGCAACCTTTTCTTGTATCGCTGGATATTTGCAGAGCATGTAAATGAACCAGGAAAGCGTGGCTGCAGTTGTGTCTTTGCTGGCAATGATGACGTTGAGTATTATATCCCACAAGTATGTCTGGTCAGTCTCTGTCACTTGGAGAAACCTAGACAATATGTCTTCTTTCTTCATCTGCAAAATTTAGGTAACCTTTCGTCAGGATATTTCCATTAAAAATTGGAGCCAGAGGATTGTTAACTTACAGAAGGATCGTCTGTCGAATTGTGCATTTGCTCAATCTTCCTTCTAATGAGCTTATACACAAAATTGTCAATTATCCTGATGTTTTTCTTCAGCACTGCTTCTGATCCAATATTCAGAAATTTCTTAATATTCCAGGAGATGTCAACATATCGCCGTAGGGTCATTGCACTTGCATCATCAAAAGCACGACTGAATTCAGCGCTCTTCATTTGTTCCACACGTGCTATCCAGTTCGACTCCAAATGCAACTTTAAATATGGAATCCAAAGTTGACTTCATAAATAAATCCTGCATAAAGGATCTGGTTATATATATGATGAAGATATTACAGCAAGATTAGCGAAGTCATATCTGATAATGCAAAATTTACCTGCATGTCTACAATTTGGTTAGTACTTGCTGCTTCAGACAATATGTTTGCTAATTTAGCAGCATTTCTTCGGAAGACCACACTGCTGAAGTCTCTCAACACTTTTGTGGAGAACTCATAGCTTGACACTTTCCTCTGTTGGCGCCACTTGTCGCCATCGACTGCGAAAATTCCATCCCCTAATAGATCCTTTAGAAGGCTGTAGTTGTACTGTCCCTGCGCAAAGGTTTTACTTTTAAGTCATACCATGCAATCCTCAAACTTGGGCTTCTACACTAAAATCTCCATGAAAACCAGCTGTTTTTCATTCGACTCTCTCACAGCTCCTTTAATATCCAGAAATGATATCCAGGAATGCTTCACCTTGTTATGACAATTCCAGATTTAAAAGCATAACTATTAAGTAGATTTCTTGCGTGAATGAAATCAACAAAATCTTAAAACCCCATTAACCAGTGTAATCTCCTACTCTTTTAAACTAGTAATTTGAACACTAATTGACTGTCTAGCTCTTGCCTAGCTAATGTCATTGGTATTAGCTAGGGCTGTCAAATGGGTGGGTCGGATCGGATCGAGTTTGGGTTGGGTCGATAATAGTCCGACCTATATTGACCCATTTTAACCATTTTAACTTATTTTAACCATTTTTCATACGATGTAAATTTGATGACTCATATTCAACTCGATCCGACCCATACCTGACCTGACTCATATTACTGAAATACATTAATATTCAACTCAATATAGGTCAATCCACTCTCACTCATTTAATTCACTTTAAGCTCTTCACCTATATGTTATTTAAATAAAACCTTCACATCAAATTTAAAAAGTAAATTAAACAATAAAAAATTAATAAATAAAACAAAAAAGCAACGAACCTTTAATTAAATTTAAGAAAGCTTATTTCTTATCATATTTGAAAAAATAATATTTCCAAAACACTTTCATATAATACAAATTTAATGGACAACTTTTATATTTTTTTCAAAAATATTTTTAAAAAATCGAAATTTTAATTATTTTTTCTCTCTTCTTTTTTTATCTTTCTTCTTCTTCGGCTGGCTACCAGCCACGATGAAGGTGAGCTTGAGGCTTGCCAGATCAGCAAGATCGAGCTCACTTGACACCGACAAGCTTGAGTCTCGTTAGATCGGTGAGGCTCGAGCCTCACCAGTTGTTTGGCGACCTCGAGGTCGCTTGATGCTGGTGAGCTCAAGCCTCTCCTAGCCGGTCACCGGCCATCGCCGTGCCAACCATTGGCTAAAGAAGGAGGAAGAAGGAAAAAAGAAAACAGATCCTAAGTCCAACGCATTTAAGACTCATTTATCTTAAATTTTCAATTTTTAAACCTATTTAACTAGTCTGTTCAAGATATAAGTGATCAATATATGACCTATTTATGGTTCAAGACCCATTTTGACACCTCTAGAATTATCTAACAAACAGCCACCACAACTAGCTGCCTTCCCAGCATGCCACAATAATTCGTGGTGTTGACATTTCACCAAGGCCACTGGCTCTAAAGGGAACCAAAAAGAACTAAATCGCCCACGCTGCCGTGCAAAAGATAAGACCACCAGCATCGCAAAGGGATAACCAGTCACTGGCCCATCAACACCAAATGGCAAGAATTTTATGGTAAACATGTTTGAGACATTGCCAAATATTTAAAATGCATGCCCCTTAATATTTCCAAAATGATACGATAGAATTATGAAATATTAAATCACGTTTTTCAATCTAATAGTTCAAATTTTTATAACACTTGACGATTGTTCCATGAAATCTTATATGATATCTGAACAGAAGGTCATAAGTTCAAGGCATACATATTCATTGACATGGGCACGTTGACTATAGTCACCCAATTGTTTGGATCAATAAATCATATAATCAATCTTTCAACTGAGCGAACTTTCTTCCCCTCAAGGGAAAAGTAGCCCCATTACGTCTTCTCCCGTAGGCACTAATAAACAACAAACTAATCATGGCCACTTCCTAATATCCATCAACAACCCTGCACCCTAACGCACCTTGCCGTAATTCTCAAAGTTGGTCTTGAGCATGTACTCCACGTTGGCCGGGTCACAGGTGTAAACCTCGCTCCTAAAAGGGCGGAGCAACCTGTAGGTCCTGTGCTTGCCCGCAAGGTCAGTCATGTAGTCATGCATGCGGCCAAAGTTCAGGAGCTTGTTCAAGACTGTCCCAGCGACGGGGTGGTACTTCTTGGCGGTCGCCGCTGCCGCCGTCTTACCGCGGTGATGGTTCCATGTCTTGGCGAAGAGATGGGCCAAAGCTAGAGCCAAGACCAGGGCTAAAGCTGTGAAGAAGGTTGGGCCGGAGATGAAACCCGGGGTCATGTTTAGAGCGGGCAGCGGAGGAGGAAGTGGTCATAGTCAGTGGGATTCGTGGTTTCTTATAGGTGGGTTTCTAGTTCTATTTGACGAGGGAGTAAGAGAAGCCACGTCGAGAGATAAGAAGTCATTATGACGGAAAGGACGAAGTAGCATGTCTGACACATGAAGAAAATACATGACATGAGAGGCACTGAATGTTCTGTCTGCTTGAAAAGTGTAATAACTCCAACCGAAAAGTTTGGTGAGAGTGAAATACTTTCCCCTAACCTCCAACTATCGACCAAGTGATCAAATGCTTGAATCGGATGTGATAGATGTCGTGTTCGAATCTCGGTGTCTCACACTCAGGTAACCCTGGAGGCGGTGCCTTCTGTTCTATATGTGCGGCGAGGCGATTTGTATGTATACGAAGGAAAGTCAAGCCGAAAATTCCAAGACTCCATATTACCTAGGTAAAAATAGTGTTATAATATGTAATATATTTTATTATTCTGAAGATGATCCCAATATTGTATTCCCAATTGTATTCCGATTTATTGCCAAATTTATTACCCACGTATATTACGTGATATTTGCCCGTTAATATATTACCATAATAGTCTTGATGGAAGATACCGGTAATGTAATAAACGGAATAAAAACGTCAGGTCGTCTAGTCAAACCCTAATCATTACAGAAAACCACATCATCGGGTTTGAGGGGTATTGGTAGTAGAAAAGGACGTGCGATCTGTGTTCCCATATTGCGGAGATCAATCACGCTACGTGGATCCTTGAAGGTTTTGGGTCTTCTACTTTTGCAAATTTCATCAATGGCCGGAGGTATGTTGATTTTTACGTTTCCGCAATTCGATCCCGAATTCTGTATGAATTTATCTATTATTGATAAATCGGGATCGCCAAGTTTTAAGTTTATATTTAGTCTAACAGTTGGTATTAGAGCATGTTTACCTCTGCCTTGATGAAATTTTGGAATTTATTTATTTTTCATTGAATTATGTATTGGGGTAAATTCGGATTTTTATTGCTTGGTATGGAATTTTAAAATTCCGGTCAAATTCGGGTGACCCACCACGTGATAATGAATATGCATGATCACACCGCCATTAGGAAGAAAAACCCTTAAATTTTTCGACATATTATTGATCGTCGGAGGTTAATCGAGCGGTGAATTTTTGGTGGTTAGGGTTTTTTAGGGTAGATTGTTTTTGGCTTAATTCTGGTTCATACATTGGTCGTTTTTGCCGGATCTTGAATTTATTCGTGCGTCCCGACGTTCTCTTCAAAACCCATAAATCAATTTGGTTGGACATGGGCTGTGGGAGGAGCCCTAGGCAGCGGAACGAAGGAGGTCGCGGCGAAAGAACGGCGAAAGTTGAAAGCCGAAAAAAAAAAAAAAAAAAAAAAGGTCTCGGGCTGCAGCGGGCGCGTGCGACGCACGCGCCCGACGTGCCCGAGAGAAAAGCGCACGTGCACGTGCGCCTGTGGTTTCTCTTTTTGCCCTTCGCTTTTCGGAAAATTGCGTTTTTGCCCTTGCCTAAATAAAATTCCGATTTTGCCCCCTGGGGCGTGGAAATTTACGATTTGCCCTTTTGGGTGTAAAATTCCTGTTTTACCCCTTATAAGTAAAATTCCAATTCTGGCCTTGCGTGCAAAATTCCAGTTTTACCCCTTTTTGATCGTGATTTTACTGTTCTACCCTAAGGTGCAATTTTATAAATATATATATTTTATAAAATTAAATGTCTAGTGATCCATATATATTTAATTAATTAAGGATTAGCCACAGCATCTTTAATTATATTAAATTATATACATTAAGAGCATTTGGATCACATATAGTCAAAGACAATAATTGTAATTATTCACATTAATATTATGAATTTTATCCCACAGAATTTTCAATATATTAATGTGATTAATTAGGATGAAATATTATTTTATCTTTCTTAATTTACCCACAGGGATTAAGGAAGGGAATATAATTTGATAGTTTCATCATGAAGTAATTATGAATCAATTTAAATTAGAAACTTTGCCCACAGGCAGTTTTTGATGTTATGTGATTCATATTTTATGACATGTTTTACATTGGTAAAATATGATTTAAGTTTATTAACCTCAAATATATTAATACGTAAGTTTTCTTTGATTATGATGCAGTCTTACCACCTACGATTAGTTATGGTATAATTGTTCCTGAGCTTAATGGAAATAACTTTAAAGAATGGAGAGAATTGGTTCTTCTTCAATTGGGGTGCATGGATCTTGATTATGCTCTAAGGACAGATGAACCACTCGAACCTACTGAGAATAGTACTCATGTTGAACATACTCGTTATGCTCAATGGGAGCGGTCCAACCGCCTCAGTGTGATGTACATAAAGACAAAACTTTCTGCTAGCATTCGTGGTTCAGTCATTCAGCATAACAATGTCAAGGAATTGCTGGAGGCTATTGATGCACAATTTGAGTCTTTAGAGAAGGCGCATGCCATGACCCTAATTATGAAGTTCTCATCATTGAAACTTACCAGTGTAAGAGGTGTGCATGAGCACATCATGAAGATGAGGGACATTGCGGCTCGCCTTGAAGAATCTTGAGGTTGGGATATCGATTCCTTTCTTGTATACTATATCCTAAATACTCTCCCACAAGAGTATGCCCCTTTCAAGATCTCTTACAACACACATAATACTAAATGGTCAATCAATGAACTCATGACCATGTGTGTTCAAGAGGAAGAGAGGCTGCTTATGGATAAAGGAGAAAGTGCTCATATGGCAACACATGATAAGTATAAAGGTCAAGGCAAGCAAAAGGGAAAAGGTAAGATGCCTCTACCTCCCCAAGCTGGCATTAAGAAGGAATCCAAGTGCTTCTTCGTAAAAAGAAGGGGCACATGAAGAAGGATTGCGCCAAATTTAAGGCCTGGCTCAAAAAGAAAGGTAACCAACTTGCATGTGTTTGTTATGAAACTAATATGGTTGATGTGAGTTACAACACTTGGTGGATTGATTCTGGTTCTACAATCCACATTTCAAATTCCTTGCAGGGTTTTCAGAACCAGTGGAAACCAGTGGGAAATGAACAAGGCATCTATTCGGGAAACAAGATGCACTCGCGTGTGGAAGCTATTGGGACATGCATATTAGTTCTCAATAGTGGTTATGTTTTAATTTTAGAAAGGACCTTTTATATTCCTAGTTTTTCTAGGAATTTAATTTCAGTTTCAAGACTTGTACCTTTGGGATACTCCTTTGAATTTTCAGATTCAACATTTAATTTATCGTATAAATCTGAAATTGTTGGGAGTGGTATTTTGTCTGACGGTCTCTTTCGAATTAATTTACAAGACAATGCCATTAATAATGCGATGCATGTTCATGACAATGCTGGTATAAAACGATGTGTTGTGAATGAGGATTCCTCTATGTTGTGGCACCGGAGGTTGGGACATATCTCCATGGATAGAATTAAGAGACTAGTAAATGATGGAGTACTTAATACTCTAGATTTTACTGATTTTGACACTTGTGTGGACTGTATAAAGGGAAAACAGACCAACAAGTCAAAGAAAGGTGCTAAGAGGAGTACAAAAATATTAGAAATCATACATACATATATTTGTAGTCCGGATATGGACTCAAATGGTCAGAGATACTTCATTTCTTTCATAGACGATTATTCACGATTCATGTATATCTACTTACTTCGTAATAAGCACGAAGCACTAGATGCCTTTAACGTATTTAAAACCGAAGTAGAGAAACAATGTGACAAGCAAATTAAGATCGTGAGGTCAGATAGAGGTGGAGAATACTATGGTAGATACACTGAAGATGGACAAGCGCCTGGTCCATTTGCGAAGTTTCTTGAAGAGCATCGGATTATTGCCCAATACACTATGCCCGGTTCACCAAACCAAAATGGTGTCGCAGAAAGAAGAAACCGAACATTATTGGACATGGTGCGGAGTATGCTCAGTAACTCCAAACTTCCTAAATTTTTGTGGACTGAGGCTCTTAAAACGGCTATGTACATATTAAACCGAGTTCCAACCAAGGCTGTTCCAAGGATACCTTTTGAGTTATTCAAAGGTTGGAAACCGAGTTTGCGACATGTACATGTTTGGGGATGCCCATCTGAAGTTAGATCCAAGGACACCTTTTGAGTTATTCAAAGGTTGGAAACCGAGTTTGTGACATGTACGTGTTTGGGGATGCCCATCTGAAGTAAGAGTCTACAATCCACAGGAAAAGAAGTTAGATCCAAGGATTATAAGTGGGTATTTCGTTGGATATGCCGAAAAGTCCAAAGGATATAGATTTTATTGTCCATCTCACACCACTAGGTTTGTGGAATCAAGAAATGCTAAATTTCTTGAGAATGATCCGATTAGTGGGAGCGATCAATTCGGGGACTTTGTTCCCGAAGAAGAAGATCATTCAGATACTCAACCTTCCACCTCGATACTGGATTGGTTGTTGCTTACAACGCCCCTTCAGTTCAACCGGTCGTTGAGCAACCAATCATTGAAGATCCACAACCTGCTGATATTGATCCGGTAAACCCAACTGTTCAACAATTACCGGATACTGTTGAGCTTCCAGTTGAACAACAAACTCGTCAGGAGGATGTTGATGCAACATTAAGAAGGTCTACTAGAATGAAGAAATCAACAATTCCTAATGAATATATTGTGTATCTACAAGAATTTGACTATAATGTTGGAGTTGAAAGTGATCCTGAGACGTTTTCACAAGCCATGAGTTGTGATAAATCCAATTTATGGTACAATGCTATGAAGGAAGAGATGAATTCTATGGCATCAAATGAAGTCTGGGATTTAGTTGAGTTGCCTAATGGTGCGAAGGCCATTGGTTGTAAATGGGTCTTCAAAACTAAAAAGGATTCATTAGGCAATATTGAGAGATACAAAGCCAGACTCGTTGCCAAGGGATTTACTCAAAAGGAGGGAATCGATTACACGGAGACGTTTTCTCCCGTATCCAAGAAAGATTCTCTTCGTACTATTTTGGCATTGGTTGCTCATTTTGATATGGAATTATATCAAATGGATGTGAAAATGGCATTCCTTAATGGAAAATTGGAAGAAGTGGTTTACATGAAACAACCAGAAGGATTCTTCTCTAGTGCTGGTGAGCATTTGGTATGCAAGCTTAAAAGGTCTCTATATGGCTTGAAACAAGCATCCCGTCAATGGTACTTAAGATTCCATGAGGTCATCTCTTCATTCGGTTTTATAGAGAATGTCATGGATCAATGTATATACCAAAGGTTAGTGGGAGCAAAATTTGTTTCCTTGTGTTATATGTAGATGACATTTTACTTGCAACCAATGATAATGGGTTGTTATATGAAGTGAAACAATTTCTCTCTAAGAGTTTTGATATGAAGGATATGGGTGAAGCATCTTATGTCATTGGCATTAAGATCCATAGAGATAGACCTCGAGGTATATTAGGACTATCTCAAGAAACCTATATCAATAAGGTCTTAGAGAGGTTTCGGATGAAAGATTGTTCACCAAGTATAGCACCCATTGTGAAGGGTGATAGGTTTAATTTAAACCAATGCCTGAAGAACGATTTTGAAATGGAACAAATGAAGAACATCCCATATGCTTCTGCTGTCGGAAGCTTGATGTATGCTCAAGTTTGCACTCGACCTGACATAGCTTTTGCTGTGGGAATGTTGGGAAGATACCAGAGTAATCCAGGTATGGACCACTGGAGAGCTGCAAAGAAGATGATGAGGTACCTTCAAGGAACAAAGGGACATATGCTTATGTATAGACGGACGGACAACTTGGAAGTAGTTGGTTACTCGGACTCAGACTTTGCTGGCTGCATTGATTCCCGTAAATCAACATCGGGATATATTTTTATGTTTGCTAGCGGAGTCTGTATCCTGGAGGAGTGCAAAACAGACCTTGGTTGCCACTTCCACTATGGAGGCGAGTTCGTTTCCTGTTTTGAGGCCACCTCACATGGTGTGTGGTTGAAAAGTTCCATATCGGGGCTTAGAGTTATGGATTCCATTGCTAGGCCATTAAGAATGTTTTGCGACAATTCAGCTGCAGTTTTTATGGCTAAGAACCACAAAAGTGGTAGTCGAAGCAAGCACATCAACATCAAGTATTTAGCCATCGGAGAACGTGTTAAAGAGAAGAAAGTGGTCATAGAACACAAAAGCACTGGATTGATGATAGCTGATTCTTTAACTAAAGGCATGCCACCAATGAGTTATAAGGATCATGTATCTAGAATGGGCATTAGTCCAATCATGTAAATTTTTTCTTTATATAGAAGAATTTGTGAGACTTTTATTCATTTATAATGTTTTTTTCTCAATACAGTTGTATACATTAAGTTATTATGAGAAAAACAATTATGTTTGACCTGGAGTAAACATAAGGTTTATTCATTAAGTTATTTGATCACATATGGACTGATGAAATACATTGTGATACACGGAAGATAATACTCGCTCTAAGAGGACTTATCGCCGTGATTCATGTGTTTTATTTCAGTATGAAGTTTATGTGGGTTTGGGTTAATAACTCATTTGATGGAATATTGGGATCAAGTGGGAGAATGTTATAATATGTAATATATTTTATTATTCTGAATATGATCCCAATATTGTATTCCCAATTGTATTCCGATTTATTGCCAAATTTATTACCCACGTATATTACGTGATATTTGCCCGTTAATATATTACCATAATAGTCTTGATGGAAGATACCGGTAATGTAATAAACGGAATAAAAACGTCAGGTCGTCTAGTTCAAATCCTAATCACTACAGAAAACCACACCATCAGGTTTGAGGGGTATTGACTAGTAGAAAAGGACGTACAGATCCGGTGTTCCCCATATTGCAGATCAATCACGCTACGTGGATCCTTGAAGGTTTTGGGTCTTCTACTTTTGCAAATTTCATCAATGGCCGGAGGTATGTTGATCTTTACGTTTCCGCAATTCGATCCCGAATTCTATATGAATTTATCTATTATTGATAAATCGGGATCGCCAGGTTTTAAGTTTATATTTAGTCTAACAAATAGTACTTAGTGAAAGAGGATAGAGAATACACCTAGAGGGGGGTGAATAGGTGTACAAGAAACTTTTTCGCAGGACTTAGAAGAATATGTTCAATGGATAGTAAAATAAGATTCAATTATTAAATAGATGAGTAACACGAAAGCATAAATAGAAAGTTCAAGGATTATAGAAGATGAACATAGAATTTATAGTAGTTCGGCTTATTCCAAGCCTACGTCTATTCTCCCGCACTGACAGCCCATCGGCTGGATTTCACTATAAATCAAAAGAGTCGTTATAATATCACGTCATTGATTCCACAGTGTAGAAACTCAGCTACACTTCCTCAAGGTCTCACAAGTATTTAATCTCTTTTTTGAATACAAGTTTCGCTCAACAGTTGAATCAACAAAGAACGAGGAGTTTCAGATTTTGAAATTTATCTATCACGCACTCTCTCGAATAACCAGAGCTTCTTCTTTTTATACTCCTCCATGCCTTCATACCCGTTGGCACTTTCCAAAGGAGTTCCTCCATCAAACCATTCGATGGAATCAATTAAGGAGATCTTCGAGTTACTTAAGGAAAGAGATGATAGCCCATCAATCCTGCTCGCCCATACAATCATGATCTAAGTTTCCATAAGTAGAACCTTTCAAGTATACCTTGTCAATCAACAAATCTAACTTATTCGTATCAAGATAAAAACGAATAAAAAGATCTTGAAATGCTATCTCCAAACAAGGGACTTCTTTAACCGCTTGAAACAAATCTTTAAATAAATCCTTGATACTTGGATAAATCTTCTTCGACGATCTAGATACTGTCAATGAGGGCAGACTTTAAATCTTGAAACTGATGGTCTTCAGACTTTGATGACAGAGTTTTTAATTCTTTAGACTAGACTGATAGAAACGTTTTGTCAGTATCGAAACATATAAGGAAGTTTTCTCCAACAATCTCCCCCTTTTTGATGGTGACAAAACTTTCTTGCAGATTTTGAAAAATTTGACCTGCAAAACAATACTCAAGCAAGCAAGAATACAATATCTCATAAACAATAAATGAGTTGAAGATAGTATCAAATCTGCATCAACAGGAAATTGGTTAGTCCTTTACAAAGAACTATCTCGTACCAATATCGTACCAAGTATGCTTAGTATACTGTAAAGCAATCACATAAACAATCCGCAATTCAAAAGTCACACCAGATAAAAGTTTAAAGTCAGAGAAATAAGTCTGTTCAAACACTGAACAAAAACAAATCTGCAAATCTCTCCCCCTTTTTGTCGGCATTAAAAGGTAGAGACAAAACAAGAATTGATTTAAGATGAATTAAGATGATTTGGGAACGCGAATAAGTTGGAAATTTCCCATTGACTTGACTCAAGTTTCCTCCAGCTTCTTCGGATCCTCCTTCGATGAGCTAAATCTTCACCCTTGGCAGTTGTTTGAATTTGAAGATTAAGGGCTTGAACTTGATTGATCAACGATTTTGAAGAGGCTTTACAAGCATTCTGCATGTTTTGAAATTCGCATCCCAAGGCATAAATCTAACCTCTCAACTCCATGGGAATATCAACCAGTCTTCGAAAGTCTACTGAATTGTCTGTTTGAGTGCTTGCCTCAGCATGGTCAGATAAAGGCACATCCAAATTCGGAGAAGATACCTCATGACCTTCTTTAGGAAAGTGAGAGGCATACGCATTTTCTGGATTGGCAGGAGAACGACTAATGTCATAACTAGTGAAAGCAAGAGAAGGAGTACCTCTTTCTCTGCAGCTCCCCCGTGTGCGTGCCTTCGGGCGAAGAAAAGTACTCTTCCTACTCAATTTCCTCTGCAAAGTGACAGGATGACCTTGTTCTCCTTGATTCTCCCGGTTTTCGTCTTCTTTTCCCTCTATCTCCTTCCTCCTTGATTCCCTCTCTTCACTCCTCTCCTCGATCTCTTCTCGGTCTTTGTCTAAACTCGTTTCGGAACGAACGCTGCAAATTTCTCAAAGCAAGAGCAGAGATGGTAACATCATCATCATCATCTTCTTCGTCCTGCAAGATGATTGCTCTTCTTCTTTTAGTTGGAGCCATCACCGGCTCCTTTCCTTTTCGTTTTGCAGCAACAGAGTCTTGACGAATTTGTTGAGGAGTCTTTTCTTTGAATTTCTCCAAAGCCTTGTTCAGCTCTTTCAGACGCATCTTAGAAACCATTTTCAGCCCTACCACCATTTGTTTGCATGTTCGAACACATAGAATTCTTGGAGGCTGGATGTTGAAATGTCTAAAAAGCTTTGTAACAAGTGCTAAGTAGGGAAGCTGACCCTTGTCTTTCATCATCGATTTGTACATGTGAAACATGATAGTATGTGGCAGAGAGAATTTTTTACCAGCATTGATGGCATACATCAGCGTTGCTTTTGAATTGGAGACATCAGTCTTCGACGTGGACTTGGGTCTACGACAATTGATCACAATTTTGTGTGGCAGGATATTCGAAGCATTCATCCTTGAATAAGAAATCCATCCTTCTGCCATTCCATCTTGGACAAGCTCCACTGTCGCACAGCTAGTAGATACGCTAATTGATTGAAATGAACCTCTCTCAACTCCAATCACATCAGCCAAGATGTTCATATCCACCACAAAGTCCTTATCTTTAACACTGAAGGAGAAACTGTTCACATCCAGAAAGCTTAGATTTGAATAAAAATAAGCAGTGAGTTCTGGATGGGCTACTGTCAAATCAGAACAAAAACGTTCAAGCTGAAGTAAGGTGAATTTTTCCCACAACTTCACATTTAGGGAGTCAAGAAAATCAAAATCCACATTCCTTGGATTCATCACTCCTCGCTTCAATAACTTAGAATAAATTTGCTTGTGTTCTTCAGAACGAAATAGATCTGAACTTAGTTGTCGTACATTCGCAGCAATACCCATTCTCGGCTTAAAATTAGAGAACAATTTCTCATCATTATTGCTATCAGGTTGACTAACTCCTCCGAAACGTGGATCACTCGGGAAATTTGCAAAGGCCTTATCTGCAGAGCTAGCAGGAGCAATTTCCAAATGTTCCATTGTTTGCAAAAAGTGGGTTTCATTTCTATAACCCTTTTCTTTATTCATCGATAATAGTCATTGGAGAGCCTCCATCATTTAAAGCTGAATAAACTTTGAAATTAAAGGCAGGCTTTTGAGTTCTTACAGGTTCAGCATCTTCGATAACCTCCTTCGTTCGTTGCTGAACATTCTGAGGTCTAGCTTAAGGAGATTGATGCGGTTGAGAATGTTGTGGGCTTTGCTGTTCCCTTGGAGAATCTTCTTGCTCAGTAAGGTCAAAATGCGTAGGACCCTCACCCATATGCTATGGTCCCCTACTTGCGATCCTTGAAGACTTTCTTTGGAAAGACATTATCATAGTCTTTGAGGATTTCCAAACTCGATTTGCGATAAAGATGAAAACTTTGAGGATTAAAGTAGAGAGTAAAAGTGAGAAAATGGAGTTTTGCGCTTTTAGGGTTTGTGAGCAAAAAGAAGAAGAAGAAGAATAGTATATATAAGGCAGTTGAATCGAGGAAATACTAATCGTCACAATAAAAAAATGCATTTTCAAAAAAATAACTGCCTTTTTGAAAACAAATAACTACCATAATAAAAAGATAACTTCTTTCTTAAAAGAATTTAGAAAGATAAAGACAATCAATTACTGATATATAGGCTTACCTTCCTAAAGATAAATTAAATCAATTTACAGTCATGATCCAAGATCATCTGGGTCTGAGCGTCTTTTGGTTATCTTTATCTTTGAGTCTGAGCTTCTTCAAACTTTATAACATTAAGCTTGTGCCGAATAGACTCAAATTGGCTTTTCTCCAGAGGTTTTGTAAAGATGTCCGCTAGTTGATTCTTTGAATCAATAAATTGAATCAGTATTTCTCCATTTTGAACATGATCTCTTATAAAGTGATGCCAAATCTCTATATGCTTTGCTCTTGAATGAAGTACTGGATTCTTGGTGAGGTTGATTGCGCTTGTGTTATCACATTTAATCTCAGTACATGAGTCTTGAGTCTTCAATTCCAAAATCTCTTAACTGTTGTTTTATCCATAGGATTTGAGAACAACAACTTCCAAGAGCTATATATTCTGCTTCTGCTGTTGAAAGAGCAACCATACTTTGCTTTCTAGAGAACGAGGATACTGTCCTGTTCCCAAGTAGTTGACATGTGCCTGAGGTGCTTTTTCTATCAACTCTGCATCCAGCAAGATCTGCATCTGAGTATCCAAGAAGAGTAAAGTCTCCACTTTTTGGATACCATAGACTTAACGACGAGGTTGTTGCAACGTATTTGATGATGCGTTTTGCAGCACTCAGATGAGATTCTTTGGGATCTGATTAAAACCTGTCACATATACAAACACTAAACAAAATGTCAGGTTTAGAAGTAGTAAGATAGAGAAGTGAACCAATGATACTCTGTATAGCTTCTGATCAACTTTCTTTCCTCCTTCATCTTTATTTAGCTTCGAGGAACTTGACATTGGTATTTCAATTTTCTTGCAATTTTCCAAACTGAATTTCTTAACAAGTTCCATAGCATATTTTTCTTGATGAATAAAGTTTCATTCCATCAGTTTCACTTGTAGTCCAAGAAAGAAAGATAGTTCACCCATTATGCTCATCTCGAATTTTTTCTACATAGACTTAGAAAATTTCTTACACAGATTTTCATTAGTAGATCCGAAAACAATGTCATCAACATATATTTGAACAAGTAGAAAATCTTTACATTCTCTTTTAATAAAAAGAGTAGTGTCTATTTTACCTTTCACAAAGCCACTCTAGATTAGGAATTTGCTTAACCTTTCATACCAAGCTCGAGGTGCTTGCTTTAATTCATATAGAGCTTTTTTCAGTCTGAATACATAGTCTGATCTCCTTGAGTCTTCAAAACCAGGCGGTTGTTCCACATAAACTTCATCTTAAATGAATCCATTCAAGAATGCACTTTTGACGTCCATTTGAAACAAAAAATTTTTATAGCATGCAAAAGCAAGTAATAAACGAATTGCTTCTAACCTTGTCACCGGTGTGTAAGTTTCATCATAGTCTATCCCTTCTTCTTGCGTGTATCCTTTGGCCACGAGCTTTGCTTTGTTCCTTATGACTTTTCCTTTTTCGTCCATCTTGTTCTTGAAAACCCATTTAGCACCGATAATAGATTTACCTTTTGGTTTAGGAGTTAATTCCCAAACATCGTTGATGTTGAACTGTCTGAGTTCTTCTTGCATAGCTTCAATTAAGCTTTCATCAGTTAAGGCTTCCTCTATACTTTTGGGTTCTATTTCAGAAATAAGAGCGACGGTGCTAGACTCTTTATGCCTTTTGGATCTTGTTCGCATCCCTTCATCGATGTTACCAATGATGAGTTCTTTGGGATGACTAGACTTGTGTTTCTAGTTACTGGTTGGTCTGACAACTTGTTCATCTTTTTCTTCATTTGATTCTTCAAGATTCGTTCGTTGTTGACCTTCTGTAGTCTGAGCTACTCCAGAGGAATTGGAATTTGTAGAGTTTGGATTAAGCTCAAATTCTTCAGGTTGAGTCGGAACCAATTGATTTTGTGTAAAGTATTGGAATTTGACATTCATTGACTCTTCCATAGATTGAGTCTTCTTGTTGTATAATCTGTAGGCTTTGATGGTTATTGAATATCCAAGGAAGATTCCTTCGTCTGACTTTTCTTCAAACTTTCCAACATGATCATTTGCATTTTTCAAAAATAAAACATTTGCAGCCAAACACATGAAAATATGAAACAATTGGCTTTTTTCTATTGAACAACTCATAAGGAGTTTTCTCCATAATAGGCCTTAGGAATACTCTGTTAATGATATAACATGCTGTGGAAACTGCTTCAACCCAAAAATGAGATGAAATTTTACTTTCAATTAAAAGAGTTCTTGCCATTTCTTGCAAAGATCTATTCTTTCTTTCCACTACTCCATTTTGTTCTGGAGTGTATGGCGAAGAGAAAACATGCTTTAAACCACATTCATCACAAAAATTTGTAAAGTCTTGATTTTCGAACTCACCTCCATGGTCTGTCCGAATGCTTGTGATAGTGTATCATTTCTCATTTTGAATTTTCTTAGCAAATTTTGAGAAGTGAGAGAAAGTTTCAAACTTACTTGATAAAAAGAACACCCAAGTATAGCGAGAATAGTCATCTACGATTACCAAGCAATATTTCTTCCCACCAATGCTTTGTGTTTTGGTTGGTCCAAAGAGATCCATATGCAGAAGCTGCAAAACATGATCAGTTGAAACTTGATTTACAGGTTTAAAGGAGTTTCTTACCTATTTACCCATAACACATGGTGTACATAATTCTGTCTTTTGAAATCTTAGGTTGGGCAGTCCACGAACAAGCTTTTTGGAAGAGATCTTGGCTATCTGTTTCATATTGACATGGCCAATTTTTCTATGCCATAAATTCTCTTAATCTTGAATGGAGATTAGACACTGAGAGCTTTTTAATTTGATATCAAGCAAATAGATGTTTCCATGCCTTCGACCAGTAAAGGATTGAGACAAATCCTTACTAATTCCTGAACATGTGCCTTCTTGAAAGTTGATTTTGAAACTAGTGTCACACAGTTGGCTTATACTGAGAAGATTGTAGTTTAAGCCTTCCACCAAGGAAACATTGTTGATTATAAGACTCCCAATCTTGACAGTTCCAAGTCTAGTGATTCTTCCTTTGCCATTTCCTCCAAAGGAAACTTTTCCACCATCTATTTGGGTAAGCTTTATGAAGTAATTTGAATCTCCTATTATATGTCTCAAGCAGCCACTATCCAAGTACCACTTAATCTTTTTCTTGATAGTGACCTGCAATTATGCAAAATTTCAAGTTTTCTTTGGTATCCATACTTTCTTGGGTCTAGGGGAGTTAGTTCCAAAAGTAGTCTTTGCCCAGTTTCTCTTAACAGGTTTCCGACTTTAGGACAATCGTTCTCAAAATGTTCCGAACTGTTACACTTAGAACATTTAAGAGCACTTTGACCAACAGATTTTACAAAGACTTTTTGAAAATGATTTATGTAAAAAGCTTTAGTAGGTCTTTGTTTAATTATTTCTTTTACCTTTGGAAAATCAATTAGATTAACGATTTCTGATGTCATTCCCAAACCTGATTTATAAAAATAAGATCTTTGAATTGAAAGAATTTTATCAAGTTTTTCAGATCCATTTGAAAACCTTTTTGAAATAGCTGTAATATCCTTTTTAAGAGAATGTTTTTTTTTTTGAAAGACACTCTTCATTTTCTTTGAATTTTTAAAATTGTTGTTTAGATTTTCAAATTTTTCTTTTAGAGAAATTTCCTGTTGTCTTAGTATAGAATTGTCCTTTTTAAGTTTAGAAATCCTTTTAAGAGATACCTTTAAGTTAAGACAAAGTTCATCAATGTACTTTGAAACCTTAATGGGAATTTTAAAGTTACTTACCTCAATTTCCTTATCGGAATCTAAGTCTCGAGTCCGCATGCAGTGAGTTCGATTCTCGAGTTTGCCATCGACAAATGTTGGCATACTCTTCATCACTCTCTTCACATTCTCGTGTCGCTCCAAGTCTCTACTTTGAGAGCTTTCTTGAGCTTCTTTGTATTTTCTTTCTTTTTCTTTAGTAGAGGACAATTGGGTCTGATGTGTCCTTTCTTTTTGCATTCGAAGCAAACCACATCCTTGTTGAACTCATTATCTTCTGTTGCTTTATTCTGAGATCTTTGAGGGTACTGCTTCCTCCAGTTGTACTTTCTTCCCTTTTTGTTCAACTTTATGAATTTCCTTATCATGAGTGCCAATTCATCATCGTCTAGATCGTCTTCGGTATCTGTAACATCAGAATCATCATTAGACTTTAAAGCAATTGATTTTTTACCTTTTGGTCCTTTATCTTCATTGATTTGCTCCACTTCGTAAGACTGAAGTGTGCCCACTAATTCATCGACAGATAAAGGTGCAATCCTTTAAGTTTCTCTAATGGAGGTCTTGATGTGATTCCAATCTTTAGAAAGTTCTCGCAGCAATTTGTTGACTTTCATTTGTTCTGAGATAGGTTGCCTATGATATGCGAGACCATTTACAATTTCTATAAAATGGCTAAACATATCAGTAATGGTTTCTCCTGGCTTCATTTTGAAAGCTTCATATTGCCCAAGAAGAATATTGATCTTTGTCTCTTTGACTCAATTAGTTCCTTCATAAGTAACATGTAACCTGTCCCAGACTTCTTTTGCTGTTTCACAGGATGAAATTCTATTATACTCATTAGGAAATAAAACACAGTATAAAGAATAGATAGCTTTTGCGTCGAGAGCTTATCTTTTGGTCATCTGTTCTTGTGTCAACTCTCTTGCATTTGTTACTTCCTTCCCTCTTTATGAAGTTGAAGTTATTGTTGGAATAACTCATTTTTCCACTACATCCCATTCAAGAGGATCTTTCAATCTGAGGAAAGCTTTCATCTTGTTCTTCTATACGTTGTACTCTTTTCCACCAAAGTAAGGCGGTCTGGTGTTGCTCTGACCTTCGATCAGTCCTGTAGCCAAAATACTAGCCATAGATCTTCAGCTTAAGAAGTAAAACACTTCAATAAATAAGCACACAGGCTCTGATACCAATTGAAAGAGGCTAGAGAATACACCTAGAGGGGGGTGAATAGGTGTACAAGAAACTTTTTCGCAAGACTTAGAAGAATATGTTCGATGGATTGTAAAATAAGATTCAACTATTAAATAGATGAGTAACACGAAAGCATAAATAGGAAGTTCAGGGATTAGAGAAGATGAACATGGAATTTATAGTAGTTCGGCTTATTCCAAGCCTACGTCCACTATCCCGCACTAACAGCCCACCGGCTGGATTTCACTATGAATCAAAAGAGTCGTTATAATATTACGTCCTTGATTCCACAGTGTAGAAACTCAGCTACACTTCCTCAAGGTCTCACAAGTATTTAATCTCTCTTTTGAATATAAGTTTTGCTCAACAGTTGAATCAACAAAGAATGAGGAGCTTCAGACTTTGAAATTTATCTATCACGCACTCTCTCGAATAACCAGAGCTTCTCATTTTTATACTCCTTCATGCCTTCATACCCGTTGGCACTTTCCAAATGAGTTCCTCCATCAAACCATTGGATGGAATCAATTAAGGAGATCTTCAAGTTACTTAAGGAAAGAGATGATAGCCCATCAATCCTGCTCGCCCATAGAATCAGGATCTAAGTTTCCATAAGTAGAACCTTCTAAGTATACCTTGTCAATCAACAAATCTAACTTATTCATATCAAGATAAAAACGAATAAGAAGATCTTGAAATGCTATCTCCAGCCGTAAGGGACTTCTTTAACCGCTTGAAACAAATCTCTAAATAAATCCTTGATACTGGATAAATCTTCTTCGACAGTCTAGATATTGTCAATGAGGGCAGACTTTAAATCTTGAATCTGATGGTCTTCAGACTTTGACGACAGAGTCTTTAAGTCTTCAGACTAGACTGATGAAAACGTTTTATCAACATCGAAACATATAAGGAAGTTTTCTCCAACACTTAGTACCCTTGGCCAAATGGCATATGTGCCTGGAAAGAGCAATAATTTCAGCCTTCTATGCCTCCACCGAATTCCCTCTTCAATGGGTAAAACAGAAGAATGCATGTCCAGGGGGAAATCCAGCAGATGCTACAAATGCAGTGGTAAAAGCCATTTTTGCAAGAGGTTGCGTGCAAGCCAGGAAAAAAATGGGATTCGCATGGTTCAACAAATTGAGTACCAAACAAGCATTGCGCTTCGAGAAGATGGTCTTGAGTTAGGCTTCCCCTTAAAAGATAAGACTAATTCCAATATCAGTCTATGATCTCCAGCCCTTACTTGATACCAGTAACAATGATTAGACTAGTGAGAGTATATATATGATCATCTCTATAACCCAAACCCTTAGATATCTAGGGCATCCAAGCATCTCCTCATGTTCCAGCCAATGTCTTCCCTACCAAGTATGATAAGCTCATCCCATTCAGGAATACTAATGCGGCAGCAGCAACAACTAATGTAAATTATTCCTGAGAAACTTCAGGAAAACTATGCCTAGTATTTCCAGTCAAGTGGGGGAAAAGCTTTTGCTACTCAATTGAGGGGCAAACCCTTTGAAATACAGTTCGTCATTAGTTGAGATCTAACCAAATTGCCCAGATTAAGATTCTGGCATCGAGCAATTAGATTGAAAAGCCAATTCCAACCTTTTGTTGACATCCACAGGTTACCTAGCCTAATCCTCTCATCTAAAACCAATCATTCAAGCCATAATGGTAGCCTGAACAGATTTGCGCAAATGTTCTCTTCCATATGGAAAAATCTAGAGTTCTTCCTTCGTCTTACTTTCAAGAAAAATGAAGACATTAATTCGACCAACACCAATCATTTGGGGGATGAATCTAGAACATGCAAAGCTAGCCCTACAAGAATGCTATGAATTACTTTCGCAAAATTTGATAAGAACCATGGGTTTGTGTAGCATTCTCAGTCCTGAACAAGTCAGTGGAGAGATGAGACTTCTTACCGATTATCAAGCGCTCAACCATTTCTTGTAGGATGATAAGTTTCATCTACCAAACAAGAACACCTTGTTTCTCAAATCTCCCATGAATGAAAATAATTTCTAGATTTGATATCAAAGCAAGACTTGGCAATGGGAATTCCCCCAGAAGAAAGGTCTACAACAGGATTTGTATTCCGAACCAACATTTCCAATGGATGGTGATGTTGTTTGGACTTAAAAGGAGCACCTTCATCTTCGTTGTTTTCAGAACCTTCATTGTTTCAAGAAGGCTATGTGCAAGATTTTCCGGTCCATTCACCACGCGCTCTCATCTACATGGATGATATTCTTGGGCATGCATCTTTGAAGATGGAAAGTTCAAGCCATGAGAAGACATTGCAGAGGAACTTTCGAAATTTCCTATTCAATATCTTTCTCAAAAGCAAATTATCTACCTTTGCAGAAGCTGCTAGCCTGCTACAGACTCATACCAAAGCCATCCAGGTTTGGAAAGAAAAGCTGCCGCACCTTCGCCTCTACAAACCCCTTCTCATGGGAAGAGGATTCTCCACAGTTGCGCAGCAGCACCTCAAAAATTTAAAACATGTAGCAAAATGGTGTGGTCAATAGGTAAATAGGAAAAGTTATAAAAATTAATTGAAAAATATTTAAATTGAGTGGGGTCCATTTAATGGTACATTCTTATTTGAATAAAGTATAACAATAATGGAATAATTAAATGAGTAAAATAAAGCATGAAGCATAGAATATATACTTCATGATTTAAAAACAATTCAAATACTTTGATTTTGTTTGGTTCGTTAGAATTGCTCTGAGGAATAATCTATGTCCTTTAATTAAGGTTAAAAAAACGTTCCCTATATAGTTTAAACTATATGATGATTAAAGTGAAATTTTCTCTGCATTTCCTTTTCATTTCATCCTAATTTGTGAGTTATAAAAGTATTTTTCTAATTGGCTGACGATAGTCTATCGATATAAGCCCTAATACATTCATTTCTAATTAGAGATTAGACATGTGATTTCTGAATTACTCACATTAAGCAATATGTCATTGTCACATTTATATCAGAATTGATGATAATTTTAAATTACGATTAATTGGAAAATCTTGTCATTGGGAGTTGTCGATCTAATAATGTTAAACTTACGCTATTTAAATTAAATTGTGGAATAAGTTAACATTTTCAATTTCTATTTAAATAATAATAACCAAAATGACAATGATAGTAGTACTAACAATAATATTTGTAAAGACATAATATGCACATATGTAAATGTATGTATATGTACAGTGAAAAGCTGAAGCTATTATATTGGTGAAGTGTCGAGGGATGACTCCTTTAGATTTGGAGAAAATTGCAACTTCATTAGAAAGATAAATTGAAAACAAAATAATTATTCCTTTCAAACAGACGCATTCCATAAGAAAATAATGGCTAGATTCATTTTTTAAATGATACGATGAATACATCCAATTCCCTATATGGCAACTTATTAATTTTTTTGTGAGATCCAATGAAAGTCCTATTTCTCATATCTCGACATGTGTATTAATACAATTTCAATAATCTAAGAGCACGCTCGACGCAAATGCTCTCGTAATAATCAAACAATTTGGAAAAAAAAAAGGGCGAAGGTACTTAAACGATGTCCGATCAACTCCTCACACCTTATATTGTTTAGTTTGGAGATATCGGGACTTCTGTAAGAATGAATAAGCTTTGCGAACAGCTGTCTTTTCAAGTCCTTATTTGGAAATGATACTAAGGGGAACTTTTGATATTAGACCCAATACTAAACACAATTTAATTAACAGCTTAGTCAGCTTTTAATATAATTGGAAATGGACTCACAATAACTCACAAAATATTCATTATAAAGACGAGCATGAGTGATTCCATGGTTCTGGCGAGGTATTGTCACTTCATGTTCTTTCATTTTCTCTTCTAAGCATGTTTGATATTTGGATTAGTGACGCAGTTATTTCCTTCGATCCACTTAAAAGAAGTTAAGGGTGCATTTATTTTGCAGAAAACTCAAGATTTGAAAAACATTTTTTGAAAAATAATTAATTATATCACTTAGAAAAATTAGTCAATGGAAAATTTTTTCATTATCGACAACAATTTATATCTAACTATCTTAGAAAATCTATTTCTTTGATTAATTTTTTTTAAGTGATACAAACAATCGTCTTTTAAAAATATTTTTCAAATTTAGAGTTTTTCGTGAAACAAAAACACCCTATATGAACCTTCTAGCACTTTTTTCATTTGGTTTAGAAGGAGAGTATCTGCTTTTTATAACATTAGTAGTATCTTTGCATTATTTGCTGTCTTGGTCATTTCATATTCTGTTTGTATTGGCAGCTCAACTTGCCAAGTAAAGTCATGTGTTTCACCTGAAAAATCAGATTAGTTATTCACTATTAAACACCATCTGAAGCACACTGTTCACCACGAAATATCGACGAATTTTACTGATCAACACTTCCTTGAAGTGCTTGCGCCTTCCCTTCAACTTCAAAGTCATCACGCCATCTTCAAGCAAGCACATATTAATAAGAATCCTCGGAATTCTTCAGACTTATTTGGGAGAAATTTAGATAGGGAAGGTCTGCTAGGTCTTTGCAAATACGAATCAGATACAAGTCCGGAGATTATTTTGCCTCTTGAATAAATTGCTTTCATGGACAAGCCTTGTCACAGAGAAAGAAGACTGCAGAACTTTAGTGGCACAAAAGGTCTGCATTCTTTGATAATAGTTTTCCTTTTCTGTTTGGGTTACCACTTTATTGACACATATAGCATAAACAGATTGGAGAACTAAACTCTAGCATCTGCGGGTGACGGAAACATGGAGACCTCCATCGATGTGAAGAGTGATCATCGTTCTGTAGTTGACAGGTTTCTCTTCATCAGCCAATTTGAACGTAAAACATCTCAGCAACACGGCGGAGAATATCTTCATCTGCCAATAAGCGAATTCTTTACCGAGACAAATCCTTGGGCCAGCCTGCTAAGCAACAATAGACGCTAAGATAAACAAAATTTAAGGGGTATAAAAAGAACTGGGTTGCTACTTGCCATAGGTCGATATTCAAATAGTGTGTTTCCTTGATCTAAGAGAACTTGAATGTAGGTGTTCCAATTGAAATGAAGACCGTATATGGAGAAGAAATGAACGAGATGATGCACGTAATCTTGTTCTCGTCCAGATTACTTAACTCTGGCAATACACCAAGTTACCAATATAAAGGTCAAACTGAAGGTGCATGCAATAAATGAAGGTCCAGCCCAGGTCAATGCCAATGAATTTAAGTGCATTCTTTTCTGACCTGAAAGGCTGTAAATTTGAAAGGGCTTTCAGGCTGGAATACTCCATTCGAATCTAGCCATCTCTCTGGACGAAAATCTTCCGCATCATCGCCCCATATGAATTTCATCCTGCCCATTGCATACGGCTGAAAGGATACCGATTCTCCTTTCCTTACACTGAACCCATCTGGGAAAACATCATCAGAGGAGCAGATTTTGATGTCCTGATTGAGCAACAATTTCAAAATTTATTGGAAAATCCAACATATAGGTCTAAATTGAAAAGCGAATTGATAGCAACCATAACGGAGTTAAAGAATAAGATCACAAGAGCTTAAGAAAAGAACTCTAACTAATTATCTTTGTTATCATTTTCCATGTGAAAAACAAGGGGTTTGAATTCATTTTGTGCAAGCTAAGATGAGGGGAGGGTTGAGGCTTGATCATGGGTCTACTTCCCGAAGAAAAGTGGCCTTTACCTAGTGGGCCAACCCTTAAAAGTTCAAAGCTAACGTGACTAAGAGAATCAAATAACTCAATAATGCAAACTTATATATCTTTTACGAATAAATTTAGGATCACAAGCTTTCCATGGATTGTGCAGAAAGAAAAAATCGAGATATTCCTCACTACTGGAACTGCAGGATAGAGCCGGAGAGTTTCTGTTATCGTTGCATGGAGGTAGTGCATCTTTTCTAGAGCCTCTTCACCCATACTCGCAGCAAAACTGGCAAAATCTGAAATCTCTTTGACATTGCTCATTTGTTTCACTTCTTGTGCAACCTTCTCTTGTATCGTTGGATGTTTGCAGAGAATGTAGATGAACCAGGAAAGCGTGGCTGCAGTTGTGTCTTTGCCAGCAATAATGAAGTTGAGTATTATATCCCGCAAGTATGTCTGGTCAGTCTCTGTCACTTGGAGAAACCTAGACAATATGTCTTCTTTCTTCATCTGCAAGATTTAGGCAACCTTTCGTCAGGATATTTCCATTAAAAATTGGAGCCAGAGGATTGTTAACTTACAGAAGGATCGTCTGTCGAATTGTGCATTTGCTCAATCTTCCTCCTAATGAGCTTATACACAAAATTGTCAATTATCCTGATGTTTTTCTTCAGCGCTGCTTCTGATCCAATATTTAGAAATTTCTTAATCTCCCAGGACTTGTCAACATATCGCCACATGGTGATTGCACTTGCATCATCAAAAGCACGACTGAATTCAGCGCCCTCTTCATTTGTTCCACACATGCTATCCAGTTCGACTCCAAATGCAACTTTAAATATGGAATCCAGAGTTGACTTCATAAATAAATCCTGCATAAAAGATCTGGTTATATATATGATGAAGAAATTACAGCAAGATTAGCTAAGTCATATCTGATAATGCAAAATTTACCTGCATGTCTACAATTTGGTTAGTACTTGCTGCTTCAGACAATATGTTTGCTAATTTAGCAGCATTTCTTCGGAAGACCACACTGCTGAAGTCTCTCAACACTTTTGTGGAGAACTCATAGCTTGACACTTTCCTCTGTTGGCGCCACTTATCGCCATCGACTGCGAAAATTCCATCCCCTAATAGATCTTTTAGAAGGTTGTAGTTGTACCATCCCTGCTCACAGTTTTAACTTTTAAGTCACATCATGCAATCCTCAAACTTGGGCTTTTGCACTGAAATCTCCATGAATAACTTATCATCCGTCTCTCTCACAGCTCATTTTAATATCCAGAAATGATATCCAGGAATACTTCACCTTGTTATGACAATTCCAGATTTTTTTTTTTGGTCATACAATTCCAGATTTAAAAGCATAACTATTAAGTAGATTTCTTGCGTGAATGAAATCAACAAAATCTTGGAACCCCATTAACCAGTGTAATTTCATATTCTTTCAAACTAGTAAATTGAACACTAATTGACTGTCTAGTTTCTGCTTGGCTAACGTCACTGGTATTAGCTAACAGAAAGCAACCACAGCTAGCTACCTGTCCAACGTGCCACAAGCATCGGTGGTGCCGACATTTCACCGTGGCCACCGGCTCTAAAGGGACCTGCCAACCCACCCCATTAAAAGAACTAAATTGCCCACGCTGCCATGCAAAAAATAGGACCACCAGCATCGCGAATGGACAACCGGTCACTGGCCCATCAACACTGAATGGGAAGAATTGATGAATTGATGTCGTTTTTAGTTGTAAACACGTTCAAGCCATTATCAAATATTTGAAATGCATGCCTCTCCGTATTTTCAAAGAGATGTGATAAAATATTTAAATATAAAATCATGCCATGAATCTAACCGTTTAAATTTCTAGAACATTTGATTCAAGTTTTTAGAACATTTGATGGGTCGTCTAACGAAAACATCATATGATATCAAAGGGGAAGGTCTTGAATTCAAGACATACATGTTCATTGACACATGCACCTTGACAATAGTCACCACTTCATAAAATTCATTATCAACCCTGAACCCCAACGTACCTTCCCGTAATTCTTAAAGTTGGTCTTGAGCATGTACTCCACGTTGGCCGGGTCAGAGGTGTAGACCTCACTCCAGAAAGGGCCGAGCAACCTGTAGGTTCCGTGCTTGCCCGCAAGGTCGGTCATGTAGTGGTGCAAGCGGCCGAAGTTCAAGAGCTGGTTCAAGACCGTCCCGGCAATGGGGTGGTACTTCTTGGCTGCCGCTGCCGCCGTCCTGCTCCAGTGACGCTTCCATGTCTTGGCAAAGAGATGGGCGAAAGCCAGAGCCAAGAACAGAGCTGTAGCTGTGGAGAAGGTCGGGTGGGAGACGAAATCCGGGGCCATGTTCGGAGGAGGAAGTGATCGTGGTCGCTGGTCAGTGGGATTCGTGATTTTCTTACAGCCTGGTTCTTGTCTCGTTTTGTTTGTCCACACGTTGCACGAGGGTGCATGGGAAGCCATGTCGCGTGACAAGAAGTCATTGTCATGACGCAAAGATTTGAGGCACGCCTTGACAGTGAGAGAATATGAGGTGACGGCGCCTCTCCTGACAACCATAGAATTATTCGTGCTCGGCTGAAATACAAAGTGACGATGCCTCGCGACAAACGAGGAATCCCTCGCGCTCGTCTTTATAATGGATATTCTAAAGTTGAGGGATTTGCTCGTGCTCGGTGACGACACCTCCTAAGAACCATCGAATCACTCATGCTTGACTTTATAATGGATATTTTGAAGTTGTGAGATTTGTGACACCATTTCTGATTATTTTAAAAGCTGACTAAACTGTAATATAGATCGAGCTTAATACTAGGCATAATATGCAGGGGCGTATATATATAGTACAAGGACTAAAGGAGAAACCTATTTGAAGAATATATAGAGTTAATATCCTCAAAAATCCAAAAATGATATACATATGATAATTTTACCCAAAATTAATTTTTTTACCACTAAAAATTCTAAATTGGTACACTTGTCACAAATAAACCATTTGTTAGTTTTCATTAAACTGATACGGTTTGCTCATGCTAGGTGACGATACCTCCTAAGAACCATAGAATCACTCATGCTCGGCTTTACGATGGATATTTTGAAGTTGTGAGATTTTGTGGGTCAATTTTTGATGATTTTTAAAGCTAGCTAAACTGTAATATGAATCACACTTAATTCTAGGTGTAATATGCATGCGCACGTATATATCTATATAGTACAAGGGCTAAAGGAGAAACCTATTAAAAGAATATATAGGGTTAATACCACCAAAAACTCCAAAATGATATATCCGTGACAAATTTACCTAAAATTAATTTTTTTACCACTAAAAATTCCAAGCTAGTATATATTTGACAAATTTGCCCAAAATTGATACACTTGTGACAACTTTATCTTTTGTTAGTTTTCATTAAATTTTACAGTTAAATTACTGAATCAGATGACAAGTGACAGTTGACTAGTGTACCGGTTTGGGATCATACTCTTCGTTTTTCATAATTGCATCCGCTTTGTGGTTTTTTGTGATATTAATTCAATTTAGTAGAGGGTTTATTCGCCACAAATATACTAGTTTAGGGTTTTTTGCGGTCAAAAAATTAGTTTAAGAGTAAATTTATCACAAGTATACTAGTTTGAGATTTTTCATGATATTAACCCTATACAATATTGTGTGTTTATAATTATTATTGTTATTATTACTACTATTTTTATTTTGGTTATTATTATTTAAATAGAAATTGAAAATTTTAAAGTCATTCAGAAATTTAGTTTAAATAGCATAACTTTAACATCACCAAATTGAACACTCCTAATGACAAGGTTTTCCAATTAATCCTAATTTAGAATCATCACCAATCAATTCTGATATAAATGTGGTAATGACATTTTAATGCAAGTAATTGAGAAATTACATATTCAATCTCTAATTAGAAATAAATGTATTAGGGCTTATATCGATAAACTATTGTCAGCTAATTAGAAGAATATTTTTATAACTCACAACTTAGGATGAAATGAAAAGGAAATGTGGAGAAAATTTTAATTTAATCGTCAGTTTAAACTATAGAGGGAATGTTTTTCCAACTTTAAAGGACATAGATTATTCCTCGGAGGAATTCTAATGAACCAACCAAAATCAAAGTTTTTGAGTAGTTATGAAATCATGGAGTATATTCTATGCTTATACATGCTCTATTTTGCTCATATAATTATTCCATTATTGTTACTTTATTGAAATAAGAATGTACCATTAAATTGACCCCACTCGATTTAAATATTTTTCAAATAATTTTATGACTTTTGCTATTTAACTATTGACCTCACTATTTTGCTACGTTTTGGAGTTAAGTTTTGAAGTGCTGCCGTGCAACTGTTTAGAGAATCCTCTTCCCATGAGGAGGGATTTGTAGAGGCAGAAGGTGCTGCAACTTTTCTTCCGAACCTGGATGATTTTGGTTTGAGTCTGTATCCATGGCGGTAGATTCTTTTTGAGCAGCTTCTGCAAAGGACTAAGATAGTTGACAATGCAAAGGAATTGCTGGGTTTGCTTTTGAGAAAGATATTTTGATTAGGAAATCTCAAAAGTTCCTTCACGATGTGCTCTCGTGGCTTAAACTTTTTGTCTCCGAGATCCATGTAGATGAGAGCACTGAGGAGAATAGGTGGGAAAATCTTGCACATGGTCCTCTTGAAACAGTGAAGGCTTGGAAAAAAAATGAAGATGAAGATTCTCCGTTTAAATCCAAGCAACATCACCGTCCATGGAAAATGTTCGATCTGAATACAAAATCCTATTCTAGACCTTTCTTCTTGGCGAATGCCCAATTGCCAACATCCTGCTTTGATATTGAATCTAGAAACTATTTTGGTTTATGGGATACTTGAGAACTTGTTTGGAAGGGGAAACTAATCATCCTACAAGTGATCATTGATAACAAGTCTCATATCTCCTATGGCCCGTTCAGTATAAAAAATGCTTCACAAACCCATTGGGCAATTTGATGGTTCTCATCAAATTTTGTGGAAGTAATTCATCACATTCTAGTAGGGCTAGCTTTGCATGTTCTAGATTCATCCCCTAAACGATTTGCCTTGACTAGATTAATGTCTTCATTTTTCTTGAATAAAAGTCGAAGTAAGAACTCCAAATTCTTCCATAATGGATCAGGACATTTGTGCGAATCTATTCAAGCTGTCGTTAGGGTTTCAAAGTGTTGGGGAGAACTCAGGACAACAATTCACCATGAGCCAAATATAATCTAGGATCAATTTCTCCCCCGAAACTAACACGACCAAAATCAACTTACACCAACAATAACCAGCCAATATAACCTCGAATAAGCAATATAACACCAACTTGATAAGGAAATGAAGTCAACAATAACACCAATGATTTTACATGGAAATCCAATGCGGGAAAAATCATGAACTGCCAAAAAACTTCCACTAATCACTAACAATAGGAAGATATATAAAATAGTTTTCTGTAATTACACATTAGAGATTTCACATAAGCATTACAAGCTCATTTTCTCATCACAAAAGTAGATAAACATAAATGGTACTAGAAAATCCTAATTGAAATCAAGGAATTCAGAGATAGTTCTCGATGAACAAAAACCATCAACTCACAACCCTCGATTTCACAAACAACATACTAAAATTTAAGCCGATTCCGTTAATATTTAGCCTTCGAATGGGGACCACAAAATTGCAACTCTCTTCTTCTTTTACCTGTTTCTTTGGTGCTCTCGGGTGAGGGGGTTACCTTTTTGCTCTTTTGTCTCCTCTGGTCTCCTGCACGAAGTAGCAACTCGCATTTTCTTTTTGTTCTTTTCTTTTCTTTTGACTTTTCTTGTTTTTTCTCTTTTGTTTTTGTTTGGTTTTGTTTTATGTTAGCTGGGCTCCACAAGAGGTGGACCTAGCCAATACAATGATTGGTTCTAGTGGAGAGGATTGGGCTAGGTAAACCTGTGAATGTCAACAAAAGGTTGGAATCGACTTTTCAATCAAATTCCTTGAGGCAAAAGTCTTAATTTAGGCTAGCCGGGAGATCTCAACTAATGATGAATTGTATTTCAAAGGGTTTGCTCCTCAATTGAGTAGACAAAGCTTTCCCCCCAGCTGATTGGAAATACTAGGCACGGTTTTCCCATAGTTTTTCATGAAGAATTTACATTAGTTGCTGTTGTTCTAGTATCCCTGAATGTCACCAAGGGGATGGACTTATCATAGTTGGCAGGGAAGATATAGATTGGAACATGGAGAGATGCTTATATGCTCTAGGTATCAAGGATCTGGATAAGGGTTAATATCACAAAAAATTCAAAACTAGTATATTTATGATAAATTTACCTAAAACTATTTTTTTGACAAAAAAAAATTTCACATTAATATATTTGTGACAAATTTACCCTCTGTTAGTTTATACTAAATTGGATTAATACTTACAAAAACCGCAAACCGGTACACCTGTGACAAATAACAGATAAAACCCAAAATCAGTATACCTATCAACTGTCAATTGTCATCCAACTCAGCGATTTGATGATAAAATTCAATGGCAACTAACAAAGGGTGAATTTGTCAAGGTTTACAAGTTTGCAGTTTTTTGTGGTAAAAAAATTAGTTTGTAATAAATTTATCACAGGTATAGTAGTTTGATATTTTTCGTGTTATTAACCCTCTGGAATATATAGGGGTGATGATAAAAATCTTGTCACTAGATTAATTGTTGTTGCTAGTATCAGGTTAAGCCAGGAGAGCAGAGACTGATTTTGGAGTTAACCTTATCTTCTAAGGAGAAGACTAACTCAAGATTATCTTCTTAAAGTGTGACACTCAGTGGTACTCAATTTGTTGAATCATACGGATTCCAATTTTTCCTGGCTTGCATGCAACCTCTTGCAAATTGGCCTTTCCCACCGCATATGTAGCATCTTCTGGATTTCCACCTTGACATATCCAGGGAGCGGAATTTCGGTGGAGGCATACAAGGCTGAAATTATTGCTCATGCCATTTGGCCAAGGGGACTAGGTATTATTTTTACCCAAATAATATAGAATTTCGGAATATTCAGCTTGACTTTCCTTCGTATGCACAGTAGCCACCCCACCGCACTTATAGAATGGAGGACACGGCCTCCATGGTTACTTGAGTGTAATCTATCACATCCATCACTTAGTCAATATTTATTTTTTAAAAATAATTAATTATATCACTTTCAACAATTAGTAAGCGAAAAGTTTCTTTACTGTCGACAACATTTTATACCTAACCAATTTCATGGATAATGAAAATCTTTTTTCTTTCATTAATTATTTTAAATGATATAAATAATTATTTTTTGAAAAATATTTTTCAAATTTAGAGTTTTTGGTGACAAAAGCACCCTAAATAAACCTTCTAGCATGTTTTCCATCTGCTTTTTTATAACAGTAGTAGTTTATTTGCCTTATTTGCTGTCTTGGACACGTTTCATGTTCTGATTGTATTGGCAGCTCAACTTGCCAAGGAAAGTCGTGTTTCACCTGAAAAATCAGGGAATTTAATTCATTGTGAAACACCATCTCAAACACCTTCCGTGAAGAGCTTGCGCCTTCCCTTCAACTTCGAAGTCATCATGCCATCTTCAAGCAAGCACATATCAGTAAGAATCCTCAGAATCCTTCAAACTTAACTGGGAGAAATTTAGAGATGGAAGGCCCACAACTGTTGAGAATGCAGCACTGAAGCAGCAAGATGAAACTCAGCAACGAGAGTCAACTAAAACAGAGGAAAAAGAGGATTGGCGCAAAGGAGAAGTGTAAAGCTACGTCGTTTACTTCAGCAAAGTCATTTGTTGTACACGTATGCTTGAGTCTTCTTTCTGTTATAGGTGTGCTGAGCTGTCATTCTAAGAGTGGTTGTTTTCAGATCTAGAAGTTCTTTCTTTTGTTATATAAAAGCATTGTAAAACAGAACGATGAATTCAGTTTTTTGAGCTCTCAGATGAATACGACCAAAGCAGAAAGAAGAGAATGCTCTCTTCTGTTTTCAGCTTCATCTACTTGCTTCTAGTTTCAGTTTTCTTCATGGTATCAGAGCATTCTCTGAGAGCTTGATGATCGCAACAAGCTGCAGGAGGGAAATTCGACGGTAACATCCAAGGTCTTCATCAGAGTAACTTTCATATCCATGGTGATAGAGATGTTTCCTCTACTTTTTCTTTCGACATCGTCGCCGAAAGCACGCGCAGCTTCCTCCGGTGTGTTGAAAGTGTAGAACCGTACGAGCTTCTTCATCTCGGGGTCTCTGATCTCGGTTGTGTATCTCTGAGTGCTCACAATACTCATTGATTCATGGCTGCAAGAACTCCCAAATTTCCTTTTCCTATTCACGTAAACTTGAGCAATTTTGTCACGATTAAGCTCACTGAAGATAATTTTCTTCTTTGGCAAGCTCGCCTCGATTTCTTCTGAGTCAGGAGTTGTTTGGGTTTGTCAATGGTGAGATTTCTCCACCACATCAGAAGATACGAGTAGATGTCAATGGTGAGATGGTTGAAGAACCAAACCCTGATTATGTTGATTGGATAAGAACCGATCGCCTAATTTCCTCATGGATCAGTGGAGCGGTGTCTGAGAATATCCTGGGGCTACTCATTGGATTGGAAACATCTTGTGAGTTGTGGCAAACCTTGTTGAACCGATTTACACAGAAGTCTGTAGCTAGAGAATTCGAGCTAAGAGGGAAACTCCAAGCATGTCAAAAACGACGTAGGCCATTATCTGAATACTTGAGGGAGTATAAACGATTTGCGACCGCTTGAATGCAATAGGTAAGCCTTTGGATGAAATTACAAAGGTGTTTGGAGTCTTGGAAGGTTTAGGTTCAGAGTATGAGAACTTTCGAACAACAATGTATTGTTTGAAACCTCAACCGGATTATGATGAAGTTATTTCACAACTGGAGAGATTTGAAACAAGGTTGCAAAATTACTCCTCGAATCAGTATAATCCAAACTTCGCCTATTATGGACGAGGGAATGTTGAAGGGAATCGAATGTGGATAGTGAGACAGTTCAATCAAGTCTTGCCTTTGTAGGACGAGAGGAAACAACAGGTTTTATGGAAATAGAGGTGGATTTGGTTATGGCAGGGGTGGTCGAAGTTATAGTCTTAGAGGTCGTGGTTATGGAAGAAATCAAAGCTATAGAGCCTATAATTCAAACCATGAACAAGAAGTACAGACTTATAAACCACAACTGAATGATTCTGGCCAAGGATTTCGGCCTTATGCAGGTGCTTCACAAAGATACCAGGAGGTTAAATCATATCCTCCCCTTAACTCTGCACTTAAAAATAGTCAAGAGGAGAAAGCAACAGGAGGAGCAAGAGTGACTTGTCAAATCTGCAGCGACCGGGACACGATGCACTTCGATGTTGGTATCGCTTTGATAATTCCTTCCAAGACCAAGACATTCCAACAGCTCTTGCAAAGCAAGTACATCTCGAAGACCCGAAAGGGAGCGCATGGTATCCGGATACGGGTGCTTCGGCTCATATAACTAATCCGGGTATTGTTTCCAACTCAGCAAAGTATATTGGCTCGGATACGGTCATGATAGGCGATGGATCCCGTCTTCCTATTACCTTCACTGAAATGCCTTTTTACACACTAAATGTGATGTGTTACCCCTTAATGATGTGTTAGTGGTTCCGCATAAAGAAAAATCTGCTTTCGGTTAAGCTAACAGATGACTATCCTTGCTCCTTTGTTTTTGACAAATATGGTGTTTATGTTAAGGATCATCAAACCAACACAACGATGATGCTTGGAAGGAAAGTTGGGGGTCTCTACAAAGTGGACCAGCAAACCACCAAGGTCCTTTTCACTCAAAGACATAAAGCAGCTTGCGAGAGGAAGTGTGGCACCAACTTGCTCACACTAATTTTCAGACCTTAAAGGTTCTTCGAATCGAAGCCGATCAACCGCAATAAGATAACTCAAGCGGTGTAGGAGTTGTCCAATAGTAAAAAGTACTAAGCTAGTTTTTCCACTATCTCGAATGCTTCGCAACAAATTTTCCTTTGGAAAGGATACATTGTGATGTTTGGGGACCATCTCCAAAGGTGAGTTCGGTTCAAGGATTCGATACTATGTTCTCTTTGTCGATAACTTTTCTCGTTATAAATCTTTTTCTTTCATTAATTATTTTAAATGATATAAATAATTATTTTTTGAAAAATATTTTTCAAATTTAGAGTTTTTCGTGACAAAAGCACCCTTGGGTTATAAATAAACCTTCTAGCATGTTTTCCATCTGCTTTTTTATAACAGTAGTAGTTTATTTACCTTATTTGCTGTCTTGGACACGTTTCATGTTCTGATTGTATTGGCAGCTCAACTTGCCAAGGAAAGTCGTGTTTCACCTGAAAAATCAGGGAATTTAATTCATTGTGAAACACCATCTCAAACACCTTCCGTGAAGAGCTTGCGCCTTCCAAAGGGCTTCAACTTCGAAGTCATCATGCCATCTTCAAGCAAGCACATATCAGTAAGAATCCTCAGAATCCTTCAAACTTAACTGGGAGAAATTTAGAGATGGAAGGCCCACAACGTCTTTGCAAATACGAATCAGATATAAGTCTGGAGATCATTTCACCTCTTCAATAAATTGCTTTCATGGACAAGCATTGTCACAGAGAAAGAAGAGTGCAGAACTGTAGTGGAACAAAAGGTCTGCATTCTTTGATGGTAGTCTTCTTTTTCTGTTTGGGTTCTTCTACTACCTTATTATCATATACAGCATTAACAGATTGGTGATCTTAACTGTCATATCTGCGGGTGACGGAAACAGGGAGACCTCCGTCAATGTGAAGATTGATCATCGTTCTGTAGTTGACAGGCTTCTTTTCATCAGCCAATTTGAACGTAAAACAGCTCAGCAACACGGTGGAGAATATCTTCATCTGCCTATAAGCGAATTCTTTACCGAGACAAATCCTTGGTCCAGCCTGCTAAGCAACAACAGAGGCTAAGATAAACAAAACTTAAGGAAAAAAAAAAGAAAAAGAACTGGGTTGCTACTTGCTAAGTTCAATATTCGAATAGTCTTTGTCCTTGATCTGAGAGAACTTGAATGTAGGTGTTCATATTGAGATGAAGATCGGGAGAAGAAGTGTACGAGATGATGCACGTAATCTTGTTCCTATCCAGATTACTTAATTCTGGCAATACGCCAATATAAAGGTCCAACTAAAGGCACGTGCAGTGAATGAAGGTCCAGCCCAGGTTAATGCCAATGAATTTAAGTGCATTTTTTTCTGACCTGAAAGGCTGTAAACTTGAAAGGGCTTTCAGGCTGGAACACTCCATTTGAATCCAGCCATCTCTCTGGATGAAAATCTTCTGCATCATCGCCCCATATGAATTCCATCCTGCCCATGGCATACGGCTGAAAGGATACCATATCTCCTTTCCTCACATTGAACCCATCTGGGAAAACATCATCAGAAAAGCAGATTTTTGCGTCCTGATTGAACAATAATTTCAAAATTTATTGGAAAAGCCAACAGATAAGTCTAAATTGAAAAGCGAATTCATAGCAACTGTAACAAAATTAAAGAATAAGATCACAAGAGCTTAAGAAAAAGAATTCTAACTGATAATCTTTGTTATCATTTTCCATGTGAAAAAAGAAGGGGTTTGAACGCATTTTGTGCAAGCTAAGATGATGGAAGGGTTGAGGCTTGAGCATGGTTCAACTTCCCGAAGAAAAATGACCTTTACCTCGTAGGCCAACCCTTAAAAGTTCAAAGCTAATGCGACTAACCACTGGGAATCAAATAACTCAATAATGCAAACTTATATATCTTTTACGAATAAATTTAGGATCACAAGTTTTCCATGGATTGTGCAGAAAGAAAAAATCGAGATATTCCTCACCACTGGAACTGCAGGATAGAGCCGGAGAGTTTCTGTTATCGTTGCATGGAGGTAGTGCATCTTTTCTAGAGCCTCTTCACCCATACTCGCAGCAAAACTGGCAAAATCTGAAATCTCTTTGACATTGCTCATTTGTTTCACTTCTTGTGCAACCTTCTCTTGTATCGTTGGATGTTTGCAGAGCATGTAGATGAACCAGGAAAGCGTGGCTGCAGTTGTGTCTTTGCCAGCAATAATGAAGTTGAGTATTATATCCCGCAAGTATGTCTGGTCAGTCTCTGTCACTTGGAGAAACCTAGACAATATGTCTTCTTTCTTCATCTGCAAGATTTAGGCAACCTTTCGTCAGGATATTTCCATTAAAAATTGGAGCCATAGGATTGTTAACTTACAGAAGGATCGTCTGTCGAATTGTGCATTTGCTCAATCTTCCTCCTAATGAGCTTATACACAAAATTGTCAATTATCCTGATGTTTTTCTTCAGCACTGCTTCTAATCCAATATTCAAAAATTTCTTAATATTCCAGGAGATGTCAACATATCGCCGTAGGGTGATTGCACTTGCATCATCAAAAGCACGACAGAATTCAGCGCCCTCTTCATTTGTTCCACACATGCTATCCAGTTCGACTCCAAATCCAACTTTAAATATGGAATCTAGAGTTGACTTCATAAATAAATCCTGCATAAAGCATTTGGTTATATATATGATGAAGAAATTACAGCAAGATTAGCTAAGTCATATCTGATAATGCAAAATTTACCTGCATGTCTACAATTTGGTTAGTACTTGCTGCTTCAAACAATATGTTTGCTAATTTAGCAGCATTTCTTCGGAAGACCACACTGCTGAAGTCTCTCAACACTTTTGTGGAGAACTCATAGCTTGACACTTTCCTCTGTCGACGCCACTTTTCGCCATCGACTGTGAAAATTCCGTCCCCTAATAGATCCTTTAGAAGGCTGTAGTTGTACCATCCCTGCACAAAGGTTTTTGCTTTTAAGTCATACCATGCAATCCTCAAGCTTGTGCTTCTGCACTAAAATCTCCATGAATAACTAGCTATTTTTCTTCCGACTCTCTCACAGCTCCTTTAATATCCAGAAATGAAATCCAGGAATGCTTCACCTTGTTATGACAATTCCAGATTTAAAAGCATAACTATTAAGTAGATTTCTTGCGTGAATGAAATCAACAAAATCTTAGAACCCCATTAACCAGTGTAATCTCATACTCTTTTAAACTAGTAAATTGAACACTAATTGACCATCTAGCTCTTGCTTGGCTAATGTCTATGGTATTAACTAGGGCCATCAAATGAGTGGGTCGGGTCGGGTCGAGTTTGGATTGGGTCAAAAATGGTCTGACCCATATTGACCCATTTAACCCATTTTAACCTATTTTAACCATTTTTCATGCAATGTAAATTTGATGACTCATATTCGACTCGACCTAACCCATATCCGACCCGACCCATATTATCGAATACATTAATATTCAACTCAATTTAGGTCAATCCACTCTCACTCATTTAATTCACTTTAAGCTCTTCACATATATGTTACTTAAATAAAACCTTCACATCAAATTTAAAAAGTAAATTAAACAATAAAAAATTAATAAATAAAATAAAAAATGCGAAAAACCTTTAATTAAATATAAGAAAACTTATTTCTTATCATATTTAAAAAAAATAATAATATTGCTAAACACTTTCATGTAATACAAATTTAATGGAAAACTTTTATATATTTTTTTAAAATTATTTAAAAAATCCAAAATTTAATTATTTTTATTTTTTTAAAATATAATTTTCTATTATTTGTTTTCTCTCTCTTTTTTTTTTTTCTTTTTTTCCTTTTTCTTTTTCTTCAGCCGACTACTGGATGAAGGTGAGCTTGAGGCTTGCCAGATCAACAAGATTGAGCTTGCTCGACGTTGGCAAGCTCGAGTCTCACCAAATCGATGAGGCTTGAGCCTCGCTAGTCTTTTGGTGACCTCGAGCTCGATTGATGCCGGTGAGCTCGAGCTTCACCTAGCCAGTCATCGGCCATCACTGTGCCGGCCATTGGCTAAAGAAGGAGGAAAAAGGAAAAAAAATGAATAAAAAAAGAAAAAGAAAAATGAAATATAAAAAATAATTGTAATTTCAATTTTTATAAAAAAATTATAAAGTTAAAGAGGGAAATAGAGAATGTATGGCTTGGGTTGAAAATGGATCTTAAGTCCAACCCATTTAAGACCTATTCATATTAAATTTTCAATTTTTAAACCCATTTAACTAGTCTCTTCAAAATGTAAGTGACCCATGTATGACCCATTTATGGTTCAAGACCCATTTTGACACCTCTAGTGTTAGCTAACAAACAACAACCACAACTAGCTGCCTACCCGGCATGCCACAAACATTAATGGTGCAAGTCCACATTTACTATTCATCCGTTGACCTTTTTTTTTTTTTTTTAAACCGATCATCTTCCCCATACCCCAACCGCCATTGATTGGCAACGGAGTTTCATCGTATTTTATTTTTATTTTTTAAAAAAATAATAAAAATCATTTGCAAATGTTGGGTTCACCTTTTTTTTTTTGTCATTTTTATTTTTTGACAATCAATAGCCAACTTTTTATCAATACACTAGAATGATCATTAATTAACGCAGATGATTAATACTACAATAATTAAAAAAATTATTCAAAGTTGAAAACAAACCTAAAAGAATCATAGGCCAAAAGTTGAGCTTTGCATCCAATCTATAATCAAATTCTTTTAATATAATTTTTAAATAAATTTACTAATATATCTTTTATATTACTCTCAACATGAAAATATAAAATATTATATGGTCATTGTTTTTTTTTTACAATTTTAACTAGCATTTCGAAAACCCCTTTATCTCAAAGGTATTTGCATTCTCCCAAGGGCATTTCCCAAAACCGAACCAAACGCACCAAACAACAACCACAACTAGCTGCCTACACCAAGGCCACTGGCTCTAAAGGGAACCAGCTCACCCACCCCATTAAAAGAACTAAGGGCGTGTTTGGTCCGTTTGGTAGGATTCTTAGATTTTTTTTTTTATTTCTTTTAATTTTTTAATTATTTTATTATATTTTTCCTTTTTTCTTTTTCTCTTTGGTCGGTCGTCGGCCATCGCGATGGCCAACGATCTGCTGGGTGAGGGTCGACAAGCTCGCCAAAGGCCAACCTAGCCACAGCGAGCCTCGGCCTCGGCCTGGCCTAGCAAGGCCCAGCCTCGCTGTGGCTCGGCGTCTCTGGGGGCCGACGACGCTCCGACAAGATCGCTGACTCTCATCGGCCAAGGTCGGCCAAAGAAGGAAGAAGAAGAAGAAGAAAGAAGAAAAAAAGAAGAAGAGAGAAAAAAATGGATTACGGAAATTGTTCTTGGGAATAAAAAGCTATTTTTTTTCTATTTCTTATTTTTGCTCCAAATTTATTCCCGGAAACAAAAAAATAGATTTTTTGTTCCTAGAAATAAAAAATTTAACCAAACAAGTTTCTATTCTTTTTTCGTTCCTTGAAACAAAAGAATAGAAATAATTGTTCCGAGGAACAGAAACAAAATTTACCAAACAAGGCCTAAATCGCCCAAGCTGGCTTGCAAAAAAATAGGACAACCAGCATCGCAAAGGGATAACCAGTCACCGGCCCATCAACACCAAATGGCAAGAATTTTATGGTAAACATATGTGAGACACTACCAAATATTCGAAATGCATGCCCCTTTGTATCTTCGAAGAGATATGATAGAATTATTAAACATTAAATCACATATTTCAATCTAACAATTTAAGTTTTTAAAATACTTGATGGTTGTTTCATAGAATCTTATATGATATCTAAACACAAGCTCATAAGTTCAAGGCATACATGTTCATTGACGTAGGCACTTTGACTATAGTCACCCAGTTGTTTGGATCAATAGATGTGAAGCATCGTATAATCAATCTTTCGACTGAGCGAACTTTCTTCCCCCCATGGGAAAAGGAGCCCCATTACGTCCTCTCCCATAGGCACTAACAAACAACAAACTATTCATGGGCACTTCATAATATCCATCAACAACCCTGCACCCCAACGTACCTTGCCGTAATTCTCAAAGTTGGTCTTGAGCATGTACTCCACGTTGGCCGGGTCAGAGGTGTAGACCTCGCTCCTGAAAGGGCGGATTAACCTGTAGGTTTTGTGCTTGCCCGCGAGGTCGGTCATGTAGTGGTGCAAGCGGCCGAAGTTCAGGAGCTGGTTCAAGACTGTCCCGGCGACGGGGTGGTACTTCTTGGCCGTTGCCGTTGCCGCTGTCTTGCTGCGGTGATGCTTCCATGTCTTGGCGAAGAGATAGGCGAAAGCTAGAGCCAAGACCAGGGCCGAAGCTGTGAAGAAGGTTCGGTCGGAGATGAAACCCGGGGCCATGTTTAGAGCGGGCAGCGGAGGAGGAAGTGATTGTGGTCAGTGGGATTCGTGCTTTCTTATAGGCGGGTTTCTTGTTCTGTTTGATGAGGGAGTACGAGGAGCCACGTCGCGAGATAAAGAAGTCATTGTCATGACGTGAGAGGCACCCGATATCTTCTCTGATTAAAAAGTGCAATAACTCCAACCGAAAATTTTGGTGAAATGCTTGAATCGGATGTGATATGTTGCGTTCGATCTTGGTGTCTTACACTCAGGTAGCCCTGGAGGCGGTGCCTTCTGTTCTATACGTGCAGCGAGAGGCGATTTGTGTGTATACGAAGGAAAGTCAAGCCGAATATTCCGAGACTCCACATTACCTGGGTAAAAACAGTACTTAGTCCCCTTGGCCAAATGGGATATATGCCTGGAAAGAGCAATAATTTCAGCCTTCTATGCCTCCACCGAATTCCCTCTTCAACGGGTAAAACAGAAGAATGAATGTCCGGGGGAAATCCAGCCGATGCTACGTATGCAGTGGTAAAAGCCATTTTTGCATGAGGTTGCATGCAAGCCAAGAAAAAATGGAATTCGCATGGTTCAACAAATTGAATACCATATAAGCGTTGCGCCTCAAGAAGATGATCTTGAGTCAGTCTTCTCCTTAAAAGATAAGACTAACTCCAAAATCAATCTGTGATCTCCAGGCGTTACTTGATACCAGCAACAATGATTAGACTAGTGACAATATATATATATATCATCACCCCTATTGCCCAAACCCTTGGATATCTAGAGCAACCAAGCATCTCCTCATGTTCCAATCTATTTCTTCCCTACCAAGTATGATAAGCCCATCCCATTCAGGAATACTAAGATGGCAGCAGCGACGACTGATGTAAATTCTTCCTGAGAAACTTTGGGAAACCTATGCCCAGTATTTCCAGTCAGGTGGGGGAAAAGCTTTTGCTACTCAATTGAGGGGCAAACCCTTTGAAATACAATTCGTCATTAGTTGAGATCTCCTAACCAAATTGCCCAGATTAAGATTTTTCCTCGAGCAATTCGATTGAAAAGCCAATTCCAACCTTTTGTTGACATTTTCAGGTTTATCTAGCCCAATCCTTTCAACTAAAACCAATCATTCAAACCATAATGGTAGCCTAAACAGATTTGCGCAAATGTCCTCCTCGATTATGGAAAATCCAGAGTTCTTCCTTCATCTTACTTTCAAGAAAAATGAAGACATTAATCCGACCAAAGCCAATCATTTGGGAGATGAATTTGAGAACATGCAAAGCTAGCCCTACAAGAATGCCATCAATTAGTTCCGCAAAATTTGACAAGAACCATCAAATTTCCAATGGGTTTTGTAGCATTCTTAGTCCAAACAAGTCAGTGGAGAGGTGAGACTTGTCATCAATTATCAGGCGCTCAACCGTTTCTTGTAATATGATAAGTTTCATCTACCAAACAAGAATACCTTGTTTCTCAAATCTCCTGTGAACGTTGGATTTGATATCAAAGCATAAATGGGAATCCCCCCAGAAGATAGCAAAACCTTTCATCTTCAAAAAGGAGCACCTTCATCTTCACTGTTTTCAGAACCTTTACTGTTTCAAGAAGGCCATGTGCAAGATTTTCCAGCCCATTTGCGACGCGTTCTCATTTACATGGATGATATTCTTGGGCATGCATCTCGAAGATGGAAAGTTCAAACCACGAGAACACATTGCAGAGGAACTTTCGAAATTTCCTAATCAATATCTTTCTCAAAAATAAATGATCTACCTTTGCAGAAGCTGCTACAGACTCATACCAAAGTCATCCAGGTTTGGAAAGAAAAGCTGCAGCACCTTCCGCCTCTACAAATCCCTTCTCATGGGAAGAGGATTCTCCAAGCAGTTGCACAGCAGCACCTCAACAATTTAACTGCAACATGTAGCAAATGGTGGGGTCAATAGGTAAATAGGAAAAGTTATAAAAATTAATTGAAAAATATTGAGTAGGGTCCATTTAATGGTACATTCTTATTTGAATAAAGTATAAAAATAATGGAATAAGTATATGAGTAAAATAGAGCATGTATAAGCATAGAATATATACTCCATGATTTAATAACTATTCAAATAACTTTGATTTTGTTTGGTTCGTTAGAATTGCTCCGAGGAATAATCTATGTCATTTAATTAAGGTTAAAAAACGTTCCCCATATAGTTTAAACTGTATGACGATTAAAGCCAAATTTTCTCCGCATTATCTTTTCATTTCATCCTAAATTTGAGTTATAAGAATATTTTTCTAATTGGTTGACAATGGTCTATCGATATAAGCCCTAACACATTTATTTCTAATTAGAGATTAGATATGTGATTTCTCAATTACTCTCATCAACAAGTATGTCATTACCACATTTATATCAGAATTGGTGATAATATTAAATTATGACTAATTGGAAAATCTTGTCATTGGGATCTGTCAATTTGATAATGTTAAACTTACGCTATTTAAATTAAATTGTGGAATAAGTTAACATTTTCAATTTCTATTTCAATAATAATAACCAAAATGACAATAATAGTAATTCTAACAATAATTGTGACATCCTAAAATTCGACCCCGTTTCGATAAAGTGAAATAGGCCTTTCGTCAACGTGCCTATGGTCCTTTTTCTCTGAGTTGATCACTCACGAGTTAACTAACCTATTGAGTGAAGCCGTTAATGGATGTATCCGCGGTAAAAATCCCTAAAAGCTACTTAATTAGTTGGATTGGACTAAAATCGCGTCTGATCAATTTTAACCACGGAATTGAACTCAATTTTGGAAATTGAATATTCGAGCATGTCATAATTCATTTTTAGGACCTCGTCTCATCGTCCGTCAAATTATTGACGAGTCCGAAATTTTGAGAAAGAAATTATCGGAGGAAAAATCAAAGACCGGAAGAAAATAAAAAAAAGGGGAAAAGAAATGGAAAATAATAATAGTAATAAGAATAAGGTAATTTTCTTATTATTTTACTATTTTCTATTTTCTTTTTCCCTCTCTCCCTTTTCTCTCTCTCTTTTATCTCTCCTCTCCCCTCCCCTTCGTGCGCAGCCCCCTCCCCACCAACCAACTGCCCTCTCCTCTTAGCCGTCGCCCTCTTTATTTTTCTTTTCTTTGACTTTTCAAACACCTCTTCTCTCTCCTCTTTCTTCTCCCCCATTTCCCCCACGTGACCAAACCCCCTCCTTCCTTTCTTCTTCTTCGCGCGGACCAGCGAACCAGGAAGAACGGAGCAGCAGCTCGCCAAAGCCGTCGCCGCCGCACCAGAGCTGGACCTCCACCCGCGCGACGCCCGCCCGCGCATGCCGCGCGCTCCGCCACCGCCCCTTCGCGCCTCGCCGTCCTTGCCGTGCGCCGTCCAGGCCGTTCGGCCTCTGCCCAGCCCTGTTCCGCCTCTGTCCGGCCACCTTCGGCCACCGTTCGACGCCGCCAAACCTCCACCGACCCTCCCCCGCACCTTACCGCCCTTGTTGAAGTGATTTGTGGCTGTTTTGTGTGTTTTTTCAGCTCGGACAGCCACCCCGCTGCGTGGGTTTCCAGTAGCTTCGGGCCCGCTTTTGGGCCATTTCCGGGCCCCGAACCCGAGCCGTGCTTTGGGAAGTATCGTTCCTCGCGCCGTCCTCGTCGGTTTGATTCGAGTTGCGCGCGATTCCGGTGAGTAATCTCACTAATCATTACTTAGCGAGCTAATTAAATTTAAAGGTTGTTTATTTTTAATTAATTAGGTTTATGTGGTTAGATTAACATGGATTAGTGTTTATTAGTCAATTGTGATGCGAATTAGACAAATTGAGTGTGCATTTAGTAAGTAGACGTGGTCTACTATTTATTGAGGGTAGCCCGGGATTTTTCCGACCCTTTATCGGGCTTCAATTTCGCAATTCGGGCCTAAGTGGAATTTTTAGTATTTAAATATTATTTTTCGAAATTAATTTAATTATTTATTTATTTTTCGAAAATTCAACTAGGATGGCCAGTGACCAGAATTTTATGCTGATGACCGTGGTGAAGTCCGTTTATTTAATTGGGCTTTATTTTGAGCTAAATTGAATTTTTAATATTTATTATTTAATTTTCGAAATTAAATAATTTAATTATTTATTTTTCGAAAATTAAGGCTAAGATGGTTGACGACCGAAATCTCGTGCTGATTGTCGTGGTGCGGTCCATTTATTTATTTGAGCTCTACGTTGCTTGGAATTAAATAAACTGTGATATTTTAGGGATTTACCCTAAATTGATTAAATTGAGCGGAATTGAATTATTGATTGGTGGATGGTCGAGTATGGCTATTTAGCATTTTTATAATGTCTTGATGGGCTATAGAGTAGAGAGATTGGTGAGAGCTAACTGAGAATATTATTGACTGAGACCAATCAGGCACGATATTATTGGACAAACGCGGTTCGGTGATTGGAAGGTAAAACACCTAAAGAACGCATGTGAATGACTTATAGACAAACGTGGTTCGGTGATTAAGGAAATATCATTGGTGAAAACGACGCCTTAAAGAACTCACGATGTTGTATATTGCTGATATCACCTTGGCGAAAACAGCACCCTAGAAAGGACACGTGGTTCGATGATCGAGGATATCACTGGTGAAAACGGTGCCTTAAAGAATGTACCGTGTCGGTGATCGGTATGTCATTGGTGAAAACGACGCCACAAAAATGATACGTGATTCGGTGATTGGGACATCACTGGCGAAAACAGCGCATTAAAGAATGCACGTGATTAGTGATGGTATGGCAGTTGGCAAAAAAAAGACGCTCGAAAGAGTACATGTGATTGATGTCTGGGAATGACCTAGAGTTGGTCTGTTTGATATGTAATCGACTAGGTCGATTGATCATTGATTGATCGGATGTTGTGAATTGTTTGAATATCTATATTTAACCTTGAATTGCAAGTTGGAAATGAGGCCAAAGTAAGTTCTCTGACTCGTGCTGTGCTTAGGCAACCGAGTAGTGTATTGGTTTCCTAATTGAGTCTTAGTGGGGTAGAACTCGCTGAGACGTAAGTTTTATCCCGGTTGTGGGACAACATTTCAGAACCCCGATGAGGAGCTAAGAAGGAGGAATCTGAGAAGGAGAACTCTGAAGTAAAACCTGAGGAGAATGATTCTTGGAAGAAGAAGATAACACCAAGAGAGATCTTGAGTACGACCCGGATGGACTAAGATCCCATCCTCTTTTGTGAACTCCTTTTTGATGTAAAGTACTCTGGTTTGTGTTTTGTATAAAAATTTGGTTATAAGTTTCAATATGAAAAATATGGTCCTGCTTTTCTATCCCATTGTTTTGTTGTCTGGGGATTTTCTTTATACTTCCGCATGCGTATATTAAATGAACAGGGTCGGCGATGCGTCCTGGGATGTCGCTATTAATCGACCAATTGAGGGATGGGCACGCATTCGAGGATCGGGCGTGACAATAATATTTGTAAAGACATAATATACACATATGTATATGTATATGTATATGTATAGTGAAATGCTGAAGCAATTATATTGGTCAAGTGTCAAGGGATGACTCCTTTAGATTTGGAGAAAATTGCAACTTCATTAGAAAGATAAATTGAAAACAAAATAATTATTTCTTTCAAACAGACGCATTCCATAAGAAAATAATGGCTAGATTCAATTTTAAATGATATGATGAATACATCCAATTACATATATGGCAACTTATTAATTTTTTTGTGAGATCCAACGAAAGTCCTATTTCTCATATCTCGACAAGTGTATTAATACAATTTCAATAATCTAAGAGCACGCTCGACGCAAATGTTCTCGTAATAATCAAACAATTTGGAAAAAGGGCGTTAAGGTACTTAAACGATGTTCAATCAGCTCCTCACACCTTATGTTGTTTAGTTTGGAGATATCAAGACTTCTGTAAGAATGAAGAAGCTTTGCGAACAGCTGTCTTTTCAAGTCCTTATTTGGAAATGGTACTAAGGGGAATTTTTGATATTACACCAAATACTAAACGCGATTCAAATAACAGCTTAGTCATCTTTTAAAATAATTGGAAATGGACCCAAAATCTCACAAAATATTCATTATAAAGACGAGCGTGAATGATTCCATGGTTCTGGTGAGGTATTGTCACTATATTTCTTTCATCTAGGCAGGAATGATTTAGTGGTTGTAGAAGGTACCGTCACTTCATGTTCTTTCATTTTCTCTTTTAAGCATGTTTGACATTTGGATTAGTGACACAGTTGTTTCCTTTGATCCACTTAAAAGAAGTTAAGGGTGCATTTACTTTACAGAAAACTCAAGATTTGAAAAACATTTTTTGAAAAATGATTAATTATATCACTTAGAAAAATTAGTCAATCGAAAGCTTTTTCATTATCGACAACAATTTACAATTATCTATCTTCATAGATGATGAAAATCTATTTCTTTGATTAATTTTTTTTAAGTGATACAAACGATCGTCTTTTAAAAATATTTTTTAAATTTAGAGTTTTTCGTGAAACGAAAACACCCTATATGAACCTTCTAGCACTTTTTTCATTTGGTTTAGAAGAAGAGTATCTGCTTTTTATAACATTGGTAGTTTCTTTGCATTATTTGCTGTCTTGGTCATTTCATATTCTGTTTGCATTGGCAGCTCAACTTGCCAAGTAAAATCACGTGTTTCATTATTCACTGTGAAACACCATCTGAAGCACAGTGTTCACCACGAATTATCGACGAATTTTACCGATCAACACTTCCTTGAAGTGCTTGCGCCTTCCCTTCAACTTCAAAGTCATCATGCCATCTTCAAGCAAGCACATATTAATAAGAATCCTCTGAATTCTTCACACTTAACTGGGAAAAATTTAGAGATGGAAGGTCCGCAAGGTCTTTGCAAATACGAATCAGATATAAGTCCGGAGATTATTTTGCCTCTTGAATAAATTGCTTTCATGGACAAGCATTGTCACAGAGAATGAAGACTGCAGAACTTTAGTGGCACAAAAGGTCTGAATTCTTTGGTCATAGTTTTCCTTTTTTGTTTGGGTTACCACTTTATTAACACATACAGCATTAACAGATTGGCGAACTTTACTCTAGCATCTGCGGGTGACGGAAACATGGAGACCTCCATCGATGTGAAGAGTGATCATCGTTCTGTAGTGGACAGGTTTCTCTTCATTAGCCAATTTGAACGTAAAACAGCTCAGCAACACAGCGGAGAATATCTTCATCTGCCAATAAGCGAATTCTTTACCGAGACAAATCCTTGGGCCAGCCTGCCAAGCAACAATAGACGCTAAGATAAACAAAATTTAAGGGGGAAAAAAAGAACTGGGTTGCTACTTGCCATAGGTCGATATTCAAATAGTGTGTTTCCTTGATCTAAGAGAACTTGAATGGAGGTGTTCCAATTGAAATGAAGACCGTATATGGAGAAGAAATGAACGAGATGATGCACGTAATCTTGTTCCCGTCCAGATTACTTAACTCTGGCAATACACCAAGTTACCAACGTAAAGGTCAAACTGAAGGTGCATGCAGCGAATGAAGGTCCAGCCCAGGTCAATGCCAACGAATTTAAGTGCATTCTTTTCTGACCTGAAAGGCTGTAAACTTGAAAGGACTTTCGGGCTGGAATACTCCATTCGAATCTAGCCATCTCTCTGGACGAAAATCTTCCGCGTCATCGCCCCATATGAATTTCATCCTGCCCATTGCATACGGTTGAAAGGATACCGATTGACCTTTCCTTACACTGAACCCATCTGGGAAAACATCATCAGAGGAGCAGATTTTGGTGTCCTGATTGAGCAACAATTTCAAAATTTATTGGAAAATCCAACAGATAGGTCTAAATTGAAAAGCGTATTGATAGCAACCATAACGGAGTTAAATAATAAGATCACAAGAGCTTAAGAAAAGAACTCTAACTGATTATCTTTGTTATCATTTTCTATGTGAAAAAACAAGGGGTTTGAATTCATTTTGTGCAAGCTAAGATGATGGAAGGGTTGAGGCTTGATCATGGGTCTACTTCCCGAAGAAAAGTGGCCTTTACCTAGTGGGCCAACCCTTAAAAGTTCAAAGCTAACGTGACTAAGAGAATCAAATAACTCAATAATGCAAACTTATATATCTTTTACGAATAAATTTAGGATCACAAGCTTTCCATGGACTGTGCAGAAAGAAAAAATCGAGATATTCCTCACCACTGGCACTGCAGGATAGAGCCGGAGAGTTTCTGTTATCGTTGCATGGAGGTAGTGCATCTTTTCTAGAGCCTCTTCACCCATACTCGCAGCAAAACTGGCAAAGTCTGAAATCTCTTTGACATTGCTCATTTGTTTCACTTCTCGTGCAACCTTCTCTTGTATCGTTGGATGTTTGCAGAGCGTGTAGATGAACTAGGAAAGCGTGGCTGCAGTTGTGTCTTTGCCAGCAATAATGAAGTTGAGTATTATATCCCGCAAGTATGTCTGGTCAGTCTCTGTCACTTGGAGAAACCTAGACAATATGTCTTCTTTCTTCATCTGCAAGATTTAGGCAACCTTTCGTCAGGATATTTCCATTTAAAATTGGAGCCAGAGGATTGTTAACTTACAGAAGGATCGTCTGTCGAAATTATGCATTTGCTCAATCTTCCTCCTAATGAGCTTATACACAAAATTGTCAATTATCCTGATGTTTTTCTTCAGTGCTGCTTCAGATCCAATATTCAGAAATTTCTTAATCTCCCAGGAGAAGTCAACATATCGCCATAGGGTGATTGCACTTGCATCATCAAAAGCACGACTGAATTCAGCGCCCTCTTCATTTGTTCCACACATGCTATCCAGTTCGACTCCAAATGCAACTTTAAATATGGAATCCAGAGTTGACTTCATAAATAAATCCTGCATAAAGGGTCTGGTTATATATATGATGAAGAAATTACAGCAAGATTAGCTAAGTCATATCTGATAATGCAAAATTTACCTGCATGTCTACAATTTGGTTAGTACTTGCTGCTTCAGACAATATGTTTGCTAATTTAACAGCATTTCTTCGGAAGACCACACTGCTGAAGTCTCTTAACACTTTTGTGGAGAACTCATAGCTTGAGACTTTCCTCTGTTGGCGCCACTTATCACCATCGACTGCGAAAATTCCATCCCCGAATAGATCCTTTAGAAGGCTGTAGTTGTACTGTCCCTGTGCACAGTTTTAACTTTTAAGTCACATCATGCAATCCTCAAACTTGGGCTTCTGCACTGAAATCTCCATGAATAACCAGCTATTTATCATCCGTCTCTCTCACAGCTCATTTTAATATCCAGAAATGATAACCAGGAATACTTCACCTTGTTATGACAATTCCAGATTTAAAAGCATAACTATTAAGTAGATTTCTTGCGTGAATGAAATCAACAAAATCTTAGAACCCCATTAACCAGTGTAATCTTATATTCTTTTAAACTAGTAAATTGAACACTAATTGACTGTCTAGTTTCTGCTTGGCTAACGTTAGTGGTATTAGCTAACAAACAGCAACCACAACTAGCTACCTGTCCAACATGCCACAAACATCGGTGGTGCCGACATTTCACCGTGGCCACCGGCTCTGAAGGGGACCTGCCAGCCCAATCCCATTAAAAGAACTAAATCGCCCACCCTGCCATGAAAAAAAATAGGACCACCAGCATCGCGAATGGACAACCGGTCACTGGCCCATCAACACTGAATGGGAAGAATTGATGAATTGATGTCGTTTTTAGTTGTAAACACGTTCGAGCCATTATCAAATATTTGAAATGCATGCCTCTCCGTATTTTCACAGAGATGTGATAAAATATTTAAATATAAAATCATGCCTTGAATTTAACCGTTTAAGTTTTTAGAACATTTGATTCAAGTTTTTAGAACATTTGATGGTCGTTTAACGAAAACATCATATGATATCAATGGGGAATGTCCTGAATTCAAGACATACATGTTCATTGATGCATGCACTTTGACAATAATCACCACTTCATAAAATCCATTATCAACCCTGAACCCCAACGTACCTTCCCGTAATTCTTAAAGTTGGTCTTGAGCATGTACTCCACGTTGGCCGGGTCAGAGGTGTAGACCTCACTCCAAAAAGGGCCGAGCAACCTGTAGGTTCCGTGCTTGCTCGCGAGGTCGGTCATGTAGTGGTGCAAGCGGCCGAAGTTCAGGAGCTGGTTCAAGACTGTCCCGGCAATGGGGTGGTACTTCTTGGCTGCCGCTGCCGCCGTCCTGCTCCGGTGACGCTTCCATGTCTTGGCAAAGAGATGGGCGAAAGCCAGAGCCAAGAACAGAGCTGTAGCTGTGGAGAAGGTCGGGTGGGAGACGAAATCCGGGGCCATGTTCGGAGGAGGAAGTGATCGTGGTCGCTGGTCAGTGGGATTCGTGATTTTCTTACAGCCTGGTTCTTGTCTCGTTTTGTTTGTCCACACGTTGCACGAGGGTGCATGGGAAGCCATGTCGCGAGACAAGAAGTCATTGTCATGACGCAAAGATTTGAGGCACGCCTTGACAGTGAGAGAATATGAGGTGACGGCGCCTCTCCCGACAACCATAGAATTATTCGTGCTCGGCTGAAATACAAAGTGACGATGCCTCGCGACAACCGAGGAATCCCTCGCGCTCGTCTTTATAATGGATATTCTAAAGTTGAGGGATTTGCTCGTGCTCGGTGACGACACCTCCCAAGAACCATCGAATCACTCATGCTTGACTTTATAATGGATATTTTGAAGTCGTGAGATTTGTGAGACCATTTCTAAAAGCTGACTAAACTGTAGTATAAATCGAGCTTAATCCTAGGTGTAATACGCAGGGGCGTATATATATATATAGTACAAGGACTAAAGGAGAAACCTATCAAAAGAATATATAGGGTTAATATCATCAAAAATCCAAAAATGGTATACATGTGATAATTTTACCCCAAATTAATTTTTTTATCATTAAAAATTCTAAACTGGCACACTTGTGATAAATAAACCATTTGTTAGTTTTCATTAAACCAATACAGTTTGCTCATGCTAGGTGACGATACCTCCTAAGAACTATAGAATCACTCATGCTCGGTCTTTATGATGGATATTTTGAAGTTGTGAGATTTTGTGGGACAATTTTTTATTATTTTTAAAGCTGGCTAAACTGTAATATGAATCGTGCTTGATTCTAGGTGTAATATGCACGTGTGCATATATATCTATATAGTATAAGGGCTAAAGGAGAAACTTATTAAAAGAATATATGGGGTAAATACCACCAAAAACCCCAAAATAATATATCCGTGACAAATTTATCTCAAATTAATTGTTTTACCACTAAAAATTCCAGGCTAGTATATCTTTGGCTTGTTTGGTATAAAGAATGCTTCACAAACCCATTGGGCAATTTGATGGTTCCCATCAAATTTTGTGAAAGTAATTCATCACATTCTAGTAGGGCTAGCTTTGCATGTTCTAGATTCATTCCCTAAACGATTTGCCTTGGCTGGATTAATGTCTTCATTTTTCTTGAAAGAAAGCCGAAGTAAGAACTCCAGATTCTTCCATAATGGATTAGGACATTTGCACGAATCTATTCAAGCTATCGTTAGGGTTTCAAAGTGTTGGGGAGAACCCGGGACAACGATTCACCACGAGCTTAATATAATATAGAATCAATTTCTTCCCCAAAACTAACCCGACCAAAATCAACTTACCCCAACAATAACCAAACAATATAACCTCGGAATAAGCAATATAACACCAACTCAATAAGGAAATAAAGTCAACAATAACACTAATGATTTTACATGGAAACCTAGTGCAGGAAAAATCATGAATTGCCAAAAAACTTCCACTCATCGCTAACAATAATAAGATACATAAAGTAGTTTTCTATAATTACAAATTAGATGCTTCACATAAGCATTACAAACTTATTTCTTCATTACAAAGGTGGATAAATATAAATGGTACTAAAAAATCCTAATCGAAATCAAGGAATTCGGAGACAATTCTTAATGAACGAAAACCATCAACTCATAACCTTCGGTTTCACAAACAACATACTAAAATTTGAGTCGATTCCGTCAATATTTAGCCTTCAAATGGGGACCACAAAATTGCAACTCTCTTCTTCTTTTTCCTCTGTTTCTTTGGTGCTCTCGGGTGAAGGGGTCACCTTTTTGCTCTTCTCTCTCCTCTTGTCTCCTGCACGAAGCAGCAACTCGCTTTTTCTTTTTCTTCTTTTCTTTTCTTTTGACTTTTCTTCTTTTTTCTCTTTTGTTTTTGTTTTGTTTTGTTTTATGTTAGCTGGGCTCCACAAGAGGTGGACCCAGCCAACATAATGATTGGTTCTAGTTGAGAGGATTGGGCTAGGTAAACCTGTGAATGTCAACAAAAAGTTGGAATCGACTTTTCAATCAAATTCCTTGAGGCAAGAGTCTTAATTTGGGCTGGTCAGGAGATCTCAACTAATGACGAATTGTATTTCAAAGGGTTTGCTCCTCAATTGAGTAGCCAAAGCTTTCCCCCCAGCTTATTGGAAATACTAGGCACGGTTTTCCCATAGTTTTTCAAGAAGAATTTACATTAGTTGTTGCTGTTCCAATATCCCTAAATGCCATCAAGGGGATGGGCTTATCATGCTTGGCAGGGAAGATATATAGATTGGAACATGGAGAGATGCTTGGATGCTCTAGGTATCAAGGGTTTGGATTATGGTTAATATCATGAAAAATTCAAAATAGTATATTTATGATAAATTTACTTAAAACTAAATTTTTGACCAAAAAAAAATCATATTAATACATTTGTAACAAATTTACCCTCGGTTAGTTGCTGCTAAATTGGATTAATACTACAAAAAATCGCAAACCAATACACCTTTGACAAATAGCGGATAAAACCTAAAACCTGGTATATCCATCAACTGTCAATTATTATCCAACTTTGCGATTTGATGATTAAAAGCAATGGCTTTGTCAAGGTTTACAAGTTGCAGTTTTTTGTGGTTAAAAAATTAGTTTATAATAAATTTATCATAAATGTAGCAGTTTGATATTTTTCGTGTTATTTTTCCTCTTGGAATATATAGGGGTGATGATAAAAATCTTGTCACTGGATTAACTGTTGTTGCTTGTATTGGGTAAGGCTGGGGGAGCAGAGACTGATTTTGGAGTTAGTCTTATCATCTGAGGAGAAGACTAATTCAAGGTTATCTTCTTAAAGCGTGACACTCGTTGGTACTCAATTTGTTGAATCATATGGATTCTATTTTTCTCTAACTTGCATGCAACCTCTTGCAAATTGGCCTTTCCCACCGCATATGTAGCATTTGCTGGATTTCCCCCTTGACATATCCAGGGAAGCAGAATTTCGGTGGAGGCATACAAGGCTGAAATTATTGCTATTTCCAGGCATTCATGCCATTTGACCAAGGGGACTAAATATTATTTTTACCCAAATAATATGGAATCTCGGAATATTCAACTTGACTTTCCTTCGTATGCTCACAAGCCGCCCCACCGCACATAAAGAATGGAGGACACGGCTTCCATTTTTACTGGAGTGTAATCTATCACATCCATCGCTCAGTCAATATTTATTTTTTTTAAAATAATTAATTATATCACTTAAAAAAAGTTAATCAGCCAAAAATTTCTTTATCGTTGACAACATTTTATACCTAACCAATTTAATGGATAATGAAAATCTTTTTCTTTCATTAATTATTTAAATCGATATAAAAAATCGTTTTTTGAAAAATATTTTTCAAATTTAAAGTTTTTCATGACAAAAGCACCCTAAATAAACCTCCTTGCATGTTTTCCATCTGCTTTTTTATAACAGTAGTAGTTTCTTTGCCTTATTTGCTGTCTTGGACACGTTTCATGTTCTGATTGGATTGGCAGCTCAACTTGCCAAGGAAAGTCGTGTGTTTCACCTGAAAAATCAGGGAAGTTAATTCATTGTGAAACACCATCTGAAGCATAGTGTTCACACGTGTTACCGAAGAATTTTCCCAATCAAACCTTCCGTGAAGAGCTCGCGCCTTCCCTTCAACTTCGAAGTCATCATGCCATCTTCAAGCAAGCACATATCAGTAAGAATCCTCAGAATCCTTCAAACTTAACTGGGAGAAATTTAGAGATGGAAGGCCCACAACGTCTTTGCAAATACGAATCAGATATAAGTCTGGAGATCATTTCACCTCTTCAATAGATTGCTTTCAAGGACAAGCATTGTCACAGAGAAAGAAGACTGCAGAACTGTAGTGGAATAAAAGGTCTGCATTCTTTTATGGTAGTCTTCTTTTTCTGTTTGGGTTCTTACTACTACTTCATTATCATATGCAGCATTAACAGATTGGTGATCTTAACTCTCATATCTGCGGGTGACAGAAACAGGGAGACCTCCATCAATGTGAAGATTGATCATCGTTCTGTAGTTGACAGGTTTCTTTGCATCAGCCAATTTGAATGTAAAACAGCTCAGCAGCACAGCGGAGAATATCTTCATCTGCCTATAAGCGAATTCTTTACCGAGACAAATCCTTGGTCCAGCCTGCTAAGCAACAATAGACGCTAAGATAAACAAAACTTAAGAAGAGTGGGGTGGGTGGGGGAAGAAGAAAAGAAAAAGAACTGTGTTGCTACTTGCTAAAGTCAATATTCGAATAGTCTGTTTCCTTGATCTGAGAGAACTTGAATGTAGGTGTTCATATTGAGATGAAGAACAGGAGAAGAAGCGAACGAGATGATGCACGTAATCTTGTTCCTATCCAGATTACTTAATTCTGGCAATACACCAGTATAAAGGTCCAACTGAAGGCACGTGCAGTGAATGAAGGTCCAACCCAGGTTAATGCCAATAAATTAAAGTGCATTTTTTTCTGACCTGAAAGGCTGTAAACTTGAAAGGGCTTTCAGGCTGGAACACTCCATTTGAATCCAGCCATCTCTCTGGATGAAAATCTTCTGCATCATCGCCCCATATGAATTTCATCCTGCCCATTGCATACGGCTGAAAGGATACCATATCTCCTTTCCTCACATTGAAACCATCTGGGAAAACATCATCAGAAAAGCAAATTTTCGCGTCCTGATTGAACAATAATTTCAAAATTTATTGGAAAAGCAAACAGATATGTCTAAATTGAAAAGTGAATTGACAGCAACTGCAATAAAATTAAAGAATAAGATCACAAGAACTTAAGAAAAGAATTCTAACTGATCATCTTTGTTATCATTTTCTATGTGAAAAAAGAAGGGGTTTGAACGCATTTTGTGCAAGCTAAGATGAGGGAAGGGTTGAGGCCTGAGGGTGGGTCTACTTCCTGAAGAAAAATGGCCTTCACCTAGTAGGCCAACCCTTAAAAGTTCAAAGCTAATGTGACTAACCACTGAGAATCAAATAACTCAATAATGCAAACTTATATATCTTTTATGAATAAATTTAGGATCACAAGCTTTCCATGTACTGTGCAGAAAGAAAAAATCGAGATATTCCTCACCACTGGAACTGCAGGATAGAGCCGGAGAGTTTCTGTTATCGTTGCATGGAGGTAGTGCATCTTTTCTAGAGCCTCTTCACCCATACTAGCAGCAAAACTGGAAAAATCTGAAATCTCTTTGACATTGCTCATTTGTTTCACTTCTTGTGCAACCTTCTCTTGTATCATTGGATGTTTGCAGAGCATGTAAATGAACCAGGAAAGCGTGGCTGCAGTTGTGTCTTTGCCAGCAATAATGAAGTTGAGTATTATATCCCGCAAGTATGTCTGGTCAGTCTCGGTCACTTGGAGAAACCTCGACAATATGTCTTCTTTCTTCATCTGCAAGATTCATGCAACATTCTGTCATGATATTTCCATGAAAATATTGGAGGCAGAGGATTGTTAACTTACCGAAGGATTGTCTGTCGAATTGTGCATTTGCTCAATCTTCCTCCTAATGAGCTTATACACAAAATTGTCAATTATTCTGACGTTTTTCTTCAGTGCTGCTTCTGATCCAATATTCAGAAATTTCTTAATCTTCCAGGAGACATCAACATATCGCCACAGGGTCATTGCACTTGCATCGTCAAAAGCCCGACTGAATTCAGCGCCCTCTTCACTTGTTCCACACATGCTATCCAGTTCGACTCCAAATGCAACTTTAAAAATGGAATCCAGAGTTGACTTCATAAATAAATCCTGCATAGAACATCTGGTTATATATATGATGAAGAAACTACAGCAAGATTAGCCAAGTCATATCTGATAATGCAAAATTTACCTGTATATCTACAATTTGGTTGGCAATTGCTGCTTCAGACAAAATATTTGCCAATTTAGCAGCATTTCTTCGGAAAACTGCACTGCTAAAGTCTCTCAACACTTTTGTGGAGAAACTCATAGCTTGACACTTTCCTCTGTTGGCGCCACTTATCACCATCGACTGCAAAAATTCCGTCCCCTAATAGATCCTTTAGAATGGTGTAGTTGTGCCATCCCTGCGCATGGTTGTCATATCATGCAATCATCAGACTTAGGCTTCATCACTAAATCTCTATGAATAACCAAATCTTTATCATCCGACTTTCCCACAGCCGATTTAATATCCAGAATTGATATCAAGAAACACTTTCACCTTGTTATGACAATTTCAGTTTTAAAAGCATAACTATTAAGTGGATTTCTTGGGTGAATGAAATCCACAATTCTTCAGAAACCCATTAACCAGTGCGATCTCATATTCTTTTCAACTAGTAAATTTAACACTAATTGACTATCTGGCTTCTGCTTGGCTAACGCTGCTGCTATTAGCTAACAAACAGCAATCACAATTAGAAAGCTGCCCAGCATGCCACGAACTTCGGTCGGGCACCACCGACATTTCACCATGGCTACCAGCTCTAAAGGGAATCCGCCTGCCCACCCTGTTAGAAGAACTAAACCATCCACGCTGCCATGCAACAAATAACACCACCATGCGTTTGGTTGGACTTTTGGGAAAGCCTTTGGGAAAATGCAAAGGACTTTGAGTTAAAGGGGTTTTCCAAAATGCAAGGTAAATTGTACTTTAAAAGTCTATTGTGAAATACCTTTGAGTAAAATAATGTTCGAAAAGATTACATTTATAAAGGACTTTGGTGATTAATAAAAAAAAAAAAAAATTATCAAAAAAAAAAAAAAGAGTTCACCAGGCCTGGCCGCCGGCAGCCTTAGGCAGCCCCCCGGAGATGACCGGCGAGGGGCAGCGACCGGCACGACCCAGATCTGGTCGCCGGAGGTCGCGCGACCTCGCGGCGACCGCGACCCAGATCTGGTCACCGGAGGTCGCGCGACCTTGCGGCGACCAGATCTTGGTCGCGCCTGAGGTCGCTCGACCTCGCCCCTCCGTATTCTCGAAAACACGTTTGAGACGTTACCAAATAATCGAAATGCATGCCCCTCCGTATTATCGAAAAGATGCAACCAAAATCCCATTTGGGGGAAATTAATTACTAGAATCAAGATTCAACCCTAATCAACAACTCAAAATCAGTACGTGCAGTTCAGCGCGGCCACATAGCAGATACATTTCGAGACAAATCGAAACTCTGAAACGGGTACGAGACCGTGAACATTTCTCCCATCTTCCCCACTAAAATCCATGCCACACATGTTCATCGACGCAGGCACTTTGCCTATAGACACCTCGTCGTCTGGATCAACAGATGCAGAGCACAATATCTCAGACTGAGTGGACTTACTTCCCCCAAGGAAAAAAGAGCCCCATACGCACTCACTCATAAACACAAACAGTTCATGGGCACTTCACGAAATCCATCATCGACCCCGAACCCCAACGCACCTTGCCGTAGTTCTCGAAGTTGGTCTTGAGCATGTACTCCACGTTGGCCGGGTCGGAGGTGTAGACCTCGCTCCTGGAAGGGCCGAGCAAGCGGTAGGTCCGGTGCTGGCCCGCGAGGTCGGTCATGTAGTGGTGCAGGCGGCCGAAGTTCAGGAGCTGGTTCAGGACCGTCCCGGCAACGGGGTGGTACTTCTTGCTCCGGCGACGCTCCCATGTCCTGGCGAAGAGACGGGCCAAGGCCAGAGCCAGGACCAGAGCCGAAGCCGTGAAGAAGACGGGGCCGGAGACGAAACCCGGAGCCATGGGCGGAGCGATCGTGGTCGGCGGGATTCGCGCTTTCTTTCTTACGGGCTGGTTCAGTCGAACATCGTTCAAGGGCCGTGACACTCTCTTTCACAATTTATCGATTTAATTTTCAATCTTTTAATTGTACTGATCTAATCTAAGGTATTTTGATGATTTATCAATTTAATCGTCCAGAAGAAGTTTGGTACGGAGGTCTAGTCAGCGTCAGCCGACTTTTAACACACGGGCGGATATTGATGTGGACAAAGTTTGGTAACTTTTAAAATTATGAATTTTTTATTGCTTTTCTTTTTTTTCTTTTTCCAACCTTGAGCCGGCCACTCTTGTCTAATTTGGCCAAGGGCGTTGGACAAGGAGCAAGGGTCACCATCGTTCAATTTGGGTGACATCCTTTGAGGAGTAATCCCATATCAACAGCGTAAGTATGGTCTAAAAAGCACGGACACTCTCCGAAAGCTTTCGTGTCGTGTCGACGCCCGACACGCGTGTTCGGCGTGTTAACACGCTTCGACACGTTAGGACACGCGCGGTCGAACGAGTGTCGAAAATCCGACACATGCGTAACTCTTCCCGACACGCGAGTCCCAAAATTCCGACACGTGATTCCGACACGCACGGCCGATTTTTTAAAAGTTTTCAATACTTTTGGGGGTCAAAATATAAATATATGAAAAAATAATGAAAATAACAAAAATAAATGGGAAAGAATAAAATTCTCACTTTCAAGTTTCTCACTTATAAGTTTTGACATTCTCGTGAATGACAAATGAAACGCCCTCTTCTCGCCGGTGTCACTCCGCCACTCTTGCAGACTTAAAGTTGTGATTTTTTTTTTTTTTTGCTTCTTTCCACCTCTTGCGGGCGTCGCGCTGTAAGTTATCTTTTTGGTGTATGTCATTAGCTTGTGAGTTATCTCTTACATTTTTCATGGCGAATTTAGTTATTTCCTTTTCTTTTGGTCGTACTTCGAGAGTTCTTATTTTAGATTTTCATTTTTCTCGAACCTTGTTTTGTAGAGGAGCTCCAAGCCAATCTATATCATGAACTCTAAACTCCGTTTGGCACTATAAAAAATCTCACTAATTTTCGACAAGTGTAAGAAAATATGACACGTTCCTTCAAATTTACTTTTTGTATTTGCAATTTTTGAATTTCTTCATCAATCTTTGTTAAATTAAAACAATGAATGATATTAACAAATGTTAAATTAATATTTTCAGTATAGATTATTTATATGCTCTTTTTATTATTTATTTTTGCATATATATATAAATATATATTTAATATATAACGTGTCGGAACGTGTCGAAATTCTTTATTTTTTTAGAACTAACATGTCGACGTGTCGTGTCGCGTGTCGCGTGTCCGTGTCAATCTTCACATGGGGTATGGTTTCGAGTATTAATTGATGTCCGATGGGGATGTGTTTTGAGTGAAATAAAAAATATGCCGAACTTTAGTATATATATATATATTTAAGTGGAACGCCATCAGCCAAGACATAGGACTTTTAGGTTTACCAAAAAAATTGAATAAAACTACCGGCCGTAGTGGCTCCATTGGAATAAGAACTCCGTTGATCCTTTGCCCAATTGTGAGAGGTTCGAAACTTAATTGAGGTATTTTGTGTGCTTAAGTATGGCGCCGGGGTGGTGAGTCATCACTAGAGTCACTTCTAGTGTTTACCCGCCAAACGACTGTCGAAGTTCTTTGGGTATCAAAAAAATTAAATTAAATAAAGAATCGAAATAAGAAATTCACTTACTTGATGAAAATTTTACATATATTCAAATGTAAACAAGTTTGGTAGGCGTACGATGAGATTACAAAATAGAGGGATCCTGCAAAGCAAAAGAAATCGACTTTTGGTATCCTAAAAAATCAAAATGATGACAAACAGGAACAGCAATGGAGGTAGATTAGAACACACTCCAGCTTTTCTTTTCTTTTTTTTGTCAAAAGAATACTCTTCAATTGCTAGGTGGCTGATTAGTAATCTTCAAATCAATAACAAACTTATAAAATCGACATTTTGATAGATCCGCTATTAAACTTTAGAGCCGACAATTAGCACGAAAAATGGACATCTTTAAATTTGGACCTATTGAATCACGTTGTGATTGAAATTTGTTTTCACTTGCATGAGTAATGATTGAACGGAATGAATCGATTAATTTGAAAGTCGAGCTTTGTGTAATTATCTCATCCAATCCAATACTCCCACATCACTAATCTCACCCATTCCCGTCCATTTTACCAATAACCAAAAAAAAAAAAAACTTATATTTCGAGCAAATGAAAGACGAAGAAATCGAAGGCCACCCTATCTCATCCTTGATTGGTTAATCAGTAAATTTGTGTTATTATTAACTCTGAAATGCACTACACATTCAATAATTATGATTTGATAACAACATCTCAAGTCGGTATCTATTTCGATTTAGTCGTCGATTTGGATTTCTCCTCTTAAAAAAAAAAAAAAAAAAAGAAAGAAAAGAAAAAAAAAGGAAAAATTAAGGAATATTGAATTGAATTTTGCTGGCTTTTCTTCTAATGGACAACAAACAGACGCCTTCCCTTTCCTCGAATCAAAAGCACTGGCTCCTGAACTCTTCAATGGAACCTCAATTTCACGTAATCTCTCTCTCTCTCTCTCTCGTTGATTTGATTTGATTCGATTCGACCCGGTTTTGATCCGCTCCTCGCAGCGATGAGCTTCTTCCGGGGGATCGTCGACTCCCTGGGCTCGATCTTCGCCGACGGCGACTCCCCCCGTACGGCTCCCACCGGCGGCCGGGCTCCGCCTCCCCCGATCCTCCTCCGTCCATGGACGCCGCCGCCGGCGGGGCCGGGGCCGCCGTGACCTCGGTCGCGAACGAGCGGACGGCCTACAAGCTCAAGGGGTACAACGACTTGGCCAAGGAAGAGATCGCCAAGGCTGTCCGGGCCGAGGAGTGGGGGCTGGTCGACGACGCGATCGTCCATTACCGGAACGCCCAGCGCATCCTGCTCGAAGGCAGCTCGACGCTGGTGCCTTCGTATATCAGCTATCGGTGAGCCGATCGTTGGAGTGTGAACGCGGTTTCTTGTTGTTTTTCTTGCCTCGGAGTTGCTGTTTGCGTGGGGGATAGTATGTTTTGCCTTTTGGATTGATTGGCTCCATTTTGCTCTGGACAATTTAGCTAATTTTAGCTCCTGGAACTATCTTGTTGGAGAATTTAGCTTGCTTTAGCTACTAGAATCATCTTGTTTAGGTGATGATTGGAGTATGCGCTTATGCATTCGTGCTTCCCCCTAAAGTCATTGTATGTGCTCCGAGAGAGGTGATTGTAACATATCGATATCGAATTGGGTAGTAATATTAGGAAAAGTTTACATTTTAAGTGATGTGCTACGTATGCAATTACGCCGTGTTTCCCCTAAATGGGCAATTGACATGATGTCTGCAAAGTAGTAGAGTAAGCGCTAGTTGGGAAGTGTTCCTTGCAGCAATTAGTGCAGAAGAGTTCTTGTAGTACATAATCCACAAGAAGCTCATGAATTAAGTCTTCTTGAATGGAGATAAAATTGTTATGGCTTTTGCATGTGAAATAAAAGAAACTAATTACATAAAATATATATTGTTTTATAACTCAACAGAACTAAATCTCACTGAGAGAGTGGAGTAATACTAATTCATATACAAAAGAGGCACAGCATGTCTATGTTAGTTTGCGAAGAAAATTGGAAATGTAATTTTCCATATGATTTCCTTAATTCTTTAGGGAGCAAGAGAAGGTAAAATCCTATCGACAGAAGATATCAAAATGGCAGGATCAAGTCTCAGATAGATTGCAAGCTTTAAGTCGGAGAGCTGGTATGTTGAGTACCTTCTATGAGGAAAACTGTTTCCATTCATCTGTCATTTTTTTTCCCTTTCTTTCTCTCTTTCATCTCTTACTTGTTCTTCATCTTTCTCAAACAGGTGTTGCATCGACAAGCAAGGTGTGTCTACTGTTGCATTTATACTTCTTCTAGATTTCTTCTCCAAGAAAACTCAATCAGCATTGCACCACAGATGCCAAGTGAAGATATCGATCATGAATGGAATCATTACTTCAGAGTATTACCAATCACGTGAATTGAGTTACAAGTTTCTACTCAAATACCTGAAAATGACTTTTCATAACATGACAGACATAGGTCAAGTGTCATAACATGATAAATATAGGTTAAATTGAATAATTGCTTGATGACTCTGCTTGCTAGTCTTTTTCTGGCTACTTCCTCTCAATCATTTTCTCTGCAATGTTTTTGCCTTCCATTGGAAAATTAAAAGACCTTTGCTCCCTGTCATTATTTTTAACTTCAATAAGTATCGTGCATCATTCATCCAAAAGCATGTCATCCTCAGGCGATTGAGCTAGATAATGGATACCTTTAGTTCATTTTTTTTCCTAACTTGTATGCAGAGCACCTTAACCAATGCACATACTGCTCCAGTTTCATCAACGGCATCAAATGGTCTTAGGAACGCAATTCAGAATTCTCCTCCTGGTAGAAACAATAGACCAGTGAGGAGTCAGACAGAGAAAGTTGCTAGTGCAAAACCGGCCCAGGATTCTGGTAATGGTTATGAAGCAAAACTGGTCGAAATGATAAATACTGCAATAGTGGATAGAAGTCCATCAGTCAAATGGGAAGATGTTGGTAAGAACTTATGATTTGACTCCTCTATCATTGAACATTGCTGGTTGGGTTTTACTATCTTGAGTGATGGACCAATGAAGTCTGTTTCAGCTGGTCTGGACAAGGCTAAGCAGGCTTTGATGGAAATGGTTATTTTGCCAACAAAGAGAAGAGATCTATTCACAGGTCTGAGAAGGCCTGCCAGAGGTAATATTTCATCTGATATATGTAGATGCTCTTGTGTAATCAACTTGTGACCTTCCAGAATTTGCCTAATGGGTGAATACTATGGACTTTGTTTTACAGGTCTGCTTTTATTTGGTCCACCTGGTAATGGAAAGACCATGCTTGCCAAAGCAGTCGCATCAGAGTCAGAGGCAACATTTTTTAACGTTTCTGCTTCTTCCTTAACATCGAAATGGGTTAGCTTTTCGCCTGGATTCTCTTTATATACCACTAATTGCAGTAATATTTGACTATTTATTTGTGATTCGTGTACTAGGTGGGCGAGGGTGAAAAGCTTGTGCGGACTCTCTTTATGGTTGCTATTTCCAGACAGCCATCTGTTATTTTTATGGATGAAGTATGTTAAAGACTCTACACCCTTCAAAACTGTATAATCTGCTTTGTCAGTTTCTGCTTCTTCTTACTATTCAGACATTTTAATTTGGGAAATAGCACATCAAAATGAAGATAACTACTAATTGAGGCTTTTCTCCCTTTTGCGGGTGTTCATTTTCTTTGTTCCGTTTTATTGGGGGGTTAAGGGAGGGAAGGATGTGCGGAGTGATAAATGTTTTCCAAAGGCTATTCATCTTAAGTACTGCCTCATTTGTCAATTTGCAATCTCTTTATGGGTTATTTGGCACCATTGGCAGTATTTAGCATCAACAAGTGCAATTATATGTGGCTATAACCTGGGGTTTTTTATTTTCTCTATTTGTGTGGTGGTTTGAACTCTTGGATCTGATTTATTCATGAGAACTTGTTCAATGGACCTGGCTTATGTTGTCTGATTTGTCGGATATATTCTATATTTGCATGGTGACATATAGAATTTAAGTTGACTGAGAAATTGATACTTCTCAATTCTCAACAGATCGACAGCATAATGTCTACAAGATTAGCAAATGAGAATGATTCTAGCCGGCGATTGAAATCAGAGTTCCTAATACAGTTTGACGGGGTTACCTCTAATCCTAACGACTTGGTGATTGTCATTGGTGAGAAAGCTCATGTCTTATGCTATTACATTAGTTTTTTTATTTTTTTATTTTTGGGGCTAAACCACAAGCCGAAATGCAATTATTTCCTGATGCTTGTCCTTATTGACATAGTCCAACAGAGGTGTACTTAATTTTGTCAACTAATTCATGAATTTGTAAACAATCCAACAATTGTTGGAGTGTCAAAGTGGGTTGGACTTTAGCTATCTAAATGCAATGATTGCTTCCAGAAAATTTCCAAGCTAGAGGCTTTTTCATCTCTTGGATCGATTGAGGACATGGTTCTTGTGCATATGTTGATATTTGAATAAGCTTAAGACCTTCTGTGTGCAGAGATCTATATTGCCTTTGGAATTTATAAATATGTAATGCACCAATTTGAGAGGAGATTATCATGTATATTTGAAATTTGCTTTCTGATATCTGGGTCCTTTACTGACTCCTTGAAGTTAATGGCAACTGAACTGCTGCCTTTAAGATGTATGATTGTATCACGTGACTCGGTTCTTTTCACTTTACTAGCATGACTTGTGTCAAATGCAGGTGCTACAAATAAACCACAAGAATTGGATGATGCTGTTCTAAGGAGACTGGTGAGTAATTTTAACTGGCAAGAGCAGGAAATAGTGGCAAAATCGACTCTAGTCTGCGATGACTCTTATGTTAATTACTTATAGTATTTTGTGCTTCTGAGGGTAAATGCTAACTTTATATATGCTTGGGATGTGATGTGACTGGTTACACGGTTGTGTTCATTTGTTGTAGTCATGATCGAATGAAAGTCTGCATCTGTATTTCTCTGTTAAATGGCATTTTTGTCTCTTTGGTAGTCATGATCAACATGGAAGTCTGCATCCGTGCTCTTTTATCGAATTGGCATTTTGTCATTTTGGTTAATGCACTGATTATAGTCGAGGAACAGCCTTATCTTTTTCTAGTGCTCATTACTTATTTTTAATATCTTTCTAGGTATCTCATCCTAATACTAAGATTTGGTGAGTCATTGTCACAGCGAATGCATAGTGAAGTGCAATTCCAGTTGTTAATCTATGCTTTTGGGATATGAAATAGGAAGAATCTTGACCGATAATGGTTGAGTTACTGGACTGATTTTACTCTGAAATTCGAAAATAAACAGGTGAAGAGAATCTACATACCTCTACCAGATGAAAATGTGAGGAGACTTCTTTTGAGAAACAAACTCAAGGGCCAGTCATTCTCATTACCTAGTAAGGATACATGTTCTTACTCTGTTCTTTGCAAGATAGATGTCCGGTTTTAAAGAACTACATTATTTGTGTTTGTTGATTTGTTGGGCAAGGTGTCTAGACACCTTATGCACTTTGAGCCATTTGTAATTTGACCTCGTGATTTTTTTTTTTTTTTTTGGGGATAAAAAATTCCTCTTCATAGTACAGGAGGCCAACTAATAGGCAGAAACCATATAGCTGATAAATACAGAGGATGATCTTACATTCTACCCAAACTACAGGAGGTCAACTTATAGACAGAAACCAAATAGCTAATAGATTCAGAGGAGTAGTCCATTTGTCAATGGCACAAATAGCTTTGGGTGAGAGGTTCTATACTGTGGCCAGTGGGACCGTTGCGAGGAGGTTCTTGCTGGCTTGATTCTCGAATTACTTGGCTGAATGTTGTGGATGTATTTGGTTTAATGGTTTTTATCTTGGTGATGGAAATGTAGTCAAACTTGCCTTAAAAATTGGGAGATATAGAAAGGGTGGGATTCTTGCTTATTATGGCGAATGGTGGACCTGCAAAGATTAAGTAGGATGCTCAGAAGAAAAAAGGATTCACCTTGTCTCATTGATACTTGATTTCTGCACGTACCAATTAGCTATGATTAGGTCAGAAAGCTCAAATTGTGAACAAGGTCGCCTGATTTCTATAATGGCACAAAGCCATAATCAGTGCCTGACAAAGCCAAAATTGCTACCTTACTACTTGCTTGTTTCAAACTTCTCTGATTCTTTCTATTCTAAGCTCCTTGCCATCACCCACACTTCCATGAATATTCACATTTAGAAGAAATTCGTTTTGAATGATATTTTTGGAATTATTCTTTTGAGCTTTCAAAACTCTTCTACCCTTTCAGGAAAAAAATATTCCTGCTCATCCACTTATACTTACATGTATTCTTACTGTATCAGTCACCAAAAAATTATTTTGGTTTCTGCTTTTGGTGATGTATGTTATGTCATTAGAGCATTTTCTAGTTGATGTGCTGCTTTAAATTTTTTGCTGAAAGAAAGGTTTAACTTCATATCATGTACAGGTGGAGATTTAGAAAGACTTGCAAGAGATACAGAAGGTAAGTTAGCTCTTTGCTCATGCTGGTCCTTGATGCTTCGCGGTGTAAACTTTGGGGCGATTCTCATTACTGTACCCCATAAAATTAATGTCAACTACCAATGTAGGGTATTCTGGAAGTGATCTGCAAGCCCTATGTGAAGAAGCCGCTATGATGCCAATAAGGGAGCTTGGAACAAATATTCTCAAAGTCAAGGCAAATCAGGTAGTATAATCAAGCTACTTTCTATACTTTTTCCGTTCTTGTGGGAACGAAGAGATTGGGTTTGGTAAAAATTTGGCTTAAATGCAACATATTTGGTCATGTCCAAGTTGTTAGGTTGCGAATTTTGGTTTTATGTGAGGGTGAAGGAAAAATTAGTACTAATAAAAAAATCCAGTGTGAGGGTGAAGAAAAAGTTGTTACTAATGAAAAAAATCCAGTGGTTGATCTATTTTGGCATCAAACCTAGTAGTGAGTTTTTTCTTGCCAGTAGAAGATTTCTGGACTGAATTCAATAACTGGGAGCTTAGAAATTAACTTATCTATGGCTAAGGAGGTTTTTACTGTCTCTGTATCTTTTTTGGCTTCAGCTACAGAAACCTGCATTAGTGATTAGTCTTCTATCTAACCATTGAATTAGACTTTTTGTGTATGATGTCAATCTGTAACACCTCAAATCTTCTAACAGATGAAAATCTACACTCAGTTGTTTAAATATTTTTTAATTGTTAAAATTAGTATTTTGTCAACTATATGTAGGGATCAGCAAAGAACTGTTTTAAACAGTTAAAATAACAGAAGTGAACTGAAATTGTTTAGTTCAGATTGGATATGAGGGCTCTTTTTAAAACTGTAAGTTAAACTGAATTGTTTTTGTAATTTTTCAGACTGGTTTATCGTTTTATAAGTAATCATTAATTTATTAGACAATCTACCTTAAGCGAAGCTTACATAGCTAATTAGGTGCCGATAGTAGGTTCTGTTCAGTGCTGTTCCAAATCCTTACTTGGTTGGAGATTTTTTTAGGTCTTGAATTCAATTGGTTTGGTTGTTTCAGTGTGGATTCTAAAACGAACCAAACTAAACTATGCCCATCCCTTTGAAAGACATAAGTTAGAAGCCAACACCTAGCTTCTTGCTTCTAGCTCCTAGTTTTTATGCCTAGTGCCATAAATTGGGGGCAAAAAGTCCCCCAAGTCACACACTAAACATTCTCTAAGTGAACTGCCCTCCCCTATTCAAATTTGGCCTTGGAATTAGGGATCCATAAAGAATTAGCTGATAAGTGATCTCAGAAACTAAAGATTACGAGCTTTCCAACATGTGAGAATTACGCAAATTGGAGGTCACACAACGAAGTTATGCATGTTCTGAGGTGACTGTCTTTATCATCTAACTATCGGGCAAATCGGTTGCCTGATTATAGGAGACCTCGCCTGACTATTGGGCAAGTTTCCTAATAGAAGGAGCATGATCAACTATTTGTTTTCATCCTGTCATCTTTGTACCCACCTTAGCCACATACACATGTCTTAAATACCCTTTGCTGCGGCCATCTGGTTTTAGAATCCAATGAGGAGAAATCTGCAGCATTTATTTTCCAGTAAAATGCAGCATATTTGGAGTTGTATTTCATAAGGAGCACTGATTTGTATACTAGCATTAACCTTTCTCTAACACGACACCCCAGAAGTATCGGTGTTCGTGGAAATTGTGATTTAATTCGATGTTTGGAGCTTTTCCATTTACTACTGCATTACCTGCAAGGGCTTCTATGGACATAGTTCGAAATTAGCATTGCATTTGGTGCAACTCCATGAAAATCCCTCATCGTCCCGTTTACCTATTGAATACCTCGTTTCCCATGATTGGTATTTTGTTTTCACCAGGTAAGGCCTCTCAGATATGAAGATTTTCAAAAGGCGATGACTGTGATTAGACCAAGTTTACACAGAAGCAAGTGGGAGGAACTTGAGCAGTGGAACCAAGAGTTCGGCTCCAGTTAAAATGTTCATCTCGGTTCCTCGACGAATGCCTGTCGAGGCTTGTTGAGAAGCCGTTGCCAAATGCAGAGCTCGACTGAATTGTATGCAGATATGTAGACTGTGTACCGATGGATTAAGTTGTATATAAATTTCAATTCAGTGTAATTCATTTGTTGTATCGTGCTCTTCGGTTGAGCCAGTTCGCATTGTGTATATTATTCCGATTATTTCGTGTCGAATTATGGATGAGATTCAGACGCTATTAATCGCACCGCTTGATTTCTCTGGTTTTTCTTTTATAGTATCTAACGAGGGCTTCTAATTTTGTTGGGGGAGAATGACAGCTCATTTCTTCGCGTCTGAAAATAGCACGTTACGTTCGAAGGTGCAAATTTAGGATTCTTTTTGTGTCGAACATGTTAGCAATTTGCACATTTGATCAAGGATCGATCGCAACTTGTTGACTCGATTGATTTTTATTTGAACTTTATAATGTGATTGAGGAGTGGAGATTAACCTTTTTTGATCACCAAAAACGTTCAATTAGTATACATGATAAATTAACCCTTTATTAGTTTCTGTTAAATTTTTTTATTAAATTACTGAGTTGGATAATACATGCTAATTGATAGGTGTATCAATTTAAAATTTTATCTTCTGTTTGGGGAAAATTCCAAATGAGGGCTTAAAATGTCTCGTTTTTTTAAATAAGGGCCCGAAGTAGTCAAATTATCTAAAATAAGGATTTGAAGTAGTCATATTAGTTTTAAAAAATGGCTTAATTTACCTAATCAAAGGGCATTTTATCTTTTAATTTTAATTTTTATGTTTATTTTTTTTGTTTATTTTTTTATTTTTTTATTTTTTTTTTTCCATTTTCTTCCTTCCATTTGCTGGCCATGGTGGAGGTCGCCAGACTCAAGCAAGGGTGTCACTCATCAAATCTAGCAAGGGCAACCCTCGCCCTTGCATGGCCTTGCTTGATGCAAGCGATCTCCAATGGCCATCAATGGCAATGGTTTTGGGGGGGAGGCGGAGGCGAAGGCGGAGGGGGAAAAAAAAATAGTATAGTTTTTTTTTTGACCAAAATATCATTTCTCCGATGGCTAGAATAGTTAGTGGCCAATCAAATGCTCTTATTTGAGATGATTTGGCACTTAAGATTTTTATTTAAAATAAGATTCACTTTAAACTCTTATTGGAAAAGACAAGGGCACTTCATGCCTTTATTTGAAATTTTCCCCTTCATTTTGATTTTTAATTTTTCATGATATTAATTCAATTTAATGAAAAATAACATAGAGTAAATTTGACAGTTTGGAGTTTAAAATTAATATGTGATATATTTGTAGTTTATAATTTTTTGTGATATTAACTTTTTTTTAATTTTATTTAGACATGTGAATTTATGTGATCATACATACTTAGGTGTTATTTGGTAACGTTCCGAGAAACATTTTGTTTCCGTTTTTTTTTTCCTTGGAATAGAAATATAACAGATTCGCATTTAGTAATTTTTTTTTTACCGAGAATAATTTGTATTTGGGAATAGATTTGAAATAAAAATAATAAACAAAGGAAAAGTTATTTCTTGTTCTTAGGAATAATTCAAGAAATAAAAAACAAGTTTTTCTTTTCTTTATTTCTCTCTCTTCCTCCCCTAGTCGGTTGCTAGCCTTGACAATGGCCGGTGATCGGCTAGAGGAGATGTGGCGATCTCGCTAGAGAATCGCCGACCACCAACAAGGCTCGAGGGAGCGTTGCTTGGCCACCATGAGGTTGGCACACTCGCCAGCCACCGATGAGGCTTGAGGGAGTGTCACCCAGCCATTGCGAGGTTGAGCCTCGTGCACCCAAGCAACGCCGACTTCACGATGGTTGGTGAGGCTCAACCTCGCTAGAGCTCGATGAGCTTAGGGGGACCTCACCAGTGGCCGGTGAGGCTCCCCTAAGGCCGGCAACCTCGTTGACCCTCGTTTGGTCGGTTGTTGGCCTGCCATGACTAAGGCCTATGGATCGGCTAGAGGAAGGAAAAGAAAAATAAAATAATAAAATTATTAATAAATTTAAAAAAATTCTAAGTTATAATAATTTTAGGATCATACCAAATGCATTTTTCTTTCGGAAATAGAAATTTTGTACGGTTATCAAACGTTTTTAAATATTAAAAAATTGTTCTCAAAAATAGAAATAGAAAAAAATATTTCTATGGAGAAACTGTTCCTAAGAATAGCAACTTTGCAGTAACCTTCCTCACCAAAATTTATTTTTTGTTCGCTAACAAAAAAGAATAAACCCGTTTGATAATCTGAGTTGATTTCATTCCTAATAGAAAAGTTAGCCCGGGAATAAAACGAAAACAAAAAAAAGTTCTTCTTCCTTTAACAATTTCTAGAAATAAGCAAATTTTCTTTTTTTATTTTTGTTTTATTTCTCTCTTGCCGTGGCCACCTCCAACCGCCCGGGAGCCACCGCGACCGCCGCCCGCAGCCAAAATCGCCAACCGTGAGCAAGAATAAAAAAAAATAAAAAATAAAAAAACAAATAAATACAAAAATCAAATAAATACAAATAAAACAAATAAATACAAATAAATACAAATAAATACAAATAAATACAAATAAATACAAATAAAAAACAAACGCAAGAAAATAAAAAAAAAAAAAAAAATAAAAATACAAAAAATACAAAAACAAATAAAAAACAAAAATAAGAAAAATAAATACAAAAAATAAATAAATACAAAAACAAATAAAAAACAAATAAATACAAAAAAACAAATAAAAAACAAAAATAAGAAAAATAAATACAAAAAATAAATAAATACAAAAACAAATAAAAAACAAATAAATACAAAAAACAAATAAATACAAATAAAAAAAATGCAAGAAAATAAAAAACAAATAAATACAAATAAATACAAAAAAAAAAAAAAATAAAAAACAAAAAAAACAAATAAATACAAAAAAGAATAAAAAAACAAATAAAAGGAACAAATAAAAAACAAATAAATACAAAAGAATCGTTGCGTTACCAAACGCATTTCTATTCTTTTTCTATTCCAAAGTAGAAATTTGTGCTTATCAAACGGGTTAACTTTTCTTAAATTATTTCCTAATAAAATGTGAAGAACTATTTACGGAAAAAACTCTTTCCCCCCAGAAATTTTACTATGCGCACCCACCATACGCACCTTCGACGTCCAAAGGTTGTCGGAGTTTGCAATGGCCCCAATAATAAAATGAAACGCCGAAAATATAATAAATCCGCAATCAAAACTAATAATAAATGTTACCGTCAAATGAAGTAATCTCCCCAACGGCGTCGTTCGGGCGGCGAAACGTCCGCGATTTCAAATTCCCACCTCTTCCCTCCCATCCGCTCCCTTCTCCATTCTCTCTCTCCCCCCGCGTCGAAGACCGCCGGCGAGCAAATTCGCAGCGGAAAGCGCGACCCCAACGAGCGGCGGCGGAGATGAAGCCGGAGGGGAGCTCGAGGAGAGGGTGGTCGCTGCGGGACTTCGAGATCGGCAAGCCCCTCGGCAAGGGCAAGTTCGGCCGCGTCTACCTCGCCCGCGAGATCAAGGTAACTCCATTTTCTCCTCCTCTCCTTCCGATTCGCCGCGGCGGCGGCGGGGATCCGCGGAAGAAGACGACGGCGGCGATGGTTCGAATCCGTTCGCGCGTTGAACGGGGGACGGTGTCGCGCCGCGGCCCGATCGACGTCCTCGCTCCGGGCGTTCGGAGTTTCGCCTCGATTCGGTCGGATCGCGCGCCGCGTTGTGTCCTGATCTGTGTAGCTATTGAAGCGAGCGGACTTGGATTCAGTTGCTACGAATTTTTTTTTTCTGGTCTCGATTTGTTCTGTAAATTGTCCTTTCAGGACCGTTTGCAGTTTCAAACTGATTCTTTTTTTGCTTTTCTTTCGATCGGTTTCGGCTTTTAGAGCAAGTACATAGTGGCGTTGAAGGTGATTTTCAAGGAGCAGATCGAGAAGTACCGGATTCACCACCAGCTGAGGAGAGAGATGGAGATCCAAACTAGCCTCCAGCATCCCAACATACTGCGCCTCTACGGCTGGTTTCACGACAGCGAGCGCATCTTCCTGATACTCGAGTTCGCTTACGGAGGCGAGCTGTACAACGTGCTGAGGAAGCATGGCCGCCTCAACGAGAAGCACGCCGCCACGGTGACGCCCCTCTTCTTTTCGCGGGATTTTTCTTCGTGCTCGTTGCTATTTCTGAGTTGGGTTATGGCCTTAGCCTTGTTTTTTGATTGTGCTTCTTACTGTTGAACTTTCAGTACATTGCCAGCCTCGCGCAAGCGTTGGCCTACTGCCACGAGAACCATGTGATTCACAGGGATATCAAGCCGGAAAATTTGTTGCTTGATCACGAGGTACTGTGTTCTTTAGTTGGTTCGTTACCTTGAAATTAAAATATGCTAACTTTTTGTTCATATGGAGGTGGTAGGCAAAATGTTTGAAGTTGTGACATGATTCGTTTTGAAAAGTTCTGTTTGGGTTTCATTGAATCTGCTTGTGGAACAATTTTCTCTAAGAATCATACATTAAAGGATGTGGCTGACGCTATGAAAGATTAATTTTTTGAATTCTTGCTTTTTGGAGAAAGCTGAACCTGATTTGGTGTTCAGTTTGTGCTGAAGATATCTGGAACTGGGTGATGGTTCTTAATTCTCTTATCTTCCTCATGTTGTTGTCCTGCTTTATCTCTATGTATGATTTCTATACAATAAAGCCATTTATCCAGTTATGAGATAATTAAGCATAACTAACTAGTCATTTAGAGGTGTTTCTGCTTGAACAAGCATTTGCATATTTACCCTCTCATGTTGTAGCTCACAGTAACAGGACCTTGGAATCTTTGTTTATCTTCTGGAGTCCATTGATATTGAGCTTCGATGAAATTGGACTTGTGTATTTAAAGGCCAATCTATCACTGGGAAGGACGATGATGGGAAGAATCTTTCATTGATGTATGTTGACACAAGTTATTTGTCCAGGGTAGGCTGAAAATTGCAGACTTCGGATGGTCTGTACAGTCGAAGAGCAAGAGACACACCATGTGTGGAACTTTAGATTATTTGGCACCAGAAATGGTAGAAAATAAAGCTCATGACCAGGCTGTAGATAACTGGACTGTGGGCATACTTTGTTATGAGTTCCTCTACGGCGTCCCTCCATTTGAGGCCGAGAGCCAAAGCGATACATTTAAGAGGTAGAAATACGATTTCTTTTGATTTGTTCCCGGTCCAAGAAACCAAATGTGTGACCCGTACTTGGATGCAGGATAATGAAGGTGGATCTGGATTTCCCTCCGGTTCCTCATGTATCTCCGGAAGCCAAAAATCTTATTTGCCAGGTAATAAGCATATTAGCATTCGGTTCTCTCTTGTTACATTGCCAGCAGGATTGGTGGCAGTAGGCATATTCAAGAGCTTACTGAATTGTTTTCCTTTTCTTTTGCAGCTTCTGGTTAAGGACTCTTCGAAGAGGCTCTCCCTTCAGAAGATAATGGATCACCCTTGGATCACCAAGAATGCAAATCCTGAGGGTATCTGCAATGTGTGAGTTTGCTTTGGCTGCAAAGGTTTAGGATGACATCCGAGTACGAGGTCCATTGGATCACTGGACGCCAAAATAGTAAATTTAGCTTGCTGTGTATGTTGTAAATGGAAGTTCGTTCGTTGGAATGATGAAAAAGCAAAGAGTTGAGATGTTTTGTTGGAGGCAGGAGCATTTGCTGGTGTCCCTTTTTCTGCTTAGGACGGCTTCAAAATCCAGGCCATCGACTTTCTTCCGAACCAAGATGTTGAGGGTGCATCAATGTACTTGTTTTGCAGAAAGGTGACTTGAAGAGGAACTTCTTACGTTGTGATGCGCAAAATAGAAAGCCATTCAAAGAAAAAGTGTTGTCGACATTTCGGCCTTACAACTTGCGCTAACCGGCGAATTGTCGAGTCTGCTGTTAGCCATGAGAGGAAACTGTCAAACCTAGAGAGAGAGAGAGAACGGTGTTGACGAAGGACCATGGACTATATATTTGCTGATATGAGCGTGTCCCCTGTTTTCAATCGGACTGAAAACAGAGGATACATGTCCAACAGCAGGCAAAAATGAGAAACCGTTCTCCCCTCATTCTCTCACCAAACGAAATTTCCAGGAAAATCTTGCAAATGACAATGAAAATTCGAGGCTGATGAGCATGTAGCCCTGTTTCTATAGGGATCGGGGGTGACGTCGGTGAGTACCAAATCCGGGATTTAATCCTCGTGAGTGTTGCATGCATATACATATAAAAAAAAAGAGAGACAAAAAAAAAATAATAAAAATTCGAAAACTTTTGTCCAATTATGATTTACACTTGCAATATCTACTGTTCATTTAGTGTTTCATTGCGTCGAATGAACTCTAACATGAAATGTCAATTTAAATTTTATCAAAACAGCTATATACTATAATTTCGTCATTATGATTTGTAAACATAATATCTTCAATTATAAATCTATCGAGTTGTCTTATATACATAAGAATAAGATCCATCAAAATATAAAATGAGAAGTGAGGATTAGTATTTAAACACCGATTTATTTATTTATTTATTTGACTGGCTTTTTCCAAAAAAAGCACAGAAGAAGAAAAAATTAACGACGCGTACATCGCCCCCACACGTATACATCGCACGACGATAAGTCAAAAGCCATCACCCTGTTGCCCTCCCAAATAAACGCCGATGGCGGACAATCCCCACGGCGCCGCCGCCGCCGCCGCCCCTACTACCGCCGCCACGAGCGCCTCGCCGTCGGCGGAAAGGGGCCACCGCTCCGTCTTCGAATTGCGGCCCGGCTTCTTCGACTCCTGCGTCCTCCTTCAATCTCCGCACTCCTCCTCATCGACGACCACCGCCGCGGCCGCCCTCATCCCGCCTCCCGACGCCGAGGCCTCCCTCGCCTCCGCCTCCGACGTCGGAGCCCCGGAGGATAGCCGCGAGGGCGGCGGCAAGGGCGGCGCTGACGGCGTCGCCCTGGCCAGATGGACGTGCAACACCTGCAAGGCCGAGTTCGAGTCACTCCTCGACCAGCGCTCGCATTTCAAGTCCGATTTCCATCGCCTCAATGTGAGCTCCTTTGACCTTTCGCAGTCTCCCCGTTCTCTCGTCACGTCGATTCACCGAGGATTAGGTAGATGCGGCTGTGTTTGGTCGTAGCTTAGATCGATTGATGAGAGCCTTCATTCGAATGTTTTGATGATGATGATGATGATGATGATGATGATCGACGAATTGGCGTGTACGATGTGTGTAGGTAAAGCTGAGCGTTGCTGGGAAAGATATAATGGAGGAGGAGGATTTCGATAAGCTGGCATCTGATTCATTGAATGACTACGAGATATCGAGCATATCGGGTTCGGAAGATGAACTTGAGCAGGGACCGAGGCTCCACAGTGAATTAAATAAGGGCTCGGATCCGATTACTAAGCAGAAGATATTTCTGCAGCTTCAGACTGGCGAAATAGTTTCTATCTGGAAGTCCTTGCTTCAGAGTGAGTCGGAAGTCATACTCTACGAAAATGGTAAAGCAGTCGCCATTTATGATGGCAGTTCCTCAACCACGTTAAATGTGAATGTAATCATTCAGAGGCTGAACGATCTGGTTCGTGAACCGAGGGATAATACTCATCTGAGGATTGTCTTGCTTGCCAGTGGGGGGCACTTTGCTGGATGTGTTTTTGATGGTAATAATGTTGTGGCTCAGAAGACATTCCATAGGTCAGTTCTCTACCATCTGAAAGGTTAAATAATCAGAACATAAACTGAACCGGATTTTACTGTGAACATTCAAAGTTTCAGATCATTCAGTTATGCGTCTATAACTTTCACGATAACGTAGATTCACTTCATCTTGATTTCACTTTCATTTTCACTTGTATGAATTAATGATTTGTACACTGAATAACACTCCTAACAATATACTTGTGGAAGAAATGTTGTCTGAATTCATTTTCTTTGCATATAGATATGTTGTGAGGGCTAAGGCAGGCAAGAAGCAGTCGCTTAAGGATGCAGGTGGCAGAGCTGCGCATTCTGCAGGAGCCTCACTTCGGCGGTATAATGAACTTGCCTTAAAAAAGGTATCTTGCCAGACTCTTTCATAAAGTATAGCAATTTCCTGCAATTGTGATATCATGCTTCTACAAGAAACTATTTGCTGGTGGTGAAGTAAAAGCCCTTTTAAGCAAAAAAATAAAAATAAAAATAAATAAAGTAAATAAACATAGGGAACAAATTGATTGTGTCTCCTCAAGGAGTTTTGCTGTACTTGTCTTTTCCAGTTCGACTGCTATTGTTTTGTAGTTTCATACTATTCCATAAATCTTTATCTGTCTCAGGTGATCAAGCCTTTTATCCTTATTTCTTCATAGATTTTTCCTGAGCTTGTAAGAGTAGAAGATAAACGTATTTAGCATAGCTATGCCTGTATCCTTAACAGATTGAAAACTTCTGTGTTCCAGGATATTCAAGAGTTACTTCTTTCTTGGAAGCCTTATTTTGATGCTTGTACCAGTGTTTTCATTTATGCACCTTCAAATAACCGCCAGCTTCTTTTCAGTGGAGAGAAGCCATATTTAGGTCATTCTCAATCTGTTGCACGTAACATTTCCTTTAATGTCCGGAGACCTACTCTTAAAGAAGCCAAACGTATATACAACCAATTAACCCAAGTTGGATATGAAAATGGTGAGAAAGAAATAATATCGGTGGAAGCAGATAAGTCACCTTCAAGCCACAGTGATGTGCTCCATGATGAACTGGTTGCTATCAAGGATGAATTAGGTAAAAAATTGGCACATATGGAGATCATCGAAACTTGTTTAATATCAAGTGACAGTGACCATAATGAAGTGATTGGTAGATTGACACCATTGCATGAAGCGACGAAACTGGGAAATGCTCAGAAGGTTTGGGAACTCCTGGAAGAGGGGATGGACCCTTGCGCAAAAGATGAAAGGGGACGGACACCATATATGTTGGCAAGTGAAAGGGAAGTGAGAAATGTTTACAGACGTTTTATGGCCTCAAACCCTGATAAGTGGGACTGGCATGCTGCTAAAGTACCCAGTGCATTAACAAAAGAAATGGAGGAATCTCAAGCTGCTAAGCAGGTAGATTTCATGCGCCATGCTAATTACTTTGTGGCTGTGCTCCTAGTAGTTGTCAATTCTTCTCTTTTCCTATCAGCAATTGATTTGGGTTAAGTTCTACAAGAGTTTTTTTCTTGAAGCATTCATACTTTAGGATTTAATGTCTGTCTGGCTGACTGTCTTGTCAAACATTTTATAGCTGGTTCTGGTTCGAATTATTTTTCCAATACATCGTGTTGTCTTGCATGATAAGAGAATCAGTTCATTCATTCTACAATTTTGCTTAAATGTGGATATTTTTCTTTTGTGTATATGAAGGCATTAGTAGTATTGGTCACATCAGATGTACTTTAAACTTTAAAAATCTATTACTGTAAGATTTGGCATCAGTCTTCTAGGTGAGCATTTGTTTTATGTCTTTTAGTGTCAGTCTTATTCTTGGTAAGTGATACCTTCTATTTGTCTGTGTTAGTTTGTCGTTCCGTCATCCTTTGTTATAGCAGTCAAGTTATTCTTTTACACACTCGATCTTATTACTAACTTTGCTGGAGGTTTTTAGGCAGAGAAAGATGCCAAGAGAAAAGCCAGAGCAAAAGAGTTGAAGAAACTACGTAAGGCCAAAGAAAAGAAAGCTCAGGTGTGTATCTAGTTGTTTTTTCTGATACTTACAGTAATTTTTTCCCTAAGTTGTTGTAGTTTTCTTCTACATATTTCCCCTAGATGCAGATTATATGTGATTATAGAGGCTTTTGGGGTGCATGACAATATTTTCTGAAAGATCATTGGCATTTTTGGTGATTGTTTGTGCATGAGTTTGTTTGGCCTTTTTGCAAGAGAATGATGGTTGGTTTCCCTTTTTCTTTAGCAGTGAAGGGAAAAATGAGCTCACTCGATTTTGTCTAGGTTCCTACTTAAGAGCTAGGTTAGGAGGGATGGAATTTTAGGTTTTCCCATGTCATCTATGGATTGGTTCACTTATCTCATTTAATAGAAGCTAATGGTGTTCTGCCTTGCTGGCCAAGGATTAGCCATGCCTCTGATGTAAGCCTGGGCCCTAGGCCAGTGTCATTTAGTATGAGTAACTATTAAAATTAGCAATTGACGTTGGTATGCCACATGCTATCATGTCACTTTCTTATTTCATCCTTTTCTCAAACGGGTGAATCCAGGCTGAGGCTGCAGCCTCTCAAAATGATGTGAAAGCTCCTGGAGATACATCTGCTAGGAAAGGACTGTCTCAACCTAGTGGAATTTCTCGAATGTCCATAGAGGTAAGAAAACAATCTCAAGAAGCCAAGCCTTCACTAAGTCCTATTTTTGTTTGTTTTTAGGAGTTGCAATTGATCTATCCTTTTTTGCCCCCCTTCTACTGTTTCTCACTGCCCATTCATGCAAAATTTGGTTCACTGATCTCATCCAGAAAATTGTACACTGAGATCGTTTGTGAAATTAGTGCTGATGTTTTGCTGTGTTCTCTTCCTCTCAATCTTTACTCAGGAGCAATTGAAGGCAGCACAGGCTGCTGAGAGAGAAAAGAGAGCAGCTGCTGCCGAGAGAAGGATGGCTGCAGCCGCAGCCCTTAGTGCTCAGGGCAATAGTGGAAACTCAGCGCCAAGCTCTTCGCAGCCAAAAAGCACGCTAAGTGGAGATAGTAACTGCTCTTGTTGTTATGTCTCATTGGATGGTAAGATACCATTTCATAGGTATAATTACAAATACTGCAGCACTACATGTATGCATCTGCATAGAGAAATTCTTGAGGATGAATAAATGCTACCTTTAGAGAATAACTTATATATAAAGCTTTCCCCCATTTTTCTATTGTATCACTGGTGTAACAATTGAAACATATTCAGGGACGTTTAAGTTTGTTATACATCATTTTTCACTTGTACGTTCCTGATTTCAACTTCCCCTCGAACTACTTCCATTCTTGTCTATAGGATATGCCCATTCTATCTGCTGGATTCATTCCATGTCCAATCAATCACCCTTGATTTCTTGGATTTGACCTCTCAGTATCTTCTGATTACATCAAATAGCATATTCTATCAGTCTCATCATCAATAACCTTAACTCCATATTGATCAACGATCAGAGATATACCTCCAAAAGCTGCATTTGAGAAGGGAACTTTTCACCAAGTTCTTTCGAATTACTAAAATTCTTGTGTGAGTGGAAGCCTCCTGTTGGTCCTCTGCAGAAGTTTTCAAATCTTTGTTGAGATTGTTGCTTGTCATTTTTTTTGGGTCTTTCCTTTCCATAACCCTTGCCTTCTTTCCTTTCCCCTGTTCGATTGTCTAAAAAAAGTTGCTAAACAATAAGAGAGGTTTTTGATTTTATCAGGTATAAGAGAATTTGGTATTTTTAAACAAATAATCAAATAAATATTGGTAACTAACTCAAATAGGAGTTAGTAATGCAAAATAAGGGAATCACTCTAATTGAAGTTGGGGGTTTCGAAAACGCCCTGGTAAATTCAAAAAGTTGACGAGTAAGGCCAAAAAAAGAAGATAAAATGTTGTAGCTCAATAGAAAAGTTGGTAAATTTTAAAAATAAAAATAAAGATTGGTAATGAGAAAAACAAATGAGATTTGGTAAGTCAAATAGCTTAATTGAAGATAAAGTGATAAGTCCTGTTAATGTTGGTAATTTTATCTAATAGTAGACAAATTTAAGGTGTTAGTAAGAAACATAAATAAAAGTTTGTAGATGACCGGTAACTTTTCTTACCAACAGCTTTTTGACATTTACAAATATTTTTTATCTATTAACACAAAAAATAAATCCATTTCAGATTCGACGGGTACTATTATAATTACAATAGTCCTTGAATTTTGGCTTAATGTATAATGTCATCCCTAAATTTTTAATTTGTTCTATATAGTCCATAAACTTTAGCCTAATGTATATCATCCGTTCAATGTGATTTTAACTATATAAATATGTTCAATATCATTCTTAAACTTGAATTAATAGAATGATTACGTTAGATATTTTCATTTTAGGTTAGTGACTACATTGACATGGATCACATTGAACAAATTAAAGTTTAGGAACGACATTGCACATTGAACTAAAGTTCACAAACTATATTGAACAAATAAAAAAATTTAGGGATGGTACATAGTTAAGGAACTATTTGAAAATGACCGAGTTTCAAGTTCATTCCCAAGCCACGAGCTGAAGTTCTGCATCAGCATCATCTGCAATGAGACATCAACGAATGGGGTCCTTTCAACTCTCTTTGGGGCCCGTTTCTTGTTTTGTTTCGTCTGCCATCTCCACGTTCGGATTAACTCGGAAAGGCAGCTGAAAACTAACGAATCGAAATGCTTTAGATTAGAGAAACTGCGACGATTTCACAGCCTAACGACAGAAACCGCTTAGGGTGCGCGTGACTTTTGGACATAAATTGATTTACGGTGAGTGTTACAGACAATGTGGCGCACGTTCAGTGCTCTTTCTTTCGAAATATGCGTCTTTTTAACTTCCTTTTGCTTCCTAAATTCCGAGCCGGAACTCTTCGAGGGCGCGTTCCGTGTCCGTGTCCGTTCGTGCACTTCCCAAGTTAACCCAGCGTCAGCTCCTCCTTCCTCCGCCGCTCCTCGAGCCGCACTCTGGCGCATAGGCTGCTCATCATGGTCGCGATCATGCTCGTGCCGAAACCGACCAGATTGACGGCTATCTGCGGCCTCGAAAGGCCCCTGTGATGATCCTCCGTCGCGTCTGCCAATTTGCGATCAACTTGCCTCTGAACAACACAAAGTTCGATCCCATTAGGCCGACGACATCGAGATGAAAGTCATATTCTTGAACCATAAAACTTCCCCGAGTGCCGATTTAAAGCACATTCGCACGTCGATATGCAGCAGGCATTGCCCGGCATTAGAGTTTTACGCAGAGTCGACGAGAACGACGAGAATGTCTGAGAGAAAAAAATGGAGGAGGGCTCTGACCCGTAGAGAGTAAGGAGGACTTCAGGCACCACTCCGACCAGTGAGGCCAGCAGATACGGAACGTATTTAACATCTGTAGCGACGATGGCGTAATTGAACAGTAGATACGGAAACGGAGAAATCCTGATCAACGTGACCGCCTGGAACTGATGACACCAGCTCCCTTCGCCGGCTAGTCGGAGAACGGACGCCTGCTTCGGGTATCTCGCCAACCATCTCTGGAAAGATAGGTGACCCGTGAGAAATGGCTGTCTTCTCGGAGACTGGTTCGAAGAATTCACGAGATACATGTACCTGAATCTTTTGCCGGAAGGGCAGACCGATGAAGTAAGGCAGGGTTACGCCGATCGTGATTCCGGCCATTACTATAGCGAACCCGGTCACATAACCGAAGGACATCCCGGCGATCCATACGGAAGGCGTGGACGGCAGCATCAAGGCGGGGAATACAGCGGTCGTGGCGAAAATCAGGAACGCCAGAGTCGGAAGGTCGAAGCTTCGCGTCACCCAATCAATAGTCGGGACAATCACCTAGAAAAGAGCTGAGTATCAGAAAAAACCGATGCAGATCGAAGCTGGAAAAAATTCGAGATAATCAGATAAACCGAAGCAGGTTGTTTTGCTCGAGTTCGGAGGATTTTGAACTGCAAAAGCTGGGAGAACTTGTATCTGGAGTCACCAGAAATTGGATATACTACATGCACCATTAATCAAAAAGTCCAAGAACTATCCTGACAGTAGTTATTGTTCATTTCCGGTGATCAGATGCATAATGCTTTCGATATTTTCGCTATTCCATCGTCATCCAAGCAACTCCGACGTGTATTCGACCGATTTACGACTTAGACTCAGTGCCGAGGCCTATCGACAATGCCAAAAGAATTCACCAAATACAAACAATCCATGTTGTTGACTGCATATGCAACATGGTGGTGACGATATGGATCGCACCATCCGTTTGTCCCCAGTAAGAACAGCTCATGTTTTAGCTGACATGATGAACGATGTGCCTTTCCAAGAAAATCTTCGAAACGAGCCGTGTCGGCGTCACCGTCATATCAGATTCGCAATTCTCTCAATAGTTTCGCTCGTGTGTTTCTGAAATGCTTAAGCGCCTGTATATACTCGGCGTTTACATGGATTGAAAAATTTCGATACCGGTATCGATCATTGCGAGACTACCTTGTTCATGAGCGGCGGGCCGAGCCAATTGACGATGATCACCACCGCGATGCCCGCCAAGATGCACAGCCCGATCTCCTTGACCCTCCACCTCCACCATCTTCCGCTACTCGTGGCGACGTCCGGTGGCGCCACATTCCTCGTGCCGCCATCGCCATCCTCCCCGTCCTCTAATCTCACGTAGTCTCCATCTCGGTTGCTCTCCATCACGTAGTTTACTGCTCCATCCTCATGGCTAGGCAATTGAAGTAATTCGGGATCACAGGAGAGGCTATAGCATCAGAGGACGGCCGGGAGCGGGAGGAAGGACGTGCATCGGTTTGTACGGATGCCGGGTTCAGTACATGGTCGGCATTCACTCTTTGATTCGCGCGGCTCGTCCAAAGAGAGAGACGAGGCGAGGCGGCCGAGGCGGAGGCGGAGGAGGTGGAGGAGGAGGAGGAGGAGGAAGGAAGATGTGGAGGATGCAAATCGAGACAGCATGGAGGTGGCGATCGATCTGGTTCGTTATAATGTCCGTCGGGTTCGTGCCAGAATAGAAGGGACAACGCCTATTTGGAATTCTGCAAGTTCGGAAAAATAATCATTTCCCTCATATTAAGGAATTAGATAGCGGAAATAGCTATCCCTTTCAACCAAGAATAGCTAAAGGACGGTGGCGAGAAGGATTTGGAATGACCGACCTCTAGAAAATTAGCAAAAGAGTAGCCTTGACTCGTGATACCTGAAATTCATATCTATTAGGAGTGTGATCGAGTCGACACCGCTCGTTACTCGATCAAGCTTGGTGTAACTTGAATTTTCAAGAGGTTTGGTACTTTGTTCAAGCTCGACTCTGATTAGGTTTTCAATAAGCTCTAGCTCAACTCAATTCGGTCGATCAATAAATGGATTCCTAATGAAGTATATATAGTGTATTATGAATTGATATTTAGTTCACTTCAAGCCTAAATCACTAGTATTAGAGATGCATTTGGAAAAAGTATTCAGTGAGTGTAGTACATGGTCTACATGTAACACATGGAACCCACTGTTTAATTGTCCAAATTCAATATCAATAAACATAGCACAATCATTTGATAATTTCTGATATTTGTGAATAAATTTAAAAATAATGTCAAAATCTCTTGAATTATTTGAGTAGTTAAGATAATTTCAAATTATATTGGCATGGATATCTTTACACCAAGAGCTATGAAATAGAACTATAGCTTGAAGTGCACTTTCATATGTTAAAGTTCCTAATAAAATGAAGGTATTTCATGTGATGGTTACATCATGTAACAGCGACACGTAACAAAATGTGCTAAACTAATATGCTTAATGTAATAAGCTAATCAAAGGTTAGGTGGCACTTTAGTAGGATGTGATTTATAGCATATAAGAAATGGCGATTAGCTGGTTTTTTTTTCTTTGATCGAAATAGTAGATAGTAATTTAAGTAATAAGCTAATCAAAGATTTGCAAAATATAAGGTGGCAAGATTTCCAGTTGTGGGCTAGTAGGATGTGATTTATAGCATATAAGAAATGGCGATTAGCTGGTTACACAACGTTAACTTTCCATCAATTATTTTCTAATGAACACCCAAAAACAGAAAATAAAAGAGAGAAGAGACAATTAAAAAGAGTTGAAGTGAACGTGTGAAAGCCTGGGCCAAAAAGAAACTTGTAGGCCTAGCCCAAAAAGTAAGTCAAATGGGCCAGCCCGCTTTCAGCCAATTAGCCCATGTGGGCTTCATGTGGAATTTTGCATGGAGCAGAGCTTATTATGGACTTAAAACAATTACCAGTGCCTCTAGAATCACTCAAATAACTCATCGACATTGTTAGGTTTCCTTACGGTAAGATATGGTTCAAGGAAATACGGTGGATTCAGAGATTTTAAGGCCACGTTTGGTCCAGCTTTCCCAAAATCTTTAGAGCCAAGAGCCCTAGGGAAAAAATTGAGGTGTTTGGTGATTTTTTTTTTTTTTTTTTTCTTAGCTGGGGAAGAGTTTTTTTCATTCTTTTCTATTTCACTTTGGGGAATAGTTAGGTTTCAGCATTTTTTGAAGGCGAATTCTAGGGCTTGATGACTTTTTTCTTCTCATCTTGTCCTCACTACCATTCTTGGATTCCATTTTTACCATTGAAGGCCAGACTTGATGATAGAGCCGACGGCCAAGGAGGAGGCCAAGGACACCGGCGGAGACCTTGCATGGCCAGATCTCAGAAAACTTCGAAATTGTTAAATTGGGAATTCGCAAAGGAGGTCAGGGATGCCGGTCAAGGGTTGGACAACAATAGCCAAGGGTTGGGCAACGCTAACCAAGGCCTCACGCAGCCAAATCTGAGTTCGAGATGGAAAGATCTCGAGACGTAGAGCTAGGAGAAGAGAGGGCGAAGGTGTGCTAGGCAAATGGAGGGAGGTGGCGAGGTTGTCCTCATCGGGGTTGCTAGAGTTGCCTCGACCACCTGAGGTTGCACGACCAACGCCTTGCCCAAGCTTGCAGTGAGCAAAGGACATTCCATATGGAGAAGATGGAGATGAGGCGATGAAGACTCCCTTCAAACAGACGAAACAGTCGTTTCTATAAAGATGATAAACCGAGAGCAATTATTATCCTAGTAGACTAGGCTTTTAGAGACGAAGAGAGCAAATATCTGTTTTTCTGTTTTTTTCTTTCAATTTCCAAGTTACTTAACAAAAATACACCTTAAACCGAATTGTTTTTGCTTTGAGCAAATGCACTTTTGACACAAAGATCCTTATGGAAATGGCTTCACATACCTCCGACGTTGAATCTGTAGTTCGAATCTTTTTACTCACAATTCATATTAGTATCTTGTATCAACTTGGCAATTGGATAAAATCAATTTAGATTCGATGATGTTTAATCAATGTTGAGAAAATGGCTTTATATCCTTTCAAAATTGAACCAAACACAGCCCAAATCCTCTTGCTCGCAATTTATATGAGCACTTTGTGTATCGACTTGGCAATCAGATGGATTGAGTTAGGTCGATTTGAATTGGACGAAGTTAATCAATATTCGAATCGAGTTAATGCTTTTCAACCGGTGCTTTTGTCCACGAGTCTTATCTTCATATGCAATTCCCACTAGCCCATCTTTTGCCATATTTATGCTGCATTCATGCATCTTCCTTCCCGTTGCTTCCACTTCTTAAATTCCTTTACGAGACACCGTCACATTGTGCCACGTGAATGCTGCATGATTCCCATGCCATTATTATAAATATGGCAAAGATCGCTGTCAACTTATCAAAAAGTAAATATCATTAAGAGAAATTGTACTGTAGGGAACTATGAACATTGCACCATGTGATCTCTATTATTAATCAGTTGCCACACTTTAGTTTCAGACCTAACTTGTGTTGATCATATATCTTGATATACATGAAATGGGTAATGATAAAAGTGTTGAAACTATTAAATCTCGCCTTTATTTAGGGTCTTAAACTCATATATAAATTGTCAATAAACCCACGTAAACTCCACCTTCTTTTTGCATTAATTACGCCATTTGGCCATGGATAAACATGTTTTTATCATCTGATTAATGTGCATAGATAGTAAGATAAGGCGTTAATGATGATGATGATGATGACGATGATAGCGTAATTTAAGTAAAAGGAGTTATAGGGTTATAGGGTTTGGCCTCTTTCATGAACTTGTCGCATTCGACATTGTACCAAGATAGTACATAATTCTCATACGCCATTATTGTGCATGTAAAGTGTCAGGATGGTAATAGTTAGGAGGTGAAGATGATGAGAGGCCCTGCACATATCTGAAGCGCAATCGATTGCACTGCATGATCAACTAACACTGAGAACATGGCGATTTCCATCTTGAATTTGAACGGCGATGGCGATGTGGTGGTCTACATGGACCCCATGAATGGAGAGAAGTTCATGCTGAGTCCTTATCAAGTGGGGCTGCATGTGAAATTGTAAAGAAGAAATTGTAAGAAATAGTATCATGTTTGCTTATAGGCAATTAAACATTTAGAAACCACGTCATGCAAATTAGAAGTTCAAAAACGAGCACATTAAACTAAAGTTTAGGATCTACATTGAACAAATTTAAAGTTCATGGACGACATTGCATACTGAATCAAAGTTTATGGACCATTAGTATAATTGTCCCCCTTGACTATGGTTGTTAATTTTCCAATATGATGGATATAATGATCATTTGTAGGCGGCGTTGACCTAGAGCGATTTACATGCACAAATTTGTGGGATTTTAGATCTTCAGTTCTTGAGTTGGAAACCCTCTGATGCCCCAGCCCACTAAACCAACAAAAAATCAGATGTACTATGGAAGGAAAACTTTTTCTGAAAGTCTTTGTGTCTCATCAATATAGAATGTGGTGTATAAACATCCACATATGGGGCAATTGAGATAATTCTTGAAAATAGAGAAGATGAGCTTCATTTCCTGGTTGACTACATAAACACCAAACTCCACAGCAGGATATATACGATGGTTGATATATATTTAATGGAATGAGGAGACATAGTCCTCAATTACATAAAGAGCTCAATAAATGAATTTCATTCAAAGGGACCATCATTAAATGGTGTAGTGTCCCACCTTTTTCGATTTGCTTATATGTGGACCTTCCAATTTATATATGAACATAGCCTAATGCATTTGGTATAAATTTATCCGATAAAGGAGATGGATAGAGCTCTTAGGGTTGACCATGTTAGAAAAGACAAGGATTATATTAAATGATCCCCGCCAAATAAAGCAATTGTAAAACAGCCTAACAGAGATCAAAGAATATGACATGGAAAAGTTAGGATATCAAACGAAAATATTTTATGTCTCACGTTGGTCCATTGCTATAATAATTATTAACTTGGGATTATGGAACAATATAGTTTATTGGGTACTGCTCTTGAATGCACCTTGATACAATCTTCAAGGAAGGTGATGATAAGGGAAGAGGATTGTATTCTCATCAAGATTTATCCTATCGCTTTTGTATCTTTCATTTATAATGCATCATTACGTGTTCTGTCTATATCATTCGTAATGGAAGAGCCGACTTCAAGTGGGACTCGAACCGACAAAAACTCTTTTTTATTAAGATCTTGAAGTAAGGACAGTGAGATCAAACATGAACCTGTTCAAGCCGGAAGTAGTCGAGCGTATGAATAGTCTTATGAGACAAGCTGTGAGTTGACATTTGCAGATAAGATTGATGACTCAGGAGCAATGCACTTTACTTTGTACGTGGAATATGCCCTTGTTCATTTACGTTGATTGTTAGGTCCATTGCCAATGGGAAGATGTCTTTTCTTTTTGAGAACCAGTTTCAAATTGTTTAATACCTTAACTCAGGAAAACCCTTTATTTCCTTTCTATTAACACTAGCAAATTTGCAAACGGGTTGCATGATGCAAGAAATTGGCATTTGAAAAATTAAGCAAAAATTCATTTATATATGGAAGATTTGAACCGTTAAATGATAGGAAGAGGTCATTAATAAAAATGGACAATGCAAAAAAATATATGCACATATATGGGAAAAAGGAAATAAATTTCAAGATTAAAATATCTGAGAGAATATAGAACTACTAACATATATATTCACTCATGGCTATAAACTTCATAAATAATTGAGGATATCTGGAGAGGACAAAAATATTGAAACCCCTTAAAAGTGATATATAATGGTATAGATGATAAAGCTGTTACTAGTGTTACACACGAAGATTAGGCAACATCTTATGGGCATATAAATTGCTTTTAAGATTATATGGGTTTCTTTGCCTTTAAGATTATTTATTGAGTTTATCTATGTGCACTTAATCATTGATGATAGACTACATAGGAAATTCTCTTTATTCACCATATAATTGTTATGCACCAAAATTACGCAACATATTACCAGCATATATATTGCTTCCAAGGTTATAGCGAGCTACTACATATATTGAGTTTATCTTACCTCCAATCAATTGTTTGACAATTCAACACAATGTTTTGTTTCATCCTCTCTTTTTTTTTTTAAATTCAAGTCATCTTTGCTGAGAGATCAATTTTGCAAAAAGATTCTGAGACGAGATTACATGCGGTATTAAATGATCGCATGTGAACACATGGCCGACTATCTCCTATTGTTCTCGCAGGACAACATATAAAACTTCACAGTGTCCAAGAGATTCAATCGGGCACCGTACTTGGGATTGGAAACCAGCTGATTTCTAGGGTAGCCATGTGAAGTGGACCAGAACAAGTTGGACAAAAACCACCACCACCACCACCTCCACCTCCATCATCATCATCATCATGGTCACTTTTACAGTGGAGTGGATGCGTGTGGGCTGAGAGATAGAGAGAGAGAGAGAGAGAGAGAGAGAGAGAGAGAGAGAGCTAGGTGATGATGACGAGGAAGAAGAAGAAAGGCCAGAGATGGGGTATCGTTTTCCAATTGAAGGAGCACGGTTTTGGGGAGGGGTACTCGATTGCATGGAGAAAAGGGACGAAAGGAGGAACCTAACCCCATTGACTGCTCTCCTTCTCACCTTCGTCCCCCTTTCCCACTCGTCCCTCTTTTATCTTCTCTTGGCCTGCGCTTGATGAGCCACCTTCTTCTCACGTGGCCTTCCATTTTGTACTTTCGAACACGTCTCATCATTTTCTCTCCCTTTCTTTATATGTATGCCCGTGAAATAACAATTGTAGATTGACATGGACCGACAAGTCAAGCATTCTGTGGTTCACACCATGCATGGCGCCTGCTTTCCAAGGAAGAACACCATCCATGAATTCTCATTTTTCCATACGCAATTTCTTTTTGACGAGTCAAAGACACGAGCATGGAGGTCCGGCCGCCCGAAAGGTCGTGGAACTCCGTGCGAAGTTCACGAACAGGTTAAGCTCGGTCAATACTCCTAGATGTCGAGTTTAGAGCCACCTTTTATGACCCGTGTCAAAAGACCTTACTCAAATTTTATTACTAGAAAGTGAGAATATTATATTAGATATATGACGAACCCAATAATTCAATACATGGCTTCACTTGTTATTATACCCGATCGAAACTTACCGAAACTTCTATTATATGGGTAAACTATAACAAGACTTCTCAGTATACTAAGCATTTTCAATTAGGTAAACATGCTCATGCCGAAATACTAATACGATTAGACGAACTTTCTATATAAGCGTTGGTAACTTTGCACTTGTTTTTCCTCTCTCTAATTTGTCAGTCCAAGAAATCTCAGCACCAATTAAAAAAATGGTCCCCACAATTAGCATTACTTAATAATCCCAATGATTAACCTTAAACCATGTTACTGACTTGAAGCTTTGGATTTGATTTGTCCGACAAGCAGACATTCTTAGCTGTGTAAAAAGCGAAGATGTTCCAGAAAGTTCCCGTCTTCTTTTCAAACCAGTCTTCTTTTCAAACCAAACCCCCTCTCTCCTTGACTGTTACATACCTTGGGTATTATTATAAACAAGGCCTTTTGACGAATTGCTTCGATTGGGAGTATTAAATAATTTTTTTGAATTTTTCACATTTATCTCACTTCCATTTTCCTAACTAGTAAAATTAAGTAGGACAAAAACTTGAGAGACGTCAATCAAATACCAACATGTCTCTTAGAAGAAAAAAATGAAAAAAAAATAAGGATTATTGAGTACGTCCATTTTCAAATATATAATTGGCCGCTACAAAGAGGTTTGGTAAAGTGCTAATGATATAATTTATCCTATCATATATTTATTCGATAAAGTTTATAGGGTAAATGACACAAATGATTCTTAAAGTTTGTTCCAATGTGCAACGTGGTATTTGAACTTTTAGTTTGTTTAATGTTGTCTTTAAACTTTAGTCCAATATGCAATGTGGTCCTTAAATTTTTAATTTGTTTAATGTGGTCTATGAACTTTTAGTATATATTCAATCTTGTTTTTAAATTATATGAAAATGTGCAATGTTGTCAATGTTATCTCCAATCTTGAATTAATGGAATGACATCATTGAACCTCTTTATATAATTTAATGACTGCATTGAACAGTCAATAAAAGTTCAAGGGTAAAATTTTGAGAACACATTGTATGTTGACCCAAAATTCAGAAATTATTTATGTCGTTAGTCAAAATATGTACGTACGTATGTACTCTGTGACCTTATGCTGTCAGTATCATTATTGAAGCCACGCCGATGAAGTACGTGATGAAGAAACTTACTTCCACGACGGGATTCAAATGGTGACATCCACGTATTTTTCATCATTGTATTAAGAACTTGATTTTTCTTTTCAAGACTTGTATGTGTAAACAGTCTCCTAGATCCGGAGGCAGCAATCCCTCCAGGGTTTCCAGACTCGACGACTTAGGGCAAAAACACGGGGAGGGAGAGGGAGACGATTGCGAGGGGACCCGATCTGGATGAAACCGGGACGGCTTGGCCCGGAGCACCGATCACGACTTCACTGACAGCGATGGAGAGGGTGGCACAAGTAGGGGTGTGCAAAAGAATCGGAAATCACTCAGAACTAGATTGGACCGGATTGGAATCAACGGTTCACAAGGGAGTCGGTCCGATTCTTGATTCCAATTTATTGGAGGTAGTGGGTAGTGGTCCAGTTATTTGTTTTAGGTGTGGAATTGTCCATCTGCCCATCCGATTATAGAAAAATACATATTTAACTTTTAAGAAAAGTTTCCGACCAAAAAATAATTTAAGAAAAATGAAAACCCTAAAACCTTTGATTTGGAGCTCAACACCAATTAACTAAGTGTTCATCTCGTCCCACTCTTACCTCATCTGAGTCATCTCACTATTTCTCACTCACGGCCTCTACTCTCAAACTCAATAATCATTGACTTATAGTCTCGACTCTCAACTTTCAATAGAGTTCAATCTTTTTACTGATATCACAACTAAGAATATGAAAGTTCTTTGTTTTTTACTTTACTTTAGCTTGCTGAAAAATATCGCACTAAAGGTCCGTTCGTTTCACGGAAAATGACTTCCAGGAAAACGTTTTCCGGATTTTCCGGTGTTCATTTTACAGAAAATAAACTACTTAAGGAAAATGTTTTCCATCGTTGGGAAAAACAACTTTCAAAGATGAGGAAAATATTTTCCACTTTTGAAAAGTGGAAAACATTTTCCTCATCTTTGAAAGTTGTGAAAACATTTTTCATAACTTCTTCTTTTCATCAACACATTTTTGTTTTATTTATATGCTTTATTTTTCTTTTTTTCCTTTTCTTTCTTTCTTTTCTTTCTTTCCTTTTCATTTTTCTTCCTTAGCCTTGGCCAGTCGCCGGTTGCGACCGCGAGCCAGCTTGAGCCTCACCCTAGGGCGGCGAGGCTCTGCTTAGCCTAATCTGGCGAAGCCAAGCTCGGGCCTCGCCAGATTGGGCGAGGCGGAGCTCTCGCCGGCCTAGGGCGGAGCTTGGGCCTCGCCGATCTGGCGAGTTGGGCGGGGCTCGAGCCTTGCCCGAGCTCGCCAAAGGTTCGCCGGGCTCTGGCGCGCCGCAAGCTCGTTGGATTTGGTAGCGGAGCTCGTGTTCCTGATCCAGGCGAGCTCGCTGACCGTGAGCTCCGACACGGAGAGGAGGGAGGGAGAGAGAGGGGTAGGTGCAGCTGCAGAAGACGGAGGATCAACCATTGTGACGCGGAAACCGACCGACTCCCCGTCGGCGGGCGCCCATCTCGCCGACAGACCCAATCGCCGATCTCCCAAGTCAACCCCCGAGGCTGGACGGAGGAAGAAAGGGAGGGAGGGACACGGCGATTGGGGGAAAACGAAAAGCGCCCTGCGCGACGACCACCGCCAATCAGTGCGAGGAAGTCTTCGCCGCTGCCATCAACGCCGCTATCGCCGCGAGCCGGCCGATCATCGTGGATTGAGAATCGCTGGCGGAGGAAGGAGGAAGGAAAAGAAAAATGAAAAAAGAAAAAGAAAAATAAAGAATAAAGAATTTAAAATTCAATTTTTGATAAATTTTCCCAAACAATTAAATTAACTAACAAACGGTGAAAAATATTTTCCACTCAAAGTTTAGGTTTCGACTGAATACTATGGTCATTTTCCTAAAAAATGATTTCTAGGAAAATGTTTTTCAGAAACATGATATTTTTCGCGAAACGAACGGACCCTAAATGTGTAAAATTCGGTGGGACTAATTCCATAGATCTGTCCAAGTACCAGACTAGACTAGCAGTCTAACTCTCAGATGGACCGTGAAATTAATGGGTAGTTCCCGATTTCAATTTTTCGAAATCGATTCATAACGAGTAGTTCTCGATTCTAGGATAAACACCGTCCACTCATACCATACTTATCACTCGGCACAAGCGGAACAAGCAAATGGGCCTCACATGTACTTCCCTAAAACCATAAGGCGCAATGAAAAAGGTTTTACGTCGAGGGTGGGGTGGAACGCGGAAGGAAGAACCGGGGGGGTCGTTTTCAGTGTTCCTGCTTCTTCTTCTCTTGCCATCATGACGAGAAAAGCAACACAGTTTATCTTTTTAGAAATAGAGAGAGAGTTTATCTTTTTAGAAATAGAGAGAGAGAGAGAGAGAGAGAGAGAGAAACGAGAAGGAGAAAAACAGGGCCATCTTCCGCCCTTCCTCGTCTTCTTCCCTGCATTCTTTCCATCAGTAGCTGCCCCCTGCCCCTCTGTAATCATGAGTCTCCCTCTGTCATCATTGCGACGAAAATACAACCCTCCCCCACCCTCTCTCTCTCTCTCTCTCTCTCTAGGACCATGACGGTGAATAACACGAGCAAACACGTCTCTGGCTCCACCTTATATATCCGACTCTTCCTTCCTCCTTTCCTCATCGCACTGTGAGCCGCAGACGACCCGGTTCGCCCGTAACCGAACGACCCCCCCATCTCCATCAGTTCATTACTCTCTCTCTCTCTCTCTCTAGGACGCGGGTGAACATGGGTGCGAGTTCCTCGAGGTGGAGTCTCCGTCGGCGGCCACTGAAGCAACGTCATCTTCGCGTCCTCTCGCTGAGCAGGTCCTTTCCGCTGGCCTCTCCCTCTCTACGTAAATGGGTTTCGTGGAAAAGGACCGATTTCGGGGCGCGCGTTCGGTTGCAGTTTCCAATGCGTACTCTTTTCTCGTGGCTTCATTGAGTAAACGTGGACACCCTGTTTCTATTGTCGCAGGAAGAGGAGGACGAGGAGATCGTCGAAGGAAGAGAAGGAGGCGAAGAGGCGGCTGGTGGGTGCGAAGGAGTCGATGGAGATGAAGAACCTGAGGCTGTACATGGAGAACCGGAGCATCATGGAGGCGAACGAGCAGCTGAGGCAGAGAGCTCTGTTTCTCCATCGAGAGAACAGGGCTCTGCTCGTTCAGCTCCAGAGCAAGTTCCCTCGCCCAACCAGCTGAAACCCGACTCTCGGAACGTGCACGCAACACAAAAAATCGAATGAATCGACGACGACGACAACGACTAAATGATCGACCTTTATGAATTCTAAACTAGAGTAAACGTTAGGGGTGTGGGGATGGAATAATGGAAAATCCACGGCTCTGCTTTTTCTCGGTGAGCGTATTCATATTAATTTTTTTGCACGTAGTCTGTTTTATCATCTGTGTAGTTCTCTAGTGTAGCAACTAGCAAGCAATCGAACTAGCAAGCGCTAAGTTGTATTGATCCATCCGAAGGTTGATATCCAAGTTTAGATTCCAAAGATGCATGTTGGGCGTGAGGCTCTGCTACTGGACACTGCTTTCAAGTTCAACGTGGAATTTGCTTTTCATCGGAGCATTTTATACGAACGACCTAAACCAAACAAAAAGAACAAAGGAAATTTCCCATCCTCGCGAAAAATTCAAAATAGTTGAAAAGCAATAGATCAGTGACGATGGCCGCGACGGCCGCACCGAGTTCAATGGTCACCGGTGTAAATGATAGATGCTTACTTCTCTGCCAAGAGAGAGGCTGTTTCATCGACCAAGCAACGTGATGATTACAGATGGGACTTCTTTTTGTATTAAGCAGGACTTGGAACCCAACGATAACCACAAATTAAATGCAAGATAGAACTTCCCTTGATCTCCGAAAATCCAAAGAAATTACAGCGGAAAGGGTCGACACACCGTTGGTTTAACATAGGTAATACCTCAAAGCAAAGTTTACTAACCAATCAGCACAACTGTTGCTGTCTACCAAATCTACTGGTACAAAATATATTTCATTGACTCAAGTAGTCACAGCCACAGATCCATATTGGATTCACAAAACATCACAAGCCAAAGCTCCTACACGCTTTTATTGTTCTCTAGTATGTTTTCTTTGACATCATTTTCCGAGCAAAAAACCAGTCTCCAGGATGCAGATCGCACCAGGCTAGTACCGACCTATCAAGGTGAAGTCATTATCATCGAGGACCTCAACTTCTTCATCTCCCACGAAATACTCTCGCCCAATCTCCTTAACTATGTTCACAAATTCCACCCTCTTAGCCCGAGGAAGCGGCACATATGGTAGACGGAAAACTGGTCTCGCAACTCCAAGCTGGGCAAGGGCAGTATTCAAGCCAATGGGGTTCGGCTCGTGAAACAGCCATTCCATCAAAGGCATGAGCTTCGAGTTAAGAGACGGATACTTCCCTCCGAACATGAGTTCCCGCATTAAACCTGGAATTAAGTTACTGGTGACAGAGATAACTCCCATAGCCCCATAGTTCCATCTGGCATCGTGGCACTGGTCATCATTTCCACTCCAAACAGCAATGCCATTATCTGTATATTGTTTAACCCGGTCATTCCCAACGCATTCCTTAACACCCGCCAAATTGGGACTCTTAGCCAAGGCATGAATGACACGGGGCGGAATGTCTTGGCCAGTTCTTGTCGGCACGTTATATATGATGGCAGGGCCCATAGACAACACACAATCGAAGTGCGAGATCAAGCCCTCCAAGGAAGTTTTTCCATAGTAAGGATTAATGTGGAGAGCAGCATGCATTCCAACAGCAAACCCTTGCTCAGTGGCATGAATTGCTTCACGGGTTGAGTTGCTTCCAGTGTTCCCAATCACCTTAATCGATCCACCGAAACAATTAACTGTGTGACCAATTAGCATGATGTGCTCATCCCAACTCATCAGTTGACCCTCACCAGTTGTGCCGCCTACAATTACACCTTCTACACCTTGTACGATCTGCATGTTAATCAAGTCATCATATGCTTCAAGATCAAATCTGCCATCAGGTAGGTATGGAGTCTTGATGGCCGTTATCAATCGAAGAGCCTTTATATCATCTGTTGATGTCCTGCAAGTATAAATAATTAAAAATAATAATAATAATAAAGTTACTTGCATTTTATGACCATGTAGCCATTCCAAAACTAGCACAAAATGGTTGTGTAAAACTAAGCTATACAAAACCTATCGTCATCTTGTCAGTTGACAAGTGCAATCATTTTCATGATGAAAACAAGAGAGGATTATGAACTCAAAAAAAGATAAAAAGAAAAAGAAACGGCTGCACAAGTGTAATCTTCTTCACGAATTACGTAATAGCATTTAAGTGGTCAAGTTACAGGTTCAACGCAAGCCTCCACCCCTCTTGTTGTAAAACGCTACCAGAACCAACTGAAAATAAGTCAGATTGTGCTAGCATAGGAGAAGCATCCAAATCTACCAATATTTTCAATTGGAAATTTTCTAAAGAAACGGCAGAAGCAATGTGCCAAATCTTAAAGCCTTGGTCTAGATTCTCACCATATTTGATGTCTTCCCAGATTTCTGTTTGAATATATTGGCACCTATAAGCCATATGAGGAGTATGCAAACCATACGATTGAGCAAAATCAACCACATCACAGCAACCTATTATAGCTCAACTACTCAAACAATGGTGTACGCATTATAAGAAACCAGATGATCCATATTTACGCTTACAGTGACACAATATATCCAAGTGAAAAGGGCGTGTACTGTTAAATAAATGCAGCACAGACAACATGACAGACACCTTGGTTCCTAAGGTATGCACTATCTCAAAATGTAATATCACAAAATTTCTCTCAATTCTGTCAAACACTCTTCATTTTCTTCCTCTAAATCAGATAGAGGTTGCTAAGGCAAAGCACAAGAACTCTGACAAACACAGCAGGAGAACACATGGGTTAATGATAGTAGATGCCACTTCAATCAAGTGAGGAAGAGAACACAGGCTGCCAGCTGAATATGTTTTATCAAGTTCTTAGCAGAACAAGAACTGGGGAACATATGTTGCTATAAATTTCCCTTATACAATTCCAACCATAGTAAATCTCGGTAGGATGCCAGAAAACTGAAAGCCACCACCACATGGAAGCACATAGAGAAAGCAGGCAAGGAGTAGAACTATGTCCCAAAAATAACACGAAAAACAAACAAGAAAAGAAGGAAAAAATATCCATCATTTGCAGCAAACTCCTGATAATCCCACCATCATCATCCTCAGATGGCCTACCTGTTTTTAACTTCATAACTACGCATAGGGAGATGAAAATTAGGTACGACAGCTGCTCGTGGAGACCTCCATTGCACATTCCTCCTGCTCGACATGACAAGGATCATTGTTAGAGATATACAAACTATCTAAATGAATACACAACTCGAGGTAACATGCTCGAACAAAATCCCTTAAAACTAGATAAAACCGTCCAAGTGGTTATCAGACACCGAAAATTTATCCCACGACACCTGAGTGCGTAATAAAGTAAAACTATTCCGTGAAATTGTCTTGATAAAAGGATAGATTACTCTGCATATCCAAAAAAAGTCATCGTTTTGGCTGACGCAAAACTTGTAATGCCCCCACCTAATCCGCTTACATAGAACGAAATGAAGAGATCAAGCGCACAATTTTCTAACACAGTCGCCCAAAATTAACTTTTTTTAAGCCACTACCTATCTGGTGGCATTATAAAAATCACTATTCCATGCACGAGTCCGTAAACTCCGATGTTCCCACTTCATCATTTCTAAATTCTCCGTCATCGGAATAGATCTCCACGGTAGATAAAATCCTCGAACTCACTCCACTTATCATTTACACATGGTCTCATCAATCATGTGCATCAGAGGAGAATCAATCACAAAGCCAATGCCCTTTCACAAAGACCGAACCAAATTTTCGTTTCGGGTTATTCTCAAACCATCTCGGGCACGCATAGAACACGTCAAATTCAAGTATCGAGTCACCGCGTCTAAGAAGGAGCGATGCTTGCAAGAGGCACATTGCTTATGAGTAACCGAGAACGCGGTCAACCATTCGATCCGACGTCGCGTCATCCGACACGACATCATGCACACGTAATCAGCCACGGAACGAGTGACGCATAAGCGACATACCTCTTGCAAGCATCGCTCCTTCTAAGACGCGGCGACTCGAGAGCGGGTTCCCTCAAGCAGACTCCGTAGCTCCTCAAAGCGTCCATCGCCGCAGCACAGTCTCTAGCCCCGAGCAACGGCGGTCACTTCGCCGGCGAACCCGCGGGACGGAACGCGCGCTCCGAGGTCGCGGATCGTCGGCGGCGGCGCGGAACGCCCGAACCGACCCGCGATGGACGAGAGAGAACGCGCCGAGCGGAGAAACCTGCGACCTCGGAGCGGTCTGCTATGGCGGTCGGGACGCGAGCAGCTCCTGCTGCGGATAGACGAGAGAGAGAGGAGGCGAGCGAGAAGATGAGAGCTGCGAGCAGTGCAGGCGTAAAGGTCCAACCCTAGAAAATGCTGGAATTCACTGGTTTTGACCCCGTTCCTGTTTTAGAATCTGTGGGCCCCTTCTTTTATCTAAAATTACAAATTTAGGGAATATGCGTGCATCAAAACGTCCTAAAACTTATTGCGATAATACACCCGTTGGCTGGATTCGGTCAGATAAAAAATGAGTCGACTCATATTTGACCCATTTAATCCGTTTGACCTATATTCATGTAATGTAAATTAAGTGATTCATACCGACCCGATCCATACTCAACACATATCCGATCCGACCTGTATTGCCAAAACCTATTAATATTATAAGAAAATCCACACCTACTATATGTTAATTGGATTAAAAATTCAAATTAAATTAAGAATAGTAAATAAAATAAAAAACCTATAAATTGAAATATTTATAAAGAATTAGACCATGCACACGCTTCTCTTGTTTAAAGTGAACATACTATTAAGGGTGCGCGTGGTAAAATTTCTCGACCTGGAGAAGAGTTTTTTTTTTCTAAATAGTTCTTTTCATTTCTATTCCAGGGGGAACAGTTTACGGCGAAAAGAACCCGTTTGATAACCGCACAAAATTTTTACTTCTTGGAATAGAAAAAGAATATAAATGCGTTTGTCTTAACGCAACGATTCTTTTTGTATTTATTTGTTTTTTTTTTTTTTTTGTATTTTTTGTATTTATTTGTTTATTTGTTTTTTTATTTTTTTTATTTGTTTATTTGTTTTTATTTATTTTTTTGTTTTTATTTGTATTTTTTGTATTTTTTGTTTTTTTTATTTTCTTGCGTTTGTTTTTTATTTGTATTTTTTGTTTATTTGTATTTATTTGTTTTTTTATAAAGTTAAAGAGTGAAAGATTATGTGGGGCTTGGGTTGGAAATTTAAAAATGGGTTTTAAGATTCTAACCCACTTGATATTCTAAATGAGTCGAAAATAGGTCACAAATGCTGACTTATTTTTACCCATTTAAATCAGCTCACTTTTTCGACCCATTTTTAATTGGGTTTTTAAAAGTCCTTGACCCATACACAATCCATATAAATAAAATATGCATCCAAAAATGGGTCCATGACCTATTTTAACATTTCTAGCGATAATACATTTGAGTCCTAAAATTTATAAAAAACGCAATCAAATTTTACAGCTTATCAAATTAGTATAATTAAGTCATTTCGTAAACTCCGTCCATTTAGATTAACAAAGAATGTTGGCATGGCTTTTTAAAATATTTTCTCTCTTCTACGTGGCGATGACGTGACTAAAATATAAAATACTAGGCTAAAACGATGTTGTTTTAGATTTTATTTTAATTTTTTAACCATAAACTTAATTAAATAAAATTAAAATTAAAAATCACAAAAAAGGAGCAAAGGCAAGGGTGAGGCCCTTGCCGCCACCCACCCCGTCCGAAAAGAGTTGGTGAGGGCTCGATGAGGGCTAGGGACCCTCGCCCAGATTTGGGCTAGGGTCGCGGGGCCCTCACCTGTGGTCAATCAAAGTTGTTGGCCCTAATTGAGGCCTCAATGGCCCCCATTGGGCCTTTTCGATGATGGCGGCGGTGGCTGCAAGGGCCTACCGCCCTTACCTTTAGCTTAATTTTTTTCTTTTATTGTGTTTTTGGAAATAAATTTTTATTTTATTTAATTAATATTTTGGTTAAATAAATTAGAATTTAAGCCCTATTATCTCCACGTTGGGAGACAAAATATTTAAAAAGTCATGTTAACATTTTCCGTTAATCTAAATGGACGGAGTTAACAAGATGACTCGATTATATTAATTTGATAATTTTTAGGATTTGATTGCACTTTTTGTAAGTTTTAGGATTCAATTGTACTTTTATGATAAATTTTAAAATTTCTAGTGAACATATCCCTATTTATTAATACTAATTGCTTGATTAATTTTAAGGCAGGTCAATTCTTGAACCAGACCGAGTAGAGTCGGTTCCCATTTCGTGGAACCGAGAATCAACTCACTTGGCATTGGAACAAGTTCAGGCTGATTGTGGGGTCAATTTGAGAATCAATAGTGTGTTTTTATTTCTTTTTCTGGTTTCTTCTGTACCATGCAAGGAAATAAATTTTTTTATAAGAAAAATCTAAAAATGATAAAGTAATTATGTCTACATCACCATATATTATATAAGAAAATAAAATACTTAGGCTAGGTTTCATCGGTTCCGATTCAATCCCGCCCTTGAAATCGGGAATCCAACCGATTCCTGTGCAGATTGCTTAAAATCAATTGGATAAATCTTGTTCTCGGTTCAACACCAAGACCGATGGTCCACCCGAGTAACACTCGATCGGGTAGAGCCTTCTAGAGGTAGTGTTAAAAACTCGAAAAATCGAAGCAAAAAGACACACGACTCTTCATAGTCTTCACCCTCCATTGCTGCCGTTCGCTCCCGCCTCACTTCTAGCTAACCAGAGACCCCAAAAGTGGGGTAACTCGGATGCTCAAACCACTGTCGATTTCATTAAAGAGAACACCGGCAGTACATACCGTCCGTGCACATGATGTTTCTAGGAGCAAAGCATGGCTCGAAGTACATCAGGAATTGATGAATCGGCTGACTCGTCCACAACCGAACAAAGGAAACAGCAAAGACGTCAGAAATAATTGAGAGCGTCCAACGCGCAAGACCTGCTTTGCCTTCTCCAATCGCTGTTCGACAGACGAGATGGTGAGATGCCCTCGGACTATAGCGACTTGGTACCGTTAGTACATGCAAGTTTATATGAAGGCGTACAACTTTGACCGATTCTATTGGCTTACCAAGTTTTGATTTGGTGAGCATGAACTTTCCGGACACCGACACCTTACCCCTTCCCCTTGTTCCCTTAACATCTCACGGCACCATAAACTTTTTTCCTTTCATCTCGTCAATTTCTGCAGATTTGTAAACTCAAGAAATCCTCCGTCATAGTTCCCTTTATCATGAGTCTTGCATGTTCGATGCTTGGGGCAGGGGCAAGAGCCTCTTTAGGGTGCGCATGATAAAATTTCTGGAACAGAAATTGGTTTTTCAAATCTATTTCTGGAATAAAATACGTTCAGAAATGAAAAATCAAATCAAGCGTTACCAAACGGTTTTACTTAAATCTATTCCAGAAGAATAGAGAAATAGAGAAATAGAGAAATAGAGAAATAGAAATTTTATTATGCGCGCCCTTAGAGCTCGCGTTAAAAACTCAAAAAATCAAAGCGAAACACATGTCCCCGTACACATATAATGTAACTCTCCATAGACTTCATGCATCCTCCAGTGCTACCGTTCGCTCCCGCCTCACTTCTAAGCTAAACCAGAGACCCCAAAAGGGACAACTCAGATGCTCAAACCACTGCCGATTTCGTCAAAGGAACCATCGGCAGCACATACCGCTGTCCGTGCATATGATGTTTCTAGGAGCAAAACACGGCCCGAAGCACGTCAGGAAACGATGAGTCGGCTTGACTCGTGCACAAGCAAACAAAGAAACAGGAGAAACGTCGGGGACCATTGAGGGCATCCAACGCACAAAACCTTGCATTTTCAATAGCTAGTCGACCGACAAGACAGTGAGGTGCCCTCGAACTATAGCGACTTGATACCGTTAGTACATGCTAGGCCATGAAGGTGCACAACTTTGATCTTATTGGGTCACCAACGACCAATTTTGATTTGGTAAACATGAACTTTCGACACCGACATCTTATCATTTTATTTTTCATCTCTCCCGATGCCAAAACCTCGTACCAATGACCTAGAAGTACCTTTAACTATGTTTTCGATATCTGGTGACACCGTGGATTTTTTTATTTTTTCGTTTATCGACACTCGCAAATTTGAAGACCCAAAATACCTTCCGTCACAGTTTCCTTCGTAATGGGTCTTACATGTCCAATGCCTGGGGGCAAAATTAAAGTTTTTCAGCCAAATTAATCATAAGTAAAAAAAAATTCAAAAATCAAAAGGATGCAATGTAAATTGAAATAATTCAATTTGAGCAAGAAGTCGGGAACATAGATTATTTCCAATATTTATTGCATTATTTAGTTTTGTAGGATTTGGTAAGATTGAATCTTATTCAAAGGTAGCGAGTGGCTAAAAAAGAATCATATCCGGGGCTGCCAAACTAAGAAGCAGAATCCAAATTGATGCATTTCTCTTTTTGAGGCACTGGATTAAAGGAAATGAAACTAGTGTTATAACAAACCTATCTTTGGATTACACGAGGCCATTTAAAATCTATTTTTTTTTTTTTTTTTACAATACCAAGGTTGTTTCTATGCAGAAAGGTAAGATTCGCATGTACTTGGATTTAGATGGCGAGAAATATCCTGTCAGAAGTGGGGTGATTTGTGTACAATTGAATAAATGAGTTCACTTTGGCATCTTAAACATTTTTATTCCATCGTTGTCCTTTTCTTTTTTTTTTTTTAAATTTCCCATCGCTTTTCTATTGTAAAAACTCAAAGAAATTAATTAAGATTTATGAAGAAATCACAATCACTCCCATATAATAAAAAAGATTGATGAAAGGCAACTAGGGATGCGCATGACAACCATTTTGTTCCAAACTATTTCTGGAACATAAATAAATTTTTCTATTTCTATTTTTATAAGAGTTTCTAAACAAAAATAACCATTTGATAACGACACAAAAATTTCTACTCTAAAAATAGAAATTCATTTTATAATAACACAAAAATTTCTTCCTTTCGGAAACAACGGCGGCGATCGACGCGGCGGATGAACCAACGGAATGGTTGGTGCCAACCGATTGACAAACAATAAGAAAATTTTTTATTTCTCATTTACGTTCCAAAAATGAAGTTTTCGATTTTTATTCCACACCTATTTCGAAATAAAAAACGGAATAAGTTTATCAAACGTATTTCTATTCTAAAAATAGTGCAGAATAGAAAAATTGTTTCTAACAGTAAATTCAGTTTATCATGCACTCCCTAGATAACCTCTGCAAATTCCGGACTCTAATGCGCTACTTGGGACACTTCCTTTCATTTCGGAATAGCGACGCGCGACTTTCGTCTAAATCAAAGAACTTTGCACCTTTCAAATGTAATCTCCTTCGGAATGTGTTTCGTGATTTTTGGAAATTGAAAAACACGCTTTTTGCCCTTTTGCCCTATTTAAAAGGTGAAATGCATTTATTAGGGAAAACGACCGGACAAGCATTGCCACTCATATGTCGGAGAGCACCCGCAAATAATTTCCTCTTTTTCCCGCAATAAATTCATCACGCGAAAAAGAAAATTCCACTATTTTTAGATAAAGTCACGGTGATAAAAATCGAGAGACTCTCCTATTCCCTTTTTTTCTTTTTTCTTTTTTTAATATTTTTATCGCGCCGAGCTCCCGCTCTCCCCACGCGCAGCACGCGCGTTCGGCTTCCCCAAAAGGGAAAGGGTCACGGGCCGAGGGGCAATTTCGTCATTTCGCCGTTCGTACCGGCTCTATGCAAAACCAGCTCCCGTCACTTCCGAAATCTACTCGTCCTGGCTTCAAGCGCCGTCCTCCGGCCGGGCCGGGTCGGGTCGGGTCGGGTCCCACCTCCATGCTCTCTCTCTCTCCTTTTATTTGAAATCTCTCGCGCACGACCCCCAAATCCCTCTCTCTCTCTCTCTTCCGTTCCCGGCTCAGTGCAGACGGCAGTGCACGCAGCCAGCTGAATCGGAGCTCCAATCGGGCCTCCGCAGCCGCATTTCGCCGCCGGCGAACCTCCTCCGCCGCGGCCGGCCGCCGCCGAAGTGGGCCCCCGCCGGACCGGAGCTCCTCCCCGGCCGCCCCGCTCCGACGCGTCCTCCGTCGAGCTCTATGTGAGCGCTCTCGAGGATATTCCCCTCCACGACGACCGGCGCGTTCCGTTCCGGCCGAGAGGCGATGGCATCGAGCGCGCACCGGAACGGCGGCGTCCCCCGGGGCGCGCTGAGGGCGCAGCCCTCGGGATCGAACGGGAGGCAGTCCTCGTTCAAATCCAGGCTCGCTCCGTCTTCGTCTCCCGGATCCGCCGTCCGCCGGAGTAGCCCCGGCTCGCTTGGCGGCGGCGGGGGAGGCTCTTTTAAGAATCAGGACGGAGGTTGGTTTGCGTTCGATTTGTTGTTTATGCGGGCGATGTTCTGTTCTTGTTATCTTGATTAGTACATGGTGAAGTGAATTGGGCTCCTTTTAATTGGATGTTGTTTGAGAGTTTGGTCTGCATCCTCAGTGTGGAGCAGAGTTCTTTTTTGCCCGCACTGAGGATGCTACTAAAGTTTTTCCTCCCTACGAGTATGCTACTAAAGTTGGATTTCTTGGACGAGGATAAAGGCAATGCGATCAATTTACTAACTCGTATCATGTTCTGCTTGGATCGTAGAAGTGTTATCCTTGATTCTATTGATAATTGGTTATAACTTATAAGTTTGCATCTTTATTGGTGTAGCGACCTGAACTAAGTTTCCAGATGTGGCTGGAAATTAGCACGTCGGTCTCGTCAGTTGTGCTGTACCTTGTAGAGATGAACCCTGTTGTTGTGCTATTCTCTTTGACAAGGACTTGAATTCGCATTTAGGGGGTTCGGCCCGGATGAATAATACTCTGGACCAACAAAATTCTTGAATGTGAATTGAAATTCTGTACCATTGTCATGGCCAGTTCCAGGAAGAGTTCGAGTAGCTATAAGGTTGAGGCCGCGGAATGCCGAAGAGATGTCAGCGGATGCGGACTTTGCTGATTGCGTGGAGTTGCAGCCAGAGGTGATCCTAATTTCAATCTTTGATTTAGCATTTCGGTTCCCATTATTCATTTTTCATCTTGCAATTCTTCTGATTTGGTTATGGCATTGGTTTTAGTGCAACTGACATGTGTTTGCTTCAATTCAGCTTAAGAGGTTGAAGCTGAGGAAAAACAACTGGGATTCCGACACTTATGAATTTGATGAGGTTCTTACTGAATATGCCTCGCAGAAGCGTGTCTATGAAGTAGTTGCCAAGCCTGTTGTTGAGGTATGTGGCGCTTGGCATGATATATGTTTTGCTTAAATTGTTCCATAATCTCCGTTTGAGAAATTTGCCGTAATATTAAGGATTTACTGGATGTAGATTCTGCGAGGGAGATTTGTTTGTCCACCTGTCATTCTGATATTGTGTTTAAGCAGACTATTGGCACTGTTTACTTTGCGTAACCATAGCCATGGGTTTATTTTTACTGATTTTTCACTGATCAAAGAGAAAAGGTTATGGATTTTCTTTCCCTGCTATTTATTTTCTAATGTTTGCAATTATGCAGAGTGTTTTAGATGGATACAATGGGACTGTGATGGCTTATGGTCAAACTGGAACAGGCAAGACTTTTACTCTGGGACGATTAGGGGAGGAAGATACTGCTGATCGTGGAATTATGGTCCGCTCAATGGAGGATATTCTTGCGAATGTTTCTCCAGATACTGATTCTATCTCTGTATCATATTTACAGGTTGCTATACTCTTGATTGTGTCATTGTGCGATCTGTTTAATTTCCTTCTAGATTTTTCAAAGTGTTTTTTGTTCATCCTTTTATGTGAAATTATAATCTTGAGCGACCTGTCTAACAGTCGTCAAATCATGTTTAGCTCTACATGGAGTACATACAAGATCTTCTTGATCCTTCAAATGATAATATTCACATTGTGGAAGATCCAAAAACTGGGGATGTGTCACTGCCTGGGGCCACCCATGTGGAAATCAATGACCAGCAAAGTTTTCTTGAGTTACTAAGTATAGGAGAAGCGCATCGCATTGCTGCTAATACGAAGTTGAATACTGAATCTTCGCGTAGCCATGCTCTTCTGATGGTAATTATTTTAGCTTAGTGTTTGCTTCTACTAATTGAATTACGATGTCATATTTATCAGCTGTATTAATTTTCTAAGATACTTTCTCTAGCAATCTTCATGATGATGCATTGATAGTTATTTCATTTAGCTAGTTGTTATGATTAAGTGATGTCCGGTCTGATTGATCTAGGTACATGTAAAGAGGTCGGTCACGGGAGGAGAAGATGCTCCTTCAATTGAGAATGGGAACTCTTCTCACTTTATTAAACCTTCCAGGCCACTTGTGCGGAAAAGTAAGCTGGTTATAGTAGATTTGGCAGGTTCAGAGCGTATTCACAAGTCAGGTATGTATGCATTTTGATCTAGCCTTTTTGTTGCTATATATCTGGATAAAGGTTATTATTGCTCTCTCTCTCTCTGCCACTGGGAATCTTCACTCTAAACAAAACCTATGTGTCGCTCCCCAAAATCATGACACGTCAAACAAAAGAAGTTAAGTGATTTATATTTTGTGTCTGTGTGTGTGCCAGCGCATGAGTTTGACACAGTAGGAGAACTCTACGATCGCTTTGATTGTAATGATTGACAATCAGATGATATCTTGAATCTTATAATTTCTAATGAGATTTATATCAGTTCATGAAGCCTATCAAGGGAAAAAGAGCTTATGAGAGAAAATAAACTGAAAAAATATGGTGATTGCAATGCTTTTTTCCTCTCTTAAGTAATTGTAAATCGTCTCTTCTATGTTAGATGATGTATTTTGTCTGATAAAATTAGTTTCTGGAGAATCCTTTTCTCTTGACGTCTCAAACACCAGTTGAAGGCTCACTCTTGAACTTTATTTCTGTACAATGGGTGAATCATGACGATCAATCAATCTCTAGGTTGCTATTGCTTCTTTTAAGGTTGTCTTGTCTGTGTGTAGTCATGCCTATTCATCGTTGCAGTGTGTATCATATGCTCTTATCTATTGAATAGTTTATATAGATATTTCCAAATTTTTACTTGGTTTGAATAAAAATGAATTTCAGGAAGTGAGGGTCACATGTTAGAGGAAGCCAAGTCCATTAATCTATCACTGAGTGCACTAGGAAAGTGCATTAATGCCCTTGCAGAGAATAGTTCCCATGTTCCAGTTCGTGATTCCAAGCTAACGAGGTTGCTCAGAGATTCTTTTGGAGGTAAGCTGTTTTCCTGCTTTATGTTCTGGATGAATATAAGCATCTGCTGGACTTAAAACAGATCATGAAGGAGAGGAAGAGACTAGGCAGAATATAAAAGTGTACTTGGTGAAGTATTCATGTCCATCCGCTTAAAGCACAATTAGGCCAAATGATTGAATCTATAATTCCCGGTCTGATGGAAATTTTCATCTTGCGATGTATTCTGCTAACAGTTTTAATCTCCTTCTGTGGTTCATCTAAAGAAAGAAAGAAAGAACTGCTGTGACATAGAAGCGAAGAGATGGAAGTCCTGACATATACATATGCATTCTGTTGTCTGAGTTAAGTTATTAAAATGTTGATATGCATTATGTTGGTTTCAGGTACAGCAAGGACATCACTTGTTGTGACTATCGGTCCATCTCCACGCCATAGAGGAGAGACTACAAGTACCATTTTGTTTGGCCAACGGGTGAGATCTTACGTAACAGTTGGGCTTAATTAGTAACTGATCTTTTCAGCTAGTTGTAACGCAGTTATTAATGCACTGTCTTCAGTATCAAAATCACTTAGTCATTATTACCTCACTTTGTGAGACTGGATTTGTTTCTATATGAATATTTTTAGTTGACTGTTTTGTTGTGCGCCTTTTAGGGTAACTTAATATAGACATCTATACCTTGACTAGTTGACCTGTGGGCATTTCAGTTTTCACTGTTGTTTTTCCCCCCCTTTTATTTTTTCATAGGCTATGAAGGTGGAGAACATGTTGAAAATAAAGGAAGAGTTTGATTACAAAAGTCTTTCAAGAAAGCTTGAGATTCAGGTGGACAAGCTTGTTGCTGAAAATGAGCGAGTTCAGAAAGATTTTGAAGATGAGGTTGAAAGAATAAATCTAGAAGCTCAGAACAGAATATCTGAAGTCGAGAGGAATTTTGCAGATGCATTAGAGGTTTGTCCAGTTATCTATATGCCATTGTGACTGTATGTCATGTTTCCTTTATTGGTGTATAAATAAACAACTAAAATGCTTGACTGCCGGTAGTATCTCCATGGAAAGTTAAAGTTTTTGCTCTTGCAAATAGGAGCCTTTGCTTTGGGTTTCCTAGACTGTTACAGGCTTATTCTCTGATTTGATGATTAACCCATGTAGAAGGAGAAGTTGAAATGTCAGATGGAATATATGGAGTCTATTAAGGAGCTGGAGGAGAAGATGGTGTCAAATCAGCGCAAACATAACCGAGATGGCTTCTTCGATGATAAACACATTGAAGAGGTATTTCTCCTGCCCCATATCTTGGCACTCGGGTTGTTAGTAGTTGGAAACCCATGTCTAGTGATCTAAGCAAGCACTTCCTGACCACTGCAGGTCATGATCATTTTCTCTGCATAGACACTGGTATCTGTGAATGCATATTACACACTGCCATGTCACTCAGTGATTATGCAATTTTTAAATTTTGAAATATTACTTTTCTCAGTCAGTGATACCAAATGGTTTTGTTGTCTGAAACATTTTGAACTCTTAATTTCCACTAGTAACTACTATCCCTTACTCCTGTTTTAAGATCTATACTAGTCTCCTATTCAGGACAAGTTAATTGTTTTAATGAAAATTAATCCATCAACATCAATTACCTCCTAAAAGGAAGTTTCAGGTAGAGATGAGTTCTAATGTACCCTTTCTTGTTATTGCCATATGAAAATAAACTTATTCTGAACTGTGTTTCATGCTTGTGTATATGTGAGTGCATATAATCTTCATGGTGGACCATGCAATTTTTAGACAAACTCTCTTTTGCAGGGCCTGGGTTCTTCGGTTGAGGAAGCTTCTGAAATCAAAAGGCAACTTAACGATGAAATTTCTCGAAGAAAGGCACTTGAGGAAGAGGTTAATAATCTCAAGAGTCGATTGGCACGCTGTTTACAACCTAAGGTATCTTCTACACGTTAATTGTTATTGGGGATTGGATATTTAGATAGCTGTCAGTTTTTGACATTTTGTAACTTTAATTGCTTTGTACTTGGATGTAATGTATCTAGGAAAATGGGGGTGGTGAAATTTTAAGGCTTCACAAGGATCTAGAGGATGAGGTTCGCGAAAAAAAGAGACTTGAGGAAGAAGTTATAATGCTTCGAAGTCAATTACTGCAAATGACTCTTGACACCGATCAGGTACTCTTTGGTGAAAACTAAGGCATATCTTGCTATTTGTTATCTTATGAAATTTACGATTTCAAAGGTTTTGACTTGGAGGATATATACAAGATCCCTGTTACTACAGAAGTAGAAAATAATGAGAAAATACTGACACTTCGCAGTATGTTTACTATTGTGAGGAAACACCTTGTTTAGTCATTTTAAAAAGACTATATTCACTAGCATGAAATCACTATCACAAATTAATGTTCATCAGTGGGACCTTTGATCACATGTTTTTCCTTCTGCAGCCAAGATATCTTGACAGAGGTGCATATAGAGATTCTTTTAATGGTTTAAATTCTCCAACATCTCAAGATCAGAATCCCCATTATAGAAGCAACGGAAATAGGCAGAAGGCATCAGCTGCCACACTATCTGAGCAAGGTAAGGGACAAACTTTGAGAAGTTGAACAATTAGTCTATGAAAGTAAAATTGTACATTTCTAACTCATCAACTCAACAACCAAATCTACAGTGGGGTTGCAGAAGATATTGTCTCTCCTAGAGTCAGATGATGCCAATGTACGGATTCACGCTGTGAAGGTGGTGGCCAACCTTGCTGCTGAAGGTGCATTTCCATCTCTTGAAACTTCTTATCAGATGTGAATCGAATGTCATCCCTTTTTCTGGGAGCATGTCTGTATCTTCATAATAAAATATCTCAATCAATATGGCTGGGATGGATATGTGGCCTTTGTTTGTTTAGGTTGGTGTTGTTTTTGTGTTGTTCAAGTTTCGGTTCATTGACTGTTAGTGCTGCGGCTGCTCTAACAGCCTGGTACTGATCTTTTCTCAGTTGAATTTTTCCATTTATGTGGTTGCTCTTTTGGGTTTCTAATTGAAGAGCAGGTGCCGCTCCTACATAGTTTCACTTACCAAAATCTTTCTAAGATCTTTTCGAGGACAACAATCTGTTGCTCTGTTTCCTCTGAGTACAAAGATTGTCCCTCTTATGTTGGAGAAATTTTCTGTGATTTCACCTTTTTGAGTAGTTGGACCAGATGTCAAAAGTCGACCTCGCAGATGCTTTAGAGCGTATGAACCCCTGTCAAATTCTCCTCATAAATTCAATTGCTGGCTGTTTATCAAGAAGTTGAGTCGCTTAAAATGGCTTCTTGGGAAAGGAGATATAAGCTACTGTGGCAATGGGATGGTATACAAAGAAGTAAATTTGCAGTCTAAACAGGAGGCTAACGGCGAATAGTGATAGAGAGAGGACCGCCTATAATTTTTACGACTTTGATGTCTGACTGTCTTCATGTTGTTGAAATGTGAATGAAATATTAGAGAACTGACTCTTTTTCATAAGTGACAACAACATGCTTTGGTGCTTGTGACAATCTTTTCATCTCCGATTCTTGGGTGGGATAGTCCTGTTGGAACTTTAATGGCTATTTTCTTTCATTTCATTGTGTTTAGACTCATAAAAGTACCTTGTTTTTACACTTAATCAATGTTCTTGTGTATGCACTCTACAGAAGTAAATCAAGAAAGGATCGTGGAAGCTGGTGGTCTTACTTCATTGCTCATGCTCTTGAGACGGTATGAGGATGAAACTGTCCGCAGGGTAGCAGCGGGTGCTATAGCCAATCTTGCTATGAATGGTAACAGCTGAATCTTCTTCTTCTTCCTCCTACTCCTTGAAATCTTTGCTGTTTGAGGTTCTATAGGGAGTGTTTGTTCAGGGTTCTGCTTGACTTCCATTATATTCCTTTTTGTTGCTTTGGCATTTGTGCAGAAGCCAATCAAGAACTCATAATGGTTCAAGGAGGAATCAGTTTGTTATCTATGACAGCATCTAATGCAGAGGATCCACAAACGCTGCGGATGGTTGCTGGGGCTATTGCAAATTTGTGTGGCAATGGTACATTTATCTCTCTAGCCTGATCCCTTTGCTTTGAATCCTCACTCTCTTTGTATTGAATATGAGAGCTCCAGAATGATGATACATGAAGTTCAGTGCTTGATATGGGGAGCCTTTATTTTATGGCCATCATTTGGGAATCCATTATTAGCTCACGCAGCTTTGCTCTAAGAATTGTCATAAGTTCTGTACTGGCTTCCTACTTATCATTTAAAACTTGTCGTCATGTGGGATTGCATAATTTTTATGCAAGCTAACACTGTCATCCTAGTTCATCTTTGATATACCATGTCGATAATTTGATGATGACAGCATCGGTATGGGGAGTTAGTTTCAGCTTATTGGGCGCTATTGATTTTCCTACCTTCTAAACTTAACTGATAATTATTAGTTTCATTTGACATCATTGAGGACAAAGGAGAATCATCACAGTTTATTTAATTTTGAGATGTAGGAGTTAAGAAAACACTAAACTGACATGTGTTCCATGAGTAGTTGCTAACAGCTCTTGTCTTTGCAAATCATCCTGCACTTTACTTTATTATTTCCAAAATCCACTTTTAATTAATATTGAATTCCCTATATTGTAGAAGCAAGTATTACAGTGCCTATAGTGCTTCTCAAAGTGATTTATAAATATAATATGCAGATGTTGAAGAGAAGTATGGCCATTGTCAAGTTTGGCTGCATTTATTCTTAACCCATAAAGATGCAAGAACAGCAGCCTGTCTTTGTTTATAAAAATAATTTTTTTGCTAGGCGTATGAACCTGCTTTTCTATTTTTATTATCCTCCTTTTACCGGTAAAAAGGTAATTAATAGTAGACTGTTGATGTTTTATTATTTCAAAAGCAAAACAAAATTATGCAGATTTTACTTTAGTCAGGGAAAAACCTATACAGTTGAAGCAAATTTGTTAAACAGCAACCCTTAAATCCCTGGTGTTTGTCCCAGCCCCCCCAGTAACGGCTTGAACTCAACCTGAGCACCTGCTGCTGAATGGTTGACTAAAGCTTGATCGTGCTTCATGCTTAAAGCCCAAGCTTGACTGGATGTGATGATCCAAAGGCAACCAGTGCTCAGTTGGGAAGTCAGGTCATTTTGGGCTTTGAGTTTAAATCAGAGAATGAATTAAGGTTTTCAACCCTTTTAATGTGCAAGCTTTGATATCCTTCATACATAAAATATCCATAGTTGGAAATGCCCTAAAAATGTAAAAGCAAGCAACTACTCGATTAAGGTGATGTTTTGACTGAGTCAAATATACTTTAGCTTGGCTTAAATTTAAATTCGAACTTAGACTCAAGCTGTTAATTTCAATAATAAATGGAAGCTTGAGAGGATAGGAAATCTTAATAAGTAGCTATGGAGAGTTTTAGCCATTTACACCCTTTGTGAGTCATGTTATTGGAAATAAGCACATTTATATGCTGGTCATTCATAGAGAAATGATGGGACCTTAACCACCAGGCACGATGGCTATCATATGTACATTTATGCCATCGTTTTCTTGCCAGGGCTTTTGAAACAGGCTTGTGGCCAAGTTAAGAAACTTGGGAAATTTGAGTGCTGAATATCGGGAGTAGAGTCCATTAGATTCATTATCTTTCTTGTTTTATCCCGCTTGGGCCTTGTTACAACCAGCAATGACCAGACTTTAAGTCGCTTATGTTGTCTGTTTGGGTATTCTACAGTATGGTACATGACATGGTTCAGTTTATTGAGAATGCACTAGAAGAAGGTGTTTGCATTGCAATTCTGTTTCTTCAATCTTTCCTGATTATGTATTTAGTTGACATGTTAAAAACAATATGTTCCTTGACCAGACAAACTCCAGCAGAAGCTGAGGACTGAAGGTGGTATACGGGCTTTGCTGGGGACTGTCAGATGTGGACATCCTGATGTATTATCTCAAGTAGCTCGTGGCATTGCCAACTTCGCAAAATGCGAGTCCCGTTTGGCTACTCAAGGTACACCACAGATCTTGGGGCATGATAGTAGGTAGAGTTATGGATATTGAGGACTTCTAATAGACAGTCAATGCTAGTTGACTAACTCCATGAGTCACAATTTGCTAAAGTTCAATGTTGTTTATCAAATATGTGCTTTTGCAACCTATTGTATCTCCTGGATTACACCAGAGGAAGAATAGTAGCTTCTGAGGGCTGGGGCATGTTGGTTATAGTGAAATAGTTTAAGTCTCTTATTGTTGTAAAGAATAGATATGATCTGATACAGCTTTTGCATAGAGTAGCTGATGACGTTGTTTCATTGCCAACCACAGGGATAAGGACTGGTAGATCATTTTTGATTGAAGATGGTGCACTTCCATGGATTGTGCACAATGCCAATGATGAAGCAGCTCCAATTAGGCGCCACATAGAGCTTGCTCTATGCCACTTGGCACAACATGGTAAGGAACTATCTTTACCTCCTGATAAGTTGCAAGTACGAATTTTAAATTGATGATTAGAACAAACTGCAGAAGTGAATGCGAAGGATATGGTTAGTGGTGGTGCCTTGTGGGAACTAGTTCGTATCTCACGTGACTGTTCGCGTGAAGACATAAGAAATCTTGCCTGCAAGACTTTGAACTCAAGCCAGACCTTCCGGGGAGAGTTAAGGCGGCTGCGGGTGGAATACTGATCTGGTATACGATGTTTTACTTTATCGGTCAGTCAGGGAGATCATGTACGTGTATATGTACTTTGGCCAGTGATATAGAGATGGTTCTTGTTCGAATTAGGGGAAATTGGGTGACTTCAAATGTGCTAGCAGTTTTGGTTTTAGAAAGACGGGTACCCTCATGCGTTGGTTCAGCCATCTTGTTGTCTAGCAGATAAAGTTGTTAGGTTAGAGGCTTTGTATTCTTTTCGGGCTCGGGGATTGAAGAGAAGTCAATTTCTTTTGACAGTGTATTTGTGCAAGGAGCCACTAGACATGTCATCCCCTGTATATATAAACACTTTGTTGTACCGTCACGAGCAATGGATATCAGCATTCTTTAACGTTCAATCTTTTTCTGATGGAGAAACCCACAACAAGGACTGAGGGTTTGTGCTTGCGACTTGCTCTGTTGATACATTATCCGAGTGTTCTTTATACGCAGGGTCAACAGGAACATGGCTTGTCATCACAGAATCGCTTCATTGACCCTCATGCATGTCGCTCTCAGTCATTTTTCTCACAATCTATTTTCGATTTTTTCTTTCCGGTTCTTTGTTTTTGTTAAACTAGTGATTGTTCTATAAAAGTTGCAATAACAGTCTTTTTCGAACATTCTTTTTCCTGTAATTATGTTTTCTTTGTTAGTTCCTTGTTAATAATTTCTGTGGGAACATACAAGGGATGCTTAAGACATTCGATATTTTCGTATTATCTTCATTGATCAAAGCTTGCGTATGAGTGCAAATGTTAGGGTTGAATATGAACCTTTTGACCATGCGTTTTTACCTTCCCCGCTTAACTGGGCTACTGAAGTTGTTGACCAAGGTGTCTGAAAGAAGTATCACTGTGAATTAGGTAAGAAGGCACATACCAGACAGTCGAGACTGACGTGGTTTGGAATTTGATGAGACAAGTCCATACCGTGCATTGCGAATTTCGAGTTCACCTATCAAGAGGGAGTGCTCTTGCTAATTTGGCTTAGTCTTGGTCCATCATGATTTATGCATCTTTACGGAAAATTTTCTGGTGACTTGTGCTTCGGTATGTCATTATCGTTGGGCCAGATTAAGTCTCTTCTAATTGCATTAAATCCTTTCTGGCTTACTAAATTACGTATGAGAAAGTAAAATGGAGTGAATTGGAGGTTAGAGAGTGATTTTAGTTGTTACATATGATGACTACGGGAAATTTAAACCCCTCAAATTGACCCTCTAGTTTTAAGTTTACCTGCATGTGGATGTGGACATTTCAGAACAATAGAATAGCGGATCGTGGGGAGAGAAAATGTGGGCGAACTTATTTAATGATTTGATATTTTGATTATAAACTAAACCTGCTCCCGCAATATATGTTGACGAAACTTGAGTAGCCTAGATACGGCTGGGTTAATTCGATTGTAGAACCGTATTCACCTGGGGAAAAATAATTCAGATCGAACCGGCATATTTGATGATGAAGACGACATGACGATGTGGATGCTTATGATGCACTTTGCATTTGTCATTAAGATTGACGAGGGGCGTAAACACATGTTTATTACATGAATTAGGCATGATTTTGAAAACTTAAAGTCGAGTCCAGGCTGATAGATTCTTCAATCACCAGCAAACGAGACATATATGGACCATGGACATATTATACTTCTCACTGCTTAATTAGAGTCGAAAACTTCGTTTAGTTACATCCCTGTTTTAATCTTTTTTTTTTTTTTTTTTTTTTTTGTCTTTTTATGACTAGGGTTTTTGCTTAATGACATGATGAACTTAAAGGCCATGCAATGAATGAATCCTTTTCTGAATTTATAGTGCGAATCTCGGCTCACACTTGCATTTCAAATAGCCTTTTCCTTATTACTCGATTAATTTTACAATAAAACAACTGAGCTAATGTATTTATCTCAATTGTTGTGTTTATAAACGTCATTACTTTATTGTGATTTCATATTCTACTTAACATTGATTTTGACGAGTCCTGCGAAATTTTAAGAAATCTCACAGGACGTAGGAAGTCTCATTATATCACATGTTTTTGAGAATATGAATCCTCTTAATTTTATTTTTTTTCTGTTATGAATTAGCTCACTTTATATCCTAGGCTTTAACCCATGAGTGCACCATAGATACTGGGTGTGTTGTTGTATTACTTATGCAGTTATTAAAGTGAACTGTGCTCCTTAGTCACCATATAATGAGATTATTACCTATGCTATTACCATTGCGATAGTGATAACCTACTACATAGTGAAATATAGGTAATGAATTCGACTTATCCCTAAAGAGTGCCAATTGAGGTTTATACCTCTATATAGCATCTCCTAAAATGACATACGAAATTCTTTATCATGTTCAGTCATTACGAGAGAAAGATGAGTTATCGAGATTAATTTTGCACCAGCAAATCACGATTTTAAGATAATGAGTCAATCAATTAAGATGATCTCAACGGTAGATAATTTTTAATGAAAGAGGTCTTATAAATGTAAAACTAGTTGTCGAGAGAGCAGGCGTTTATCTCATGCAATGTGAATAACTTAGAACATTGAGAAAAATACAAGAAAGACTTCAAAGAAAAAGACCGTGATATTGTTACCCGGTCATGTCAGCATTGCTTGTTAGAACATCATGCTAACATCCAACATTTCCCAATAAACCAAATTAAAAATTTCTAGTTAGCGTTTTATATGCGTAAAGAGAAAAACCCTAGAAACCAAGAAGCAATGAGAAGAACAACAGAAACAATTGGATTGACCGTAAAAACATGACGAAGTTAAGTATTAAACCCACGATATCTGGCTATCAACCAGAGAAGGAAAAAGAAACCACCCCTCAACGTGTCATATAGGAAGCAACAAGACAAAAGCTGCATTCAATAAGATAAACTGACCTCTCTCGTCCAGTGATTCCCTCCCGAACTTCACTCCTCTGACCGATGCCACACACCACACTGGATTGTCCTTGAGAGAGAGAGAGAGAGAGAGAGAGAGAGAGAGAGAAGATGGTGACTGGTGAGCTGAAAAGCTTGATGAGGTTGGATCTGTGTGTGTCTTGGTCATTGTCACTTCTTTAATTGGAACTGCAGTGGAACGGATGCAGCCTCGGAAAGGAAACCCTTTTGTTTTTCTCTCTCGCAGAGCCAGCGCACGTGTGACCCATTCGTTTCTGCTACCATTTGAGACCACCCCACCCCCCCATTCTCCATAGGCTTGCAGGAAAAGGAATAGAAAAACGAAAAAGAGGGGGAAAAGGAGAGAGACCAACTTCAGAGAGACCAACTTCACCCTTCATATGAGAAAAGCTCATCCCAGATTCAGGACCGCAAACTAAAAATAGGAGCTTCGCTTGCTTTGAGTAGGAACATGCATGCCCTTAAAAAGAAAAAAAAACTGGATAGCAATGATGAGGACATGTACAGAAATGCCATCATCATGACAGGTTCACAGAGAGAGAGAGAGAGAGAGAGAGAGAGAGAGAGAGAGAGAGAGAGAGCACACACCTAGGGGCTTATGGTTTGGTTCAAATGATGATACGGGGAAAAAGATGGTACTTGTGCGTGTGCAGTCATGTGTTTGCTCTCATTAGTGCCCACATTCGGTATTTATAACTATCCCCAACTTTGGGTTCCTCTTTTTTGAGTCTTTGTTTCGATGATGACCTTTTTTGGGGTCCAAAATCTTCCTTCTTTATCACAAAAAGAGTGAAGGCCTACATAGTTGTGACATGAGCGATCACCAGAACCTCAAACATAAAAACAAAAGGGCTGTAGAGGGAGAGAGAGAGAGAGAGAGAGAGAGAGATTTATGGCTACATTTTGCCATTTCTTCATTTTGAAGTTATCTGGATGAAAGAGAGCTGCCTTGATCAAAATCAAAATCCAACAGAAAAGAATTTTCTTTGAATTTACACATCCTTCTTCAAACAATTATAGGAGGTGAAACACCATATGACTAATATCAAGACCAACACATATTAGTAAGTAACAAGAAAAAGAAGTAGAAAGGAAAGGCCACTACAAAGAAAGTCGAATTTAAAAGAAAGAAAAATAAAATAGAAGGTAGATCCGAAGGACACATTAAAAGAAAATTTGGGTGAATCTATTTCATTCTTTGGGTTAATTCAATAGGGAGGAGGGCGAGCAGCTCCCCAGTATGTCTCACCGGGCAAATTGCATGAATTCAACAGATTCGGTGCAAAACCATGCAATAACGCTCCATTCGCGTCTGCAGGCATTAACTGCTGCTGTTGCTGCTGCTGTCCGACCATTCCAGGTGATCCCAACTGACCACCACTCGGCACCGGCGCCGCTGCCCCTGCCTCCTCCTCCTCGAGCGGGAGCCTCTCGTAAGCAGCGTTCCCGAACGAAGCCGCCATTATCACCACCGGCCCTGACGCCATGAGGGGCCCCGCCACGTTCCCTCCAACCACCTGCCCCTGCCCGCCGGCCAGGTACACAGTCAACCCAGAAAGTGCCGGCGGGGCCGGGGGTGGCAGGATTGACCCCGACAGCGAAAGGATCTCAAACCGCCCATGCAGTGTCACGACCGCTCCTGGGGAGGCCGGCTGCCGGAGGGCGACGTTGGTGACCGTCCGCTCCCGCTCAGGATGCAGACCCCGCGCTGCCGTCGCCTCGCGAAGGTCGCCATGCTCTCCACGATGTCAGCCCCGGCTGCGACCTCCACGACGTGGGAGCGGAGGGCGTTGGGGCTGTCCCGGGTTATGATGATGGGAGGCTTTGGCTTGTTCTTGGAACCTGCTGGCCTTCCCCTCGGCCTCCTCGTGACCTCTTTACCTCCTCTTCCTCCAGCTTCTTTCCCATCGGCAGTGGGGGAAGTGGTGGCGGCAGAGGTGGAGGAGTAGTCATCGCGTTCCCGTTTCTGGCCCTGGCCGAAGCTGCTGTTGTTGCTGAGGTTGTCGTCCTCGGAGTTCTGCTGCTGGTGGTGGGATTGGAATTGGTGATGAGGAGTAAAGCTGTGGAGGTCTCGGCTGAGGAAAGGAAGTGGAAGAGGACGTCCATGAGCCGTCACTGGATCCATATCTTCTTTCTGGCTTTGCTTGCGGTATCTCTTTTGCGTGTGCTCAAAATACCACTTGGTGAATTATTACCCTTTTCCACGCAAGAAATTTAGAACCCAGAACTGCCTTGTTTCTTTCCTTATCGTCAATTCTTGCTTGGGAGCTGCTGGTGGGGATCAGCTTCCCTATAGAGAGAGAGAGAGAGAGAGAGAGAGAGAGAGAGAGCTTTCTTGAGGATGAATCACGCTAGACCCACCAAATCTTGAGCTGAATTGAAGTGCCCTTTCGAGGGAGACTGTAGAGAGGTGGTGATGGGGTTTGTTCTGCTTAGGTTTCTCAAGTGTCTTCCATGAAGCTGAGAGAAGAGGAGGTTGTCTTGCTGGTAAGGGTTTGGGGCTAGGAAGAAGAGAGAGAGAGAGAGAGAGAGAGAGAGGGGATGAGAAACGAGGAGGGAGGGAGCTTTGGGTTGGGTTAGGGTTAGGTCAATCTCTCTCCCACAGCTGAAGCCCTTTGGTTTGATGAATATTTTTTTCGGGTTTGGGGTTCGGACAGATCAGAGTGCGCATGGGCGGTGGGGGCGGGGCCCGCCCCCTTCCTTCTCTCTCCATTTTGCAAGTGGGGTCCACATCATTATTGCCTCTCCTCAACTCTCGAATTTGTTAAGGTGATGGCGATTCGGTTAACCACTGTGCTTAACACGGAAGATCCGGCGATTGGTTATGAGATTGAGATGAGAATTTGTCGCATATGTTAAAGAGCACGAGAGTATAAATTCAAGCCTGTCAACACATTCCATTGAATCAATTTTCGCTCAAAAATTTAACTTTATGAGTTAATTAGGATATATTAACTATTTCACACCACACTAATTCTTCAATACATGATTTTTCTAATACAATTCACACATACATCTTAATAACGTATTAAACCTCATATTTTTTTTTGATCGGAAATATGATTGATATTGATATTGAATTTGTTAAGGTGATGGCGATTCGATTAACCACTGTGCTCAACACGGAAGATTCGGCGATTGGTTATGAGATTGAGATGAGAATTTGTCACATATGTTAAAGAGCACGAGAGTATAAATTCAAGTCTGTCAACACATTCCATTGAATCAATTTTCACTCAAAAATTTAACTTAATGAGTTATGAGTTAATTAGGATATATTAACTATTTCACACCATACTAATTCTTCAATACATGATTTTTCTAATACAATTCACACATACATCTTAATAACGTATTAAACCTCATATTGAATGAGAGAGATTTTGAGAACTAAAATCTTATGATGTCGTTGTTCTCACAATCTCACTGACTCTCACATCGCACACCACGTGCCTGCGGCTTGGTTTGCGACCCCAACCAAGCTAAGTTCGCAAGGGGCAAAGTGATATGAATGTGAGAGGCGGCGACCTCTCACAAGGCGATGTTGGGATGACGGCAGGGTGCGAATGATGAGCTGACGTGATGGAGAGCGAGCCAAATGGTTGTATGGCAAGGTAAAAGGCAAAATGATAGAGATTCTAATATGGTATTTGAATAATTTTGTGGTGTCGGCATCATTCCAAGTACATAGGATCTCAATCTGTTACTAAGTAATGTTTAGATGTTGTTTGATATCACTCTTCCACGATTGCTCCAGTTATGGAATTACGACTGAGTTTCATCCCAATGGGAGACTAGATACTCCTTCTTGGAAGGAGTATGAGTTGCTTCAATATTAGTCACAAACAAGACGTGCGCCATTTGATGTAAAACTAGAAAACATTTTTGGTTTCCATCGTTTTCAAGTAATTTTTGATCAATTATGTATTAATCAAATATTCAATTGGTCGGTCTAAGGTTATTGTAATATATATATATATATATATATATATATATATATATATATATTTTGTATAAATCTCTTCGTTTTGTTAAAAATACCTTAGAATGGTAGCACCTTTTAAGTAGTAGCAACTTACTACATTCTTCGAAGAACCAATGTCATCTAATTTCAAGGTGTTGTAGTTTAAAAGGGCTTTGCTAGCATAATGGTTTTTGAGCCATTATGAGAATTACAGCTTATTATGAGTCACAAATTCTTAAAGGAGTGGATCTCGCAATAATCTATAATTATTTTTTATTTGATTTTTTGTATTTAGAATAGACTGTTATTCTTACGATAAATTAAAGACTGTCACACAATTATTTCTTTAGTTTAAATGGGTTATCATAAATAGAAAATTACTAGAGTTTATGGTGTGGTTACCACACATTAAAAGCACAATATATACAAAACTACATCAAATGGACTTGATGGGGTTTACCAAATTTGGGAGCACTAATTGCAAAAGTCAATTGTGTGGAAATTGGAACAAATGCGTCCGCCCTGGTCCCTCAAGAAAACACTTGTCAATATATTTATAGTTTTCCATTCAGTACACCTCTTTTCCATAATTCATTATATGAATAATTTAATCAAAACTTAATAATCTTCTTTAAAGGTCAAGCTTTTTGATCCGAGTTAAAGGTGACTCTGGGCTAATGGAGTTTCGAGACTCCAACCCTGGCGGATTGGCCGTGGTTTGTTAAAGCTTTGAAGAAATTGAGGGGTCTGCAAGTTCGTTCCATTCAATGTCAAGTCAAATAAAAGATAAGAATGGAGAGGTTCACAACAAGTAGAAAGACCTATCACCTTTTCTTTTCTTCATTTACCCTCTCATTAAGGATATAACATGGGAAAAGAGGAATTACGTGATCACAAGCTTTGGACTCCACATCTTACACTTAATCATGGCCAGTAAATTACAATCATGTAGAAGTTAACCCCAGACAGATAAATCGAAGTTTTACAATAAGCTCATTGTGGTAATTTCTTTTCCTAATATGTTCCACATTTAAGCTTGCAATTTGTGCAATCAAGTCCTTGAATTCGTAGAAATTTCTCAATTAGCTCTTTGAGTTGTGATTTAAACTGATGTACGGATGGAAAGCTTATCAAAAGTTTGATGTTGAGAAGACAGCGGAGAAATTCCCTTAGTTACTGCATCTTTAAATCATCGTTTCTGCAGTTTGGCCGAGTTCGAGGACCGTGCCGAGAGAGAGAGAGAGAGAGAGATGACGAATTTGCTGATCCAATGTGTAAGTTTGCTCCATGTACACATCAGGACATGAGACCTTCTCATGTTTTATGGGGACACCGCTGATCTGAGTTGCTCGAGGAGGAGGTGGGAGGTGAGCCGAAGCGTGCTATCTTCGAACAGAAGTCGTGGCTGCAGCCTGCAGGAAGAGAGAGAGAGACATGGGGAAATGGAGAGAGAAGCGTGGGACCAACGCTTAGCTCAGGGACAATGTGGATCAGAAGAGTCAGAGCGTGTCTTAAGGGCGACTCTTGATTCTAGGAAACTCAAAAACACCTCCAAGGCTCCAACCTCTAGACACCAAAAAGGTTCCTTTTCCTACTCTCTCTCTCTCTCTCTTTTAATTAATAATAATAATAACAACTTTATTATGGGAATCGTGTTGATTTGCATCATTTGTAAATCATGTAATAATTCCTTAACTAGAAGATGAGATGGGCATCGACGATGTTCAAGTCCACATTGTCTTGCGAAATGTTGCACTTGAACTGTAATTATTTGGATTGCTGATGATGCTAAAATGTAAAATTTGCAATCCTATCCATACATCACCAGTTTGAAGCTCTTATAAGTAACAGCACCTAAGCGAGCAAAAGTTAATTTGCTTTAGGGTTCGACTTTGTGATGTATAGTTGAAGATATAAGAGAAGTCAATTGAGCCAATTGCACCTGACGGGGACAAATAGTAGTCATGGTAAAGACTTCTTTTAATGCACATCTCAAGCATACATAACTTGAATTAACTTATTTTTTTTTAAATGATTATATATAACACGAGAACTCTTTGTAATTTTTCAAGTTAGTTGTTTAATAAGTATGTCTAAACCATTCGTTAATAAAATCCATACAAGAATTCTCATATCCCTCTTTTTCTCTCTCCAACATAATGGCCATGCCTTGGTGTTTGACGTTGACGATGGTGATGAAAGTGAATGAGGGTCCCCTGATTTTGCTTAGGATATTCCTCGTTTCTTTCTACCTTTCTTTATTATCCTTTTTATATTTATACCCCCTTCTTTCTTGACCTCATCTTGATAAATCTGTATGAAATTACTCCATAATCTGGTGGGGTTTAAGGATTGGACAAGTTTGAATGACATAATATCCCAGGATTTCTGCACCACAATCTTGCTGAGCGTGTAAAGTACGAGCAATAGGAGTTCTTGTCGAGCTTTTCTTTTTTAAAATTGGATTCTATTCATATCGAGCTTGGCTTATCTCAAAGTAGTTCGATTATATTAAAGTCTACTAGAGCCTAGAGAAAATTATAAACTGCATAATTGATGGATAAGTCCATCTCTATTGGATTTGAATAGAAGAGAGAGGTATGAAATTGACTCACTTTCCTTAATCTAATAGATTGGGTTTTTTTTTTCAAGAAAGTTGTGTTTGATCGCATCAACACAGTGTTTCCAGCATGAACTTAGCGAAAAGGCATTGCATTAGTCAATCATGAGGGTTTTCCAAGAGCTTCAAGCCAATGTTCTACATATGTTGCTTGTTGAATTTAATCATCGAGTGACAAGTGTTATGAATTTTCTTATCTTCTCAGAAATGAATGACATGTTTGAGATATTAGTAGTCTTGTGATATAAATAGAGTGGGTGGGCTGTGCAGCCAACAATATTATGCATGTCGATCTTGAAGTATATAAGAATTTCACAAAAAGTACAAAAGAAGTCATAAACCTATTATAATGGTGCCAATTTAGTCATAAATTTCCTAATTGTATCAATTAAGTCATTCTACTTAATTCTAGATGGAAATTGCAGATGCGGACACCGGTCGTCCTATGTGATATGGGTGGTACTGAAGTAGATAATTTTTTAATAATTTTTTAATAATTTTCTTTTCTTTACTTTTTAAAGTTTTTTTCTTTTATTCTTTCCTCTTTTTTCTTTCATTTTGGCTAGTGATGGTCAGGACTTGCGGTCGGCAAGGGGCCCTTTGCTTAGATCTAGTGAGGGCTTGTTGGCCCTCGCCCATTGGCCGTTGAGCTTGGTGACCAAAATGAAAGGAAAAAAAAAAATGAAAGACGAAATAATAAAAAATCAATTTTTTTAAAAATTGTAAAAATTATCTATGTTAGCTCTGACTAAGCCACATAGGATAGCTAGCATTCACGTCAGTGATTTCAGTCAATGTTGGCTAGAAGGACTCAATTGCTAAATTGTAAAAATGTTTATAACCCAATTGATACAATTGAAAGGATTTATGATTGGATTAGCACAATTACAATGGGTTTATGAATTTTTTGATACTTTTCCCTGAGAATTTCTTACAATTAATCTTTCATTGGGGCTGTGCTAATTAACGAAATGTGAGACTCATTGAAAGAAAACGTGTTACCTCAGTCAATTTGGATGCATGGTGAAATGAATCTGACCTCATTCTCTAAATGAAAACAAGAGGGTTTTAAGATAACAAGTAAAAATCTTAATCTAATAATTTCCGTGAAATAAAAGAAAAAAAATCTAAATTCATAAAGACCTTGTATTTTCACTTATCAAACGAGTTATTTCCAGAAAATTGAGAAATAAATAAAATTAAAAACTAACCAACTTTATACCAAACAAAGCCCAAGACTTTATATTTCCGTTTTTTTTTTCCATGACTGGCCGCTGAATTATTATTCTCGTTGAAGCAGTCAAGCTCCTAATTAGGTAACGATACAGCCAATGAACTACAATATATGTTGAGCGCTAATCATAGAGCCAGACCCAAAATGCTGCATTGACTTCCTTACGCAAGAAAAAAACAAACCGATACTATTTAGCGAAAGCGATTAAAGAGCCACTTGATGATCTTCCTAATGCCAATTTCGTATGGAGAATCCTATGAGTTTAATATTACCTTCCTACTGCAACGGACAAAAACATGAAACTTCGTATGTCTTTGTCGGATAATATACATAAGTTAACCGAAAATTTGATGTATAGAGACAATTAAAACCACTACAAGAGATTTCTTTTCCCTTCAAATAAAGAAAATTATCCGACTTAACCATGAATTGCCCACTCAAAACGGATTGACTGATAATAATAAACGTGATTTTGACGTGTGACGGTCCTACCTAACCCCGAATCATCTCGATATTGGTCCTTTCTTTTTGCACGAATTAATTGCGTCTTTACAATATGTAAATGCAAATATTCAAGATTTAGAGTCACATAATTTGGATCGCCACCAATGATACAGATTCCATAGAGCCACCATTGATAAAATGGGTTTGTTTAATCAAAAGATTACGCAGCCTATCCATATACCATATCAAAATTCTTATTTCTTTACACTGATCACGAATATTCTGGCTCCGTCTGTTACGCAAAAAATGAATGCTTTGAAATTTTTTTGCTAAAAATAATCCGCTTATGTTGCTTACAAAACTAAATAAATGAAAATATTTTTATATTCTATGAAAATATATAGACATAAATTATTGTTGATAATGAAAACATTTTATAATAAGTAATTATTTCAAACGATACAATTAATCATTTTAAAAAAATAATTTTTAAATTATTTATTTTTGCGAAATAAAAAGGAGCATAAATATGTACATTTTTCGGGGCAACAACGAGCGGCATTAGTAGGTCAAAATTTTTCTTTTTGGCTGCTTTATCGTTTAATGGTTGGATGCCCAAAGTGCTGTGGTTGCTTGATGTTCAGTTTCTTAACCTACATGCTCGTGGCCTGCAAGGCAAGAGCTTCCATGGAGTGATTTGCAAGGCCCTTGGGACATCTATCTCCCAAGGATCCTGTTTGTTTTCTCTTTCTTCTCAGTAGCTACGCATGCGAAAATTCGAAAAGGAAGAATACGGTTTAAGGCATAGAGATTTTACATGATTGTATAGATACAATCATCGTTCATGAGAGGAATTGGTGGAGTTTCCTTTTTCTTTTTGCGCTGCATGTAGTTAAGATATCACTAGAAAGCATATAACTTTAATGGATTCCTTCAAATTTGACGGTACCGATTCGTTTTACCAAGACTCGCCTATTACTTAACTCAAAAGGCCAAGACAAGAGGGAGGCCAAAGGCTAAAGATTCACTCAAAAGCAAATCGAATCGCCGGGAGAGACAAGGGATAAACGGCTCATCCAGAGCACAAAAAATTCCTCTCCAAAACCATGGAGAGAAAAATGGAGGAAATAGAAACAACTCATGTCTCCTTTCAGATTTCAAAAGGCCAGCTTTAGCAAAAGTTGACGGCCCGAAAAGGACAAAGGGTACTTGGGTTTATTAATTTAATCATTTCTCTAATGCAATCTACATCAGCACTCTCATCATGCGCATCCAAATGACAGGGAGATTTAACAAATTCCTCTTGGTTCTTTCCTTTCCTTTCGCTTCCTTTCTTTTGCTTTCTCTCCTTATTCCCTCCTCACCGGATTAGCCAAACAAAGTGTGCTGATCACTGTGTATGTTTATCCGTAGTCAAAGATTAGGCAGGAGAAGGCAAGATGCAGGAGCCGTGGACGGGACGGCCATTTTGAAAATAGCTTAGAACTTGATTATAATTCATATCTGGAAAAGTTTAAGGCTTGATTGCATTTTGTAAATAAATTGGAGACTTTTTTTTTTTTTAACTTACATAAAATTGAAATCTTTTTATTTTTCTAAAAACATGGCGATTAAACCTGATAAAAGCCATATTCAACAACTTGGTTCCCCAAAAGAAAGTTTCCAGCTCTAGCATGGAAGTATCTAAATATTGTCAAGGACCCATTCCCTTGATGATTTTGGGTTTTTGACACTGGTGAAAAAGATATTGTTCTACAAATAATCTTGAGAAAAAGCGGAAAAAAAAAACAAATCAACCTATCTGTAAAGTAAATTACAATTACTAAAAATGAAATTGACACATATATGCCACATGTTTGGCTTATGTTTGCCCCATTTAATTGCACCTAAGTTTTTGCACCCTTTCTGCTGCAGTCCCCGCTGCAATAAATCGCTCTCTCTCTCTCTCTCTCTCTCTCTCTCTCTCTCTCTCTCTCTCTCTCTCTGCGAGAGTCGTGCGTGCATGGGCGTTGCTGTGCGCTGGGTGTCTGGTTGAACCCACAAGCTGGCGTCGTCTACCACCAAACGAAGACACTGCACGGTTTGACCGCGTCGTGAAGAGTGCCCGTGCGTTGTGCCTTGTTTGCGTCATAATATTCCGCACTTTGTGGCTGTGGCTGTGAGCGTGAGCGTGAGCGAGAGAGAGAGAGAGAGAGAGAGAGACAGAGAGACAGAGACAGGCGTGGGAGGCGCTGACAGAGGGGGTGACAAAAGGCTGGAGTCCGCAGAGGGAGGGCACGAGAGGGATCTTCAGATGAATATATGCGGACATGGAGTGGCCAAAAAAAGGGTCCAATAAGATCATTGAATACAAAACTGAATGACCAAGAAGATAAAACTGGGGGAGGTAAGTGTTGAGGGAGCTAAAAGATGAGATACACCAACCCCTCGACGCCCCCTTATCTTCCATCCACCTTTCCCCTACCGTAAACTTCGCTGAAACCCAAGAAACCCTTTGATGCCCTTTGTCGGAGGAGGTAGATGCCGTTCGGGGCTATATACCTTATTCGACTTCACTCTTGGATCAGATGTATCCTATATCAATTGTTGTACTGTACTTTCAACGTCCCGTGATTTTACCGAATTATCATATGTGTATAATTTATAATATTGGTGTCTCCATGCTAAATTAGGCATTTCGTGACCCGTAATGAATTTCATACACCGGTTGACAAATATTTAGAACATAAATCGATGAATTAATTATAATTGATGGCAAAATACTACAAAGGCGTGTCGTAGAGATATTTAGTAAACAATGCACTTCTTCTGTTACTTCTTGGTGTTCCCCTTCTGTAAATTGGGCATTTACTTATTTCTTAAGTTATCAATTATATTTTTATCAATTGCCAGCTTTTATCTACGATTTGACGCATTTATTAAGTTATCAATTATATTTTCATCAGTTGCCAGCTTTTTTCTATGATTTGAGTTACTCAGAAGATTTGCAAAATTAAGTCTTATTTAAGTAAGTTACTAATGCTATTTGGTTTTCAATTATCAATATCTCTTATTTTTGATAAAAAAATTCTTTTACTAATTTTTATTCACCTTTCTTAACAACAATGCTTTAATTTTCCAACTATTATATGAAATTACTGATATTAATTGGAATGACTTACCATTTTTTTTATTAAGTAACTCAATGTGATAGAATTTTTTTTTAAAAAAAACCAAATAAATGTTGTGACTGACTCAAGCTAGAGTTAGTCAACCACAACTACTAGATAACTTTAATAATTGAAAATTTTAATAAATCACGTAAATTAAAGTTAGCAATTTAAAAAGAGTTTTGGTTTATTTAAGGCATTATTTGGACAAGCAAATAAAAGTTGGTAAAAGATGCGAAAAATTGATAACTAAAAGTAAAGGGGTAATCTAATTGGAGGAAAGTTGATAAGTCGCTCTAATGATGGTTGGTAATGTCTAAAACGAGTCAGTAAATTTAAGTTGTTGTTGAGAATTACAAATAAACTTTTGAAAGTGGTAAGAAAAGTTGGCATATTAAAGAAAAAAAAATAGATAAGCATCAGTGCAAATTTCAAATGAGAGTTGATAATGCAATTACTATGTGGTATTTTAATTGGAAAGAAGTTGGCGAGTCGTGCTAATTTACTAAAAGTGTTAGTAAATGTAAGGTTGCTAACCAAGGCAAATATAAGTTGTTAACTTAATAGAAAAGTTACTCAACTAAAAAAAAATTAAACATTAATAGTAACTCATATGAAAGTTGTTAACATAAATCTAATTTGTAATTTAATCAAACAACGTTAGAGAATCACTCTAATCTTGGTTCATAATTCTGTGTAGGGATTAGTAAATTCGAAGCGTTAGTATCTTATGCAAATAAAAGTTGGTAAGTTAGTACAAGAATTAGTAATTTTTAAGCTACAAAAAAGTCGATAATCTTATAAAAATTTGGAAAGTTACCCAAGTGTTGCATGAAAAAAATGCCACCGTTCATTTTTTTACTAATTTTTCTTTTCATTTGCTAAAAAATATTAATATTTGCCGGTAAGGGAAAAAACTCTAATTTTGGGCATCGAACAATATAATTTCTGCATTTGCTTGTAGAACTTGCTCAACATTCAAAGGTGAGAAGAGTAGTTAGGTTTCGCTGCTCTCGTCCCAAAAAAAAAAAAAAAAAAAAAAACAAAACGAAGAAAGGGTTTAGCTAATGCCAATCTACAGCTTTAATGCTACTGCCACTAGATTCTATAGGTGGATTTAGCAAGCAAAAATAATACATTTTGGACACTAAACACATAATTATTTCTTTTCTTCCGTTCTCTTTCTTCTCCCTTTGCTTGGTCCTCTACATTACAAGCATGCACGTCAAGTTCCGTCATCTGCTGCCGTCCAAGCTCCATCGAGAAGCATTGCTGCTGCCGCCACTTTCCCTTTCTTTGCGGGGTCAAGAGTTGTGTTTTTGGTGGCCGGAGAGATGGTGAGGGTTGTCACTTGTTAGGGTCGTACATAGCAGTGTCGCAAGGCAGCAGCGTTGACAGCGTTGACAGTGCTACCAAAACTGCAGATAAACCTCTCTGAATAACAAGATCAACTGTAACAATATATGTCTGATTAGATTATTGGAACTTCCAAAGTTATGTTAAAACAAAATCAGCCCAGCGATATTTGTTCTTTATCCCAATCTTGAAATTGTTTTCAAGTTATAAAACTTTTTTAAGTCTTCACATAGCAAGGTAAGTTAAAAAATGCAATACTTCGTGGTGGATTCAGCCATGTACTTCAGATGGCTCGAAGCTAGAGTGAGGAATTCATAGTATCTGGACAATTGCTGATCAACAGTATATATCCATTTTAACCCCCACCACTATTAAGTACATCATCCTGGTCAACTTGGTTACTTTGCATAAGTATCAGCATATTAAGGACATTGTAATTATCCCAAAACATCGATCCTAGAAAAGATTAAGGGTTGCAACAAATTTCAGCTCACCAATCGACCTCTAGACATCGTATTCTTCACGGCGTTCCCTTATAAAAGTTTCAGTTCTCATCTTCTGAGTATGAAGAAATTCAGGAAACCAAGAAAGACATAGCCTTCCCTTTCTTCCCTTTAGAAGAAGGAAGATACGCAGGACAGCTAAACAAAACCCTAGAGGAAAGTGTTGGAAACCCTTGTTCCGGTCAATTACCGTCTTAATAAAATAATGAAGACCCTTTAATCTCTTCCTCAATTAAACAAATCGAAACACCACTAAAGCTAATTGTTAGAGGCCATGGACCACACGTAATTCATGTGGAGAGCACTCGTGACTTCGAATCTAGCACACAATGATGTTGCATGTTCTCGCTTTCTCACTAGCTGCTTTTGAGTTCAAGTGGGTTTTCGAGATTGTCATGCTCGATGACTGGCCAATTGGAAGCTTTCAAACTCGAGTTAATTAATTGGGGAAGATATAAAGGTTAAAGCATCGAGGCCCCGGGGGGATTATTATATTAGAGGGGCTTAGTTCAATTAATCTAGCCGACCAAACTGAGGTTGTCATGTGATGGATAGTGATTGTTTTGGAATCATTCTCGGTCATCCTCATCAGCCTCGATCGCGCCCTTTCGCGTTTCTCAAATGTCAACGACTCATTTAGGTTGGAATCTGTTGATGCTTCCTATCAAGAACCTAATTTGTGCTAAATTCTTTTCATTGGTTGAGCTCTATCTACTAGTAGCGTGTTATGCTGGGTGCAACTTCAATCTTCTTAGTCTCATTCTCCAGGAAAACTTCAAGATGAAATTTGCTTTTTCAGATGATTTCATCGAAGTGATATATTGGAATTCGAAAGAAACAGGGCTATAGTTTCCCAGATTTGCAAATATCTAAAAGGTTCTTGGATATCTATTGGTGATATATATGCTTCGATAATATGTTTCTACCCTTCGTTCTTCATCCAATCTTGGAGTGATTCCATGGAAGTGAACACGCTTAAAGTTGTCTTTGGTGTTTTTTTTTTTGGTAAAGTAAGTTGTCTTTGGTGTTTGCAGTCGAAAATGTCAAAAAAATGATTACGTAGTTTGTGGTTCTACGACGGCCTAAGTACTTTATAATAATCGATCTCACTTGACTTTAAGATGGGATTTGCGTGGTCATCGCTATGTGGAAGCAGCCGGAGGTGTAAAACGCTAGGGTTTCGTGAAGTGAAGGCGCGCGATGTGATGGATAGCATGGTGGGCTCATGGCTTCTCGCATCATCCGGGCAATACGTATGAGCCCTCACTTGTTAGGCCGATGGCGACGGATGGTGTATACGTAATGCCCATGTCTCGCTTGAAGTAGAGTGACAGAGTTGATGCATGAACGGGACATTCACCCTTAAAGTCGCCGTCTTGGTACTCCTTTTAATGAAGCCTTGATCGATGGGGTTGCAAGCCGAGGGATTACAGATTGATGCCGTAGGCAAAAGGTCTCAAGTTCGATTCCCCATATTCCTCTTTCAGTCATTTACGAGTTCCTCAATCTAAAACATTCGTGTCTTATTCATTCTTTCACCTCACGTGTTAGGGTTCACATGCTTCAAGTATTCTTCATCCTTTTAGCTTCCCTTGAAGCTAGGCTAGTCTTTAATATATATACGCATCGATGTATATAAGCTATATGGACCGTGTAGCCAATTTTTCTAAAAAGGTTGCCCATCAGTATAGCCAACGTTGATTCACTGCTAAAATGTTTTAGTTAAAGGTTTTAGAATGATGAATTCGTTGCTTGAGTAAATAATCATATCTCGCACCTTTGAGCGAGCAAACTGCACATTCGGGATACATATCTAAATCGGATCACTTTAATTGTGATCAGCATACGTATTGATTCATCGTTAGAAGGACGAATGGGCCAATATTTACCGACATATTATTGAGCCAAAGGGAACTTATCGGTGGAGAAGTATGAATACCAGAAAATTGCTGGAAATATTTTTGACATTATAATCTTAGAGATTTCCTAATTATTGATTCTCCGAAAAGTAATTCTTTACAGGTAACTAATGAAGGAAAGCATGCATGTTATTACTGTTTCGAGTATGCCTCTGGTCAAGTTGTCGACACTGCATACATGCGTAGATCACAATGTTTAAGGCTAATAAAAGAATTAATACCACCATCGGTAAAAGGAAAACTTTTTGGACCTTTGAATTCAAAGTCTAAAAGGAGAATTCCATACATTAATCCGCAAAGTGGATGGGTCTTTTGACTTGTGCACACCAAGCCCAAGTGAATTCTTTTTCTTGCTTTAGCTGTTGCAAATTAGATCAAGAGAGCTATGTGGATCTTTTTTTTTGTCGACGTGACCCCTGTAGATTGCTTTGAGTTGGTTTAATGTATAGAGAAAAATGTAAACTTTGGTATGTCACACAAGAAAGACTAAAAATGCTTTATATGGGGTGAGTATGGTTCGGGGTTAGAATCATGAATCAAACCAATGGGAACTAGTTTAGTTTTAGGTTTCTATGCACCCGGTTTGGTTTCCGGTTCTATATTTTAAGGAATTGTCGATTCCCGATTTTCAGGGAAACCAAATCAAGAACTGGGAATCACCCTAGGAGAATCGAGGATAATCGAGGATGAGAAGATTATATTTTTATATTGTAATTCTGTCTATATATCTAATGAGCGACTACTTTATTCAATCTCTTCTCTCTTTTTTTTTTTTTTTTTTCCTTTAGGTATGGATTGTCTTAATGAGGAGATTATTATCAATAAAAAGAGTTTACAAGTTGAAGTGGAATGAATACACAAGGTGAGGCTTTCTAATAATTATTCTAGTTTAATTAATAGTAATTTTAATTTAAAAATATTATTAATTGACTAACTATGTTTGTTGTCTCTTTTGATTTCATGTGGTTAGAATTTGAAACAATTTTTCATGGATGATTACGGACTGAGGCTCTATAATTTAGGCTTATGTTATGTGTTTTGAACTTTTTATTTTTTATTTATTTTACTTTTTCATTTTTTATGGATTGTTTCTATTGACAAATGAAAACCTTTCATTTTTATTATTGTGTTCACTTTCTTTTTGTTTAACTAAAAAAAGAAAAAAGAAAAAAAAGGAACCACTTAGGCCGTGGAACCGATCTTAAAATATGTGATAAGATAGGTCAGTTCAGGCTCTAGGATATGTAAAGTAAATTCTGGCTTCCAAAAAATGAAGAACTTGTTTCAATCAGTACATTCTAAGTTTCAAGTGAAACTTGGAAAGAATCTGAAACTGCTCATCCCTAATTTTATATAAGTTGTGTTCCCAATTAAACCCTTCATGTCTTTAGCCATTTTTGTTTTTTTGGTCGAAGGTGAAACTTCATTCAAGATAAAGTAATATTACACCTTGCAGCTATTGCATTCGATACAATAAGATCCAACAAAATAGAAGGAGGATTGGCTGCCCAATTTGGAGGCAGAGACCCGCGGAGATGGGCCTTGGTAGCCAAATCCGCTACAGAGTTAGCTTCACGCCTTCGAAAGCTAATTTGGAGCTGAGAGAAACAGGGGAGGATTGCGGCGACTTCAGCGAGTAGACTCCGAACCTCCCATGGCGTCGTGGGCAGATCGTTGACAGCTTCAACCAGCATTTTGCAGTCAGAATCAATGATCACTTTATCATTGGCCTTGCCTCGCTTCAGAAGGTGGTTCAAAGCTAGGGTTAGCGCCTGGATTTCAACCTGCAGAGCTGAGGAAGCGTCTACAGCACAGGTAAAGCCTTCTATCATGTTGCCATTGTGATCTCGGCAAATATAAGCCATGGATCCCAAAGTGTTGCCGCTCTGAAAGGCCCCGTCTATGTTGATTTGTAGACTGTCTGGATCTAAAGGCATCCAAAGTGAATCGGAACCGGCGATTTTTTGCACTGAACCCGTCATGGCAGAGGTAGTATTCTGTGCCGTACGAACCTGGAGTAGACCTTTAGCCATTTTTGTTTTGTGCATCTTCTACTTTATGACCGCCCAGATTTAGATCCTTGTCCACATTTATGCTGTTTTCTAGGACACAGTATTGAGCACAAATGATATAGATATAGTGATCTAGTATTCAAAAGTTTTCGGGTGTTTCATCGTGTTACCTTACAATGAAAGCAAGATGTTTTCCTCTTTAGTCATTTTTAAGTCACTCGCTACATCATTGTTGGCATATCCTTCTTCGGATCTAATTCTTGAAAATGATACCTCTTACACCACTCCTGCCCCTCAATCTCTAGAGTTGTCTTGTACTAATCATGAGGCAGGTACTCTTGGTGATCCGACTCCGAATGCTCTTGAGCCATTTCCGCCATTCGAGAATCCTTCGGAGCTTGTCCCTCGTTCTCCTACTCATCTTTGAACCCATGCAAATCAACGTTCTATTCGATTATGTGATTTCCATTCTTATGCTACACTGACTTCTCTCCATAAAGAGACTCACGTATATAAAGAAGCCAATATAAACTCTCTTTGGTAGCAACCTAGGTAAGATGAATTACGAGTTCTGATACAAAATGAAAATGTTTTAGGACTATTACCAATTATTCTAAAATTTGAAGTTTTTGGATTGAACTTTGTAACATGTTATTGAAGCAAGTGTCGCCCTAGCTTATTTCATGTGTGCAGCCTCATGTATATCAATTTCATGTATCGTTCTTAATCCGACTTACACATAAGAACAAATATAAAAAATATAGCACATCGTTTGTCCATGGGTTATACAAGGGCCTCATATTTATGCAATCTCTCTTCTCCTATTAGTTTAAATTTTTGAGTTTCACTTTCTAATAAAGTACAAAAGTTGAACTTGAGATCTCACTATTCTTGCAACATGCTAATTTTTTTGGTCGGTAAAACTTCATTCATTACTCATTAAGAAATTCACCATTGTGGTGTCCCATGTCTTTATATAACAAAGAAAAAAGAGAATGGAGAATAATAGACAGCCAATTAATAGGCAAAGACTCGTTCTGGTGGGCCTTCACTACTCAATCCACAGCACGATTTGCTTCTCTCAGACAAAAGATAACTGAGGCACCCTCTAAGCAATTCAAGAGATGTGTACAATCCCGGACTAAAGATTGGCCTTTTACCCTTCCGTGGAAATTGTGTTCTACACGAGTGGTGCCCTAGGGAGCACGATATTATTTTTAAAGAGGAAATCCGTCCCCTTTACATATTTAGCATAGAAAATCGTACTTAGCCTTCCTCAAATTAATTATTGTTATGTAGCTACACATTATCAACGTCATAATGTACGGTCTCTTTTATTTAGCATCTACGCAGTGGTTCCTGCCTCTGTGGGAGTGCCAAACAATCAAACACGCAAGTCTTCAAGAACAAGATATTGCCGCAAACAATTTAAAAATTGTCCGGCCATAATTGGCGAACATTTTGTTTTCACAGCTTATTATATTTAGTGGATGCTAACTATCTCCGGAGGAATCACCTTCTAGGTCTGTATAATGTTCCTTATTTAAATATGTTTAAAGGTATAACTCGCTGGATTCTTGTTCCTTAAACATTCCACAAGTCGTCGAGGTTTAAACAATGCTTTGTTCTCCCACATGGTTTCTGGCTTCTACCAACTATAATCTTTTGACTTGCGTGATTTTTTTTATAACTAATTTATACTTGAAAAAAGAGAGGGTTTGGTAAGAGCGAGCAAGCAAGCAAACATAATGATTACTTACCTACTATGTCTGTAATATTTCTTTCTTTCTTTCTTTTGTTTTTTTTTTTTTTTTTGTTTTTTTTTTTGAGGAAGTACGAAGGTTTCGTATATTGCAAAATAATCTGTCACGCTCAAGCAACTTGGGATGTGAGAAGTTAGATGGATATATATAAATAAGCTTTTGAAGCATATCATTTCCTTAGCCCTTTTGGGCACTTAAATTATAAAATTTCTTCTCTTAGTGGTTTCGGTGAATGAAATTCAAGTGAGATTCCTTAGGACAAGGCCCATTGGGTTAGGCCCAGATCTTACACACCTCTGGAGAATGGAGATGAGCATGTCTTTCCAGGATCTTGAAGTTCAGTATTGGCGCAAATTGTACCTCTCTTTTGGGCTCTCTAATCACACGAAAAACCCGGTCGCATGAACGAAAACCTAAATCGATAAGTTGCCCGACTGAGACTGAGAGTAACGATGCAGCTTCATTGTAGGCCTTTGAGGAACAAGGCTTTCAGTCGATTCAGATAAGGCGGATCTGTTATGATGGGACACTGGATTAGGGTTTGGGTGGTTCATGGCCTTGGTTCTTCTTCCTCTCTACCAGCCCTAAAATGGTGATCTAGTCCTAAATGTGTAACACAAGTCGTGCCATTGCACGGACACCCCCACATCCTCTAACACACTATTACTAACTATGTTTCGCTTCGAATTCGAGAATGTGATTGTAATGTGACTTCTTAGGGATAGTCCTCCTTTATGGTCTCCGACGATTAAGTAATTGTCACTTTCGATGCTTCCTCATGGATGAGAAATTCTTGTACATAAGTAGTGAAAAGAATGGAAAAAAAAAAGAGAGATTTAAATCAAAAGCTGATTACTGAGTGCGACATTCACAGCAGGTATCAATGAACTGCAAATTTCGATGGGCTATGTTTCCCCTACTTTTAATGGAGGAAACTCTCCAACCTAAAAAGTTTTAAATCTATTATGTTTATGTCAATTCAAACCTTTCAATTATACCACCCAATTCTTAAACATTTTGGCAATTTGTCAATATAGTCCATTCGGCCAATTTTGATCGGAAATCATTGATATGAACGTTGGCTATCTTATATGGTATGATTGATGTTAATGTGGACAAATTTTATAATTTTTTTTCTTCTCTCTTTTCAAAATGGAGCCTTGCCAAGTAGATAAGAGAAAAAAAATCAAATAAATAAATAATTTGAAATTATATTAAAATATTATTAAAATTTATTCATGTTAGCGCTGGTTATACTATGTAAGACGACTGGCGTCAATATCAACGATTTTTGGTCAAAATTGATCAGATAGACTAAATTAGTATAAATACAAAAGGTTGAAGGCCTAATTGATTAAAAAAAATATATGATTGAATTAGCACAATTACAATAGATTTATGATTTTCTTGGTAATTTTCCCCAGAGTTTTTGAAACGGAAACTAACCCTATTGGCCTTCCAAGCTGATTCTAGGATCAAGTTGGGATTTTTTGTCCTTTTTTTTTTTTTTATGATTTCATTTCATTTTATATGTAATATGCATGTGTCAAACATGAATACAATCATTTCTGCAGAGGATATTTCAACAATTTTTTTTTTTTGTTTTATAAAATGAGTATAACAATTTACTTAGGATTAGGAGTAAAGAATCTGTATGAACAGGGGCAACTCTCTTCATTTACCGATGAGATATTTTACGTATCCGAACGTAATTTACAAACTTTAATTAGCAAAAACCATAAAAAAGGGAACAATTACGACTGCCTTCCAAACTTTTTGTACTAAGGAATTTACGAAATGAACAGGTTATTCTTTTTTTAGAGATATTATAACAAACGAAAAAGTAACTTACACATGAAAACGGTCTAATACGATTACGAACTAGAAAGGTAATTTACAACACCTGAAGGTGCGTGACCAAATTCAACATAAGGCACGAACAAATTTCATCGAATGTGAATCCGAGAATGTAATGTTATGCAAATACGAGGTCCTTTATGAACAATTTAGGGGATTCTTGTAAATTATCAGGCCCTATCTTTCGTTACCCTTAGAAAGTCTACCTTAAATACTTAAGTTTTTAAATAGAGGGAGTGCAAATTGCTCCTAATGACACATGGGATGTGACAAATGAAAGTTTGAGAGCACTCGAAATATATTAGGGTGAAACCTGACTCTCATACCAAATTAAAAGGTTAATCTAAAGATTACGGTCTATAGGTGAAAGGAGATTACATACGATAAGAGCATATTGACCTCAAAATCATAACCAAGCGATGCATAAATACTTGAACAATTGCATTACACATAATTATCTTTACGAAGATCGTAAGTATAGTAAACTTCTCAATTGATTGGTCCTAACTTTGCTTCGTACTAATTTGTAACGAGCTTCAAATGATGATAAGTTTTCTGAAGTTCCCGTAAGTTTTGCTTCAGTGACCGTGACTTTCCTTTTCTGTTCCTAATTTTTCTATCAATGTAAATTTTTCTTGTGAAGTCAAATCCTTCGTAACGTTCACCTAACTTTTGTATAGTTTTCTTTCAGGGATAGCAAAGTTCTTTTAAGTTATCGTAAATTTTGAGCTCCAGTTATCATAACTTTCTTCTGCCATTCTCGATCGTCCTTAATATTGCTAGCAGCTTTCCTTATTTACTCATAAATTTTGAGGTCGACTCGATCTTGACTTTCCATGCAACTTTACTTTGTACTTTGTAACGTTTTTGAAATGATAGTAAGATTTCTTACAATTTCATAAGTTTAATTATAATAACATTTTCATACCTAATTGTCCTCACTAATAGTATGTTACTATCATGGTCTAACTCTTCGTTATAGGACATGATTTTCCTTTTATTGGTGTAAGTTCATCACGTCCTAATTCTTAATGTTCTGTAGAAAATTATAAAATAAACTACCGAATTGATTGTAATTTCCTTTGGAATTCATAATTTTCATCTTACCCATTGCATATCTTTAAGTGACTTTTCTCTATAGGATGTAATTTCTTTTGTTGTCGTAAGTTCTATGCATCCCATGATTTATAATTCTCTACTAAACACAATAATCTAGGTAAGTTTGTAGAAAACTTTTAGGCTCTATGGTTTGGTAATTTTCTTTACTCATCACAACTTCTTTTACTAATGTAAGTTTGATCACCTTTTACCTCAACATTGGATACCGGTCCCAGAAGAAAACACTAATGGATAATACAATTTCCCTTTATTTTCGTTCTATCTCTTTTTTTTTTCCCTAATGACGACATAGGAAGACGGGAAGATGATAAGAAGATATATTCTAGCGCGCGGCATTCTTCAATTCAATTTCTTCCTCAAAAAGAAACTTCGACGAGGCCAAAATGTCGTGTCGCTGGGTTCTGATTTGTCTGTTTTGTCTGTAATGTCATTTTTTGGCAGAAGATAAGAATAATTTCAATAATTGAGAGGATTTGAATTATTGAACAATAAAAGAATGGGGATAAACAATTAAGAAAATGGACCCGATCATACGGTGTCACTGTCCTCTCAGCGAAAAAGATACATAACTTATAATATGTTTATTTCGAGAAAAATTAATACGTTCCTTTCGGAATGATTGCTTTGCTTGATATAATTAGTTAATGAATGGTCACATTAATTATGTACTAGATGTTCTCATATAAGTGCCCCTGATAAAATATTAAATTTCTCTTTTGTTTTTATCAGCTATGTGAAAAAAGAATTGAATCCTCTTAAAATATTGGAAGATGTAAATTTACAATGTTAATGTCATCGCATCGAGAGGACACGTAGGCATTGGCACGGTGGAAATGATAAGCACGAGGCACAACTCCCAAGTACGCATGGAAGTTTCAATTTTCGCATTTTTCAAAAAGGGGCTACTCGGTGTTCTAATAAAGCACAACGGTAAGTACTACCATCATGATCCTAATCCTGCGAATTACTAAATAATCAGAAAATAAATAAAAATAATGCCGAAAAAAGTCACGAAAGTAGAAAAGCCCTCCGAAACGGGTCTAAATGATGGATTTTGAGAGCCGAAACAACTTTTTTCCACAATTAATCATATCTGTAATTACACACATATGCAATTAGTAATCAACTAACAGAACAATAGTAAAATTTTGCATTTTAATATAGTCTGGCTATAAAATTGCATTTTACGTGGACCTACAAAAAAATAACAGAAACAACTGCTCCATTTGCTCTGATACCAAAATCGTCTCCAAAGTTTCGGCCCGCAAAACGAAAACCTCCAATTCAATTCAGGAAAATCAAGAAAAACACCCTCTCATCATCGACCCGAACTCCTCAAAATTCACAAAACCGTCGCCGTCCCTATCGACCCCTCTGATCATGCGCCTGCAATCCTCGATACTAGCTTCACATCCCACACCTTGCAAAACCCTCTGCAGCTCCATGGCCGATATCAAACCGTCCTTGTTGGCGTCAAAGATCAAGAAGGCATCCATCAGGTCGTCATCCCCGCTCAATACCGCCACCAAGAACTCGTCCAGGTCGACGCGCCCGTCGCCGTCGCGGTCGATTTCCTTGACCATCACCCGTGCCTCCTCGTCCGCCGCCGCCGCCCCGACGTGCCCGATGCCCGAGAGGACTCGGCTGAGCTCCATTGGCGAGATCTTGCCATCACCGTCAGCATCGATGAGCTCGAAGACTTGTCTCAGTTGGGCGGAGACCTCGCTTGCTGCGAATGAAGAGGGAGTTGATGAGTGGAACTTCGAAGATGATGGTGGCGGTGGTGTCTTGGGACTTCTTGATCTCTTGTGCCGAGTGGATGAGTTGTTTGGGGGCTTCAGTTCTTGAAGGAAAGACTTGCACTTTTGCTGGAGAGAGCTGAGCCAAATTCTTAAAGAATCGGTCATTGTTTCGAAGTTCGTTTTACTAGTCTAGATTTTCTTGGAGAGAGGTGTTGTGGAGATGGAGAGATGAGAGGTCGGCAGATGGAAGTTGTAAAGGTTAAAAGGATCGATGTGTGAGTCCCATCGAGGAAAAGAGAGATAAGTAAGAGGGAAGAATGGGTTAGGAACAGAAATAATTAGTAATTTATTAATTCCTCGCTGAATTTTTTTTAGTTAAGCTTATGCCAATATGGAACCTCACCACCCATTGCATGGTGTTAGATGGCGTGCATAACTTGTGATAGATTAATCAGAAATATAAACCTCACCACCCATCAATGTATGGTATTTTTCAGTATTTCCTCTCTTCAACATTTTTCTCTTTTTTTCTGGACGTTTGCTATGCATAAAATAAGTGATTTAAAATATATATATATATATAATATATATATATATATATATATATATATATATATATATTCTAAATAATTGCAAGTATCACTTTTAAATATAAATGAATGATAAAAATATTTTCACCATTTGCGAAAATATGTGAACATAAATCCTAGTTGATAATGAAAACAATATGCATTGATTAATTATTTCAAGTGGTTATTTTTAGGAAAATATTTTTCAAATTATTCATTTTATGCGAAACAAAAGGAGCTTAAATTATCTCTTGTTTTCTCTTATGTTATTTTTTCTTCTTTTTTAGACAAAGGAAAGCGATTTACCATTAGAAGTCTCTTCACTCTCTCTGTTTCTACCCTCTCAATCAAAGTAGCATGAACCGTCGCACCATGATTCTCATTTTACAATCAAGAGAATTAAAAAAAAAAAAAAAATCGACTTAGTCAGACATGGTTGTTATGCATTTGAACTTAGAATGTCTCACTAGGCAATGTTTACAGAAATGGACATGCTGCCAAGATCCTCGATATGAATTCCTTGGATGTTGACAAAGTCCAACAAGCATTGTCAAAGATCGAACTATGAATCTATTCTTTACCTCACGAAACTTAACATCTTTTTTTCTCTTTTCTTAGAGGAAAACTCATCCAAAGAGACAACGAAATATCTCGCTAAACCATGTCCGATTCACTTCCACTCAGGTCATAGTTAGTGATTTAATAAGTGAAAAAGAGAGGGATTTGGTCTTAGACGCTGACCCAGCCCTCCTTGTTCTTATCTTGTGCCATGACTGACTCAATCCCTTCTTGAAATGGCCAAAAGAATCTTGGGCCATGATTGACTCAATCCCTCCTTATCTTCTGCGACTGGTGGAGGGGTTCGATTTGACCAAGTTATAGGTTGAATGCATCTGAACCATAACCATGCGATTGGAGCTTATGGTGTTGTGGACAGCCGGTGTACCCTTTCATCTGCTTTCGTGCCATTTATGTATGGGACTCGCCACTTGCAAGCGCCCTCAATGAACCTTTCTAGAAGCGCGCGTATAAAGTGGACATAAAGCTATTTGAAAAGGGCATGCGATTTTTTGGACTTCTGTCTGGTCACGCTCATTACTAAGATTCAACAGTTTCTTTTGTCGTGCTTCGAAAAAATGTTAGGCACCTAATTTTTGCAATTTTGAAAATATTAATAGACAAGTCAATGCCATATTCAATAGTCAATTCGAAATTCCGTGATTCCAACACGTTTTTCAAGTGATTTATATTAAAAGAAAAATTATATTTTCCCTCATCGGAAGTTTCAAGTGTCTTTAATACACACGGACGTGTGAAAATGTATGTCCTTCACCAAAAGTGACTTTTTCATGGAAATTGAATTGTATCTTCTTCGAAATTGGCTAAAAATGAGAACTTTTGGGCAGATCGAAAATTTGACGATCATAATTTTTTCAGGAAAAGAAAAGGGATAGATTGTAAATGGATGGGCCGTCCATGGGAGTTTGCCGGTGTCTCTTTAATACCTAAGCCAAGCCTAAATGATCATGAAAAAGATATGGTAATCAAGTCTTGCAAAATGATGGGCCGGCTTGGCCAAAAATATTACGGACTAATCGATAGGGTCTTTACTGAGTGCTATAAGGATTTCTAATTTCTAGTGAAGAAAGTTTTTCTTGCGCTCCCCATTCCTTTTACTTCCAAATTTGACTCTTTCTTTCAATACCATGAGCTTTATGACAAATAAATAAAGAATTACTATGAGTTTTAAGGGTTAATACCACAAAAAACCCTAAATTGGTATGTATATAACAAATTTACTGAAAACTAATTTTTTGATTACCAAAAATCTCAAACTGATACACTTTTGATAAATTTATCCCAAATTGGTACAATTGTGAAAAATTTATCATTTATTAGTTTTGTTTAAATTTTACTATTAAATTGTTAAATTGGATGATACGTGACAATTGACTAATATATCAATTTGGAATTTGGAATTTTACTCTTCGTTTGTCACAGTTGTACTAGTTTTGCGATTTTTTGTAGTATTAACCCAATTTAATGGAGGATATATTTATCACAAATGTACTAGTTTGGAGTCTTTCACAAAAAAAAAAAAAAAAAAATGGTCAATTTATCACAAGTATACCGATTAGGGATTTTTTGTGGTCTTTAGAGTAAATTTATCACATATATATCAATTTGGGGTTGTTCATGATCAAAAAATAAGTTTAGGGTAAATTTGTCATATGTATATCAATTTGGAGTTTTTCGTGATATTAATCGTAGTTTTAATTAGTTTAATCGTTGCAAATTAGTAATTATGGATTCAAATTCTAGCATTTCGCATGGCCCTTCATACCAAGAATTTCCTTGAAAAATTTTATATAGGGCTTGCGTCGTTTGAAAACAAATACAATGAATTGAATGTTGCAACCCAGCATTTATGGGAATCTTTTGCGTTACCCGTAATTCTTCCCTCCGAGTATTTTCTGGGAACATTTTTTTTTTTTCTTTCAACGTTGCGATAGTGTTGTTGATTACATACAAAATATTTTGGGAAAAACACCCTTCGTAATTTTGAAGATGACAACCTATTTTGTATACACTAATATGTGTATTTGAGCGTGCAGAAGAAATCTTCTCTACATACACAAATTCATACACATTATGTTAACAACAGGACGCCTGTGCTAGTGGAAAACTTCCTTACTCTGTAAATGGAGAGCAAAAAGTGTTTGAGTTGGATGAACCTTTGGATTCATATAGAAAGAGAACAGCTTGGATATCATGAATATATCGATAAGTTTGGAAAGGCCTAAGCAAAGAAGGTAAATGGACTGAGATTAGGTGAAATTGCCAAATATGGATGGATCGCATTGTAAAGGAAGTTCACACTACAAACGGAGTGGACAACACTCAATGTACTTGGAAACGAAGATTACGCTCTACATGAATTTAAGTCAATTGCAAAATGGTACTCTGGTGCCAATTGCAGGCCTTAGAATCCATAGGAGATATTATGGAGAAGTCATAGTACGATTTCTGGCTAAGTAGAAAAAGTGTCAAGCAAGTTCACGGAGGCAGTTTGGTCTATTTTAGGTAAGGTTCACTAATTAGATTCAGGTGAATGTTCTGAGCTATGAATAGCCTATATGGCGACTACTTTGAACCATTTGAAATCTCTAATATGAGGAAACTTGAAGGGCTATCTATATGCGTCACAGTGAGAATCAAAGAAAGTGGCCGAGGGGACAAAAAATGATCTGAAACTTGTTCTCATTTCTTGTGCTTATTTATTTATAAAAATCCGGTTAAGTCAATATTCTCTAAGAGAACATGGAAGGGCGATATACGTAGAAGTTAGAGTTGAAGGTGGCCGGAGGGATTAAAAAATGCTATGAAATTTGTTCTTACTTCTCGTGCTTATTCATCTGTGAAAAACCCGATGAAATTTGAGTGTATTACCTAAGAGACCTTTGGTATAATCATTATAAAAGAGTGCTTTAAACTTAAAGTGCGTTTTCTTGTAGAATGAACTACAATCTCTTGGTATAGATGCAACTACTCTGTAAACACTGTCAAAGGCATTAAGAGTTGCACGGTGGATTCTAGTCTCATTATCGAGCTGTTAAAGTTGAGATAGTGGAGTAAGTTAGGTGGAACAATCGAACTACAATAAATTGCTTCGTAGTCTCTTCTATCCTTAAATTCTATTTGACCGCCTTGCCGAGGGTCGGTGACGCTCCGGTGAGGTCGCCAACCCTCGTCTGGCCAGTCGTCAGTCATCCTAAGGCCGGCGACCGGCCACCTTGAAGAAGAAGAAGAAGGGGAGAAAGAAAGGAAAAAAAGAAAAGAAAGAAAGAAAAAATTAAAAATTTATAAAATAAAAAAATGATTTGAAGTATGAAATTTTGCTATATATAGAATACATATTTAATTTTGTATTTTAATTTATTATTTAGTATTTATATTTATAGTTTATACTATAGTTTATTATTTATTATTTAATAAAAATTTGATTAGTTAATATTTTTATTACTTAGTATAAATATAATTAATCAATAGAATTTCTATGATTTGATAGAATTTTAGAATGGAATAGAATTCTAAATTCGAATTCTTTTGAAATTGAAAATATAATAAATATAATATGATTTCTTCACTCATGAGAAGACAATTATATTGGTGAGTGGTCCATGAGAATTCAATATTAAATTTACACTCATCTAAAAAGGTAATTGAAAAAGAATTGGAATATGAATTTTATGCAGTTACCAAACGCATTTCTGTTCTTTTTTTTTTTTATTTATTCAAGAATCAGAAATTTTGTATAATTACCAAACACGTTCTTTTGCTTAGAAATTGTTTCCGAGAACAGAATAAAAAAGAATAATTTCTTATCAGAAATTGTTCATGAGAATAGAAGCGTTATCAAAGCGCCCTAACTGACCCTCGGGTTGATTTATGGCCTATTCCTACCATCGGCATACCGATCCTTAGCCTACTAGTCGGGACCAAAATAAGGGTCAAAATCGAGGATGTTATAGTGTACTACGATGAAGCCTTCTAGGCATCAAGTATCCAACATTTTTGATTGAGATCAACAGTTGATGACCACATTACTGAGAAAAAATAGTAATAGAGCGGTTGCAAGAGGTTCCTGATCATGATTTAAAAAGGAAAATGATAGTGAATTTCCTTTTGAGAAGCTGGAGGATTTATAGCTTGAAGTTGAATTCCATGTGAGGAGTCTTTTCACCACAAAGAAGAGATGATTCTTGAAACTCATTCACCTCAAGTCGATCAAAATATTGAACCCATTGAGGAAATTAGTGTTCAAAGATAATGACTTAACTTGCAACAAAGAAGTTCAAATTTAAAGGAAAGCTTTCAAACTGGGTGCAATGTCATCTTTAGGAGGACTAGACGAGTGTGAAATTTAATGAAGGATTGATTTATTCATAGCCACATGTTTGAAGATCCATCGAAGTTGTTAGTTTCAAAAATCTCTTGGAAAAGCGATTTGAGAATTTGGTGGTGAGGTGGAGAGATGTGTTTATTGTCAAACACTTTAAAATTTGAGGATGTCTTTACTATTATGGTGAGTATGATTCAAATCTCAGGACTTGCCAGAGTCAAGTTTTCTACCCGGTGGGGAAGAATGACATCGAACATGATAAATTTCAAGATTACGAAATGAATTATTTTCCTTGTTTTTAGGATTTTTAGATTATTATCTTGGACGCTTAGGTAATTTTATTTCTTTATTAGTCATATGATATATTTATTATTAGGAGATCTTTAGAGTTTTTAGGCTATTTATATCCGGGTTACTCTCTTTTGTAATCAACTTTTGATGTTACATTTTGAGAATAGTATTAAGAGTTTATCTCTACATGCTTCAAGCGTGTTGAGCCTTTGTTTGTGTTTGCAAGTTTCACTTGTCCTTTGAATTGCAAATCGAGTTATGCCTTGTATCACCCATACGAGGATTAGGTGCAAAATACAGCAAAATAAAGAGTACAAAAGATAAAGAAAAATCGAGACATAAGATTTATCTTGGTTCACTTTTAAATTAAGGCTAAACCCAGCAGATGATTTTCACTATAAGTAGCATATTCCATCTCTCTGTTATAACTCTCAATCACAAGAGAAAGAGATTATATATATACAACCTGTTCCCAACTCGATTCGTAGCCCCCTCAACTCCTTCACTGCGAGCCTTGACGAAGATGACCACGGCAAGCAACGACGGCTAGCCCAGACCTCTCAATCGCAGTGGCACAACCAATAGCTCTGCTGGTCCAAGTTTTCTTAGTAGAGGTGGCACCATGAGCCAAATCGGTAGAGGGTCGACGAAGGTTATGGGTGTGGGTGGCGAAGGGAGTGACATGAGCAGGCTTCGTCACTGATGGCTGCATGGTGGTAGCGTTAGGCTAGGCTTGTTGGTCACGGCTAAGGGCACGCTTAGGCTAAAATGCGAGAAGGGCGACAATGGTTAGCAACAGCACAGATCAGCTTAATGCAGGGATGGCGTCGGGGGCTGAACAATGGCGGCGTCAAGCTAGGCGTTGTAGGCAACACTGAAGCAACGATAGATGACGTTGGGCTGTAGTGATGCGGCGGAGGTCTTGCGGGGGCAAGGGTCTTCGTGATTTGGCCGAGAGATAACTCTTTCTCTCAGATCTCGCCCTCCGCCCTCCAGATCCGCTCTTCTCTCTACCACCAGCCTCAGATCTGGCCTTCCTCTTCTCCTTTTTGGCTTGCTCTCTCCCTTCCCTCTCAGGTTTGCTCATTCTCAAGCCTCCCCCAATGTCTCCCGGGGGAAGTCGTCGATGAAAGTGCTAGTATGAACACCTAGAGGGGGGTGAATATGTGTGAAGATAATTTTCGCAGAGAGTATAAAAATATTTTTCTTTTGAAACTAAGTCTGATGACCAGCAAACTTTAAAAGAGTTTAGACTTTAACTACAAAATTGAAAGTACGAATAAAGTAAAGGAGTTTAGGGAAGAGAAAAGGAACACATAATTTATAGTGGTTCGACTTAGATCAAGCCTACGTCCACTCTCTCACACTGACAACCTTCTGGCTGGTTTCCACTAAGAATCAAAAGAGAATTTACAATCTTGTAATCTCGACTTCTTAATGAAGAGTCTTTACTCCTCTCACAAAGTCTCACTTTGAGTCTCTCTCTCTTGAGTACAAATTTGAGCACAGTGTAAGGAATAACAGGTAAATGGTAAGCTTCAGGCTTTGGAATTCTTCTTTCACGCACTCTATCGAACAACTGAAGAGTCCTCCTTAAATACTCATTCATGCTTTCTCGACCGTTGGCACTTTCCAAAAAAATTCTTCCAATCAACCTGTTAGACAAAATCAATCAAGGAGATCTCGAGTCGTTTGAAGATTGTGATGAAAGCCCATCAATCATGTTCGCCCATACAATTAAGATCTTGATTTCCATAAGTAGATTATTTCCAAATCAACTTGCTACCCGAAAAGATTTGATGTATCTAAATTGATTCCAATAAAGATAATCAATCTCATTGGTGACATTTCCAACCATAAGACCATATATAACCTGTACGAACCGAACCCTTAAAGAAAGAAAGATAATTATGCATCTAGATCAGTCTTCATTCTTCTCTTGCGTTCAGTTTGGAATTTGTTAGAGTGGGTAGATTTCTGTTGTAAGATAGACTTTGACACAAAAGTGTGGCAATCTTCATAATAGAACTTGGATAAGTTTTGTCAGTTTCAAAATAACATATGAGTTTTCTCTAACAATCTCCCCATTTTTTATGGCGACAAAACTTTCTTGCAAATTTAAAGAACTATATCCTACAAAATAATACTTTAACAGTACATGATAACTTATAAAAACAGATTGAGGATCTGGATAATATCGATTTTGCAACCATAAAAAACTCGTTAATCTTGAAAATTTAAACAAGATTCAATCAACCATATCCATAATCACAATCACAACCATTAAAGATTACTGTAGAATATAAACAAACAAGTTTAGTCCAAACAAGTTCAAGTTCAAAGTTCAAATTTGCAAACAAATAGTTCAATCAAATCAAATCTAAATCAAATATGCACACATTCTCCCCCTTTTTGTCAACAGCAAAAAGAAAGAGAATTTCAAAAAGATATAATTGAAAAAGATAAAGTCAATCAGGTTTGTCTGGGGGCTCGAACTAGTCGGAAATCCTCAAGTGCCTGCACTGCCTCCTCTACTTTGGCTATAGCCTGGGACGTCTGTTGATTCAAAGTCTGAACTTTATTGTCAAGAGACTGTACCTTGCCATCGAGAGAGTCTATCGAGGACTTTAAGGCGGTGTAGAGCTTTTGAATCTTGTACTTCATTGCGTATTGCTGAGCCTTAACCTCCAAAAGAAGATCAACCAACCTTGTGTAGTTGGGATCAATTTCAGTTTGAACACTAACTTCAGCGAAGTGAGTTTGTGGAGTATCAAAAGATGGAGGAACATCGACTTGAATACGAGCATCTTGTTGATTGTCCTGATTGGGAGTCTCTTCTTCAATCTCAATCTTAGGAAAGTGAGATGCAAAGACTTCTTATGGATCTGCAGGGGATCTGCTAATGCCATCACTAGCAGTAGGAATTTTCTCAACATCTCACCATGACTTGTTGCCTTCAGGTTGAGATGAGACTTCTCCTTTTGCAGCCTTTGCTTTCTCAACACTAAATCCCTTCCCTTGTTGATTTTCATCGTCTTTGGAAGCAGCATCTCCTCTTTCTTCTTCAGAAACTCCTTTCTTAGTCTTGGCTAAAAGTGGTATGGCACCACTTGCTTCATCTGAGTTTTCATCTTCATGGTCCCTCTCTGTTGATCTTTCAGGCTCAACTTCTTCTTCTTCTTCTTCTTCTTCTTCTTCTATTTCTTGTTCTTCCTCTTCTGGTTCTGCTTCAACTTCTTCTTCCTCTGTTTCTTCATAATCAACTCATTGAAGATTCCTCAAGGCAAGAGCAGAGATGGTCAGGTCATCCTCCTCTTCTTCATCCATCAGAAGGATAGGCCTCTTATGCTTCTTCGAAGTTGCTTAGGCAAAACTCTTCCCTTTTCTTTTCTTTGCAAAAGTCGATTTTGCCTTGGTTTTGCTTGTTGATTCCTTCTTCAGATGCTCAATCGCCTTGGTTATATCCTTCATCCTCATTTTCGAGATTATCTTCAGTCTTATCACCATAGGACTAATGGTTCTTGTGCAGAGCAGAGGGGGGAATTGGATCTTGAAGCGGCGAAACAACTTGGTGATCAAAGACGAGTAAGGCAATTGCCCTTTTTCCTTCATAATTGTCCTATACATGTGCAGGAAAATGGTGTGGGGCAAAGAAAAAGGAATTCCATTGCAAATGGCCCACATGATCTTTGCTTCGAATCTGGACATGTCAGTCTTGGAGGATGCCTTTGGTCTGATGCAGTTGATCACAATTTTGTGCAACATAACGCTGGATGCTAGCAGTCGAGAGTAAGTGATACTCCCACTAGGCATCCTGTCCTTCACCAAGAAATGCGTTGCTTGACCAATTGAGATTTGAATCGGTTGAAAGCCACTTCTTTCTACTCCTAGAATGTCAGCGAGGGTGTCAACATCCACAACAAAAGTTTTTTCACAGATAGTGAACTGAATGTGAGTCAGTCGTCAAGAAAGAACAAATTGTAATAAAAGTAAGCAGTTAATTCAAGATAGGCCACAGTAGTCTCAGCACAAAACTTTTCATGTTGAAGAGCAGCCAACTTTGCCCTTAAATGAACCTTGATCAAGTCAAGGAAATCAAAATCCACTATTCGAGGGTTTATCACCCCCCCTCTGTTCAACATCTGGTTATAAACCTTTTTGTGTTCCTTAGAATGAAACAATCTCGTTCTCTCTCCAGGAACATCAGCAGCCACACCCATTATGGGTTGGAACTTCGAATAAATCCGCCCATCATCGTCCTTGTTTTCAAGATGCTCAGAACTGAATCTAGGGTCAGAAGGAAAGTAAAGAAATGCCTTTTCTACCGAACCCTTTGGTGCTATATCCAAACGTTCCATCGTTCTTAAGAACCTTGTTTCGTTGCCATGCCCGTGTCCTCTTAGAAAATTAGTGATAAAAGTCATAGGAGAGCCACCCTATTTCAGATAAGTATAGTACTTATAAAGAACCTGGGGTGTCAAAGTTCGAAGAGGAACTATGTCTTGTTCAACTTCCTCTTCCAAAGGTTGGCGCAGAACATTCTGTGGAGAGGTCTGCGGAGAGTTTTGCGGAGAGTCTTCTTCAGTGAGATCGAAATGCACTGTTCCTTCTGGCATGCTCCTTGGACCTTAACTGGCTATCCGAGAGGACTTTCACTGGTGTGACATGGATGCAGACTTGGAGGATTTCATTGACATTTTCGAGTAAAAAGTTTGAAGCTTGTAGAGAAATTTTGAGAGAAAAAAGTCGAGGGAGAAGAGAATTGGTATTCTAGGGTTTTGAAAGAATGTGATAGAAAGAAATACTAAAAAGTATTTAAAGAAAATGAAAGGTCACAACGATAGGAGGTATTCGAACAGTCATAAGGAAAAAGAAAAATGCCTTTTCAAAACAAATTTTAAAAAGGTAACTACCAAAAATTTAAAATCCAACAAAATAGTAAATTCTAAAAATAAAATAGGCAAGCGACGATTCAGATAATCATACATTTTTCATACCAAAAATAAAATACCTGGATTCGAGAGATTCTCAACTGTAATAGTTTCTTGAAATTCTGAGTCTGACCAATGTCAGACTTTAGTCGATAGGAGAAATAATATTCAGCTTGCTGCATATAGACTCAAATAGGCTTTTCTCCAGAGGCTTCGTGAAGATGTATGCCAATTGATTCTTTGACTCAATAAATTGAACCAAAATCTAGCCATTATGAACATGATCCCTTATAAAATGATATCGAATCTCTATATGCTTCGCCCTTGAATGAAGAATTGGGTTCCTAGTGAGATTAATGGCACTTGTGTTGTCGCATCTGATCTCGGTGCAGGATTCTTCTATTGCAAAGTCTCTTAGTTGTTATCTTATCCATAGAACTTGAGAACAACAGCTCCCAAGAGCAACATATTATGCTTTTGCTGTTGATAATGCTACAGTACTTTGCTTCCTTAAGGACCAAGATACCAGCATATTTTCCAACAGTTGACAAGTACCAAATGTGCTCTTTCTATCGACTCTACAACCGGCTAAATCAGCGTCAGAATATCCAAGTAGAGTAAAGTTTCATTCTTTTGGATACCATAAACCCAGTTTTGGATAAGTCGCAACATATTTAATGATGTGTTTTACAGTACTTAGATGAGATTCCCTTGGTTCAAACTGAAATCTTGCACAAATGCACACACTGAATAGAATATCAGGTTTAAAGGCAGTAAGGTACAAAAGTGAACCGATCATGCTTCTGTATAGCCTCTGATCTACTTTCTTCCCTTCTTCACCCTTGTCTAGTTTTGAAGAACTTGACATAGGTGTCTCTGTTTTCTTGCAATTCTCCAATCCAAATTTTTTGATGAGATCTTTGGCATATTTTTCCTGGTGAATGAAAATACATTTCTTCGATTGTCTGACTTGTAATCCCAGAAAGAAGGTTAATTCACCCATCATGCTTATTTTGAATTCATCTTGCATAGATCTTGAAAATTTCTTGCAAAGACTTTCGTTAGGAGAATCAAAGATAATATCATCTACATAAATTTGTACCAGTAGAAAATCTTTCCCTTCTCTTTTTATAAACAAAGTAGTATCAACTTTTCCATTTTCAAAACCGTTTTGAGTTAGAAACTTACTCAACCTTTAATATCAGGCTCGAGGTGCTTGCTTTAGTCCATACAAGGACTTTTTTCAGTCTGTAGACTAAGTCTGGCTTTCTTGAGTTTTCAAATCCTGGTGGTTGTTCCACATAGACTTTCTTCTTGTATGAATCCATTCAGAAATGCACTTTTGTTATCCATTTGGAACAACCTGAAATTTTTAAAATAAGCAAAAGCAAGTAATAATATAATTGCTTCTAACCTCTCTATTGGTGCATAGGTCTCGTCAGAGTCTATCCTTTCTTCCTATGTATATCATTTCACCACGAGTCTTGCTTTGTTTCTGATCACTTTTCCTTTCTCATTTATCTTGTTCCTGAAAACCCACTTTGTTCTAATAATATATTTGCCTTTGGGTTTTGGAATCAGCTCCCACACATCGTTGATGTTGAATTGTCTGAGTTCTTCCTGCATAGCTTCTATCCAGCTTTCATCAGACAAGGCTTCATCTACTCTTTTTGGTTCTATCTCGAAAACAAGTGCTAGAGCGCTGGACTCTTCTCTTCCTTTGGATATGGTGTGAATTCCTTCATCGATATCGCCAATGATGAGTTCTTTGGGATGCCTTGACTTGTGCTTCCAGTTGCTGCTTGGTTTGAGAGTCTGATGATCCTTTGTTTCTGTTGAATCTTCTCGATCTGCTTGTTCCTGTTCTCCAGAAGTTTGAACCTCTTCGAGGGAAATAGACTTTGTTAAGTCGGAACTGGTTCAGACTCTTCAAGTTGAGTCTGATCTGGTTGATTTTACCCATAATCCTGAAACTTAACGTTCATAGATTCTTCCACGGATTGAGTCTTCTTGTTAAAGACCCTGTAGGCTTTGCTTGATGTTGAATAGCCAAGGAAGATTCATTCGTCTGATTTTTCCTCAAACTTTCCAGATCAATCATTCGCATTCTTCAGAATAAAACATTTACAGCCAAAGACATGAAAGTAGGAAACAGTAGGATTCTTTCCTTTATATACTTCATAAGGAGTTTTCTCTATAATAGGCCTCAAGAATACTTTGTTGATAATATAGCAAGCAGTAGAAACTGCTTCTACCCAAAATCGAGAGGATATTTTACTCTCTATTAGGAGAGTTCTTGCCATCTCCTGTAAGGATATGTTTTTTCTTTCCACAACCCTATTCTGTTCTAGAGTGTATGGAGAAGAGAAAACATGCTGAAAATCAGATTCATCACATAACTTTGCAAAGTCCTGTTTTTCAAACTTACCTCTATGGTCAGTTCGTATGCTCGAAATAGCTTAACCCTTTTCATTCTAAACCTTCTTGGCAAACTTTGAGAAATAGGAGAATGTTTCAGACTTACTCGCTAGAAAGTATACCTAAGTGAAACGAGAGTAATCATCCACAATTACTAGACAATATTTCTTTCCACCAATACTTTGAGTTTTGGTTGGTCCAAAAAGGTTCATATGGAGAAGCTACAATGCTCAACTGGTAAAGACTTGATTTACAGGTTTAAAGGAACTTCTAACATGTTTTCCCAAGATACAAGGAGTGCATAAATCAGACTTCTGATAAGCTAGATTAGGAAGTCCTTGAACCAACTTCTTAGAAGAAACTTTAGCGATTTGCTTCATATTAACATGACAAAGCTTCCGATGCCAGAGACTTACTTCATCTTGAATAGAAATGAGACACTGAGAACTTTCTAGGTTTACATCCATAAGGCATATATTGCCATGCCTTTGCTTAGTAAAAGATTGAGAGAAGTCTTGACTTGTTCTAGAACAAATGTCTTCTTGGAAGTTTATTCTAAAACCTATATCGCAAAGTTGACTTATGCTTAGTAGATTGTAGTTCAAACCTTCTACCAAGGAAACATTGTTGATAGTTAAGCTTCCAATCTTCACAGTTCCACATCTTACAATCTTTCCTTTGTTGTTTCCTACAAAAGAAAATTTTCCTCCATTCAGTCTAACAAGTTTTATGAAGCAGCTTGAGTCTCCTGTCATATGCCTCGAGCAACTCGTGACATCCTGATTTTCCACTTTTATTTTCAGTAAATTGAAATGGGCATTTCATCTGTACGCATATAGTTCTTTTCCCTGAACTGATCACTCATGGGATAACTAGTCTATCAGGTAAAGCCGTTAAGAAATTCTAATGCATCGGACTCGAGAATTTGACTAGGAAATGACCTTTCGACCGAGCTAATCTGCAAGGATCATTACAGCATAGTTAAAAATCGATTAGAGACCGGAGATAGGTCAACTTGACAGAGGCAAGTGATCGAGTGTGGGTGATTCCACTAGATCGCACAATTCTTGTCGATTGGTACTAGACCGGCTTTTTATCGTTTGGGTATCCTATGTCCGTATTTGAAACCTTGAGGTTACCACGACAACCGAGAGTTGCCAATGTGTCAAAGATGTACATTGTGGCTTGAATTGATCAACCACAGGTCAAATGCACAAAAATTTCTAAAAACTACCCGGTAGATCAGGACGCACTAGTATCGTGCCAGAGTGAAATTAACCGTGAAATTGAGATCGAATTCAAAAATTAGAAGCCCTGGTGTGTCACAAACCATTTTAGGATCATTGACTCATCTTCGGAGGATTTTTCATACAAATTGAGTTTTTCAGCAAATTAATCAAGGTATGGTTAATTTGGCTTGAGAAATTAGTAGACCCGCCTTTGGTCGTGTTTTTGGGACTCAAGATGGTTCTATGGTCAAGTAAATATGTGAATTGAAGTGTGGTGACATTGGATTAATTTTATGGACTTCAATTAGACTCATTTGGAAGATAATTGATTAGAATTGAAGAATTTGAGGTACAAGATTTCATGCTCCGGCGGAAAAGGAAATTGGACCCATTGGAATAAGGTTGTGGGAGATTGGAGATAGTGGAAGATGACATCACCTTATGTCATGGTGGTTGGGGCCAAGTGATGGGAGCTTGACAAGTGGAGAGTGGAGATTGAATATTAAAAAGGCACCCATCAACATCATCTTCTTCCTTGGCTCTTCTTGGAATTTGGAAAAGGAGGAGAGAGAGAGTGGAGGCTGACTGGACCAGCAGCTCAACGCCCGATCGGCCGCCCTTCGCCGCTTGCCCGCTCGTCGTTGGTGCCATCGCCGTTGCCGCCATCCGCGCGCGCCGCCCCGCGCCCGCACGACTGCTCTCTGGTCTGCACGTTGCCTCATCCGCGCACCAGCCAAGCTCGACACCCCTTTTGCCGTTCGCTCATCGCCGCCTGATGTCGTCGGAGCTCCCTCTGCCGCCATACGCCACCGCCTGGATCGTTGAAGCCCCGCCGGACCACCACAGGCGTTGTCCAGCTCAACCCGAGCCCGGATCCGCCCCTCCGTCGGCCTCAACCAGTAGCAAGTAAAAGTGGGCATCGCAGCTCGGTTTTGGCCCGTTTTGGCCGGCTTCTCGACCCCGGATGCTTGGCCCGCCTTGAGGAAAGTCGATCCCCACGACATCCCTGTCGTTTTGGTCCGATCGGTTCGCTAATCGGATGAGTTTAGCTCACTAAACCTTGATTAACGAGTTAATTATGCTTAGGGTGTTTTTAGTTTAAGTTAAGTGAGTTTAGGTGGTTAGATTAGTTTAATTAAATGTCATTTAGATTAAGAAGTTTAATTAGTTTAAAGCATGTTTAATTAGGGTTAAGAAGGTTTATTTTATAATAAGCCTTGATTAGACATAAAGGATTTATTTTTGATTTAAATAAAGATTTCGAAATTATTTAATAATTTAATAATATATTATTATTCGAAATTATTAAAATATTATTATTTAATTAGTTTTCGGAATAAATTTAATTATTTATTAAATTCCGAAAATTTTGTTGGGACCCTAAATTCTCAGAATTTCGCACTGATCGGCTGCTGTGTATTTAGATTTTGAAATTGATGGTTGGATATTATAAATTGAGTGTGGATTGTGAAAAATATGGATATTATTATTTAATTAATTTTCGGAATAAATTTAATTATTTAATAAATTCCGAAAATTATTTCGGGACCTTAAATTCTCAGAATTTCACATTGATCGATGATGTGTAGTTAGATTATGAATTTGATGAGTGGATATTGCAAATTGAGTGTTGATTGTGAAAAATATGGATTCTATTCAGAAAATTCCAGGTGTCGGGTTTTGACACCGAAAATAGATTATATGTATAATATCAAACAGTGGGGTTTGAAAAAGGAATGTATTGGCTTTCTAGTTCGAATGAACATGTACCCACACACGATTATTTTCACAAAGTGTTTTTAATACGAAGAAAACAAGCCAAGGTCATTATCTTAATTGAGGCACGTGAGTGCAAAGCACAATGCCCTTGGCCGAAATTGAATGATCGTGTGCTGGTTAAGAGAACCCATCCCTGGTGTGTGTCGGTGGATAGTAGCTGTCCCTAGTGTGTGTCAGTGGACTTGGGTCGCAGCTGATTCTGGGCCTATACTCTTTCGGGAACGCCATCGACGTAGTGAAGCTGCGCTCTAAGGTGGGGAGGCAATGCCTGGCATTAATGTCAATAAATAGCCAACTGCGAGTAGGCTATGCCCTTGTGTGGCAGTGAATAACAATTGGAACGCATGCTGAGTGTTATTGATGCGTCGGATTATGGAACAAAATTGCGTGGCATGGAATGGGACGTGTTATAATGATTTGGCCTTATAATTAGGACCCCCCCTTTTGATTGAATTGATAGACCGATGTGTGTCGGTAGGTTATGCTTGTGTGAGCAATATTGTGATTGACAGAGACGTTCCAATTGATGTGTGAAATTGCTATATGACTATGATTGTGATATAAATTGTGCTAACCTGCAGGAACAAACTGAGGCGAGGTAAGTTCTCTATGTGGTGTGGCTAGGCCACCTTTGGGCGTATTTTCTTTCTAATATGGGTTTAGGGGGTTGAACTTGCTGAGATAATGTCTCACCCCGTTGTGGGCCAAAATTTCAGGTCCTTGGTTGGCATTAGTGAAGGACTGGAGGCCCGAAGTGTAGAAGGAGAAGCCTGAAGAATTGACGATCCTATTGGACTAGTTAGTCATAGGGCAATTCTCTTTTGATGGGAGTCGATTCCCTTTTTGTAGACCTTGTTTTATGAACTTGTGGTTTAAAACCTAACTTAACAATTCGCCTTGTGTATAATTGCACTATAGTTTGCAATGTATATAAGGGTGGTTGTTTTATTTTAAAGTGGAGCTTTGGAATCCTACTTTCTTATCCCATTGTTTTATTGTCAGAGGATTGTTTATATGCTTCCGCATGCGTATATTAAAAAGAAAATGGTTGGCGATGCGTCCTGAGACATCGCTATTAAATCGACCAAGGAGAGGGATGGGTGCGTGCCCAAGAATCGGGACGTGACACAACCACTATCCAAATACCATTTGATCTTCCTTTTGATAGTGACCTGTGATCAAAAGAAAAACTCAAAACTTTTTTTGGTATCCAAATTTTCTTGGGTCTAGGAGAGTTAGTATTAAAGACGGTCTTTGCCCAATCCTTCTTAATTGGTCTCTAAACTTTGGGACATTTTTTCTCGAATGTTCTGAGCTGTTACACTACTAGCATCTGAGTGCACTTCGGCCAACGGGTTTTACAAAAACTTTTTGAAAGTGATTTTTGTAAAATGCCCTAGCAGGTCTTTGTTTAATTCTCTCATTTTCTTTGGGAAAATCAATTAATGGAATAGTTTCTAAAGTCATACCCAAACTAGATTTGTTAAAGTAGGGTATTTGAGCTGAGAGAATTTTCTCCAGTTTTTCGGATCCTTTTGAAAATCTTTCTGTAATACTTGAAATGTCCCTTTTTAAAATAGCATTTTCCTTTGAAAGAGAATCTGAATTTTCTTTCAAATTATCAAAACTTGTATTTAGACTTTCAAACTTTTCTTTCCAAGAAATATCCTGTTGCCTAAGCTTAGAATTCTCCCTTTTTTAGTTCGGAAATACTTTTAAGAGAGGATTTAAGATCGAGGCAGAGTTCATATATATACTTAGAAACCTTAAAAGGAATTTTTGAGTTACTAACCTCAATTTATTTGTCTGAGTTTGAATCAGAGTCTGTTTCTGATTCTGAGTTTGATTCTGAATGAGTCATCAGACATATATTGGCATATTCTTCTTCACTTTCCTCACACTCAGTGTCACTCCAAGTTTCAGCTTTGAGAGTCTTTTTGTACTTCTTAGTTTTTCCTTTCTTCTTCTTCAACAGAGAACAATTAGGTATGATATGCTCATTTTTCGTGCATTCGAAGCATATCACATATTTGCTGGTTTCTTTATCCTTCGTCGGTCTCTTATGGAAATTTTGCATGCTCTACTTCTTCTAGTTGAATCTTCTTCCCTTTCTATTCAGCTTTATGAACTTCTTAATCATAAGCGCTAGCTCCTTATCGTCCATATCATCATCTGAATCTGTATCATCAGAATCAATGTTAGACTTTAAAACAATTGACTTCTTACCTTTAGGATCTTCTTCATCATTTATCTGCTCCACTTCGTATGACTAAAACGTGCCTATCAGTTCGTCAACTGATAAAGGCACGATCTTATGAGTTTCTCTAATTGAAGTCTTCACATGATTCCAATCTTTCGAAAGCCCACGTAGAAGTTTGTTGACTTTCATTGGTCCTGAGATTGGTTGACCTTGATAAGTCAAGCCATTCACAATCTCTGTAAAGCGACTGAACATATCAATAATAGATTCTCCAAGCTTCATCCTGAAGGCTTCATACTGTCCAAGTAGAATGTTTATTTTGGTTTCCTTCACACGGTCAGTCCCTTCGTAGGTAACATGCAATCTGTCCCAAACTTCTTTTGTTGTTTCACAAGAAGAAATTCGGTTATACTCAGTGGGAGATAAGGCATAATATAAGGAGTAGATTGCTTTCGCGTCAAGAGCTTGTCTCTTGGTAATTTCAGCTCGTGTTGTTTCGTCAGCATCAATAACTTATTTCCCTCGGTCTGAAGCTGATGTTGCTTTAGGGTTGATCCCTTTTTCTACAACATCCCACTCCAGAGGATCTCTGGATCTGAGAAATGCCTTCATCTTGTTCTTCCATACATTGTACTCCTTTCCATCGAAGTAAGGGGGTCTGGTGTTACTCTAACCTTCAACTAAACCCAGAGCCAAAATACTAGCTATAGAGGATCTTTAGCTTAGAAGTAAAACACTTCAAAAAATTAAGCACACAGGCTCTAATACTAATTGAAAGTGCTAGTATGAACACCTAGAGGGGGGTGAATAAGTGTGTAGAAAATTTTCGCAAAGAGCAATAAGAATATTTTGCTTTTGAAATTGAGTCTGATTATCAGCAAACTTTAAAAGAGTTTAGACTTTAACTACAAAATTGAAAGTACGAATAAAGTAAAGGAGTTTAGGGAAGAGAAAATGAACACATAATTTATAGTGGTTCGGCTTAGATCAAGCTTACGTCCACTCTCCCACGCTGACAGCCTTCTGGTTGGTTTCCACTAAAAATCAAAAGAGAAGTTACAATCTTGTAATCTCGACTTCTTAGTGAAGGGTCTCTACTCCTCTCACAAAGTCTCACTTTGAGTCTCTCTCTCTTTTGAGTACAAATTTGAGCACAGTGTAAGGGATAACAGGTAAATGGTAAGCTTCAAACTTTGGAATTCTTCTTTCACGCACTCTATTGAACAACTGGAGAGTCCTCCTTAAATACTCCTTCATGCCTTCTCAACCGTTGGCACTTTTCAAAGAAATTCTTCCAATCAATTTGTTGGACAGGATCAATCAAGAAGATCTCGAGCCGTTTGAAGATTGTGATGAAAGCCCGTCAATTATGTTCGCCTATACAATCAGGATCTTGGTTTCCATAAGTAGATTCTTTCCAAATTAACTTGCTATCCGAAAAGATTTGATGTATCTAAATTGATTCCAATAAAGATAATCAATCCCGTTGGTGACATTTCCAACAAGAATACCATATATAACTTGTACAAACCAAACCCTTAAAGAAAGAAAGATAATTTCGTGTCTGGATAAGTCTTCATTCTTTTCTTGCGTTCAGTCTGGAATTTGTCAGAGTGGGTAGACTTCTGTCATAAGGTAGATTTTGACACAAAAGTCTGGCAATCTTTAGAATAGAACTTGGATAAGTTTTGTCAACTTCTAAACAACGTAGGAGTTTTCTCTAACAGTCAAGCTTGTTGCCCTCAGTCTCCCTTTCCTCGTGCGTCCTTTGGCCTCCGCTTGACGCCCTATTTATAGGCGGAGGGGGGCCAGTCGACGGAGCTTCAGCCACCGATCTTTGGTGTGTCGACCAACCTTGGTGCAGTCCAGCCGGTGTCCCCTCAACCGTCCACTTGCTTTGCTCTACACCACCTACTCTATTGCATTGAAGGCGTGCTCCATCCATCGTCAGTCTACGCTCGTGGGTTGCAAGGAAGAGGAATGAAGGAGGAAGGAGGAAGGAGGGGAAGAGAGAGGCCGGGCTAGGCTGAGGAAAAATGGATGGGCCCTGGGTTCGCATGGGGGAAAGAAAAAGCAGAAGGGGGGCTAGGCATGAAGGCCCAGTCCTTGTGGCCCCCTTTTTATTAATTTTTTTTTTTATGATTCTCCGAAAATAGGGTAAGAAAAATAAATAAAACAAAACTTAGTAGATGCAAATAATGTCCATACCTAGGTAAGGTGAAAATAATTTTTGTTAAGGTCAAATTGATCCCCAAATTCCTATGCAATTTAATCCTAAATATTTAGTCAAAATTTAGGTGTCAATAGTGGATGATGAAAAATATTTTTATTCATTTACATTTATAGCTGATACAAAGGATCATTTTTAGAAAAAAAAAAATTTTCAAATCTTTCATTTTCAGCAAAGCAAATGGACCTAGCATTGAACGCAGTGATAGTGATTGCAGATTCACTGTCCAAATAGATGTTCTCGTTTGTTGTGTCGCTCATTTGTATTGACTACAGACACAGCAAACAATAGATTGCCACCAAAAACCCTCCCCTTCCTCCCCCACTCTTCGCAGGTTTCTAGCTGTTGTGCCCTTGGTCACCACGTCTCCTACCGCCATCATAGCCGGCTAAGTCGCAGTCGCCACCGAAGAAATCATCATAGGATCGTGCCGCTTGCAACTGCGACCTCTCTCTCTCTCTCTCTCTCTCAATCACCACATATATTTTAGGGATGTCTCAACACCGTAATTGAGATATTGTTGCAATTTAATCGTTTTCATTGAGATCTCAACAACTAAGACAGATCGCGGTCGATGAGGTTAATGAGAGAGAGAGAGAGAGAGAGAGAGATCCTAGACGCTGAGAAGGTTGCCATCAACCAAATTGAAAGGGCGATAGCAATTGAGATGGCAAACTGTTGAGTAGCGGCAGAGATAGAGACAGAGACACAGAGAGGTGCTTAGTGTAAGCGTTTTGCTCTTTTTGATTGGATGTGATGATAACTCATATTGAAAAGAAAAAAGTACATCTAGTGATCCGGCAAAAGAGAGAATTGTTGAAGAAAACATTCAAGAGAATAAATCTGCCTCCAATTACAGTTTATCAAAACAGGAGACTGCACTTCCATGCCCTCCAATCTATAGAAAGAAAACTTTTGGATGATACTATTTATACAAAACTTGAAATTTATAACTAACATACCATGTGATGGAAATTATAAGCGGGAATTTAATTAAGTGGATATAGTCAGCACTCAAAAAGAGTTTACCTCGTGGTTTAGAACACTCATTTCGTAAATCAGTTCTGATATATTTAGCATCATTCAAAACGTTTTCTTGCTTGTTATGCTTCTTTGGTGCAACATGGGGCTAATGCAACACAACCGATTTTGATTTCATACACTCCTAATTAACTCTTCTAAAAGAATAGGCACAGAATTAAGCCAAATACCAAAAAGTTGTAAAAAAGAACAACTAGTATCATCACTTACTGAAGTGATTGCTACGACAAGAACAAGATGGGAAAAAAAGCGTTGTTGCTTGTATGAGCTATGCAATGCTTTGAACAAACGTCCGATCCATCATCAAGGTTTGTCTTTTCTAGAGGGGCACGGCGTCGGTGAAGTATCAGGCATTCGGGGAGGGCATTGTGTGCTGAGAAATTCACTTGTAAATGCTCGAAGATCACCCTCTCCTTCGACCATGGTGGTTGGTAATGAGCTGCCGCCACTGAATTGACGTGGATCAATTGTCCTTCGCAGTAGCGTGCCAGCAGCCCATGAAGATGGATGCACCGTCGGATCAAAAAGTGACGATACATCATATTGGGCAGGCATGGATGGCGAGGCCGACGGAATTGGAAGGTCAGCTATAGAGAGAGAATGTGGCACCACCGGCAACTGCATTGGAAGAAAGGGTGGCGGAGGTTGCGTCGGTAGCTCTAGTGGTCCAAGATGGGCTTGTAGATATGAGAGCTCAGCTTGTAAATTTACCACCTGGGTACATAGGAAGATCATATGCTTAGAGTTAATTAGACAGGCCTTGGGTAAGGAAATTTCTAGGTTTGTCAATTACCATTAAGTCAGTAATGACAAAATCTGGTTGTAAGGTAAAATTGCCGGATAGAACATTTTATCCTATTCTCAAATTTGTAGTCTCATGTTCGAACCAGAAACTAAACATTTTCCCTCTCTAATAAACACAAGAAAATGTTGTATAAATTTGTTCTAGAGATCATGTGGGGGACAGCCATAAAAAAATTATGTTTCCATTAGGAATTAGTGTGAATCTCACAAATTCTTGAAATTGAATTGTTTTGCTTGATCTAGTAGACTCAATCTTGGTGGTACTTGCTCAATAAACACTTTAGTTAATAACCCACCTATCTTTACCAAATTACTTGATAAACCAAATTCAATAAAAAAAGTTATATTTATTTAATTGACACGTCTCAAATTATTTATATTTATAACCCAAAAATATGTCCGTTTTATAAACTCTTGGATGAATGCATGCCATCACCCCCAAACAGAGTCATTAATATCTCTCTTGGCGACTATAGTCTTCTTTTAAATGTGCATTATATATATGCCTTGTCTAAATCTGAAAGCAGCATAATATTCACAACTTCAGTAATTAGATACATGTTGAACCGTAATAAAGTTTACCCTAGCCTCTTCCGGGCCTTCTCCAAGGCATTCTCTAAGGCTTAAAAGCTAACTATATTCTTTATTTTTCCCAGTAATAGAAGAAAATAATCACCAATCATAATCAAATAGTAACTTCTGCTAGCTCTCGTGCAAGTGTGCGTTCCGTATCATAGGATATGTAAGTGAAAAACTCTAAATAACTCATGTTCAGGATGCTATCAAAATCTTGAAACAACCAATGAGTCAATCAATCGCAAGAAAGATGTCATCTCAAAAGTCATTAATGAAGGATTCGGTATGTGTCATGACTATAAACAACGTAAAATGTGTGATGTTAGAAAAAGACCAGGCATTAAAGAGAGCATAAGAGCGGTAGGATATCTTCGCAGATCATTTTACGTGCACCAACGAAATAGGGAAAGAAAACCGATGGCAGATATCCAGAGAGTACAATGTTGCACTTGAACCTCAAAGACGTTGACTCTCCTGAGTTAGTGGATTATCTTGACAAGAAAGGTGACCAAAAGGAGAGAGAAGAAGACATTTAATGATAGCACAATGGTTTTCTGGCGAACCTATCCGGACGTTGAAACCGACCATTTCCTTAATAACCGTGAAAAGACGAGATACGTGAAACACTGAAACTTAGTACGCTCTGATGACAGCACACAGACTCTCACGCACTCGTCGTAACCGCCGACCGCATGATTTGTATAACTCAATAATCAGGAAAAAATTTCTGGGTTTCTGCGAAGCATATAATGCTCATGCCATATATCCCGGCATGCTCTAAATGTTCGCCGTTTCCCAATGGTTCTTCTTTCTCAAGTTTCAGTTTCTGCAACCCTAGGAAGCTAATGATCCTGATCATGTCAGAAACTAGTCAGTCTACGTGTTGTTAGACTCGATCATTTCTTTCTTCCAGGAAAAGAAATAAGTCAACCGCTTGGAACAAGAATCGGTGATTCAATCCAGGTGAAAAATTGGATTGATTCTTGTAAATAGGTTTTATTACCTGTTGCTGGAGAGCAAAGATGTGGGCGACGCATCCGTAGACAGGGTCTCGAAGGCGAGCTTGCGCCTCGTAGCATATCGCCACGACAGCATCTTGCCGCCTGTGGGCTGGGATGTTCAGCAGCAGCTTCGAAGCGTTGCTCGCCCCGAAAACTCTGTGGACTGCCGCGAAATGAGCCGCTCCTTGCTCCGAGTCGAAGTAGGGAGCAAAAACACATCCCGTGATGCACTTCCTCCTCAAGAACTTGCATGCTCCGCAGGGTCCACCGCTTCCGCCACCGGCGGTGCTGGCGATCTCGCCGCTGGCGGATGCACTCGAGCTAGGGTTTGAGCTCATCTCTTCGAGTGGATTTATGATCGGATGGTGGGAGTTTGTGGGGTCATTTGGAGGAGATGAGGGAGTTTGATGAAAGAGCAACGAGCCGGGTTTTTAGGGTTTGGTTTGCCTGGTTTCTTCGTTGTTTTTGGGGGTTATGAAGATGACGATGGAGGGTTGTAATTAAAATGGAAGAAGGAGTCTTTAAAGCCACGCGACAAAGCAAACTTGCTTTAGCTGTTTGCGTGAAGCAAGCCATCCATTTTTAATTTAAAAAAAATCTTTCCAGTCTATTTTCCACTCCAGCAAATCTCTCTCCAATGAAAGACACGTGTGCTTAATTTTTCTTTTCGACTGTTACATCCTTCGTTTTTTCAACATGGTTGTTGTCAAAGGCTTCCAAAATAAAAAGCTCATCACGAACGGGAGAGAAAACATATATCAATGCGCCATCTCAATAAAAGATCTATGCTTAAATGTTCGACTCAAAAATACATGAAGGGATTGAATCAACACACTCCTAGCTAGAATTCTCTGCTTCTTCTATCTCATAACTAAGATTAAAAATAAAAATAAATAAAAATAACAGCTGCTTATTCAAGAAATGAGACATGAAACGAAGCCGTTCAATATATGAAAAATAGAAATAAATAAATTATGCCATGCGAGTGCCATTTATTCAAAAGAGTTAGCTGAGAATTGAAACAAGAACCCATAAATTGGGTATCCATCTTGGACTACATTCGTTGCAAATAGATAGATTTTTCTTCTTCTTCTTATTTTTTCGTTCACTTTGACATAAAATGCATTTCAGTGTCCCCAAATCCAATAATTAATGTGTAAGATTCAGCAAAAATAATCATGGAATAAATTAGCTTTCCCCGTGTTCCATCTTTTTCTCAAGTTGTACACTATAGATTTAGCAAAATCGTGTCTTGCCCCGAATTCCCTACCACTGCTCTAGGAAGTTGATCTGCTTAATATTAAGAATTGGTAATGCGTGACCCACTCATGTCCCCTTTAGAAGACAGATTGAATTATTAATGCGAAAAATGCTCAAATAGCCGAACTTTTCGTGACAAAATCAATCAATCTCTCTCTCTCTCTCTCTCTCTCTCTCTCTCTCTCTCTCTTCCCATTACCTAATTAAACCTATTTTTCTTTTCCCATGCGAGTGTGTTTACTATATAGCATTAGACATTTATTGGGACAGCTTGAAATGCGTCTTTGCATAATCGTGGGATCTTTACAAATTGTGATCAATCGGCATAAGCACTATCCTAACAAAGAAAATCCAACAGAACTAGATCTTCAGTACAATCATGGTTTTCCAACCTAGTAATGGAGATGATTCTTTTGAATTGCTTCTTTTGGGGAGGATGGGCCCCGCGGTTTGTAAGTCCATGTTGGGAATTTGGGGGTGCTTTGGATTTGATGAATTAGGAGAACTTTGGAGTGTCCATGGACACGCCAAGTCAGAAAATAGGTAGAAGTTTCAACTTTACAGACAAGCCTCTCGTCGTACACCAAGCAACGTGGATATGTTTCTAATAGAAATGGGCATAATTCAAATTGAGAAATAGTAATTCCTTGGCTTAAACAAATCTATCACGATTCCGAGTGTATCCACACCCGGTCAATGCTAGCATTCGAACCGTTGCGCTTCTCGTGAGACCTACGTAATCCAAAGTTGCAAATACATCGCGTAAACACGATGGAATAACTGGCCAGATCAAAAGTAGGAAAAAAGTATATCACATTTGATATCATTTATACATCTACAGCTACACCTTATTAACCCTTGAGGTACATGTGTGAGGAGGTATAGACGAGGTCCCACATCAGATAAGTTCAGAGTTGGTTCATTTATATTACATTTGGGACCTAACATATTGACTTAAATTTTTTAATGAAGGTTATCTAACTAGATATGTTAATATGCTCTAACATAGACTTTTCTTTGAGGATCTCAATTATTTGAAATATCGGATTTTTGTGGCGCATAAAATGGTAAATCCACCACACCATAGAAACTTACCTCAACTAAAGATTATAATCTTCATTTTCAGAGCACTTAATAATCTTTTATTCATCTACTACTCATTCATATGAGATCTCAATTCCATGCAATGGCGATAGGACAAGGATGTCAATCATGCCCCACGTCCTATCACATATAAAGGCCTGTTTGGTAACACTTACGGGAACAATTGATTCTATTCTTTTGTTCTTGGGAATAAAAGAAAAACATAAATCTATTTAAAAAAAAAATTTGTTCTCGGAAACAAAAATCCATTTCCCATCAATAGATTTGAAACAAAATCAAGAAGTAGAAAAAAATTGATTCTTGTTCTCGGGAATAATTCCTAAAATCAAATCTAATTCTTTTCTTTTCTTTTCTTTTCTCTTCTCTTTCCTTTTCTTCTTCCTCTTTATGGCTGGTCATCGGCCTTGGCCATGGCCAACGATCGACCAGCATGGCGATAGCTAAGCGAGCTCGCCTCAGTCGATCTGGGCGAGGCTGACCTCGCCCAACCAAGGCGAGGCCAACCTCGCATAGCCTGGGTGAGGTCAAGCCTCACCGGTGGTTGGGTGAGGCTGAGGTTCATGGTGACAAAGTGAGCCTCCGATGAGCTCGTCGGACCTCGCCCCAGTCATCGGCCATTGCCAAAGAAGGAGGAAGAAGAAGAGAAAAGGAAAAAGAAAAAAAAAAGGAAAATAGAAATATAATAAAAGTATTAGAAAATTAAAATAGACAAAAAAAAAAATCAAAAACATACCAAACGCATTCCTATCCTGGGAATAGAAATTTGGACAGTTATCAAGCACTTTCAAAAATTCAAAAATTGTTGCTAGGAATATAATAAAAAAAAAAAAATCATTTTTGAATAAAAATTGTTATCGAGAACATAATAGTCACCAAATACGTCCTAAGTGGGCCAATCATAAAAGTCAACATGCCAAATCCCGCAATCAAAGCATTAACATTAGCTATCCAGCCCGTCTCGTGTGTTGCCAATCAGCCGACATAATTGTAGAAGATGGAACCCCGTTAAATTTTTGAACAACACTTCTTTTACGTAACACTTACACCTTGTAATAGATTGATATGATAAAACTTTGCTATCGATGTGATGAAAGTATGTCACTTCGCGACATTGCACCGTCATGTGATGTGATGTATGCGCGTTTTTACAATGCAAATTTCTGAATTCCTTGAAACAGAACTTGTTACAGACAAAACATAAAAGACTGACGTCAAAAAGAAGTAAACAAAGTGAACCATCATGCATCAGTCTCTAGAAATCGTCTTCCCTAATTTTCAACGAAGTCATAGTCAAAAGACGTGGGGGAAAGATTCTTTAATAGATCGTAACGCAGCTTCCACCGCGCCGTCCGGAGATTGTCCGGTCTTTGTACCGCGTCAAGGAACCAGAGACAGGAGCTTCACTCAAGCCAGGCAAACCCAACACGTGCGCGTCTTTGAAATGACGTTCTAATGCGACTTTTAGGGAGCAACAAGGGTTCTTTAAGCAATTCTTTTGCGGTGACTTGTTGGATGCGTTGATGAATTGATCTTTCTTTTTTTTGGGGATCATTTCAAGGAAAAATTATCAATTCGTTTCTAAACTTTTAAACTTTATCAACGTAGTCCTATAACTTTGCGCGAAAATTTAAAATAATCTTCTAGTCAATTGCCACCGAAAATAACTAACGTGGTGATCCATAAGCTGTCAACGTCAAAAAAACTACGTAGAACAGCTAATTATAACTAGATGTTACGTTAGTAATTTCCTAAGACAATTGGCTGAAAATTGGAAGGATTATATTGGAATTTCATGAGAAAATTTTAAGAATATATTGGTGAAACTGAAAAATTTAAAACTGAATCAGTAATTATTACGATAATTTACTGTTAAGATTATTTTGTGTCCATTAGTTCATTGAATAATTGCTCAATTGTCAACATAATAGTCACATCGATTTCTCTTATACATGTGTAATTTTATTTCTTTCTTATTAGTTACCCAAAATGTTGAAATATTTCCCGCATTACTTAATAATGGATCCTAAATGCTATTTATATTTATGTGGTCTATCTTCAACTATCAATTTAAGCTTTTGGATTGAGTTTTTAAACATGGTTCCAAAGTTAGTGCGTCCACCCTTTATGAGTCAAATTCTATGCACCACTTGTAATTCCCCACCTTGTCCTAAAAGATGTTAGATTTTATTTAATTTTTCTCGTAGTAATTTAAATAAGGATAATTTGATTTGTAAATTAGGGTTTTTTTCAAGCGCCGCTCTCGCTCTAAACTCTAGGTTACGATTTCCCCTCTTTTACCTTGAAGCCATTGCCTCTCTGTAGTGCCCTTCCTGAGGGAGAGAGAGGGACCTTTCTTTACCCCTGCCTCTCCCTCCCTTCCCTCTCCCTCTCTGTCTTCCTCTTTCTCTTTTGAAACTTTCCGTCTTTCTTTTCTCTCCGATCTGTTGTGGGAATTTGTGTGTGAATAAATTTTTGAAATTTTGGGTGAATGTGCAGATAGTTCGGCCATTTATCCAATCGACAACCACAAAAGAGGATGTTCATAGCGTAGCTCCACAACCTCTCCAAGATTGGGCCACCCTTCGCTTCTTTTTTAGATTTATTTTAAGTTTTAGGGATTTTAATCTCTTGAATTAGATCTAACTATAGATTTGGGAGCTCCTTACATGTATTTGATTTGTATTCTTTTAACATTTTGATTTTGGTGTCTCTATATGACAATGATGATGAGTACGTTGAACCTATATGTGGACCGCAAACCGTTGCAAATAGAGCAAAAAATCTCAGTGTGTACTCATCACTGAATCTAGTGATTGGTTATCGATCGATTACAGTGTCAGATCTATTCTTGAGGAATGAGAGTGCACTTATACTTTTAAAAATGATACTTTTTTATTTGTTTTTTGGCTTTTGATCTGTTCCGTACTTACTTGGGATTTGTTAGGCTTGAAAGCCTTTTATGTATTTCTCAAATATTATTATATATATGAGTGGCATTTTTCTTACAACCAAAAAAAAAAAAAAAACAATTATGGTTTCTTTCGTAATCGTTAGTTATGTTTTCATTCATAAGACAGCTTAACTCTTTGTGTTTTTTGCACTTCAAGCTTGCTGCAACCTCATGTTATGAGAGAATCCATTTCTATCTAGATTATCAAGTTCGAATTATTGCTTGATAGGTCAACCGATTATTTACTGAGGATCTATTGGCACATATATATTTAAATTAAGAAAAAGTACGAAAAAAAATCATAAACATTTATACTATTAACAATTCAATCCTACTCATAGGATCTCTCTAATGATGACTTGACTTCCCCTCAAGCAATTTTCCGAGCAAAATTCACTGGAACAACTACATTAAAAAATCATGAAAAAATTTATGACTAAATTAGTCAAATTAAAAAGTTCATGGACTGAATTAGCCAATACACAATAAGTTTAGGATTTTTTGGACCATTTTTTCCCAATAAAGCAATTGGTTCTATATCCACCTTTAGTTTGTAGTAATCACGTATGACTTGCCGTCGTTTGACCCACAAACAAGAGCTATTAATTGCATTCCATTAGCATTAACATTAAAATTACGCATCAGAAAAAAAAAAAAGATGTGTGAACTATGTTTAAGAATCAACACACCTATAATATTTGCAACGACCACTCATCTCTAATTAATTTTGTAACCGCATTTTTATTTTTATTTTTGGGTCGGTACGTAACCGCATAATTGGTTTAGTGCAAAACCGCGTTAATCTACAAGAAAAACTTTAAAAAAGAAAACACAACAAACTAAGTCTTCTTTCTATAAAGATGTGCGGTCAAAAACCACAAGTACTCGATGCACATTTCAATAGTCTTGCATGTTGGGCACTCAAGAAACAAACACCCAGAAATACAGGGGGGACTGCCTACCCAAACGTGACACATAATCACAATTAAAAAATTAAAATCAAGTTGTACTTTTTTTCCTAATTAAAAGATTGGGATTGCTCGAAGCTTTTGATAACAAAAACCTAATTCCTTGCATGACTTTGTCAAGAACCCAATGTGTAATTTAGGACCCCACTTTCTCCCTCCTTTCGCTCGTGTGGTCAACACACCCACCTACCCAAGGCTTTAGACAAAAGACATGCTGCATACCTTAATCAATTTCGCTTGTTCTAGATTAAGAAGAACGAAAGGGGGTTTGTCGAAACGACATGTAGATCTCGAAATCGTGAGATGTCAATACGAAAGTAGGGGGAGACAGCTCTGTCAAAGTTCGAAAAAGCCTTGAGCAAGGAAGGTCTCATCAATGATAGAAACACAGCGAAAAAGGGGTCAAAAAGGGGAGAGAGGAGGCACCGCCAGGTGAGGAAGATGCTTAGAAATTGCATTAATTAATGAGTTAATACATTATTTAATTACTTCATAACCTCTCAATCAGTGATTGTAGTCGAGTGATCCACAGAGCGATTTTGTTGACCTCGTGGAACGTGGGAGATGAGGAGTTCGACCCCACCACCTCTTGAGTTAGGGGAAAAGATAGCTGATGAGGCTCTTTGGGACATTTACAATTTAACATTCTAAGTTATTTTCTCTATATAATGTATGTATTTTTCTTAATTTTTTTCATAAACTAAGTTTACCTTCTATTTCGAATAACAAAACAATAAAACAACATTGGAAGATTCTTTCAAGATCACTTTAAATATTTTCGTTTTTCACGTTTATCTAAAGCATATGGTCGCCACATTTTATGCACTTGGAAATATTCGGCTCCAAACTAGGCAGAAGCTACCTCGCTCCCGTATCGTGTGGCGAATTTGCATAAAGCCCATCCAGCACTTGCATGCAACTATGAACTCGACGATGAGATTGAATTTTCGCACTGGAATTGCAAAACACAGACGAGACGATTCAAGGACAAAAGAAGGCATGGGACGGTGGAAAACATACAGCTTCGTTCGGTTCCACATTGTAAATGAACTTTGGGAATCTAAAATATTTTGGGTAAATGCAAATGGCATTTGATTCGTCTTTTGCTCAACCACGAGAAAATGCAATTGCATCAAGTCTTGGCCCAAAGCAGGTCTAGAGGTCTTATGGAATGATGCATTTCCAAAATGCAAATACAAATTTTTCTTCTAACTTTGCCTTTGCTTAACTATCATAATTCCAAAAATATACTTACCTAATGTGACGTCACAGGCTAGGTTTGAGGCTACTGACAAGGTTGTATATGATTGACAACGAGCCAGATTTTGCACCAATAGCCTCGCCCAAGGTCGCTCAACCTTAGGCAACAATCCCCTAGGTCGCGAGGCCCGAGCAGCGTCACTTGGGTTCATGACCTAGGCGAGGTTGCTAGCACTAGATCTTGCTCGCCGACAACCAAATTTGGCCTCGCGAGAGTATTGCTAGAGGCTCACCACTCTCCTACTGACCATTGAATTTGCTGGTTATGTTTCTTTTTTTCTTTTTTCTTTTTTAAAAAATAAAAATGTTTTATAAAGTGTGATTTTTTCAAACATCATTTAAGCCAAAATTGCTTCCTAATGCACTCTCAAATAGTTAATTTAACAAACACTATTTGCATTTTGAAAAACTCTTTTAACCCAAAATCATTTGCATCACGTCAATAGATTATGGCATCTCTCTCTCTCTCTCATAGTTGAGATCTTCACTAGGTATAATTCGCCCTGTGTATCAAACATTTAACCTTGCATAACATGACAATGATATAATCCTCCTCATCGCCCCCCTGGGCGCCGCAGGCGCCACCGATCTTTGTTTGAGTCAATAAACCAATCTAGGTAATTTCCTAAATTGTGCTCAATTAGAATGCTCAATTACCTAAACTGCTTTTAGGTTAAAAGCAATCCAAAAGACCACGAGACCAAAAGGACTACAAAGCATTAGGGCAAACCCTACTAAAACAGGGCAAAACAGAACACAGGCCCATGGCGAACAAGAGAATATTCACAAGCCCACTAACTAAGGGAGTGACCCATTCCAGATTCATAGTTGTCCAAGTAGCCTATATCTGTTTCGAGCTCTCGAACGGGAGCTGTAACCAAATGAGATATTAAAGTAATGGAATGGTCGTTGATGCGATCGAGCCCCTAGGACGGGCCTAAACCCCAACCGCCCCGGTTGGATTTAGCAAACCATGTATGTTCGCTATGTAACGTAGAAAAGGATTTGCATATAATATGTATTTGTGTTTGGTGGAGAGGAAAAAACAAATTTGGTCTCAATGTATTGCAAATAGAATATTGATATCGCTATGTGGATTGGTAAGATATATAAGGTGAGATTTTCATTTTGACAACATGGTAGGACCGAACATTTGGCCTCCCAATCTTCACTGACGCACATGAACCCTCGTCCTCTTCATGATGTCCAAATTTTGGACATGATCCTACTCGGGAGTCCTTTCCTCAAGGGTGACCTTAGTCCGACGGGCCATGAAAAGCAATGAGTGCCCAGCACCACTACGCTCTGGCACCATTACGGATGAGTATTTACGATTCTTTAGCCCAAAATCATTTTTTTGCCCCTCTCATGTCCATCTTCTTTTGTGTTTTCAGGGCGAACAAAAAGGCGGTAAGCATTACAGCTAAAGAGGCCTTGAACCAAGTGGTTCCATTGGTCCTAAGGGTGGAGATGTTAACTCTCCATACTCCACAGCAGTCGAAATTTTCTTGCTGCGATTTTATAACTGCAGCAACGAGTGGAGACGCAAAACGGTGAGCGGGTCTGGAGGTTGCCGTGGTTATAAAATCGCGGCAAGAAAATGCTTTGGAGTATTTGGAGCAATTGAACCACTTGATTCAGAGCCGCTTTGGTGTAATGCACACTCTCTTAGCATCTTCAAGTTCGTTCAACCTGAAAATAGAAAAGAAAGATAGATATGAAAGCGAACAAAGAAAGAAGAGTCGTAAATACTTAGGTGCGCGCTGTTGTTTTCTGTTGACAGCCTGATTTCACCGTCCACTGCCTGAAATGCTTTGTAGGCCTCTCGAAAGCTGCACGCTGCTTAAACGGCAGTTTTCCATCGCATACGTGTATGACCGATGCCTTTGCAATAAGGGCATTTTGCTCTCTCGTCTATCCATTCAATGAACTGCATGCAAAAGTCGACAGGTTCGACCTCGGAAAACCGCACCCGCAACAATATTAAAAAAAGGAAGAACATCTATCCCTCGATTTACAATGTTTGGCTTCGCTATCCCATCACATTCTGCAAGTAACAAAAACGTGTTACAAGACTGCGACTACCGTTAGAAACTTTAGTTACCTGTACATAACAGCGAGCACTTTCGAACAAAATGTTGGACAGAGGACATGCGAACCCATCCATATTAAGGTCAGACCTCAACACCCATTCCAATCTGCTCTTTGGCAGGTTTAGCTGCTTTTTTGGTAGTGTCTCCAGTTGCGTTTCTTGGCGTAATTCGCTTTTTTACGTGAAAATAAGTAAATCGTTGCTTCTTACCTTAGACCAGCTTCACGACACTTTTGATATAAGTCAATCAACGAGACGTGACTGTAAGAATTATTGTGCGGCCTACATGATATTATTAATTAATTGTTTAATAATTATTTAATGCTAAAAATGTATTTAGCTGTGAGAAGTTACGACTCTAATAAAATGGTACAATCCTTATTGAGAAACTACCATTCTTCTAAAGATGTGCGATTCTCATGAAAATTGAAAAGCGTTTTGATGAAAGGCATCTCTTGATAGCATGTATGTATATGTATAAGAGTTTAGTCCTCTCTCCACCCACGATGTGAAAAACTCACGTTATATTCTATCCTTTGTCAAATAGAATACATTAAGGAAAAATGGGTTAAGGGAGAGAAATCATATTTCTTCGCTTCATCTGTATTTCACAATAATTATCTTCAAGCGTATTGCTACGGATAAAGTTATATCCTCATCTCTCTCATCATGAAAATCATGAAGATCAAAGATTCTATATTTTGTACTTTTTGCGTTATAAAATTACGTTATCGCTTACATTTAATATCAGAGCATGGTTTAAAATCTCATGATTTTTTTCTAATTATTGAAATATTATGATTTATGGATGAAGATTCGTCGAACAGTGTTAGTCTTTTCTTGTTATTTGATGTTGTTGAATTTCTTTCAAATGGACTGCCAGGGGAATCCAAATGAAGAAAGTCATGATGGAAAACAAGGGTCAAAATGGCGTGAACAAGATGGAAGAAGGCACATGGAATACATGTGCCCCATGTGTGCCCGGGGGTCCATGTGTGCTAGAGGGTCAGGCGTGTGGATTCCCCATGCCACGTGCCCCTATGTGCACACTGGAGGGTGAGCATGTGGAATCCACGCACCCCACCCGCACGCTTAGGGCAGGTGGGGCTTGCCTCCGGCGTGCTGGGCTCGCCGTAGCTTGGCGAGCTTGTCGGACCTGGTCGCATGCGCCCATGGGCTTTGTTGGTCGATGATTTATTTTTACAATTTTGCTCGTATTCATTGAATTACGTTTCTACCCCTCTCTGTCGTTTATTTACATATCTGCCCTCCTTTTTTATTTACCTTTTTTAACCCTATGTTTGCTAGATATTTACAGTTCTGCCCTCTTTGATGATTATTTATATTTTTGCCCTTGTATGTTGGTAATTACGATTCTGTCTTGACTGATTATTTACCATTTTCCCCTTGGATGCCAAATTTACTGTCATGCCCCCTAGAATAATAATTTTGTGGTTTTACCCTTATGCTTTAATTATGATTTATCATTTGGGTGCTTGGTGAATATTTGTACTTTACAATAATAAAAATTCAATGAAGAATGTTTTTGTTAGTCACCAAAGTAGCCCAACCTTAAGGAATTTTGAATTTTTGATATTGTAAATTATTTTATTCAATTACCCATGATTAATCAATGCTATGATTGAAATTTATGTGTTAATATCATTATTGATGTCATGGATATATTGAAGTTCATTTATTATAAGAACTTAGGGATTAACCCAAAGGTTAATCAATTTCTTATAATTTATGGACATAATAGTTGGTAATTAATATTTCTTGTTGAATTTGTTTGTATATCCAAAGATATCAAATAAATTTTAACAAGACATATTTATAATTACCAAATTAAAGTTATTAGCATCATTATGGTTTAATGGATGTTGGTATATCATAAGATTGTCCAAAGGAGAACTATGATGTACATGTATCGTTTAGTTTGAATTTGATTAGATGATATTCTTAAAGTATTAATGTATGAGTATTTTCTTGCATATTTGTAGTATATGTACCTGTTTCACTTCATTCACACGCTTCATCAGTTCATTGGTTCAATGGAATGAATTTTTCTAATTGGAGTGAACAAGTATAGCTTTACTTAGGTGTCTTGGATCTTAATTTGGCACTTGAAGTTGAGAAACCAGCTGCAATTATTGATGAGAGTGACTATGATGAAAAGACTTTCCATGAAGTTTGGAAAAGATCTAACGGACTAAGCTTAATGTTCATGCAAATGAACAGTTGCAAATAATTTAAAGACTACCCTTCCCAAAACTTACAGTGCTAAGAAATTTATGAAATTTGTGGAAAATCGTTCTCAAATTGCTGATAAGTCATTTGCCGGTACATTAATGAACACTTTAACCACCATGAAATATGATGGTTCACGTACCATACATGAGCATGTTCTTAAGATAATGAACTTAATAGCAAAGTTAAAGACTTTTAGGAATGAACGTGGATGAGTACTTTTGAGTACATTTCATACTTAATTCCTTATCTCATGAACAATATAGGCAATTTCAAATGAATTACAATACTATAAAGGATAAATTGAATATAAATGAATTGGTCAGTATGCTTGCTCAAGAGGAAACAATGATAAATAATCAAAAGACTTATTCTGTTCATTTCTAAAGTCATCAAGAAGCTGAAAAGAATTTCAAAAAGAAAGGTGAAAGAAGTAAGAAGAAATGATTACACATCCTGAATGAATCTTCTAAGGTTTTTAAATCCACAATAAGGAACATAATCTTATTAATTGTCACTTCTATAATAAAGTTAGACACTTGAAGAAATATTGTTTAAAGCGTAAAGTTTGGTTAAAAAAAAGGTACCTTGTGCTTTAGTATATTTTGAATCAAACTTTACTAAAGTTCTTCATAATACTTGATGGATTGATTCTGGTGCCATTACTCATGTGTCAAATATAATGCAGAGATTTCTTACAATCGAAACCATAAAGTCAAATGAAAGTTATATGATCACGGGAAATAGAAACAAAACTCTAGTTGAAAGCATTAGCACTTATTATTTAGTCTTAGATACTAGGTATTATTTGGATTCATTTCAAATCCTTTATGTACCTATATTTTTTCGCAATTTAATTTTTTTGCCAAGACTTGATCTAGCAGAGTTTTCTTGTAAGTTTGGTAGTGGATCTTTCAATTTGTTTAAGAATGATAACCTTATTGGAACTGAAACTTTATGTAATTGTCTCTACAAATTTAAACTCGATAATGCTTCTGTTGAGACCATAATGACCTTGCATCATAATGTTGGCACTAAATGAGGTTTAATGGATGAGAATTCTGCTTACTTGCAATATAAACATTTAGGTCATATATCCAAGGAAATAATGCAAAGATTAGTGAAAAATGAAATTCTTTCGAACTTAGATTTTACTGACTTTGAAGTGTGCATTTGATTATATTAAAAGTAAACAAGTAAAACACACTAAGAAATGCGCTTCAAGAAGCATAAAGCTTCTTGAAATTATACTCACTAATATATGTGATCATTTTGATGTTCCATCTTTTATTGGAGAAAGATATTTTATCAACTTTATTGATAACTTTTCACGTTATGATTATATTTATCTATTGCATAATAAATACCAATTAGTGAATGCACTTGGGGTATATATTAAAGAGGTCAAGAGACAATTAGATAAAAAGATGAAAATGGTAAGGTCAAATAGAGATAATAAATATTATGGAAAGTATGATGAATTGAGACGATGTCCAAGTCCATTTGATAAATTCCTTGAAAGACACGACATTTGTACTCAATACACGATGTTAGGTACACCACAACAAAATGGTGTAACGAAAATGCGTAATGGAAATAGTTAGGAGTATGATGAGTCATTCATTTTTACTCTTATCTTTGTGGATGTATGCATTAAAGACTTCTATTTATTTATTAAATAGGGTTCCTAATAAAATAGTTTCAAAGTCTCCCTTTGAATTGTGGATGGGAAAGGAAACTTAGTTTATAGCACTTGCATGTTTGAGGACTGTCCTGCAAAGTAAAAATTTAGAATCCACATGAAAAAAATTGGATTTAAAAATGATCAATGATTACTTCATTGGTTATGCAGAGATATCCAAATGGTATAGATTTTATTGTTCTAATCACAGTAGAAGAATTGTTGAATCTGGAAATATTAGGTTCATTGAAAATGGTGACATCCGTTATAGTGATATAATGCTTGATGTTTTCATTCAAGAAGTAAGAGAAAAGTTCTTATACCCAAAACTTCTAACGTTGTATTCCTGATACTATAGTTCAACCCAACAATAATAAAAAACAACAAATAAATTACCAAACACTCTATAGTGAAGATGTCAATATAGAACCTACAGTAGTTGAGTCACAAGAAAGAGTATTAAGAAGATCTCAACAAGAAATGAGATCGGCTATTTCTAATGATTATGTGGTTTATCTACAAAAGTCAGAAATTGACTGAAGAATTGAAAATGATCCAGGTTCATCTTCTCAAGCCATAAAATGTGAAGACTCTAATGAATGGTTTAACATCATGAAAGAAAAGTTAAATCTATACATTAAAATCAAGTCTGGGATCTTGTTGAATTGCCTAAATGATGTAAAAAAGGTCGGGTGTAAATAGGTCTTTAAAACCAAGCGATATCAAATAGTATAAGGCCAAACTCAAAAAGAATGCATTAACTATTAAGAGACATTTTCACCAGTCTCCAAAAAAGACTAACTTAAAATCATTATGATTTTGGTGGCTTATTATGACTTAGAGTTACACCAAATGGATGTTAAAACTGCATATCCTAACGGGAATTTAGAAGAAGAAGTTTATATGCACCAACCCGGAGGCTTTTTAGTTGAAGGAAAAGAACACATGGTGTGTAAATTAAAGAAATTAATATGTGAACTTAAATAAGCTTCCCAACAATGGTATCTTAAATTTAATGATAACATAACTTTATATGAATTTAAGGAAAACATCGTTGATTAGTGTGCATATATATATATATATATATATATATATATATATATATATATATGAAAGCGGGGAGCAAGTTTATTTTTTTAATTCTATGTGTTGATGACATTTTGCTTGCTACTAATGATCTTAGTTTGTTACATAAAATCAAGAAGTTTCTCTCTAATAATTTTGAAATGAAAGACATAGAAGAGGTAACGTATGTGATAGTGATAAATCACAAGGATTGTTAGGGTTATCTCAGAAAACATATATTAAGAAAATTTTAGAGAGATTCAATATGGATAAATGTTCACCAAGAGTAGTTCCAATTCAGAAATGTGATAAATTTAGCCTTATACAATATTTGAAAAGTGAATTGGAATGAGAACAAATGAAAAGTGATCCCTATGCTTTTGTTGTTGAAAGCTTAATGTATGCTCAAACTTGCACCATACCAGGCATTAGTTTTGCTGTCGAAATGCTAGGCAAGTATCAAAGTGATCCTGAATTGGATTATTGGAAAACTGTAAATAAGGTTCTCAGATACTTGCAAGGAACAAATAATTATATGCTCACTTATAAAAGATCTTATCGTCTTGAGCTGATTAGATATTTAGATTCAGACTTAGTTGAATGTATCGATACAAGAAAATCAACGTTCAATTACTTATCTCTTCTTGCTAAAGTTGTTAGTTATTGATGCATCCACTATGAAGGTTGAATTTGTGACATGCTTTGAGGCAACTATTCATGAATTATGGCTGCGAAACTTTGTTTTAGAGCTTGTGATTGTCGATGGTATTACCAAGGTGCTGAAAATTTATTATGACAACTCCGTAGAAGTTTCCTCTCAAATAATGACAAGTATTCTGAGGGTGCTAAGTATATGGAAATTAAATACTTGTCTATTAAAGAAGTTTAGAAACAGAAAATGTCGATTGAGCACATTAGCACAAACTTTATGATAGTAGATCCTTTAATAAAAGGATTACCACCCAAAATATTTAATGAACATGTTGAAAGGATAGGCATTATTGGATGTCATTTATGATTGTATTATGATTGCATTTAGTTTATGTATTTGGCACTCTAAGCTCAATTATGTGTTTTTGATATTTTTTTTTTTTTTGTTTAGTATACATTATAAAAATAGATAAATATTAAATAGGATAGTCTCTAATGGAGACATTATGGTTGGATCATTACTGTACTTCTCATTTATGGATCATATTAAATAGAGAGCTATATTGTAGTACATGGAATGGACAATGTCAATTAATGACATACAATTAGCATAACTCGCATTAATTTTCTTTACTTAATTGTTATTATTATATGATAGCCAATTTAAGGAAAATTTTAGTATTATGTTATTGTGCACATTATAATCTTTATTAAATCATGAAAGGAATGTCATATGGGCCAAGTGGGAGAATGTAAGAATTATTTTGTAGTCCACATGATATTATTAATTAATGGTTTAATCAATAATTAATGATAAAAATGTATTTGGCTATGAGAAGTTATGACTCTAATAAAAAGGTACAAAGCTCACTGAAAAGTTATCATTTTCCGAAGAGGTGCAATTCTCATTAAAGTTAAAATGTGCTTTGATGGAAGACACTTCTTGATAGCATGTATATATATAAGAGTCTGGTCCTCTTTCCACTCATGACGTGAAAAACTTATGTTATATTCTATCCTCCATCAAATAGAATACATTAAGAAAAAGTGGATTAAGGGATAGAAATCAAATTTCTTCACTTCATTGATTTTTTACAATAATTATCTTCAAGGGTATCGCTATGGATGAAGGTATGTCTTCATCTCTCTCATTGTGAAAATTATGAAGATCAAAGATCCTGTGTTTTGTATTTTCCGCATTATAGAATTACATTATCACTTACAATGTCGGCAAGGTCAAGACTAACCATGTTTTTATTTTTTATTTGTTTGCATTTAATTAACATGTTTTCTTGGGGACAAAAAAGCTTACTTTGATTGTCTATGATCCAAGCGCTTTTTTGCTAACCTCATAAGTTGTGGCTAAAACATATGAAGTGTAGAATGCTAAACTAAATCAAAATCACCCCAATATTAATTATATGAACATCAATTCATGAAAGCATTGATTATAGACATAGCGACATATTTAAATTTGGCAAATTTAGTCTTAACTCTTTCGACAATTTGCTTGTGTAGGCCTTCCGACCAATTTTGCTTGATAATGGCTAATATGAATGCCCATCCCAAGTGTCCATAAAATTTTCCTATGATACAAGCCAAGGAAAATGAAAACAAAATTTGAGGCAATTATGTTATACTATACGCATGGCCCTTCCTCAACCTTAGAATAAGGACTGCGTGTTAACCACCAAATTCACTTTCATTTTTTGACTCATATCATTAAAAATTTTGAGGTAGCAGAATTCTTATGCACGGGTTTCTTATTGTGGCAATTGCAAAGCATACTATCAAGATTGATCATAACATTCTAGTTTTAAATAATCATACTAGACAAAAAGGAAGAGAGAATGAAAGGTTTTACGAATTCATAACAAACCACGATATTATTTCTGGAGAAGGTGCGTTCTACCCTTTAGCATTTCTAAACACCGCCTTACATAGGCAAACACTAGAGACAATTTTACAAATTCTTTGTAGCCAACAATGGATAATTATTTGACCCTTATATAATCGATAGGCTCTTATCTTCTGATAGACTCTTATCTTCCATTTTTTTCGTTTATGCTATAGTGTCAAATAGTACATGAACAGTGCTAAATAGTGTCAAATAGTGTCAAATAGTGCCACATAGTGTTTTTAGGCCAAATTTTCTTTCTTTTCACATGTTTGCTTTAGACTTCTTTTTCCTTTGGTGCTTTAGTCTTCTTCCTTTGGAGGCGCTTTAGACTTCTTCACAAATCTTCATGTTACTTTAAACTCCTTTTTCTCCATGGCTTTAAATGCTTTAGAGATCATACTTATGGATTGGTTCATCATCATCCGAACTGTTAGAGCCATCCCCATCTTTTTGCCTCCTGTACTCTTTGAAAAGTCTTTCAATTTCGAGAGCTTCAAGATGGTGAGTGTCTGTGTCTTCTAGGGGCTAGTTAGAGCTGGATGAGATATTAGCAATACTTTTCCCTAGATTATCTTTATACTATTGTCCGAATGCTTCATGAGCTTCTCCACTTCTTCGATTTCTAGACTACCTTCCGCATTAATTCAAATGGCCTTTGTCTTTTGGATGACTAATGAGAGCTTATCGAAATATTAGTGGAGCTTACTAGTAGATATCCAAGCTGGAGCGAATGACTTTTTTTTGTCAAGACCTAAATTAAGTACAAGTTGCAATTCACTATAATCAAAAGGATCTTATGACAATGGTCTCCCCATGGATCTTGCGATGATGAAGCTAGATCTTGTGAAGTTGTTTGTGATCTTGAAGTGTCCGACATGTCCATTCCGTAGTATCTTTTTAAGTAGGCATCAATCGCTGGTCCAATTAAGTGATAGTCATCACAATGATCCCAAGAAACATTATCAGCTTCTATTGGCCATGCTTTGGGTGGAATAACTTGATTGTGCTGGCACAATATCCTCTATAGCTCCCAATACTCTTGAGGATAAACTGAGATTCTACAAAGAAGAGTTGTAAAAATCTCATTTGGATCAAGTTGAGGTTTATATGTGGATACTCTAGCATTCGTTGGAGTTTTACACATATCTTCAATGGATCAGACAAATTACCATGGCCTAAAAAATAAAATAATTGTATGAAACTACAGGACAAGCCTGCATGTTCTGAGTTGGGCTTGAAAATATTTTTCCATGCACCCAATGGTTTGAATTAACTAAGCATCTACCCAAAATATTTATATTTGGCTTCTCCTTGAATAATTCTGCTAATGATAAGAGGCATCTTGATTGTTGAAAACTTGATGATAATGGTATAAAGATTAAACAAATACCAATAAAACTATTTAAGTTTTTCTGGAAATTCCTCTTTTGGGAAGAAAGTAAGAGGATGAACAAAAGGATATTTTGGATGCAATTCATCTAAACGAAGGAGAAAACCACCATAATCGCTAAAAATATGGAAATGATATTGTCACATAAGTCTTTCAAGATTTTCAAAGAGAGCATTGTCTTGGATGAGCTTAGAGATTTCTAGTGGGTACAAATATGAAGGCCATTTGGACTTTTATTTCTTGGACCTTGAAACCTCCTCTTGGATTCCTTACCACATACATATTTATGGATGTGGTAGCTGTAATTTCTTTTGGTTGGGATAGAAAATCAATAAATATGTTCTTTTTTCCCGCAATATATTTGGTCTCAAAGAAATACTTTGAAAACTATTTTGCCCAGCTAAGAAGTTTAGAATGAGTAATCTATTTCTGCTTGAACTTTAGTATCTGGGAAAATGAGGACATGTCTATCTCAACAAGGAAATGATGGCCTATAAGATGGAATTCAAACTTCTTGATGCTATATTTTACCACCAAGATTTCTTTGGACATAGAGTGGTAATGCATTTTGACTTGCGTGAATCTTCCACTCTTGTAACCATAAACTCGTCGCTTTCCATCAATTTCTTCAAGAAGAACATCAATCTAGTATTCATCACTAGTATCTGCCTATAAAATCTTTTTTTCCATAGAAGGAATTTGTGATGGAGAAAGATGCTGTAAAATTTCTTTAAGCCTGTGTACAAACTTAGTTTGTCGTGGTCCCCATGAAGGAGCATTTTTCTTGAGTATATGTTGCAGTGGACTTACAAACTCTATGATTTTTTAGACAAAATCCTTAAGATAAATAACTATCCCAAGGAATTGTTGAACTTGCTTAGGGAAAAAATTTCGTCAGGAAATCTCTACAATTCCTCAGCTATATAAGGACCGGGATAATACGTTCCATCTTTGAGACGTATCCCAAAAAAATCAATTTCTTTTTGAGTAATGATTCCATGCTTTCGTACCAGCTCGACAAATCGGGCTAATAATTTACAATAAGAATCCCATTTGAACTGTAAAGGAGGATATCATTAATATAAATTTGGGCATTGGCTGTAACAGGCTAGAAAATTCTGCACATGGCGTTCTAGAATATTGAAGGAGCTGTCTTAAAGCCAAAAAGGAGCATCGTCCACTAAAATGTTGATTTGGGTTGCAAAATCTAGTTTTATACCTATCTTTAGGATAAATTCCTAACTGCCAAAATCCAGCTTTAAAGTCAAACTTGGAATATATTTTGGCTTGGGTGAGATTGGAGAATAAAGAGTTTTGATGTGGTACAAGAAATTTATCATATTGCAAGAATTAATTGAGAGGCTAATAATTCATAACCAATCTCATATTTTCCTCTATTCTACTCAATACGTTTGTTGACATAAAATACTTCACAAGCCTATTGAGAATTTGAGGGCTTAATTAATCCTCAATGAAGCAAATTTGACCATTCCTTTTGTGCTAAAAGCAAATATTCTGGATTCATTCTAGAATGATTGGCTTTAGTGTAATTGGCATCCTAGTTTTTCTTGAAAGGAAGATGAATGAAGAAGTGAGGATTTTTCCACAAAGGGTTAGAGCATTTTTGGACAAAGTCTAAATGAGAATCTACACATGCTCCCAGAAGAGTTTGCAAGATGGGATCTAAAATGCTCATTTGAATAGCAAAAAATCGTTTAGGGGCATGAATGATAACCATTATGGCCAGAAATTGATTTCTGAAAGAGAAAAAGATTTTTCTATTTTTATTCCTAAATGAGTTTATAAGAAAAAATATGCATTTAATAATGACACAAAATTTCTATTTCCGGAATAGAAATTCGTTTTATAACAATAAAATTTCTCCATTTCCAGCAACGGCGGTCAATGGACGATGATCAATGATTGGCGGACGGCAATTGGTGATTGGCAAACGGCAACGGGCAACGGGCAACGGGCAACGGCGGCCGGCGGTTGGGAGTGGCAACAACGGACAATGAATGGCGGCCAGCGACCACCGGTGACGATGGCTAGTGATTGGCGGCGACGGCCGATGGCTGGGAGTGGCAACAACATAAGGTGAATAGCAGCCAACAGCGATGGGCGGCGGTAGGGAATGGTGACAACGGACAGTGAACGACAGCGGCGGTGGTCGGCAACCAATGACCGGCAACAGCGGCCAACAACCGACGGCAGTGGCCCGTGCCTAGGAGTGGCGACAACGAACGATGAATGGTAGTTGGTGACAACAAATGAGCAACAAACTAATAAAGAGGATAAATATTGAAAAGAGTTTTTATTTCTCATTTATGTTTTAGAAATATAAAAGTAAAAAAAATTTACTTCTAATTTCAGTTCCAAAGTGAAATAGAAAAATGAAATAATTTTACCAAACGGGTTTTTATTCTAAAACAAGTCTAGAATAGAAAAATAGTTCTTGAACAAAAATAGAATGGAAAAAACCACCAAAAACCCAAAATTGTCTAAAATAACAAATTTACCCAAAAAAACTTTTTTTTACATGAAAAATCCCAAAGTTTGCTAACCGTGACACAAGAAAATCATGATTTAGGACTAAATTTACTAAATTAAATATGTTGCTATCTCTATAATCATTGCTTTCATGCATTGATGTTCATATAATTAATATTGGTGCGAGTTCAATTTAGTTTAGGAAAGTATGTTTTTAGCATTGAATTTGGACATTTTAAAAAAATAAAAGAAAATAAAACATGGTTAGCCTTGACCTTACCAACCCGTCTGGTTGATTTAAAGACACCCTGTGGTTTAGTCACGTCGGGATCGCCGATCATTTTTTACTTTTATCAAAAGGTCATGCTGGATCCTGATCATTTTTAACTTTTATCAAAAAGGTCATCCTGGAGATAGAGCTGGTCTAAGGTAAAATGATTTGGTGAAAGATAATATTATTATTTATTTATTTTTATAATATAAGTGCTGGTCGACAGTGTACTTATTTTCACATAATAAGCGAATTAGGCCGAGAACCGCAAGATACTGTCAAATAGCAGCAACATCTGACAAAGAACAAATTGGGAGGAGCGTTGGGATCTGAACTTGAATATGGGGTTTCCTCGTCCTCTTTGTTCGAAAGGGCTAGCTGCCTTCTTAATAGAGCGTTCTTCTGCCTTGCTGAACGTGACGGGACAGGGAAGCGAAACATCGAACGACAGGTTAAACGAGGAATGAATGTTTCTCCCCTTCTTTTTTTTTTTTTTTTTTTTTTTTTTTTTTTGGCATTGTCGTGTGCGGTTATCTGAGATCAAACCTATTGAGTTTCACATGCAGTTCATGGAATCGAATTGGCATGGGCATTCCAAGGAATTCACCAGATGGGTAATCAAACCGTTCAAGGAGCGATGACCATAGAGTCCGAAAGCATAGGGAGAGAGAACGCGAGAAAACCATTGTCATCGATTGTAGAATCTCTCAGCCACCATCGAAACATTCCATCAGAAATCCATTTGTATTAATCTAATTCGAGTTAAATCGCGATTCATGACTAGACAAATTACCGAAAGTTTTCTTCACTATCTAAAACCTTCCAACTCCGGACCCGAATCTTTCTTGTTTCGCAGGTTCATTCATTCAAATAGATCAAATCGTCAAACCCCCTTTCTCTCAAAATGTCTATTTTCGTTTTTTCTTTTTTGCTTTCTTGTCTACATGACAAGCTTATTCTCTGCAAAATTGCGTCGACACTTTGAAATCAACGCAAAGGATGAAACTTACTGCAGCAATGTATGGCCAAGTTGCCTGGAATTTGAGTCTTCTAAGTCCCTCTGCCCATGCAAGTCCACTGGAGCTTCATGAACACTGTGCCGTATGCATAACTAGTGAGAAGAAATCCCACACAAATTAATGGCAACTAAAACGAGGATAAGAAGGACAAGGGCAAATTCTCCATGGTTTACTTCACAATATTAACGTGTAAATAACATTGTGCTCAGTCAATGTCCAGACGACTGGTAGAGGAGTGGTTTTACAGGCTTGGACTTACCGGATACTCTGAATCTCAAAATTGAGAAAGACAAATCATCCGGCACAACTCCAAGCCGAAGCCAATCTGTTGCACCAATTATGAGGTCACTTAACAGATATATTCTGTTCCATATGAAAGGAAACAACATGCACGCTTAGCCAAAGGAACAAAGCTTGTGCATATTACAACCAAAAGGATGCATGACTATGTTTACCTCCAGAAGGCTAACCATATGGACATTGCAGTGACCTTCGAAAGTCGCGTATTTTTGTTTTAAGTCTCACACACTTGCCAATTTAAAGGGAGTCTGACACTCTGGAAATCCTAAAAATATTTTCACGTTCACCTTATTCCATGCCTTATATTGTCAAGAGTATCATCACTCAACCGACATAAACGTCACCATTGATCTTAGTGACAAAAGACCAGCACATAACTTGCCATTAAAACAAAGAGAATCCCACAAAACAAGAAGAAACGCCTCAACTTTGTGAGACAAACAAAGTATACCAGCAAATTAAGCACGATGAAGGTACCTTGAAATGCAAAATTGAACTAAGTGCCAGGTAAAAAGATGATAATTCAAATAGAAGAAAACATGCAGACGATGTGGATAAATCAGTACAATTCCAGACTCCAAAACGATATAATCAGACTAATACATGGCAAACCAATGTTCCAGGATAAGCACAACACCAGAAACATCAAACAAGCATAAGGTAATACGATCTGGTTTCACAAACCTATTGCTCTATATGTCCAAGAGATGGAAATATAGATGACGGACACATCAAGTGTTTACCTGATTGAGAACCAATAAGGATAGGGCACCACATACCCGTCAGACATTATCCTGAACCAATATAAAGCTGTCACTAGCTGGCGGGAATTTTCCCGGTCAAGAATCTCATACTGAAACAAACGTACGGTCAATCTACTGTGGTAAAAAACCGTACTCTGGCGTATGTGACTGTCAGTCTCGAATACAAGATAAAGACAACTGATGGTCAGAGCAAAATTTCAACCTGCAATAGCAAATACTCATTGTACGTCCCTTTGGGATATAGATCTGCAGAAATAGTCAAAGTCTTCTAATGGACAAAAGGGCATTGGAGTGACATCTGAACCAAACTTAAGGATATTTTCAAACCCAAACCCACAGATGAAGCACCAACATTAAGCTACTCTAAGAAGGAAAAGGAGACGTCAACAACAATTTCCTAACAATTTGCCAACCTGAAAGTGCAGTGTAAAGCTCACTCATGCAGAGTGTGATAGTTTCTCAAGGACACATAAAATTCCATAACAAGCTATGGCCAAGAACTAAGAAGTAAGACTAAGAAGAAACAAACAATAATTCATTAGCCTTCAAGGTCTTGTCAAGTTATACGGTAGAATCACAATAATTCATTAGCCTTCAAGGTCTTGTCAATTTATACGGTAGAATCACAATAATTCATTAGCCTTTAAGGTCTTTCTTTCCTGCATATTCCACAACAAAGGACATGCTTTCACTTCTTTCAATGCGGTTGCTGACCACCATATCACAAACACCCTATTTATAGTAGGAAGGCATGGTAATTTTGCCCTGAAAAATTCTGAGAATGTGGCAAATGAGTAACCAAAGTGGTAATGCACATGTACAAAAGTAGATAGAAGAGATGGAATCGAATTTGGTTTGCATGAATTAAATTAAGCCTTGGCAAGAATAAGAGCTTTCTTCAGATTGCACGCTCTATGATAGATACTTGAATGATCGATCTCTTCTCTTTCGCTTATTTTCTACAAGTAAAAAAAAAAAGATAAATGTCTAGGCTCATGAAGTGTTTTCTTAAAAAAACAGATCTATGCTCAATGGGTGTACACTGAGACATTGATCTGCAAGGAAGAATAATCTTTCTCCTTTTCCTTTTTCTTAAAAGTAAATAGCAAAAAAAAAAATCCTGTAATTTTCACAAGCCATGATTCTTAAAAGAAACCCAGATAAAATGGTTTTATTTTACATAAATATGGCTCAAAAGAGTTCTGCGGTACACTACTCCGGATACTGACATGTTATATGATTTGAAATTACTCAGCAATAGAATCATAATGTCCACATGCTGCTTATTTTTTTTTTTTTTTGGGTAAAAGGTAAGAATATATTGAGCTTAAACCAAACTATACAAGAGGGTACGGCACCAAAAACTTACACTCAAAATGACAACAAGTCAGAGCGAGTGGAAGGGAACATGCTGCTTATTCTTCTTTCTCTCTAATGATAAAATCAGAGTGTAAGTAATTATCATTGAAAATCACCAAGAGATGCAAACCATGCATAGACTGGTAAAACAATTCATGGGAAAGGCGAATGTACCCCATGGCCCCTGACATCAGAACCAAAAATGCCATCAGCAAAATCCACATGCATCTAAAAAATGATTTTCTAGGCCTCACAAGCTCAACAGTCCATTGGAAATAAAGAGTAGTTATCAGAATTAGCAATCAAAGGAAAATTACTTCTGACAACTATGCCAACATAAGTTGGGCATTTGATATTCTTCAGAGGACAGAGAGCTGAGAAGTATTAATACAAAGAACTAATATCTTGTCACTATCTGGCGACAATATAGTGACAATCTGAATAGAATGCATTGCACTCAGCTATAGGTATCTCTTTTCTTATGACCTGTACATTAACCTCAATGCCCCAAAATTATCAACCCATGTTTCCAAGTTATGCCACTGTAATGAAGTGAACATAAGAATCGCTGATGTGATCTCCGGGATAAGATTAATAATGTAGATATAACTGATATTTTCGTAAGGATTGAAAGCACAAGCTCCATCGTAGATAGGGCCACATAGCCAAAATAGACAGTAACAGCGCTACACACATCCTGAGAACAGTGCCAACCAATCCCCGATATGGATTGCTATATGTCTAGCAAAGTAACATCAAGTCTATAATCCATACTAGGAACAAAGAATCTCGTCACATAAACTTCTTTTGCACAATGCCTAAAAAAGGTACCAAAAAAGTTGCAACACAACCAAAGACTAGTAGTGGTTTAGGATCCAGAATCACATGTCACTGTCCAACAATAACTAGATGACCTGCGGATGAGACAAATGTTCCCTTCTGGGTCATAGGACATAAGCAACACAAAGGGAAAGGAAAAGTATAACAGGTGAAAGAAGAGAGATTGACAGAATACCAGAAGAGCTTGAAAGCAGTCATGACACATATAACAGGTACAACATTTCCAATTTAAAAGACAGAGTCACTCATGTTTAGTATTGGAAGAAACCGACTAGAAGAGAAAGCGAAAGAGTTAATAAGTAATTACAAAGGGTATGTGCATAGGAACCCAATTTGGCTCTACTTTACAGGACTAATTAGAGACACAAGCAGCAAGTCACCTAAAAGCATGTGAAAGTCCCCAATGTTGTGTATACAGAAATTTACAACCCACTTCCAACTTTGAGAAGGGATGAATAGGCAAACAATTGTCCCAAAACTAAGTTAGATGGGATTCATGCAGCACTCCAGGATGCTACACAATCTCTTCATGCCTAAATCCACTATCTCCACAATCAGCACCAGAGTCCAATCCACAAGGAGAATCATACCATTTAGCATTTTCTTGGTAAAAGCTATCGACCTGTATACCAACAAGGCTTTCATCTCCAACAATACCTTCATCATGTCTTATGGGCTTAACTAGTTTGGTATCTTCACAATCAAGAATGTTCTTATCATCGAAGTCACTGCACTTATCATCGAAGTCACTGCACTCCAACCACTTCTCAGGCTTACAAGGCTCAGCCATCAGATCCTTTTGATCTGTCCTTATCTGCCCCCAAGAGACGACATCCCCAAGAGTCCGCCCAAAACTGTCTTCGTCATCATCCATCAATTCTGTGTCCTTTACACCCCATATAATTGTTCAGAGTGAGGATCACCCCAGTGAGCCATGTCATTGTCACACACCAGCTGATGCGGCTTGTCTGAAATTAACCCAACAGACTTTGGTCCTTCTTCGCCTATTCTTCTAACTCTATTGGCAATATCAAACAGTTCATTAGACACCAAGCCCAATACCTCTTGAGGCAGTTTATAAATTCTTCCTTCCAACAAACCAAACTCGTTTTTGAGTTCCTGTAACTGCTGCAAAACTGAATGCTGCAAATCTCCATCATCCTTCCCAGTCAACCCATACCCATCAGTCTCCATCTCCTCACTCACACCATAAACAGTGTCCTGATCCATTAAAAGCCCATTCTTGTGCCCAACAACACGGTGCATGATCCTCGCGTTTCCATCCAATGGCCCCGGTTCATGGCCTGAATGCACTGCATACAACTTAAACACTGCCATACCCTCCTCTTCATACACAAAAGTCTTATCCTTCTCATTATAATTTGCAATGGGAACAATTGCCCTAATACGAAAACCACACCCACATCTTTTCGACACATAAGGCTCCCTCTTCAACATCCTCGACCTCTTTGTCGCGGGCTCCCCTGCCCTGTGACAAGCATAATCCTTTACTTCAGCCATGAACGGCTTATACCTAATATACTTCTGCCTAATGCAAAGCACAACCTTATGCTTCTTTGCCAGCTGCTGCAACTTACTGGGCACTTCCTTCGCAGGCACATCAAACGACTCTGTATACTCAAACCTACGACGCTTGCTCCTAATTGCCGAACCGGGCGATGAACTATTACACACCAGGCATGCTGCAACACAAACCCTAATATAACTCTCGGGGATCCCATAAAATTTGGCACCTACCGTCCACACCTGCTTAATCCTCTCTATGGTCTCCTTCAGCCCCAAATGTTTCAAATCAGCATCCCCATGGAAACTCATAACAATATCCTGCCACTGATCGATATGCGAAACAAACTGCTGGGAATTATTCTTGAAGTACAAGAACTTATTACCGGTGCCAGGGTCGACGTGGGCGGCGAGCTTCTCCTGGATGCGCTTCCACGCGGTGAGGTAGGCCGTGTCCTCGTTCCGGTCCTTCCACACCGCGCGCCAGGACTTGAGGACGGAGCAGGGCGTGGCGGCCCGAATCTCGGCGGGGGTCGCCAGGCGTTGCTCGAGGATGCACTGGATCATGAGGGAGTGGGACTCCGCGTTGAAGGTGTAGAATTGGGACGAGATGTGGGGCTCGGGGCTAATGGACGCGAGGGCATGGTGGGAATTCTTGTCCCCCCCGCCGCCCCCTTGGGCGGGGACTGCAGCGGCCGCGGCGGCGGCGGCGGCGGAGGAGGAGGAGGGCTGGGAGACGGTGTCCTCGTTGTCGGAGGACGGGGAGGGGGACTCGGAGTCGGAACGGCGGAAGAGGCCCATCTCGGGGAGCGAGAAGGTGGGTTCGTCGGGGGATCGGGGTGGGGGATGGGCGGCTGAGATTGGGGCAAGAGCGGCGGCAGGCCGGCCCGCCCAGGCCGTGGTGGTGGTGATGGTGGTGGTGATGGTGGTGGTGGTGGAAAAGGTCGTCTTCTACCTTGTTCGGATTCATCCTCAAGAAAAGGGGCAGAGCAGCAAGGAGAGATTTTTAGAGAGAGAAAGAGAGTAAAGATTGGATTTTGCTCAGTGAATTGCAGAGAGGAAGTGAGGATTCGAGAGTGGGGGCAGAGCGTTGGGGGTCTTCACCTTCTTCTCCTCCTCACGGCCTGACATTTGGGGGACTCGAGGGTTTGCTCCTCTCTTTCTCTCTCTCCTCTGTCTTTCTCTCTCTACAAAGACCTGCTCCACCTGAGGTGCAAAAGTCTAACCCTCTCTCTCTCTCTCATCCTTTTTTCAAGTTAGTTTTTCTTTTCTTTGTTTGTACTTTTCTCCCCCTCTCTCTCTCTCTCTCTCTAGGGAAACTTCCATTTTGCGCTTTATGATTTCACACCCATTTCAAATTCAGCCCCATGACTTCATCGGGTCTCTCTATTAAGCCTCTAATGCTTTTAGAAATCTAACTTCTTCTTTATTTTTGGGTCAAAGAAATCTGTAACTTCAAGAAAGCTCACTTTCATCACTCGTGCTATCAGATAGCGAGATGGTTTGAAAAAATTTTAAGTCATTGAAGTAATCCGATAAGTCAAAATTCAAAATCATGACTTGTGACAAATATGATAATAGATGCTCGAGATCAATCTCATGAAAATTTTATATCATCTGTGAAGGTTCTACCCTCTGCAAACGCACTTTAATGGAGTTTTAGTTTTTATCTAGTTGTGACCAAGAAACCACCGGTCACAACAGACATACCAAATAAAGTTTGTGAGCGGGAAATCGCTTGGAAGTGTCTAAATATGTCCGAGGTGTCTAATTATAATTCTCTTGTGATAAACACGTGTGATTGGCTGAAACACCATAGTTTCTTCCGTCGACAATTTATTATGACTTTGATTTTATTTACATGCTTATTAACAATTTATGACAACTTTGCTCGTCATTTAAATTCATTAAGTCGTATCGGGTCACATGATGCCACCTCGGACAAGTGTTTAAGAAGACATTTAATTGAAATAGGAATAGAATTTATAGAGCCAAATTGAATCTCTCTTTGCCCGCGTCATTTAGTCCCTATAAAATGATTTCTAAACACTCGTATTTGGTAATAATTCTTTATAATCTAAATTTGATAATTTTGATCTTATACTTGGTACAACATTAGAAAATACTATTAGAGAATGTGAAATACTATCAGAGATTTTCTTAACACGTTTACTAAGTTGGGGACCAAGTAATAATAAGCACAAGCAGAACTAGCTACATCAGGAAGTAAAATAAGCATTGCTTTTCTCGTTCCTAGGTTTCTCTCCTTTCCCTGATCTAGTCTAGATTTTGGAATTTTTGCATGTATGATTTGGGAATTTCACTTCCCATGGGTTTTGTTGGTGTACAAGTCCAACTTTGAATTGATTGAGCTTTGTGAAGATATTGCTTTCATAGGTGTCAAAACTATGTTCATTCAATCTTATTACTTTGCACGACAATGGTTTGGGGATGGATGCCAAACCTAGGCATGCACCACCAAAAGCAAAGTCGTGTCAACGATTGAAAATCTCAGTGTGTGCTTATTATTAAAACAGATTCGGTAATTGACCATCGATTTTGGTTTTAAGAAGTCATCTATTTGCTTTTTGAGCATGTGACCCTCTAATCTTATTCTAATGATTCATTTTGTTATTTGGAACTTGTTTTATTTTGAAGTTGTCTGGGATTTTTTTTTTTTTTTTTTTTTTTTTTTGAGGTTGGACTATGATGTTTCTCTATTGTATTTTTGTGAAAATGAATAAAATGTTATTTTGGGAAAAAAGAAAAAGTAAAATAAGCTCATGCTCTTTAGAGAACATGTAAAATTTGCCAATCATGTATATTTACAATTTGCACATTCAAAGTTTATTTTACTATAACTTGTTGACAAACTTGATAGAATGTCAAAAAAACGTTCACTTTCTCGATAAACTAGAAATGAAAATCGTCCATGGAAGCATACGACTCCATGAGAGTTTAAACGATGATCTTTTCGCTTTTAGATATAAAGTTCAATTGAAATGGACTGAACTTAATAATCGAGAAGGAAGTGAAAGGGCTATTGCTGGAATTTTAAACATTTTCGTGTTTAAGTGCAAAATATCGAATATGATGAAACAATGATTTATAAACGTGATATTCAATGCCAAAAAAAAAAAAGAAAAAGTTTTTTTTTTAATGACATGATTGTAAAGAGTGTAAGAAACAAAAAAGATTGCGCAAAACAATTAATAATGATTCCGCTTTTCCACACGACCTAATTCACTCTCCTAATTTTAACAACTCAATATAAAGGATGAAATACCCTAATGCGATCCTTAAAACAGTCAACACCGTTTACATATGAAATTTTATATCTCCACGAGGGACTATAGCCCACTCTGCAACTAGGGTTGAACAATGGAGCTGGTTCAACCCAAGAATTAACCCAATTCAGGTCCTAATTCCAAAAATATTGGGACCTAGCCTTGACCGGTTCAATTTCAAGTTCTATAATTTGAATCGACCAGTTCTACCTAAAACTTGAAACATGAAACTTAGAACCGATAGCCTCGAATCAAACTAATTTTGAATGATTTACTCCTAACTCTAGTAAGTTCTTTTACTCTCTTTTTTAATATAAAAGGTTATTCATTGAAAATTGAATATATTTGACATATTTATCTCAGTTACATAACAAAAGGAAAAAAAAAAAACCTAATGGGTTCTCGTTAACCTTGGAACCAACCAATTTGATTCTATGATCGCAGGGGGTCAATTCTTGGATCAAAAACTAGGAACCAACCATAATAGGATATGTTCAAGGTTAAGAACCTACCACCCTAGAACTAATCATCTCTATACAAGTATGCACATTTGACTCTATGCTTAAAACACTCTTTAAAACAACCATAACACTCTCAGAGTATTACCATCAAAATCACAAGCTTTTTCTCAAGGGATAAGCAAACACAAGGTAAAGACATAAATTTTGAGGGGGCTTTGGTGCATAATTTCAAAGCTAAATTGGTTGGAGTTAACATATGGACTCAAATAAATTTAATTACACTAATTTGATAATTTCTTAGGATTTAATTGCACATTCGCTATAAATATTAGTACTTATGGTTCTTATAGAACTGGAAGTACACAGCACCTTTCAATTCAAGTCTTTTTCAAAAATGTGCTATCACAATCCTATAATCACCACTTCTTGATTACGCCGTAGACTTTAAAGACCCCTCATAGAAATTTTTTGCTTGAAAGACTTCTTTTTATTTTTCCAAATTGCTCGAGTGACTTAGATTGCCCAAATTTGACAGGTGAAGGACTTTATTACGTGACACAATTAAGGTTTAGGACTTTTTGAATACTTTTAGAATTAACTACATAGTAATATTTGCATATCTGTATGACACCGAAACATTGACTATGTTAATTAATGGTTCTCACATAACTCATAGACATGAATGCATCGAAGATTATGTCAGTGGTAGATTATTATATCAAAAGTTTATGAAGCATACATTATAGCATATGAAAATGCATGGATGAGTTTCATAATTAATTTTTCATCGTCAATCATGGCTTTATGTATAACTACAGATACTCTATCAAATTGAGGGGCGAATCAACACGAATTTGAAAGTATCCAGGGTTGAATTGCAAAATGGACCTCCCCCGGGCGTTTTTGGGTTTTTGGGGGGGTTGGTTTGCAGCATTTTGCAATAGCCCGAAAAATCCTGGAGCCAAAATGTTGGACCCTAAATCGTGACGCTGCTTAACTATACGTTGAACTAGCTAGAAGGCTTTGAGATGTTGATGTATTCAAACCAATTTAACAATCTATTTTGGGAGGCAAAAAAAACATACATCCAAAACAGACCATGCAAAGCTGTAAATTTGCATGCTGTAACATCTTGAAAACAGATGGCTGAAGCCAAGAAGCCGCTGACTCTCGAAGTATATGTGAGAACTTGAGAAGCCGCTGGCAAATATGCATTGAACATCACCAGTAATTCTCGAGGCCACGGGCATGTCTCTCGAGAAACGGCGTCCCTTCTCCTTTGGTCGAGGCCAAAGCCAGCGTTCGATGGGCATGGCCATCAGGAGACTGCCGTCACAACAGCAGATGATCATCAGGACAAACATACTTAAGATCGCTGCCCAGACTCGTCTGTTAGAAGTATATATCTTTCTTCTGCTTAAAAGAAAACAAGAGGATTAGTGACTTACATGGGCATGTCTTGTCGCGCCAGATCAATCGAAAGTTTCTTCGTTGCTCCAGATTATCCTAAGCACATAACGAAAAAGAATGAATTCGATCACAACATTTCGAAAGCTCATATATAAGTTGCTAAGTTTTTTGGGTGAACGAAACGCTGCCCGTAGTACCAGAATATGGCAATGACCGCTAGTATAAGGAGATGGTAGAGCTTGAAAAGCCGTCGATTTTTTTCCTGTTTTAGGTTGTTATATATCTCCGTCACATCGATCAAGTAGCGGTTCTGCTTCCACCTGCAACGGGCTAGTCCAATGAGCTGACTCTCATACAAAAGTATTGCACTCGATGAACAAAAACCTAAAGAAGTGAACAATTTGGACAGTAACATTGATTTTTTTTTTCCTTTAAAGAAGGATCTGTAAAAAAACGTCAGTGGAGGTATGTTCTCTGATCAGATTTAATCATTTTGAGAACTTCCATGTCAAACGAAACAGAGACGAAGATCAAGGGAGACTCACAATCTGATGTTGTAACCTAGGTATGGAAGAGACAGCAAGAACATAAACCAGCGGCCTGTCACCAGATAAACGAAGCACAAGACTCCTTGGGACACGAACTCGGGCAAGAAGACCTTGTTGATCCGAGCCGCTGCATCGTATTGGTTGACGTAATCGATTTCCAAGTCGGTCAAGCAAACGATCTGCAACAAAAGCATGCTCTCAAAACCAAACCATGAGACATTTGAAGCTATGTTGTTCTCTTGTTCTCTGTTCAAATCACTTTCCAATGCTCATAATCAATTAGCCTGTTCAGATGCAGAATACATCACTCATTTCCAAAATTATCATTTAATTAATCTTCCATCAGCACCATGCCAGGAAATGACAGTCAAGTGTTCACCCAAACCATGTCTGACTAATAACCACGAATAATCCATTTTTCCAAGCGATGAAAACGATTGAAATTATAAGAATATCTTTTTTATAATTGCTGATTTTTCAAGGAGAAAAATAAAAGCAAGAGTCGTAAAAGATAATCAAAAGGAAGAGTCAAAATTACCTGATAGCCGACCAAGCA